>JBBGZY010000473.1:537500-1137500 GCA_037952925.1 Lithobates clamitans
AGTGTGCCGACACCACCGCCATTAAAACAATACTGTGGAACCCCTTATAATTAAAATAATATGACCCCGAATGGGGTGGTGGCACAATGTGGACATGTTTCCCATCTATAGCCCCTCCACAATTGGGAAAGTCCCAACGGCTGGCAAAATGGGATGCCACAGTCTGCCATTCCTGTGGCGTTGAAGGAAACTGGGGAATCAAACAAGAAAACCAAAATCAATTAATTTGGAAGCTAACATTGCAAGAAAATTAGACAATTAAAAACATTATTCCCCAGCATCAGTATAACATTCAATAATTTAATTCTTCTGGAATAACTAATATGGAAAAAGGCACACTTATCAGATTGCTCACCCCCTCTGATAGAACATTGATTACATTTTAGGGGGTTGTGAAATCCCAAAAAAAAATTACTTTAACAACACGCAGGAATTTAGGGATAACAAAGGCTACAAGACTGCAGTTGTCGCACTCTGCAGGTGCAGTTGCAAACCAGCTTACAGTAAATGAGGTAATGTCAAAAGGCATTCATGTTGCAAACAGTACACAATCACATGCAAGGGCAATTAATGAAAACACTTTGAGGCTTGCATATGATTTGATGATGGAAATCAGCAGAGCTTCTGCTCATTTACTAAAGCACTGGAACAAATGCACTTGTAGAGTGCACATGCATTTTGCAAAGTGCAACATAGATTTGCTTTAGACAAATCAACACCACAGAACATTCAAGCAAATTTTAACGAGGGTGGGGGTGGGGGGGTTGTGAAATCTAGCTAATTGCTAATTAGCAGCACACTATTTGGAGTGAGTTCAGGTGGGGGGGGGTGGGGGGGTTGTGAAATCTAGCTAATTGCTAATTAGCAGCACACTATTTGGAGTGAGTTCAGGTGGGGGGGGGGGGGGTTGTGAAATCTAGCTAATTGCTAATTAGCAGCACACTATTTGGAGTGAGTTCAGGTGGGGGGGGGGGGGGTTGTGAAATCTAGCTAATTGCTAATTAGCAGCACACTATTTGGAGTGAGTTCAGGTGGGGGGGGGGGTTGTGAAATCTAGCTAATTGCTAATTATAAGCACACTAAATACACTCCAACAAAATACATTCAAAATGAGTAGACTAGGTGGATATGTTCCCATCACTTCATGCTGGGAAGGTTATTGAAGGAAACTATACATGCATGACAAAAAATAACAGGAAAAAATCCCAGCATGTGTGAGGATAAAAAGGGGACATTCACACTATATTGCAATGATGGGAAGTAGTGTTTGAAGCAAGAAATACATTACATTATCAAAGATTACATAAAAGAACATGTGATGCTAATAAAATAAAAATAGCTTACCTTAATATAGTCCTTCTGCAGGACCTGTATGATGGCAGAACAGGTCTCTGGGATAATGATCCCCAGAGCCTGGGGGGAGATGCCTGTCGAGAACTTAAGGTCCTGCAGGCTTCTCCCTGTGGCCAAATACCGCAAGGTAGCGACCAGCCTCTGCTCCGGAGTGATGGCTTGCCTCATGCAGGTATCCTGCCTGCTGATATAGGGGGTCAGCAAAGCCACCAAACGATCAAAAACGGGGTCCGTCATCCGGAGAAAGTTCCTGAAATCCTCAGGATTATTCTCACGGATCTCACGGAGCAAAGGCATGTGACAGAACTGGTCACGCTGAAGCAACCAATTCTTGGTCCATGAACTCCTCCTCGCCCTGTTCATGGACTGGTCTTGGGCTGAAGAATAAACTACAGCACCAAGCACATACAATGCACGAGCTCTACGACGAGTACGTACAGGTAACATGGCTTCAAAACGGTCGGCTGGTCAGAACGCACTAAACAGAACGCACTGAAGAACAGCAAGGCCTGTGAAGAACGACCTGAAAATCAGGAACGAGCGGCCAATAAAACAAAGATTTCTCAATGCCAACTGACCAAACGCACTGAAAAGCAGATACAAACCTCACAAGCACAGACTGAACAACAGTTAAAACGAACTGAAAAATACGAGTCTCACAAGCGCGAATCGTCTCTCACCAAACTTCTACTAACACGAGATAAACACGAGATTAGCAGAAGGAGCCCAAAGGGTGTCGTACGGGCTATTGAACTTCCGTTTTATAGTCTCGTCGGACTTGGTGTACGTCACAGCGTACTAAACTGGCGTACTTTTGTGTGGTCGTGTGTGGGCAAGTCCGTTCGTAAGAAAGTCTGCCCCAAGTCCGCCGAAGGTACGCCGGAAGTATGTCGGACAGACTGTCCGACTTTTGTAGCTGCAAAGTCCGACCGTGTGTACGCGGCATAACAGTCGTAGACTGTGTTTGTTCGTTTTACATTTAATGTGTAAAAAAAACATTAACCTGGCTGGGTTTCCCAGTTCTGACCAGGGACCCATACTATGTTTTTGTTCACAAACATTTTTTATAACAGTATTATTAGTTTTAGTTTAAGTAACCTTACAAGGTTACGGGGATAGATATAGAAATGCGTATAAGGTGAAAGGGAGATAAGTGTAAAGAAAGAGGTGATTTAGATAAACCATGAGGTTGCTAGGTGTCTGCTCTTCACGCAGCCGTAAGGGATTTAAATTCTTCAGAGTATTTGTACATAACCCATACTCTCCAGAGTGTTACATTTCTCTGTAGTTTCGTGAGCTATGGACCTTGTTTCCTCCATGCCATACAGATTGTGTACATTAAAGAGCCATTCTTTAATAGTGGGTGTTTTTGTGGTTTACCAATATCTGGGAATTACCGTATTTGCCTGCGTAATAAGATGACCTTTTACACTTGAATTGCACATCTAAAAACTGGGGGTCGTCTTATACGCCGGGTGAAGAGGGCGCAAGATGGATGTGAAGCCGAGCAGGATATACATGAGTCGGAGCAGCGCAGGCTGATGATGCCACAGCCTCTACCAATCCAAGCAGGCTTTGCATCCATCAACAGATTAGTAAAATGCATTGCCTGCCATGATTGGCTCAGCAGTACACACTGTATGCACACTGTATTCTGCAGTGTACGGGAACCATACAAACAAAAATCATATTACCGTATACTGTACTATACTGTACTAACAAAGGTAATTGATTTAAAAGCCCTACATCAAAAGTTTACCAGTGAGGAAGTAATAGATGGTGTTCCTCAGTAACAAGTTGACAAGCTTGCAGTAACAAAGCATCATATATACTGTACCTACTAACAAAGCATCATATTACTGTATACTGTGTGTACCTGGTGCTACTGTACCGGAATTACAAAGTATCATATACTGTATCTACTTGGCACTACTGTACGGTATATTACAAAGCATCATATACTGTGAGTACCTGTTTCTGATGGTTTTTTTTTAATTGGTGTTGCCTCGGAAGGAGGTAGTCTTATATGGCGAGTATAGCCCAAAACCTGGAAAAATAGGGGGTCGTCTTATATGCCCAGCCATCTTATACACCGGCAAATACCGTAGGGCTTTTGCAGCTGTAAGTAGAAATCAGGTCAATAATTGCTTATATCTTTTCATTGGGCTGTTAGAAATGTGTAATAGGCAGCAAGCTGCCGTTAGTGGAATTGAAGTATCTGTAATGTGTTTAATAATGTCACAAACCTTTTGCCAAAATGGACGTATCAGGTCACAATCCCACCATATATGGGACGCCGTTTCTTTTGCCCCCTTGCATCCCCAACATAAATCTGAAGCCACTGGGAACCATTTATGAATTTTAGATGGTGTATTGTACCAATTTGTCAAAAGTTTGTAGGAAGTTTCGTAGTTGCGTGTGCTAATTAAGCGTTTGTGCGCCAACACACATGCATGTAGCCATTGGTCATTACTAAAAGAAGTGTTTAGAGCATCTTCCCATAACCTTTTGTGTTTGTTTAGTTCTGTGGATCCCGATGATTGCAGCCATGTATATGCCAAAGAAATAGTCTTTCTTTTCACTATTTTCAGCCTTTAGGCATACCTCTTCAAGTGGTGATAAGGGTCTAGTACAGTATTTACGTTTATTGGGGTTGGTGATGAAGCTATAAATCTGGCGATATTCCCATTGTGATAATGCTTCTTGTCCTCTTGCCTGATTAAATTCTAGTAATGATTTCACAATGTCCTTCTCAAAACAGTGTATTGCTAACAAAGGTTTTATCTCGTCTTCTGTCTTTTCTGTTCGCATTTTTAGACCTAGTGAGAATTCAGGGTTATTACTTATTGGAGTCAATGGACCCGGTGATGAGATCAGTCCTTTATCTTTAATTTTCTGTGCAATTTTTAGCATGGCTCCTACAGTTTGATGATTTTTAAGTTGTGTAGGGCATGCTTCCCATGCTATCCAAGGTGTATATTTTATCGGGATAGGCCCTATGACATTTTCCAAACCTACCCAGTCCTTATTGTCTGCATGACAGTTTCAATCGATTATGCAATTCACATGTGAGGCTAGATAATAGTTTCTGAAATTCGGAAAATCCCATGATTTGCACTACAGTCCATCTAACATGGTTTCCTATGGAACATGTTCTGTAGTGCAAATCTCCAAAATGCAAAAAGCACTGGAAATGCATAGGTGTGAATCAGGCCTTAAACCTAGCAATCTCGGGTAAAGAATAAAAGGAAAAGGAAAAGAAGTAGAAAGAGTACAAGTTAATTAGCTTGTGCTTATTCTAGCCTATTATGTAATTTTCAGGTATAGTAAGCATGTGCCATGTCAAACTATGTGAGCCCTTAGTGAAAGAAATAACATCAGAAAAAGAAGAAAAAGTTGGAGTATACGTCTCCGGTCAATAACCTTAAGAGAGAAATAAGGTATTCTCGCTCTGGCCGAACGCAATCCACTGATGGAGGCAGTGGGAAGTGTCACTTCAGGGATATAAAGGAGATGTATATCTAATTACTGTATTAGTATTTATATCAGGATTCTCCAAGATGCCTCCCACAACCTTTTTATATTGAAGTACTTAAAAGGAGCGAATGTGCTCCTTCCAGCCCTAAATTCTAGATTTACAGTATTATGAGCAAGTGTCCACAAAGTAGTAGCTTAAAAAAAATGAAGAACAATGACAACAGGAATAACAATGACAAGTAGCTCAGATAGCCCAAGCTAATTATGATTAGGGATCTAGGCTGACTTGTTCACCTGACTCATAGGTAACATTATACAGTAACGTACTCCTTCAATAAGATTGGCACCATTAAAGAGTAAACATATCATCTTATCTGGAACTCATAATTGTCAATTTATTTTAACATTTCAACCACCATAGTGAGAGATTCACCACGCTGGATATGAAAAACATAACAGCATAAATAAAAACCATGGGTTAGTGAGGTTGTATTTCCCCCCCCCCCCCCCCCCCCATTTTGGCCTCTGGCCCCCAGGGATGCATCCCCTCGGTGATCCCTCCTGTTGACCAGAGCCCACTGGGGAAAGGGTATCAAGGTGCACTGAAACCTGAGATCTCTCTATGCAGCATTGCTCATCTGTCTGTCAGGAATTATACTGCCTTAGCTAGATGTTTAGTAACTCATTTTTGAGTGACAGTGTCCTCTGTGTAGCCATTCAGCACGTAAGTCACTTGTAGCGGCTTGTGTAGCTGCTTGTGCTTGGTTGGAAAAATCCAGTTGTAGTACTGGTTAGTGTCACTAGGTGTCATCTTTGGATAGAGCATCTCAATAGAAAAAGTTGCCAAAATATAAAGCTGAGAACCAGCCTCAAATATAGAATGTAATTTTCCAGGGTAGAAAGGTAAAAATGGGGGGTGTTCATCTAATAGTCAAATGACCAACAACATTTAACCAAAAAATAATTCCAAGTTACCTTAACCAGTGTTCAGGTGAAACAAGTAGAACATATTATTTTTATCTGTAGACAACATCCACAGAATAGGAAGAACTGAATCAAACATTGATTTCTGCTGCTCACATATTTTCCTGGAACCTGAATCCTTTGGCCGAATATGGGGATTTGCCATAGTTGAGGCCTGTACGTTTCTTGAATTTAGATTTTTTGGATGAAGGCGGTTTTGACGGAGAGGCTTTCGGGGAATGAAGGGGTGTAGAGCCGAGCGTAGGAATCCTTATACCATTCAGGTAGGTCAATTAATGGTAGATTCAACTGCTCACAAAAGGTTGGGATGTCCTCTGGTAGTCGCAGGTAGCATTGCTTGCCTTGGTATGTGGCATTGAGGGTGAAGGGAAACCTCCATCTGTATGGCATCCCTTTCTCTCTGAGCACCTCCAGCAGGGGACGCAGCGCTTGTCTGTTTTTGAGGGTAACGTGGGAAAGATCCTGGAATAGGGAGACCGGCTGATCATTAAAGATGATTTGATCATTCCTTCTGGATTTGCCCAGGATTTCTTCTTTAACCACGTCAGCCCCGGAAGATTTGGCTGCTCAATGACCAGGCCATTTTTTGCGATACGGCACTGCACCGCTTTAACAATTGAACTGTCGTGCAACACTATACCCAAACAAAATTGATGTCCTTTTTTTCCCACAAATAGAGCTTTCTTTTGGTGTTTGATCGCCTCTGCGGTTTTTATTTTTTGCGGTATAAACAAAAAAGCGACAATTTTGAAAAAAACAATATCTTTTTAACTTTTTTGCTATAATAAATATCCCACATTTTTTATCAAAAAAAAGTTTTTCCTCAGTTTAGGCCGATATGTTTTTTTTCCACATATTTTTGGTAAATCCCAATAGGCATATATTGATTTGCGCAAAAGTTATAGCGTCTACAAAATAGGGGATAGATTTATGGCATTTTTATTTTACTTTTTTTTACTAGTAATGGCGGCGATTTTAATCGGGACTGCGATATTGCGGCGGACAAATTGGACACTTTGGACACATTTTTGGGACCATTGAAAAATATACAGCGATCAGTGCTATAAAAATGCACTGATTACTGTATAAATGTCACTGGCAGGGAAGGGGTTAACACTAGGGGGCGATTAAGGGGGTTAACTGTGTTCCCTAGGTGTGTTCTAACTGTGGGGGTGATGGGACTGTCTAGGAGGAGAGGGAGAGATTGGTGTTCATACTTAATATGAACACACAATCTGTCTCTACTCCCCTGAAAGAACCGGGATCTGTGTGCACACACAGATCCCGGTTCTCGCTCTGTCACGAGCGAACATGGGAGCCCGGCCTGTCATCGTGCCCGCCGGGCACACGCATCAGTTCTGGGCACACGTGCCCCTAGTGGCCAAAAGGTGAAGCGACATAATGTAACGTCGTTTCGCCCAGCCGTGCCATTCTACCGCAGTAAAACGTTGGCAAGCTGTTAGGCGAGAAGCTTTGTAAGCAGCATATAATGTCTCTCGGTTGTGCTGTGTCTCATGGGCGCAGGTTCAGTGCCCTGTGTGCCCTAATAAATTCTATGTCAATGTCTTTAGGACGTTCCAGGAGTTCATTGAAAACAGCTTGTAGTGCTTGCTTGATTTGAGCAGATTCTACATTTTCAGGGATCTCCCTGACTGTTTTGCCTTCTCCCATTGTCAAGGTCCTCCAAATGTCTATTGATTTGCATGAAGTGAGTGGCATGTGTAGATGCAGCAGTTCCCAAATGCTCTATCACCCTGACTCTTTTAGCCTCTGCTCTCTCTGTGCTGGCCAGTCGCTCATTGAGGGAGAGGAGGTCAGCTTTTAAATCAGTTATTGCTGATGAGAATGTGTTTTTTATATCTGCAGCTATCTGTGTTACCTCCGATAACTGCAGCGGATGATTTGCATAGTCTGTGTCCCTTACCAGATCCTCCAAAGCTGACAGGGAATCTTCACTGGGGTCTGCCTCGTGCTGCAGTAACACATCTTGGATCCAGTGCGGCCCCTTGTCCGTGGAGTTTGTGAGCCAAATAACTCCGGTATACTGCAGTTTTCCTGGCACAGAGAGTGTCAGAAACCATGAAATCAGACCGAGAAGTAGTTAAATCACACTTGTTTAATAATAAAAGTAAATAGAACAAACGTAGTCAAAACATGGCCAGAGTTCAGGAAATGGAACGGATAGTTAGACAAGCTAAACGGCAGGGAGCCGGAGATGAGCGTAGTAAAACAGCAAGCAGGATCTGGAGCAAGAAGGGATGTCAGCCAAGCAAGTCTTTAACTGGAATGCAGGAGAGAGTCTCTGTGATGTTGACCAAGGCGAAGGCAGAGATCCTATGGACTGGACGGCTTAAGTATGCAGGACTGACTAGCAGGATATCCTCAATAGCTGAGTAACTGTGGACAGATAGAAGCTGGCAATTAGCCGACAGCTGAGCGGCTAGCTCAGAGAAGGCAGGGCTGAGCCCTGCCCTGACAGAGAGAGCGTTGCTGGCTTGGACTTGTAGTACGCTTGTCCCGTTTGCCCATATTCAAATCTAACAGACTGGAAGGGGATTATGAGCCGTGGTTGTGGAGAGCTCCTCTACTCAGCGTCTGTTCCCGCTGAGCACCAGGCCACGCCCCCCTCCTATGTCTATAACTGAACCTCATTTAGACTGTATTTCTGATGCTTGCTATACCCAATGTCTACATTTCACACTGTGTACTCTATGTAATCTCTACTGGCTACGTATGTCTGTACAGTATCATTGCAGTCAACCCTTTTTTGTCAAAGAAAAAATACACAACAATGTAACATTGAGGGCACAATAACACAATAAATTACCCAATTTTTTTGGTATAAGTATAAAAGCTCAAGTTGCGCCAAGTAAAAATATACCCAACATGTCATGTATGTCAAACCTTAAAATTATATGGTGACCAACTTCTGTACCCTCTATTTTCCATAGGCGACAAAGAGAGGTGTATATATATTTTTTTGCCTATTCATACTTACCTAGGTGGATGTAGCATCAGACAGATACTGCTTCTGTCATCTGCCATCTAGATAAAGGAAGGCCTCTGGATGTGGTATATCTGGATTTAGCAAAGGCATTCGATACTGTTCCCCATAAACGTTTACTTTACAAACTGAGGTCTGTCTGTGTGGACCATAGCATATGTTCCTTGATAGAAAACTGGTTACAGGGCCCTGTCCAAGAGTGGTGATAAATAGCAAGCACTCAGGATAGGCTGGGATGGTAAGTGGGGTCCCCCAAAGATCTGTCCTGAGATCAATTCTGTTTAATTTATTTATACATCATATAGAGGATGGGATAAATGGCTCAATCTCAGTGTTTGCTGATGATACAAAGCTAAGCAGAGCAATAACTTCACAACAGGATGTGGAAACCTTACAGGAAGACCTCAATAAATTAATGGGTTGGGCAACTACATGGCAAATGAGGTTTAATGTTGGAAAATATGAAGTAATGCAACCTGGTATTACTTTTTGCACTGCAAAACTTTTGACAGTATTTTCTATAAGTCTTGTGTTCCAAACTTTGTCTTTGCCTACTTCCCCCTTTTTTTTTATTTTAACAAGTGCTGATTGTTTCCACACATCAGAACTAAAAAATGTGTATTGGATATACCGAATTGCTTGTACTTTTTCCCCTCAGGACACCATGGCAGTGCTGGATGCCCAGTGTAGTTATGGTGCTCTGGTGTACCGAAAAAATGCCAGCAACAATGTTCGGCTGAAATATGGAGATCGAGTCATCAGAGAATTCAATGTTGCCAAATCCAGCAGAATCCTTCTCCAGTCTGAGATTCTTAATCGGGTTCCTGGGAACTACAGCATGGTGGTTTCTGGAAATGGCTGTGTACTGCTGCAGGTAACGTTCTATTGCTGCTCATTTTAAGAATTGCTTGATAACTTGGTGAATGCTCAACATGGAGCTAAACTTTCGATGGAAAAGGCCCTATGGCTTATTACACCATATCTGCACAATTTACTAAAACGGGAGAGTGCAAAATCTGGTGCAGCTGTGCATGGTAGCCAATCGGCTTCTAACGTCAACTTGTTCAGGTAAACTATGACAAAAAACCTGGAAGCTGATTGGTTCCTATGCACAGCTGCAGCAGATTTTGTACACTCTAATTTTAGTAAATCAACTCTATAGTATCCAATTTTCACTTCAACCACCAAATCAAAGAGGGTGGGTGGGGAGAGGCATACAAAATGGGAATTTAAATGTACCTTCTAGAGATGATAGCCATATCCAAATTACTGTATTGTGTGGAATGATATAGTCGATGATGAGTTGATTGATGGTTGCATTATGTGTTGGATACAATTTTTTTTTAACTTTTGTAATAAAATTTGGGGTTATATTTTTAGGATATCTATTCTCTCTAGAAAGTACATTTAAAGGCCAATCTTTTTTTAAGCCTCCCCTCGCCCTTCCACTTTGGTTTGGTGGTTGGAGTGGAAATTGGATACAATATGGATTAAGGATGGTACGATGTGCACAGAACATAAATCTGCCCTTTAACTTTGTTTGATCCCATATTTACTACATAATGCAACCTTCACTCCTACTTAAATAAACAAAACTATACTTGGTACATTTCAGCTTATGCCAGGATCCCCTTTCATGCCTTCCCCAGTTTTGTAGTCAGCTGGTGAGTGGATGCTGGCTATACTGAAATCTTAAATGGGCTGGAGGACTGCTGTTCAGTGTTCACCAGTGACTATACTAGGAACGCACCTGCTTCACTCCTAACAAACCACCTCAACAAACTCCACTATTCTCAAATAAAATTGAGGTACAGATGTGTGTAAACACCGCTCTAGGCCAGTCTCCCATCTCCACCTCCACTAATGCACAGACCAGGTGCTGGCCCAATGAGCAAAAAGAATTCTGGTTCGCAACACGTCCAATAAAATAACCTTTTTATATCAGCAAGTCCAAAAAATAAACAGAGGGGAAAAGCATCAGCAACTAACACTTTTCACGCTCCTTTAGCACTTAGTCATAGCTCAAAGTCAGCTATGGCTGAGCACTAAAGGAGCGTGAAACACGTTAGATTGTGATGCTGTTCCCCTCTATTTGTGTTTTTTGAAAATGTTTTTATGAACTTGCTGAAATAAAGGTGATTTTACTGGACATGCAGCTCACCAGAAATCTTTTTTGCTCATGAAAATTGAGGGATAGCTGGCAGAAATGCTTCAGTTGGCAGTGACCACAAATTTCCCCACAAAACTTGGCATTTAGATTGTCTCTCAGCTGACTTGCTCCTGTACTTCCTTGTTTACCTCCACAAACCTGTTTTTTTTTTTTTTTTTTTTTTTAGTCAGTAGCTGTTGCTTATTACCATAGCGAAGGATGGAAATACAGATCGAACTGTAAATCTTGGACCTTCTCCAAAAACTCAGCACATATTTCTCCCACAACAAAACTGTACATCGACAACCTGTTATATTGAAAAGCATATCCCTGTGTTCCAGAGCATGGGGTGCAGGTTTTTCCTGATACCAATCCAGAGGGCTAGTTGATGTAAAGAGGAAAGGATCACTGCTACTCCAGACCACATGAGGAGTGGACTTGGCCTACATGTCTCCACCAAATCACATCAGGCATCAGGGTGTGTGGTTTGGTGGAGATATGTAGGCTGAGGCCGCTCCTCATCGTTTATTCACCTGGGCGATCCTTTCCTTTGTACAACATCTACAGGTGCCTACCTAATCTGCTTTTTGATCCTCCTTTCCTTCATAGTGAATGGATACCTTTTGCATTTGTCATATGCATTCAAGAGAGCAATAATCGGACAACCTAACATTTGCTGTTTGTGTCTATTCCCTACAGACTGGAGTTGAGTTCAATGTTCCCGTGAGACAGAAAAATTCTGCCTTTTCACTGTCCGTGACCACATTCAGAGGCAATTGTCAAAATGGAGTGGCGTACTTGGTTGACTGTCAAGTGAATGCCAGGTAGGATAAAGAATTGTCTTTAGTTCTTGAGTGGCTTTTGTTTTAATATACGATCTGCCATAACTGAAGGATGCTGTAATCTGTAGAGGTAAAATAAAGAGAATGTTATGTGCTAGTTGCCGATCTCCCCATAACTCGTTGCGGCCTTCAATAGGGCATGAATTAGTAAAACAAATTATTCAGCACTTAGACCTGCCAACCAGCAAGGGGACTCTAATCCAAAATGGTTTCCTACATTAAAATTTAAAAAAAATTCTCTGCTGAATAACTCTACCTATAACTCATATACAAATATGAATGGAAGCACAAATGAAGAGCCACCAGTGAACAATTGATGGAAACCGCAGAAGATTACAATTCCATTGTTTATTTTTAGGTTCTTGTTTAGTCCATTGCACAGAGAACAGCAGGTTACAGCAAACACTGCATAGCCTGCAAGCCAAAATCTACCTCTCCTTCACAAGTCACTTTTAATCACTTCCTCAGAAATATCTATTTGTCTCCATTGATCTGGGAGTTGGTCATGGTCTGGTAAAACGTTTAGGCTTCAGCTTGTATTTAAGAAATATGTTTCTTGCAAGCTTTTGCAAAACAGCAAGCTTTGTCCACATGTCTATCAAAGGCATTTTTTTCCTTTTTTTGCAAACATGTTAAAATGCACATTTTAGGCCTGGAGAATAGTTAAACCCCCAAATAGTATATTTTCTGAAAGCAAGGACCTTGAAGAATAAAATGGGGGTTGTTGCAGTTGTTTGTCACGTGATCTTAAAGCACATGTTTGCTAAAGACTATTTTTTATTAAATGCAGTATATTAAAAAAAAATCATTTTAGGCCTGAAGCTTAGGTAAAACCACCTCCAAACATTCTATAATTTCTGAAAGCAGAGACCCTGGAAAATGAAATGGACAATATTTTCTCAAAGGTTTATCAAGTGTACATTTTTGGTAAAGAGTTCACTACATTTTTTTTTTTTTTTGCACACAAGTACAATACATTACCCAATTTTTGTCAAATATAAAAGATGAGGTTGTGAGGGATAAACGGAAACCCAACATGTCGAGCCTTAAAATTGCACACACCTTTGAAACGGCCACCAACTTATATAACCAAAATTTCTCACAGGTTACCAGTTTAGTATTAACAATGAATGATGGACTAGAATTATTGCGCTCTCCAAAATTCATGGCAATGTCATTTTCGTATATAGGTGCATCCATCACATGCATTTTATGTTCTGTATGAGTACATGGAGGCAGGGGGCTTTCATTTTTTTTTTTTTTTTTTTTTACAATCAACTTTATTGCTAACACATAGAGGGTCAAAAGCTTCCTATGTGATTGCATTTTGCTGTGACAGGTTACCTGATGTCTTGTTTGCCTACCACTGAAGCTAATGGATCACAGATCAGCGGAACTCGGAAATGATATAATAGACATGTTTATTGCCATAGGCCATTTCACAAATTTAAAAAAATAATAATAATTTGGGTACATTGTTGCATGAAAGAAATAAGTTTAAGTTTTTTAAGTCCTTTAAAATGGTTTACGTCTTACTATATAAATATAACCATAACCACCCCCAAAATTACCCACTTGTTGGAAAGTAGATACAACCAAGGTGATCTAATCTTTTTAAATCAATTAACATGCTGTGATTAAGGGGGTTACAACATGGAGCTTGGTAATGGTGCACTAGATACGGCGCATACAGGTCATACATGGAAAAGGAGGAGAGAGGGTTAATGTACAGGTTACATACAGTTGGAGGATGGAAATTAAGGGGCTAATGTGCACAATGTATAGGAGAGGCGGGGGTGGGAAATTGCACTGATTAATTCATTCATCTTTCCTCACTGATTGAGGACTGCTCACTTCATTGGCATTAATGGGTGCAGCAACTACCCAGTGGTACTTTATCCAGTGCCATTTATAAATGGCACTGGATAATTGACCATCCACCACTTTGCTGTTTTTTGACATACAGTTGTTTTAATGTGTTGCGACAACCGGCACTTTAGTTAAGATCTGTTTTTAACATCCCCAAACCGAAGCAAAAGGGAACTTTAAAGGCTTCAATAAAACTTGCTGAAAGCTCTGTAACTGCTTTGTAAAAGCTTGCTTTACGCAAGGCTCCAATATAAAGTTAGGATATGGGAACAAGTCCCTGTATTGTTTTGTTTTGTGTTTGTTTGTTTTTTTGTTACTTGTGCTTATTGCTTTACTTTTTCTTTTCTCAGCTATCATGGTATTCAGAATAAGTCCAACCTTGCTGTGATAGACATCCCTCTCTTATCGGGATATATAATGGAAGATAATTCTCTTTCTAAGGTATCGTTCTTAAAGCCATGTGGCAGATTATACCTGACAAAGCATCATAATGGATTTGTTGTGGGAACAATAGAGGGGCAGGCTACCGGGTGCAGCATAAAAAAAATTGTTAAAGTGCTCGAATTCCAACACATAGATTGTGGCAGATGCGCAGGAGTGATCTCAAGGAGAACACTAGTCGTGAAAAAATGTGCCTGTAAACATACCATATAGCCAGAAGTAAAACACCCATGTTTTTTGCATGAAGGGTATTTAGGACTACTACAGCCTACAGCTTACAGACCATCGAGACGAGTACTGTTTTAGCTTTGTTGCAACATTTTGAGAAAGACACTTCTCTGTTCAAGCATGACTGTGCCACTTTGTACAAAACCAGCTCCATAAAGACCTGGTTGACCAGTTTTGGTGTTGAGCAACTGGAGTATCCTCGTAAGAGAAAATCAATTACTCACAGCGCTCAAAAGTCCTCCACAGAGAGAAATGGCTACACAGGCAACACGTCTATAGACTGCCCAATGCTTGGGGAATGCAGCCTACTTCTGATAGGGGAATCCAATGGGAAACGACAAAGGCAACAAATGGGGAAGGCATTAAACATGTAAGTCGGAAGATGCCATGTGGTGCAAGGTTCAAATTCTCCAACAACCGTATACTAGCAAACTGATGTGTTTTGGCGTTGCACCCCCTTGCTCAGAGGAGTCAGAGCTAAAAAAGGGTTGGCTCGCTAGTATATGGGAGGTTGTTGGAGCATTTGCACCTTGCACCACATGGCATCTTCCAGCTAACATGTTTAACACTGCACTTTTGAGAGTATGCATTCTATTGGTTATATTGTCTTTAAATAAAACATTTTTTGGGTAATGCACTAGGTGTTTGCGCTTTCCCCATTTGTTGTCATTTGTTATCTTTGTAACTTGAGTATCCTGAACAGAGCCTTAACTGTAACGTTACTAAACACCTTTGGGATTAATTGGAATGCCAATTGTGAGCCATGTCTTTTCATCCAACATCAGAAACTGATCTCACGAATGTTCTTTAGACTGAATAAGCACAAATTCCCCCAGACACTCCAAAAGCTTGTGGAGAACCTCTTCAGAAGATTGGTGGCTATTATAGCCACAAAGATAGGAGTGGGGAGCCCAAGTTAAATGGTCATGGTTTTAAAATATGAGAAGGTAAACTTCAGCCAATATAGTCAGGTACCCACAACCTTTGGCATAATTGTCAGGATTTTTTTTTTGACCATGTGATAGGGATGCTTACCTCAACAAACTAGGCTCTTGAACAATGAACTTGTACGACATAGTTGTATGTAGCGCAAATCAAATTATATGGTGAACTTTAGGGGTCTCATCTGATCTATTCAGTGCCAGACTTGTAATATGTGCCATGTGTCACCTGGTTTACTTATACTTGTTTTATTTTTAATTTGCAGCTGCGATCTATGTTTCCCAAAGTTGAACAGATGAAAAACCATCTCATTGTGTATTTAGATGATGTAAGTCCTCTCCTAAAGTGAATTCTGAATGTAGCGCTCACCCCCAGAGGAGCCACTGAGAATATTCCTTGGTCTCCCTTGCTAGTACAGAGGCTGCCAGTCACACACACCGTCTCGCTCACACTGACAATATTGGCTCCATCTAGGGGATAGAGAAGGCCCACTTTCCCATAAGGCAATCAGGCCTATCAGTACTCGGTTGCCCCAGGACTTGTACACAATTCTATTGTGCCTAGCTACCACGCCAGGGCAGGCATGAACTGAGCACAGCAAACAGGTACTTGCAGCTGGCAGACAGGCAGAGTGGTTCAATGATAGTCCACATACAAGGCAGGCAAGGTTCAGAAGAGTCAGGGTCAAATCCGTATTCAAAAGGCAGGCAGAGTTCAGAGAGTAGTCGATCCAATCTGAGGTCATCAACAAGGCAATCAAGACAGCAGAGCAGGAAAAGGAACAGGGCAGACAAACATAGCGTGTGTATTACATGCCCAAGCTCTCTAACAAGAATAAGAATGGAGGCTTGGCTGGCTTAAATCTGGTTTGGTCTCCACCCAGAAACTGGCCACATCAATCACCTTACAGGTGGACAAACAGGGAGAATGTATCGCAACCAAAACCAGAATGCTGGAATGAGACCAGCAGCAATCAAGGATTAGGAGGGCTAAACAATCCTGACATCCAATCTCAACAATGCCAGACTGAACCTCTGTCTTTAGAATTTTCTGCCTAGGAGATTTTTTTTTTTTTATATTTATTGCTGATTAACTTTAACAGGAGAGGAGTTTAGGGTCACAGGATACTTCTCCAGACCTGGACTTCTGAACCGTGCCCTCCAGCCAAAATCCATTAGCAATCACCTACAGGCCCTCAGCCCAGCTCCTGAGGCCCAGACTGCAATTGCCTTAGTGGCTATCTTCCAGGAGCAGCAGCCCCAGAAGAACTGGATGCCTCCCCTGGAGAGGGTAGAATACTCTAACAAGGCCTCCCAATCATTTATCACCCCCCCCCCGCCACCTTCTGGATGCCATTCTGGGATTGGCTGGAACATAATATTTATACTGATCATTTGACTCTCCGTGTCCTATATTCCGAAAACTTCTTCCAGAAGCAGGTGAGAGAAATCAACCACCCCAGCTAGGAAACCCTGACCAGACAAACAATCAACCACTTCTCCAATGACTGCAACAAAGCCAAAAATTAAAGCTATGAGTAAGCGCTCTATGGGAGCATGAAACGCGTTAGCGGTTATGCTGCCTCATTCCAACAAAGCCATGTACGGATTTTAAATCATGTTGTTTTTTCAATAAAGAGGATTTTATTTTCACTTTTCCAATCCGGAGTGCGGCTGTCCAGATTTTTTTCCATTACACATATACCATTGGAATAGCAATTGCCGGCACCTGGAGCTCTCACAATCATCCACACAGCGGAGGACGGGAAGCTTGAACCCGGTTACCTAGAGCGGTGGCAACTACCCTAAAAATTAAATTTAGTTTAGCAGCCTAACTAGAGTATAGCCCTTCTGCATAATCCTCTGTGATCAATCTTACAAAGTGGTGCAGGGCAAAAAAGTAAAACCGCTTTTCTTTTTTGATGTTTAAACTGATTATTTTTGTTTCCCTTTTGCAGATGACCAGTGAAGGTGTCTCATTTAATGTGACACAAGAAATGAGACCCAGAGTGGAGAACTTCCAGCCAAGAACAGTTGGGGTCTACGACTACTATGAGAAAGGTGACCTATGCATTCTGTTTTTAAATCTGCATTTTTATCCCAATTCTAGTGTTTTTTTTGCACTTTGTGTTTTATATTTTTTAACCACTTCAGTTCCAGAAGGTTTTACCCCCTTCCTGACGAGGCAATTTTTTGCAATACTACACTGCGTTGCTTTAACTGATAATTGCGCCGTCATGCGACACTGTACCCAAATAAAATTGTCCTTTTTTCTCAAGTCATCTTCCAGGACGGCACACCTGAGAGATGAGAGGCTCCTCCCGACAGGAAACACAATCAATCAACAGCTGTTTTAAGTCCACACCCTTCCCCTTGATCCTCAGTTTTTGATTGTTTTTCTCCCTACACAGCGAAACTGTTTGTTTTTTTCCAAATGACCGAAGCCTGGGGCTGGTGGTCTCCCCCTGGGAGCCGGACCAAATGCCTGGGAAGCCTCTGGGTCTGGCAGGATATATTTATCCTTCCCGGGGGGTTCCCCTATCCTTTCTTCAGGGGGGGCAGCAAGAACTGGGAAAGCCCCCCTGATAGGTGAAGGCCCCTGGGTACAGTAGTGTACCCAGAACTTCAGGGGCCCTTATCCTGTCTCCCCCCTTACCTGTCCGGGCGTCCGTTCAGACGGGGGTGCTGGCCGTCGGTTCTTTCCAGGGGGATCGTATCCCCTGACTTCTGGGCCCCTGGTAGCTCGCGTGGGCTGCTGGGGAGGGCACCGCCTGAACGACCCGCGTTCTTACCCAGAAGGGAAGGCTGAGAGTCAGCAGGAGCAGGCGCCCACATCCTCCTTTCGAGGAGGCACCAATTCACTATTGTAATTGTCTGCCTAAAGCACCTCAGATGGGAATGAGGAACGTACGGCATTGCCCCCCCCCCCCCCCATGTGTATATACTGACTGGTACAGTGCAGGACACAGCCTAACCTTGCAGCTCCCTAAAGGGACAGCAGTTGGAGGGGGGGGCACTTTGGCGGCTATCCTCCTTGCGTGTGGACCATAAGGATGGAAAAGCAAGCCCGGTGGCTGTGGCAAAAGGGGGAAGACGACAACGGTGAGTCAAAAATCCCCAATCCCAGCCAGATTGTTTCTGGGCATTTGAGATCATCTCCCCTGGGGTCTGGATTCAAATAGCCCAGAAGCTTTTGCTAAGAACACCAGCCACAGCTCCCTCTTACATCAATGATGCTGTATGGTGGACAAGTGGTGCAGAGGAGCGAATGTGCCTAAACCACCTCAGATGGGAAAGAGGTAGGTAGGGCATTTTTTTCCCCTTCCACCTATATTTAGTGAGTGGTGCAGTGCAGTGCAGGGCCTGGGGTCTGCATAACAGAACAGCCCAGAAGCTACTGCTAGAAACCACCAGCCACAGCTCCCTCTTATAGCAGGGACACTGTGGTTATCACAATAGTAGGTTGCCAGCCTCTCCCTACATACCCGGTTGTGGTACATTAGTAGGGGTGACTATAGCAAAGGGGGTGACCTGGTAGAACAAAGAGTTCCTTACTGGCCAGGTATACCACTGAACAAATTATTAATGGTGCAATGGTTGAAGGATTCAGGAGTAAGCTCCCTTGCTCAGCAGGTGCACTAGGTTATCTGGCCCTATTAGCCCAGCTGCTAGGAATCTGAAGTTGCTCCAAGATGCTTAAAAGCTGACCTAACCTTCAACAATGTGGAGGGACCAAGCTTCTGTGAGCTGGCTAGCGTTTGCTCAATCTACGGAGGTAAGGTAGGACAACAGCTACTATAGTAAGGTGTCCAACCATTTTAGGATTGGATCCTTCACTGGTGGTGAAGGATTAGTATCTACAGCCCAGGCTAGACCTATGAAATAAATTGCCCCTGTTTTGGTTATTTCATAAAGGGATACACCATGACTCCTTGGCTGCTCACCAGTAGACCTCAGTAGTGAAGGTTTGTCCTTGCTGGGGTGTTTGGTGGCACAGCAGAAATACACATTGAGATTTGTGACATCTCTGCTCATAAGGGGTATATTGCTGTACATCAGAAATGCACTGCACTGAAGCTTGTTGGGTGTCCTTTATGTCCTAAAGGTACTGCTTTGTTTGGCTACAGATCAGAAAAATACAACAGGGAAGGTGGTCTGTACTTTCTGGTTTTGTGCCGCACGGCAGAAACGCATCATTGAGTCTGGTAAAGACATCTCTGCTCATAAGTGTTATATTGCTGCACATCAGACCTACACAAGATTGAGGTCTGTCTGTGGGGGTTTTGTCCTGTATTACTGCCTTATTGGTTGCTTATCAGAAAGGCAGCAGGAAAGATTGATGGTCCTGATTTGTCGGGCTCCATAACAGAAGTACAAATTGAACCTGGGCCAGGGGTAGTACATATACTGCCTTTGGTAATCGGTACAGCACCACAAAGTGGCGTCATGCTGATTCAGACAGTGCTATTAACGGCAATGGCTGCCGATTTTAGGCATGCGATTTGACATGTTGAGTCGCATGCCAAATCGCTTGAAGATGGATGTGCTATCTCTATTCAGAATTGTTAGATTGTTGCACATCAGAGATATACACGACTGAGGTCTGTCTGTGGGTCCTGTATTACTGCCTTATTGGTTGCTTATCAGAAAGGCAGCAGTGAAGATGGATGGTCCTAATTTTGTTGGAAAATACAAAATTGAACCTGTGCCTGGGGTAGTACACATACTGCCATTGGTAATCAGTGCAGCACCACAAAGTGGCCCGTACTGATTCAGACAGTGCTATTAACGGCAATGGCTGCCGATTTTAGGCATGCGATTTGACATGTTGAGTCGCATGCCAAATCACTTGAATATGGATGTGCTATCTCTATTCAAAATTGTTGTTGCACATCAGACACATACAAGATTGAAGGTTGTCTGTCCTTTATGTCTTACATTTACTGCCTTATTGGCTGCATATCAGAAAGGACACAACAGTGAAGGTTGTTTGTCTTTTTCTGATTTTGTTTTTGCTGCTCAGCAGGGAGACACATTGAGCGTGATGGCTTCTCTGCTCAGTATTGGTATATGCTACACATCAGACATACACAAAGATTGAACATTGTTTGTGTCCTGTATGTCCTATATTTACTGCCTTATCGTCTGTATATCAGAAAGGCACAGCAGTAAGTGGTGTTTCTCATTGATCTTCCTTGCTGTTTCTTAGGTATACACAGTAGGGGGTTGTTGGCTGCACTCCTCCAGGGAGCCACAGCATGGGGACCCCTTGTTTGTTCAACCTGAAAACTGCTTTTCCTGCGACCTGTGTAATCTTGAGGTCTGTGGTTCCGTAAGCAGGGACTGCTGGAGACGCTGCAAACTGGAGTCGCACAGTCACGAATGGTACCCTTTGGAAGCCATAGTATATGACTTCTCAGGCGTCTTGCAGTCCCAAGTGGCAGGTTGGGTCGCACGGGTGTGGGAACCCTAAGCTTATCTGTCCCTCCTGTTGAGGTTTTGCTACGCAGCAGGGATACTCATTGTGGAGTTATTGCCTTATTTTGCAGTAGACCAGAAAGATCGCAGCTGTAAAGGCTGTCTGTTGTTTCTTTGTTTTTATGTTGCTGCACAGCAGAAATACTCAACATTGAAGCTTGTTGGTGCTTTCTGTTTTATATTGCCTTACCTTATGGCACTTCAGAAAAACCCAATGCTGTAGGTTGCTTGTGTTCTTTCTGTGTTGGTTCTATGTAACTGCACTACAGAACTGCATAACAGAAAGGATTGTCTTATAACTGTACTTGGTGGTTCGTCATAAATACGCAACATAGAAGTTTGGGTCTTTCTGTCTTCTCCTTAAGGCCTTGTTTTGCTGTACATCAGTAAAACACCATTGTAAAAGGTGGTTCCCGTCCTTTTTGTATTTACCAGTTATGACCTAGCTAGCTGCACTTCAGAAATGCGCAGCATTTAAGGTGTGTTTGTGTCTTAATGTTTACATATTGGCCGCACATCAGAAAACCAGACTGTGAGGTTCAGATTTGGGTCTCTTCCCATGTTTGATATGTTGGTTTAGCTAGTCACACTCAGATACACAACATTTTTGTCTATGTTTGTGTCCTTTCTGTTTAAATCTATTGTGCTATGTCCACAATCTATGATTTTTTCTTTTTATTTGTGATATTAATAATACATGTATCACCTTTTGTATTTCAGCCTTCTCTTCCGTGGAAGGGCCAGGAGTTCTGGCTGCAAATGTCACATGTCAGAAAGCCTAGACCCCTTACTTTCAGGGATGCCAGAGCCATTTCCTAGGGTTGAAGCCCGGTAGAGTTATGGGTCACTGGAGGAAGGCGATAATGAGTCGCCCTGTAATAAGAACTTGGGAAGTTCAGTTCAGAGGAGTTTTATGGCCTGAAGATGAAGTATAAAGATGTATACCCGACCAAATAGGTTACAGCTCGGTGCATGGCCTTCATTTTGCCCTTCTAGCAAAACTAGATGTAGCAGTATGAGTGTTCTCCTCCTGCTACGGATGTTAATCTCCTGAGTAGGCTCTCAGGCATAAGTAAAACTATAGATTGGGCATGCCTTAAACCCAGGGGTTAAGTTTTTGTTAATCTATTTCCCTTAAGTAGGTTTCCCTTCAATCTTTGCTGACGTAAAGATAAAAATGAACAAAAAAGGTTGTCTGTCAGGGGCCCCCCTTTTGGCAGTTTTATTTCCCTGGACAGGGTTGTGTTAAGACAGGCTCCCTTATTGATCAATGTAGTGTCCTTGTCTTACAACACAACTCTCCGATTAATCTTTTTAGTGGTTCTAAGCAGCACCTATAGGCAGAATAGGCCATTGTTGTTAGATGTGTGACAGGCAACATTGATAACCTACAAGTTTAACATGTTTTCTGATTCCATCTTTAAGAGCCCACTCCACCTAGATCCTGCATCCGAAGCAGAGAAGGCAGGGACACCGGTGGAGTAGACCGGCAGATCAGCCGCATGATCCAGCTAAGATACCTTCATCAAGCATATGGAGTGAAGGTAAAGCTCACTGCAGAACCGAGGTTCGCCAAGAGGGTCTTGCAGTGGTCCCACCCTAAAGGTAGGCCTGAGCTACTTGATTATCCTCTCAGGTGTGCCGTCCTGGAAGATGACTTGAGAAAAGTACTAGTTACTTACCGGTAACTGTCTTTCTAGGAAATCTTCCAGGACGGCAGGCCTACTTCCCACCCGTTGGAGGAGGGAAAATTTTAGAACACTAGAAGGTGAGTACCTATGAGGAATGATTTCCCTTGTGAAACAGGTTCAGGAGTTACTTCTCTACAAACTGAGGATCAAGGGGAAGGGTGTGGACTTAAAACAGCTGTTGATTGATTGTGTTTCCTGTCGGGAGGAGCCTCTCATCTCTCAGGTGTGCCGTCCTGGAAGATTTCCTAGAAAGACAGTTACCGGTAAGTAACTAGTACTTTTTCCCACACATAGAGCTTTCTTTTGGTGGTATTGGTTAACCTGTGGTTTTTATTTTTTGCTCTATAAACACAAAAAGACTGACAATTTTGAAAAAAAATATATTTTTTACGTTCTACTATAAAACGCATCCAATAAAAAATGTAAAAAATCTAATTTCTTCATGAATTTAGGCCAATATGGATTCTGCTACATAGTTTTGGTAAAAAAAAATAATATAGCGTATATTGATTGGTTTGCGCAAAAGTTAGTGTCTACAAACCCTCTGATTGGCTCCCACTGTGTCCAATCACAGCGGAAGTGGGGCTCCGGGAGCACGCGCTTGTGCCCCAGAGCCCTTGAAAAAAATCATGTACAGGTATGTCATTTCTTGCTCACATTTTTGTAAATATTTTATTACATATTTTCATGTGACAACACTGAAGAAATGACACTTTGCTACAATGTAAAGTAGTGAGTGTACAGCTTGTATAACGTGTAAATTTGCTATCCCCTCAAAATAACTCAACACACAGCCATTACTGTCGAAACTGCTGACAACAAAAGTGAGTACACCCCTAAATGAAAATGTCCAAATTGGGTCCAAAGTGTCAATTTTGTGTGGCCACCATTATTTTCCAACACTGCCTTAACCCTCTTGGGCATGGAGTTCACCAAAGTTTCACAGGTTGCCACTGGAGTCCTCTTCCACTCCTCCATGACGACATCACAGAGCTGGTGGATGCTAGAGACCTTGCACTTCCGTTTGAGGCTGCCCCACAGATGTTCAATAGGGTTTAGTCTGTCACCTTTACCCTCAGCTTTTTTAGCAAGGCAGTGGTCATCTTGTAGGTGTGTTTGGGGTTGTTATTATGTTGGAAAACTGCCCTGCAGTCCAGTCTCTGAAGGGAGGGGATCATGCTCTGTTTCAGTATGTAACAGTACATGTTGGCATTCATGGTTCCCTCAATGAACTGTAGCTCCCCAGTGCCGGCAGAACTCATGCAGCCCCAGACCATGACACTCCCACCACCATGCTTGACTGTAGGCAAGACACACTTGTCTTTGTAGACAGTATCTGAACCAAATAAGTTTATCTTGGTCTCATCAGACTACGGGACATGATTCCTGTAATCCATGTCCTTAGTCTGCTTGTCTTCAGCAAACTGATTGCGGGCTTTCTTGTGCATCATCTTTAGAAGAGGCTTCCTTCTGGGACGAGAGCCATGCAGACCATTTTGATGCAGTGTACGGCATGGCATATGGTTTGAGCACTGAAAGGCTGACCCCCCACCCCTTCAACCTCTGCAGCAATGCTGGCAGCAGTCATACATCTATTTCCCAAAGTAATCCTCTGGATATGATGCTGAACACGTGCACTCAACTTCTTTGGTCGACCATGGCGAGGCCTGTTCTGAGTGAAACCTGTCCTGTTAAACCGCTGTATGGTCTTGGCCACCATGCTGCAGCTCAGTTTCAGGGTCTTGGCAATCTTCTTATAGCCTAGGCCATCTTTATGTTAAGCAACAATTATTTTTTTCAGATCCTCAGAGTTCTTTGCCATGAGGTGCCATGTTGAACTTCCAGTGACCAGTATGAGAGAGTGAGAGCGATAACACCAAATTTAACACACCTGCTCCCCATTCACACCTGAGACCTTGTAACACTAATAAGTCGCATAACACCGGGGAGGGAAAATGGCTAATTGGGCCCAATGTGAACATTTTCCCTTAGGGGTGTACTCTCTTTTGTTGCCAGAGGTTTAGACATTAATGGCTGTGTGAGTTATTTTGAAGGGACAGCAAATTTACACTGTTATAAAAGCTGTACACTCGCTACTTTACAATGTAGCAAAGTTTAATTTCTTCAGTATTGTCACATGAAAAGATAGACTAAAATATTTACAAAAATGTGAGGGGTGTACTCGCTTTTGTGAGATACTGTGTACGTGGGGCAGTCCTTAAGCGGTTAAACCCCTTGAACCCTTTCGCTTGCAGAGCCGCTTTTGCAGTCTATTTTCCATTTTTTGCACACGTGTTCAAAAAATCATTTTAGGCTTGAAGATTAGGTAACCCCCTGCCCCCAAACATGATATTTTCTTAAAGGGTTTGTAAACCCTCATGATTTTTCACCTTAATGCATTCTATGCATTAAGGTGAAAAACCTTCTGTAGTGCTGCAGCCCCCCCCCCCACCGTTTTACTTACCTGACTACTGTAATCTAGCTGGTGTCTCGTGTCCTGATTGGATAGATTGATAACAGCGCAGCCATTGGCTCCCGCTGCTGTCAACCAAATCCAATGATGTGGTGGCAGGGCCGAGTCCTGCATTCTGTGCCTTCTCCAACGTGGACACTCGATGCGGGGAGGAGCCACTAGTGCCGCTGAGGGACCCCAGAAGAGGAGGAACAGGGCCACTCTGTGCAAAACAAACTGCACAGTGGAGGTAAGTCATGTGTGTTTTTTGTTTTTTGTTTTTTTAACGAGGGTTTACAACCCCTTTAAAGCAGAGACCCTGAAGAATAAAATGGTTTTAATTCCAATTTATTCACCAAATATTTGCGCAACGGTTTACCAAGCGCAACATTTCTGTTAATTTACTAAAGTTCAGTTTAGGGCACGGAAGCACAATACATATTTCCTGAATTTTAACATATAAAGAACGAGGTTGCACTGAATAAACCTAAAACCAATATGACCAGCTTTAAAATTGAGCCTGTTTGCACAATGACAACAAATTTAGTACCCTATATTTTCCATAGGCAACACTTTAAAGTTCCCCTGCAGGTCATCACTTTAGAGTTAACTAAATAATGGCCCTATAATTATTGGTCTTAGTCAGGAATTCATAGTGATGGCACCCTGAAGGATGTGTTTACCTTCTGTGAGTGGGGCAGGCTCAATTTTTTTTTTCTTTTACGGTGGGGGTTCTAGGTGCTTTGGTGTGAATAGATTTTTTTTTTTTCACTAAAACTTTTATATCACAAATCGGATAAAAACTCTTTGTGACAGGTTCTCTTAAATAGGGAAGTTGTATCCGTCAGTCCTTACAGCCTTGCAAACAGTTTGTGTAGGGTGCTGCAGTGACTTGGTGGATAGCGCCACCATACAACCATTGTAAGATAGGGATCTTCACGATCATACCTGGGTATAGTGATAATCTTGTCCTTTATTCACATAAGGTAACAGGCATCACAGGCTGACGTTTGCAGGTCTTGCAGTATCCCTCCTTCCCCTTTTTCCTGCCTTGAAAAATGGATTCTGCAAGGTCCAGAAAAGTTGGCCTGTGATGTCTGTAGGCGGGGCTGAATCTTTGGATACCCAGTGGGAAGGGAAGACGCACAGAGATCTGATGTGTATTAACGTCAAAGTTCTAACTAAACGGTAACCTAGTCTATTTGGCAACACCGAACTGAACAACAACACTTAGAGAACTGTGCAGAAATTGCAAAGAGTGATACTCTGATGCCGACAACATCTGGCAGAGGAGGTGGCTGGAAGGCAGTGGTTCAACAAAGCACCTGTAGCAGAAAGGCTCCTGTCTGTAGAACTGCTGAACAGTAATTATTCTGTCCCTCCTCCACTAGAACCTCTCCCTATGCTAGGTACACTCTCTCTAACCAGCAGGTTCCTGTCCCTGACCTAACCACAAGCAAAAATGCACATCAACTAATAGGGACAGTTCTATTTATTAGCACTGCCTACACTAAAGATGGCCACAGAGGTCATCCGGGGCAACAGCATTGAATCGGACAACTGCCCACCGGATGACACCTACGAAGGAATCCAAGTTCCCCCTGTCGTCCTCTCTCTACATGGTGGCTTCAGAACAGTGCCACCTGTGCAGGTAGGTCAAATTACACCTGCCTACATACCTGTTACCTTATGTGAATGAAAGATCAGATTACAAGATTATCATTATACCAAGGTGTGCTGGTGAAGATGTTATCTTCAATGAGATGTTGGGGTTCTTTTAGACCCCTGATGTCTCACCTCTCTTTCACTGAAGATAATGAAGTACAGATAGCACTCCCATTAGCTTCTTCCTTGTCACAAAAGAAATTGGAATAGATATGTCATACCAATTATTGGCTTACATGGTAAAAGACTCAACGAAGGCTAAAGATACAAAATTCCCATAGAGAATGTTTAGCACAGAGGGAAAAACCTGGAAGTTGAACTCAGCGTTCACTGGGTGTCTCTGGGGCAGGAAGTCTTCTCGGCGGGGACACAGACAATAATAAAAACTTGGCACAGGATCCAAGCCTGCCCTAACCTTTAACAATGGCTTCTCATTTTAATAAAGTCAGTAGACCCGCTTGATGAGTCTTCTTGCTGTCCCTATTCTAATTTACACACAGGTTTAGTGCGGTTTATTGGTATTGCATTACATCTCATTTGCCTCTTTAATTTTTTTTTTTTTTTTTTTAACAGATGAAAATGGCTCTGCTGAATTGCACCACCCATGCACTCTTTCAGGCTAAATAAAGTAAGGCTGCTTAGCATAATTCTATGTATATGCAATATTTTCTAATATACAGAATAAAGATTAAAAAAACTGGGATGTCAATTAACGCTGTGGGGTGATGCACCCATTTTCATTTGATGTAGATATAATGCATACAGTTGTATCTGTTTCTCATGCACATAGAGCCCAATGTCTTTCAAGTGACAAGAGTCCTGACTGTCCACCCTCCACCCCCTTCCTGATGTCCCCTTGCTTCCTTTTTTTTTTTTCCTCTAGAAGTATATCAGTCAGCATTACAGGCCCTTCCTCTAGAGGCGGTTGTTTGTCCTTGCTGCTTCAATAATTGGCACTCACATAAAGTGCACACTATTTGGTGCAGTAGTACTGAGCCCAGGCTAACAGAATGATGTTCCCCATGGCTGGTCCAGGACAGCATGTGCACAGAGTAAGTGGGTTGAATGATGCTTGCCATCAATAGACATGGAAGAATCATGACATCTAGAGGCAGCAAGACATTACTGCAGGGGCAGAGTGAGCAGAAGAGTATTTTAGCAGTGTTTTTTTTTTTTTCTTTGGGCTATTTACTTTTTGTAGCTAGAAATTCTGTTAGGATACCATTCATTATATGTAAAAAAAACACAATTTTGCTATACAGTAATGTATGATGCTAAGTATTGCATTGCTATGCATTTTGAATGGCACCTTAAGGCACCTAGGCAGTGCAATGCATTTTAGTACATTACAAGACTCAGAGGTGAGTTATGTGCCCTGGCAGCCCATGTAAAATGAATAGGATGCCTTAAAGTGGTTGTAACCCTTACATATGTAAAAAAGGAGACCCAAATTGGGTAAAAGCTGCGCTTAGATTAATAAAAAGAAAAAAGCTGCCAGCACCCTGAAAAAGTCCTGTATCTGACTTCCAAAAGTATAATAAACAATAAAGTGCAGCGCTAATATGATATGTGAAAAAATACAATTGAGTTCCACCAAGTGACATATAAAACAATTAGTGACAAAACATATTGCAGATATAAGTAACAAACAAAACTGAAATCACAAGTGTATGTATGCTATTATGGCAGTCTCGCCCAGCATAGGGATTAAGGTCTCCCAAAACCCAAGGTACAATGCGGGATCGGTGGTTCTAACACAGGAAGTGAATCGCGGCGCACGGAGACGCCGCCGCTCCGTTTGATTTTCCACATGCTGCATACCTTCTGCAACATTGTAAGTGTGATTCCTTGTATACTATTAAATTTTTATATCATACAATGTTGCGCTATGGAGGTGTTCTCTTTTGTATTTCCGGTTTGATGGAGTGTTAGAACCACCGATCCCGCATTGTACCTTGGGTTTTAACCCTTACATATACCCGGTAAAGTGACTAGCCTCAGGTAATGCACAGAATGGAAACTAATTCCCCATAAGTTGTGCCCCCCTCACTGTCAGCTGGTCCACCGGCAATTACCCCATATAGGCGGCAGGCACATCAGGCAGTGGCGGGGATCGGGGCATTGGTGGACAGCAGGCTGTCTTCTTCTCCTCCTCGCTTCTGCTTTGCGTCTCCTCCCCTCCTCCTAGGCGTCCAATAGGATCGCCTGTCCTTTCAGCCAATCGGGTGACGGGTATCAGACCCACTTCCCGATTGGCCGGGATGAGGATCAGTGTTGCAACACCTGGGTGGGCTCATGGCGCAATGCTCTCCGCCACGAGCTCACCCTATTTTGAAGCCTACTAGAGCCTCTGGCTCTAATCAGGTGCTTCAAAAGAACACCCCCGCCACTGTAATTCATGCGCCCGGCGTCCTGAAAGGGGCCGGGCACATAAATAGGGGGCAGCGGCTGTGGATAATAAAGTATTAATTAGGATGTGGCGGCAATGGATAGAGGGGGCGGCGCCTGGGCACCCCTAATGGACAGGGCGCCCCTGCTTTGGATTAAGGCTACCCACTGCACAAAATGCACTTAAATGCATGCATACCGAAAATTTCTTAATCTTAACACTTTCGGAATGCTTGTAGGACTGCTGGAATCTGTTTCCCTGTCTGTGAATGGTAATCATTAAGCAAATGCTAAGTTTGCACATTTCAGCCTGAAATGGATATACAAGTAAAAAGGCAATTACCCATGGACTTGATTTGTGTTACTATTTAAAGAAGCCCTATTTAAGGGATAAGTGTTTCTACTTTTTCCAGGATGCTGGGAACTATAGGGTATACAAATATATTACAACTTTTATTATAAAAATGGTTCTATATAAAGTTCACAAAGGTATGCAGTATATTTTGTCTCCACACAGATTTGTGGCTGAGGGTACCAATAAACTGCCTTGTGGAATATTACTAGGGTACAGGTGCCAGCAGTAGCGGAACTCATGGAATGGACCCAGAGGGGAAATTTTATAAAGCTTTGCCACACTACATGACTGGTGCCAGCTCTGAAAAGTGTTGTAATGACAAAGCAGCTTACCACTGTATTGGGGGGAGGGGAAGAGAATGCCCATTCCAGGGGAAAGAAATCCGATCTCATCCCATCCTGATAAAGGTGGTGAGGTGGCACAGGGCACTGTTTCCATTGCATCCTGTCCCCTCCCTGCAGAATCAAAAATGTGGGGCTATATTTGGTTGGCGGTGGGTTCTGGTTCTAGCAGTGGCAATATTGGCATTAGTAGTATTGTCTGACTATGGGATAACCATGCATCTAGGTTGTATAACTGATTAGTCTCTCTTGTTTGCTTGTAGGAAAAGAAGTTCTGAAGACTTGGTCATCCTCCGCTCATTGACCAAACTGCTGTACTGCTTTCAAGGTCCCACTAGTTACAAAGCCTGTATGGAAAATAATGAACTGGAAAGTTCAATAAAAACATTTTTAAATGTAACAAATATCATAGTTGTGAATTTTCTTCTTTACACCAGTCAATATCAATGTAAGACAATGGTATTCAACATGTACAGTAACTGTATTATATTTTGGGGAGGAAAGTTTTTTTTTGTGTTCCCTCTGGTATGTACATGTCACCTCAATCCTCAGCAGGCAAAAAATGCACTCTTCCACTAGCGTTCAGCCTAACTGATGTGTAGGTGTGATGGGGCTGGACTAATCGGAGTGAGGTGTTGATAATATTGTATATATCATAAAATTCAATCCTCCTTCACAGGGCCTGATGTGCAGTGAAGGTGCCATTTGATGGACCTTGTTCTGGTCTTGGGCTGCTACCTCTCTGATGGTATCTTGGAGAACACTCAGTGGATGGCAAAACTCTGGGGTGGGTATTGTGTAGCACCCTGTATAAAAAGTTTGTGACACGAAAAGGTAAAATCAAAGTGTTTGTTGTACAAAGGTATCGGATGAAGCCAACACATTTCAGGGAAATGCCTCCCCCTTTTCTCAGCGGGCAACTTGCAATAATACCAGGTTTAACAGTTTGGATCAAGCCCTTACATAAGTCTCCTAATTGTATCTTGTTGTCAGGACCTGGATCACCTGCTGGTGGCACTGTGGTTCCCTGGGCGGGGGTTTGTAATTCCAGTGCCCACCAGCGGGCATCTCCCAGCAGATCCCAGTAATCAGTTTCCACCTGATGCTGGCTGCTGGGAGGGTATTTAGGTCCTTCCCGATTAGTCCCCCTTGCTTCAGTGTTTTTGCTTGCTGCCAGATACTGCTACCCATTATTCTGTTTCTGCTGCTACCATGTACACCTTTTCCCCGCAACATCGCTGGCTTGTACCTGCTCTCTCTTTTTTCCTGATTTAGTTTTGGTTCCCCCTTCCCATCTGCTACCTACACTTACCAGTTTTCCCCTGCTTTCTGCATTCCCCATTTTTTATCTATCCAGGCAGATCTGGCTATCCCTGCTGCTGATTCCTGACACTCATACCCACAGTTTCAGCCCCGAGGAAGGAGAGGCATTTCCACGAAACAAGGTGCCTTCATCTAATAGCTTTTGTTCAATAAACACTTTTGACATGACCTTTTTGTGTCATGAACTTTTTCACTGGATACTCCTCAATACCCACCTCAGAGTTTTGCCACGAAAGTTCAACCTGAAAATGCTCATAAATTCAACTTGGTGATGTAACGGGTCTAACACATCCTGTACAAACACAAAAGCTAACACAGGACTGAATGCTTATTGCTGCAAATGGCTGGGAATGGATGTAGCATGTGCGATTTGACTACAGACTTTATTTATGAAAGGTGTACAGCGCTTGTGGATAGAGGAGGTTCACTTGAAGATGCTGTACTGCATTTTCAAGTGCAAACCCTTCTTAGATCCCAAAGACTTCTGAACTGAGCAAGCTTTCTGGTTGGTGAGGCTGTCCTTCCATCAGCTATGAAAAACAATCATCCTTGTGGTGTAATACTGTATGTTATTAATATGTATCTCCTAAAACTTTAAGAAATTATAAGCCTATCAAGTAAATACAAGAATGCTTACTTGAAACAAAGTGTTTTTTTTATGATCATCAAGCACTATCCAGCGTAATGTGATTATAAAAAAAAGCAACTCCCAAAATGATACTAAAAATAGTTGGCATAGGCATGCGGCAGTTGAAAGCTTGATTCTCTCCCTCTCCCCCCCCCCACCCCCCCCACCCCCAGCATCCAGCTGCCACAATAGGAAAATACAGGGGATTGGTAGCAGTATATGCTACCCCTGCCTCCCCTCCTGTCCCTGTTCCTCTTCTTTTTTTTTTTTTGCTACCCAGGCCCCCCCATAGCGCTACTTGTCTACCCTTCTCTTCTCCCTCACTGGCTGCGGCGGGGGATTGTTTCAGGATGGAGAGTGGGGAAGAGGCTGGTAAATATGTAATTTACTCACCCCTTCCTTTTCTGAATGAACACAGTAAGTAATTGGTACTGACACACCGTGTTCTTTCACAACTGAAGCATAGTAAACTGTGTTTACTGTTTTTCAGTTTGTGAATGAACAGGAAGCCGCTCAACACAGAGCACTTCCCATTCATTTACTGAGGCTGCAGCAAAAAAGTCTAGGAAATCTGTGTGCTCAATCCCTTTCTCTGTCTCAAAAGTGAGACATAGAGGGTCTGTTTAGACCAGTGATATTTCACCAAAGTCCCCCTATGATATTGTAAAAAAAAAAATAAGTTTAAAAAAAAAAAACTACTGACACCCTCCACTGTCATGCTGACAACAATCTCTACCCTACTGACGCCATTCACTGTTCTACTGACAGTCTACTGCCTTTCTGACACTTTCCGTGTTTTAATACACTTTAAATTGTTAAGACCCATGTCTCCAGTGCATGGGATGAGTGAATTCTCATTCGGTTTCTCGATGATGGAAAGCAAGTAGTAAAAGGAAGGAAGCACAGACAGCTTGAGAGAGAAGGCAGTGATGGCGGGTAATGAAGGTTGGGTAGGAGAGGTGGTACAATGGCTGTATGGTCTAGCCTTCTAAGTGTCAGGTGCCTTGTGTTAGAGCCCACTGAGTAACGGAACCCTTCAATGGACTGGACCTGGACCATGGGTATGTGAGCCCTCACAATGTATACAGCATCTTCCACCCATGTCTTCGGGCTGAGTAAATAACGTGGGTCGGGTAATTTGTGTAAAAGAATTGATGCACTTGGGGGCTAAGAATATGCACGCATCATACATCCTAGGGAGAGTACAATTGGGAGAATCAATGGTGGAGAAGGATCTGGGGGTTTTGGTGGATCAAAAGCTCAATAATAGCATGCAATACCAAGCGAGCAAAGTCCTTTCTTGTACTAAGAGAGGTATGGACTCCAGAGAGAGAGATAATTTTGCCCCTGTACAAAGCATTAGTGAGACCTCATCTGGAATATGCAGTTCAGTTTTGGGCACCAGTTCTCAAAAAGAATATCAGGGAACTAGAGAAAGTGCACAGAAGGCCAACCAAACTGATAAGAGGCATGGAGGACTCAGCTATGAGGAAAGATTAGAGAATCTGAATGTATTCTCTCTTGAGAAGAGGAGATTAACCACTTCCCGCCCGCCCACCGTCATATGACGTCCTGGGCTCTGAGCGGGTATATCTGAATGATGCCTGTAGCTAGACATCATTCAGATATTGCCGGTTTCAGCCGGTGAATCTCTACACCATAGGAATGATCATAGCGGCCGTTCTGCCGCTTGATCGTTCCCCCCCCCTCCCACCGCCCTCCGGTGCTTGTTCCGACTCACCGTTACGATCAGTGAGGCGGAGAGCGGATCCACCAGCGCCGAATGTAGATCATAGAGATTTCCAGCGGACCAGATGGTCGCCGGAGTCTCTATGATCATCGGAGGCCAGGCGCGATGTTATGACATCATGCCCGGCCTCTCCATTCAAAAAAACGGCGCCACTTCGGCTGGGAATCAGTGTTAATTTAATTTTTTTATTTTTTTATTTCAGGCTTCCCAGCCTAGTGGTGAGATATGGGATCTTATTGACCCCATATCTCACTATTAAGAGGACCTTTAATGTCATATTCCTATTACAAGGGATTTTTACATTCCTTGTAATAGGAGTAAAAGTGATCAAATTTTTTTTTTCAAAAAAGTGTCAAAATAAAAAAAAGAAAATATAATTAACAATAAAAAAAAAAAATTTAAAGCGCCGCTGTCCCTGTGTGCTCGCATGCAGAAGCGAACGCATATGTAAGTCCCACCCACATATGAAAACGGTGTTCAAACCATACATGTGAGGTATCGCCGCGAACGTTGGAGCGAGAGCAATCATTTTGTCCCTAGACCTCCTCTGTAACTCAAAACATGTAACCAGTCAAAAAAAATTTCAAGCGTCGCCTATGGGGATTTTTAAGTACCGAACATTGGCGCCATTCCACGAGCGTGTGCAATTTTGAAGCGTGACATGTTGGGTATCTATTTACTCGGCGTAACTTCATCTTTCACAATATGCAAAAACATTGGGCTAACTTTACTGTTTATTTGTTTTTGTTTTTTAAAACACAAAACTGTTTTTTTCCCAGTTCGAAAAATTCCTGCGCAAATACTGTGTGAGATAAAAAGTTGCAACAACTGCCATTGTATTCTCTAGGGTCTTTGCTAAAAAAAACATATATAATGTTTGGGGGTTCTATGTAAGGGGGGATATGATCAACATGTACAAATATATAAGTGGTCCATATAGTGAACTTGGTGTTGAGTTATTCACTTTAAGGTCATCACAGAGGACAAGGGGGCACTCTTTACGTCTAGAGTTTCATCTCCAAATACGGAAATGTTTCTTTACAGTCAGAGCTGTGGAATAGACTCCCACCAGAGATGGTTCTGGCAAGCTCAGTAGATTGCTTTAAAAAAGGCCTGGATTCTTTCCTAAATGTACATTAATCTTACTGGATACTGACATTTTATAGGTAAAGTTGATCCAGGGAAAATCTGATTGCCTCTCGGGGGATCAGGAAGGAATTTTTTTTTCCCTGCTATAGCAAATTGGATCATCCTTTGTGGGTATAGGATTGTGTATAAGGGATTGTATTTTTATTTTATTTTTTGGTTGAACTAGATGGACTTGTTTCTTTTTTTTAACCTGACTAATCATGTTACTATGGTGGAGGAAAATTAGTGTTCTATGCTACTTCCCTCAAAATGACTCTGTTGCCAGTGCAGGGACAAATATCGCTGGAAAGTGAGAATAGGTTATCCTTACAGTGTGGGTCTTTGGTCATGAGGGGTTCTAACTCACACATAAGCTGTACCATCGTGCCAACACTTGGCTAACGTAATCATGTATAAGCTGAAAACACCTGGGTCCCTGTGCATAACAGCGAGTGCGCAACCTTTTGTTTGTCATGCAATTGTTATTGGGATAGCATCTACTTTATATTATCATATGTTCCCATTAACATACTGTAGCATAACTTAAAGAACTATTTAAAAATTGTTGGTACACTTTTTTTATTTTTTTATTTTTTTACCTAAACATTACAAAACAGGGAGAGCAGGGAGTCAGGATTTTTTAGAAGGGGGCTGTAATGTATAACATAAAATTGATAGTGTCTGTACTGTGTTCAGTTCTTCATTAGCTTACTGTAGTTCTTACTGTAGCATACCGTAAATCGCAAAATAAAACTGTAGCTTTATTTAATCAGATTTTGAGTTTGTGACACCGGGGCCATCTAGCAGGTATACAATCACGTTTGCATATTTTTCCAGACCTAAATGTGACAGACCGGAGGTAGCCTGATGTACATGGACAGAGCATGTGGCTGTGTCCTTTGCTTTGGTAGCCTCCTGAGATGTGATTTTTACATAAATAAATCAAATCTGATCATTGTAAGCACCCCTTTTAGTGGTAAATGTTTCGTCTCATCCCTGTGAACTGATACTTCTGCAAGAGAGCGTGTTCTTTTGAAAAACAGACTTACTGGCCAGATCACCAGGTGAAAATAAAATAAAGCCTAAAAAGGAAAACAAATGTGAATGGGAATTAAGCTGAAATATAATAAATGTTTACTTTTGGGTTTAATACCTCCTTAAAGTGTTACTAAACCCAGGACCCTGCATTCACTATATCTGGTCTCCCACAGTACACATAACATGAAAATGCAATAGTTTTATGTAGCCATGGTGTTGGCACTACTGACAATCTGCCAAATCACTACACTGCCAGGCTTCATACATCCTTTCCAGAGACAATGAATAGTCTTTTGCAAGCTTTGTTTTTGTTTTATTGGGGGTACAACTTGGATAGGGATTGGGATATGGGATGCCCATAGAATTAATCATTGCCATCATATTTACAGATTTCAGTAGACTTTAATGATAGAGCCTGAAGATTGAATGTGCATACTTGACTAAGTAGAAATCTTCTCCTGCATCTCCATGCAGACTGTTACTCCCTCTGCATCTCTATGCAGACTACTGTTCCTAAGAGTTCTCCATCCGTCACCGTGTAAGGGACAGAAACATCACTTTTGTTTGTGTAAAAGTAATGGTCTTAGATCTCTTCACCTCTTGCCCAAAACTTGCTTCCTCTTTTTGATACATAGGAGTATTCCACCAGACTGGGCCTTGTTCCTCCTGCACGACTTGTAATTACATTTGAGATATAACACATCCTCTTCTAATGGGTATGAAGAACTCACTCTGAGCCCCTCTACTCGCTCTGGTGACTCGCTGCTACTAGGCCTGAGGCCTGCAGAACCTCTCCCCGGAGGCCTAGTAGGTTAAAGTCTATTTTCTACGAAATGGACTACTGCTCTCAGCCAGTCCAACTTACAAACTATGTGTCAGCCAGCCACACTGATTTGAACTCCCCACAGTCTCTTCTCTGATCCAGGACTCTTCACCATCCACTGTGTGCATGATAAAGACTCTGTTAGTGACCATGTAGAAGCAGAGTTCCCTTCCAGGTTCCCTGGCACCTCCAGCCATCCACTGTGGTAACACTCACCGACCTTCCAGCCCTGAGTCCTCGATGAGGAGCTTGTCCAGACCATGCGTTCCGACAGTTTCTCCTGCCCCAAGGCTCCAGGAGTTCCCAGCCACCGACCGTGTGGTGACAGACATTGCCAATGACCGTGTAGAGGCAATGTTCCCTCACAGTTCTCCCTGGGCTGCCTCCTGCGATCGCTACCCCCCCCCCCCCAGACGGGGGTGTGCCCCTGCGGCTGTCTAGCACTCCATTCCTCATGTCACCCAGTTGACTACTCCTCCCCAGCAGCATGTGACCTCAGCATATATAGGAGGCCCGCCCCCTGCCAATGCCAGTTAGGGATTGGTCAGGGCTCCCACATGTGCTGCCTGCCATTCCAGCTCTAGGCCCAGCCTCCTCTTCCAGAACATTCTCCCTGGAAGCAGGGGAGGTGCCTCAGACTGGAGCACAGGTGGTCACATCCACTGCTACTCTGACCACTCCCAGCCCCCAGAGCAAAACAGAAAGGCCTAGCTTGCAGCATAAGACTGCCTAAATTTGCCTGTGCTGAACAACCTAGTAAAATAACCCTTACTAGCACCTATCTACCAGAAGATAGTAGAGGGTGCTACATTTAGTAAATATAAACTGCTAAATACCTTTTTTCACCACCAGTATATAGCTGTTTTCATTCTCTCCTGATTGTTCTATGAGGCTGCAGGACCCCTGACCATCTGTATAGACAGTGTTGATTGGCATTGTGCTGATCACATGCACCCTGCCAAGAACAAAACGCTCTAGCAATACGCACAAAACTGAGCATGTGCAGCTTGCCCCCACAGCTCTGTTCTTGGGAACAGTGGAAGAAGGGAAGAATCAGAGAATACAGGATCAAACAGCTTTTTTTCCTTTTTATATAATCTTTATTCGTTTTCTTCACATTTACAAATAGAATTACATATACATATCAAAAATATCAGCATTAAAATTAGAAGGACATTTTGCAGTATTTATTTCCTTTATCCCCCTATTTTACTTACGCCACCCTTTTATCCCTTCCCTCCCCCCCTTACATATATTTTGGGTCTTACTTTCTCTTTCCCTTGTTTATTTCTACAGAGCCTTCCATACTCCATTTTATGCTTTACATAGGATATCCCATCTTCTCCAACCAGGGTCCTGGTGTTCCTTCTCCTTGTATATACTGTTTTCTCCCTCCATATCGTTTCTGTCACTATACTAACCCAGTCTATTACCGATGGGGGCTTCTCTGCTTGCCATCTTTGTGCTATTAATTTTCTTGCTTGGAAGAGACACCTCGTCACTACTTTAGTTATGCCAGCTGTTCCATCTATTCCCTCCCCCAACCCCAAGATACAGAGTCTGGGATCCATCTCCAACCTAGTATTGTATATCGTGTTTATGGTTTCAAGGATCTCTGACCAATATCGGAACAACTTACGATACCTCCATATCATATGCAACAGGTCCCCCGTGCCCTGACATCTAGGATACCTAGCATCTGCTCTCCACCCGAACTTGAACATTCTCTTTGGTGTGTAGTATGTGCTGTGAACCAACATAAAAAATGAGACCTTCTGTGCGGGCGAGACCGGCACTAAGTGTCCTCTTTCTAATAACTTTTTCCATTGCCCATCCGATATTGCCCCTAGATCCTCCTCCCATTTCCCCCTGCTTTTAAGCGATTCCGGGCTCTCAATACTTCCTCCACATATATCTGGATAGATTAGTGATATAAATCCCTAGTCTTTCCGGGGCTAACAATTTTTTGATACATAGGAGTATTCCACCAGACTGGGCCTTGTTCCTCAAACTGGGCATTTAAAGCGTGTCTAATTTGCAAATATTTATAAAATGTATGTTAGGTATGTCATATTCCTCTCTCAATGCTGTGAATGTTTTTAACGTTCTTCCGCATACAACTGGGCCAATTTATCTATTCCTTTCCTTTCCCATTCTTTAATCCTCCCTATCATCTCCAGTTCTTGGAGGTTTTTATTCCCCCAAAGTGGAGTATGTTCTGTCACACCCAGGGCCGGATTAACATAGGGGCTGGTGGAGCTGCAGCTCCAGGCCCCTCCCTCAATATAGGCCCATGTCAGTGGCTTATGAATATCTGTGTCTTCCTGAAGGAAGAGGAGCCCTCTGTGCACACATGGAAGAGACAAGTGTTAGTGCAGCCGAGTGAGTCCTGTCTCTGCCGATGCCTGACTCCTATCACAGGATCTGTTACACTCACACAGATCCTCCTCAGTGTCTGGGAGCTGTCTGGGGGAGGGGCGCTGATGTTCTAACCAGCAGGAGCCCGGGAGGAAGGACATCTTACATGCTGTTGTTGAGATAAGGTCAGTACATTTGTTAGGGAGGTGTTTTGTTGTGCTAGGGGAAAGACTGCTGCTTCCCTCCATGTAATGTGCTCTCTTGTGCCCACCATGTCATGTGCTGTGCATTGCAGTGCCCCCATGTAATGTGCTGTGCCCACCATGTCATGTGTTGTGTATTGCAGTGCCCCCATGTAATGTGCTGTGCCCACCATGTCATGTGCATTGCAGTGCCCCATGTAATGTGCTGTGCCCACCATGTCATGTCATGTGCATTGCAGTGCCCCCATGTAATGTGCTGTGCCCACCATGTCATGTGCTGTGCATTGCAGTGCCCCCATGTAATGTGCTGTGCCCACTATGTCATGTGCTGTGCATTGCAGTGCCCCCATGTAATGTGCTGTGCCCCCATGTCATGTGCTGTGCATTGCAGTGACCCCCATGTCATGTGCTGTGCATTGCAGTGCCCCCCATGTCATGTGCTGTGCATTGCACTGCTCACTATGTAATGTGCAGTGCCCACCATGTCATGTGCTGTACATTGCAGTGCCCACCATGTCATGTGCTGTACATTGCAGTGCCCACCATGTAATGTGCTGTGCCATGCAGTGATCCCACCAAGTAATGTACAGTGCCCACCATGTAATGTGATGTGCCATGCAGTGCCCACCATGTTTTGTGCTGTGCCCACCCTGCCATGTGTTGTGCCCAGCATGTAGTGTGTTGTGCCCACTGTGCAATGTGCTGGGCTGTTCAGCAGTGCCCACCATGTCATGTGCAGTTCCTAACATGTAATGTGCAGTTGCATTGCCCACCATGAAATGTGCTATGCCATGCAGTGCCCACCATGTAATGTGTTGTGCCATTCAGTGCCCACCATGTAATGCGCTGTGCCCACCACGTCATGTGCCATGCAGTGCCCACCATGTAATGCGCTGTACCCACCATGTAATGTGCTATGCCATGCAGTGCCAACTGTGTCATGTGCAGTGCCCACCATGTAAATTACTGTGCAGTGCCCACCCTGTCGTGCTGTGTTGTGCCTACCATGTCATGTGCTGCGCCATGCAGTGCTTACCATGTAATGTGCTGTACCCAACATGTAATGTGCTGTACATTGTCCACCATGGCATGTGCCGTGCAGTACCCACAATGGAATGCGCTATGCAGGGCTCACCAATTAATGTGCTGTGCTCACAATGTAATGTGCTGTGCTGTGTCATGCAGTGCCCACCATATCATGAGGTGTCATGCAGTGCCCACCTTGTCATGTGCTGTGCAGTGCCCACCATGCCATGTGCAGTACCCACCATATAATATGCTGTGCCCACCATATAATGTGCTGTGCAGTGCCCACCATGTAATGTGCTCAGCTGTGCCCGCCATGTCATGTGCTGTGCCCACCATAAAAAGTCCTGTGCCCACCGCGTGCATGTGCTGTGTTGTGCCCACTATGCAAAGTGCTGTGTTGTGCAGTACCAACCTTGTCATGTGCTGTGCCCACATATAATGTACTGTGCCTACCTTGTAATGTGCTGTATTGGGCAGTGCCAACAGTGTAATGTGCTGTGCCCGCCATGTAATGTGCTGTGCTTCGCCCACCATTAAATGTGCTGTATCCATGTATCACCCCCTCTCTCTCGTCCCCATCTCTCTCATTCAACGTTTTTCTCTCTTTTCCCCTCCCTCTCATCCCCGCCTCTCTCTATCACCCCCCCCCCCCCCCTCTCTCTCTCTCAACCACTCTCTCACACCCCTCTCTCTCTTTAATTTAATTCAACAAAAAATTTTTGCATTTTCATTTTATTTATTTTCATAAAAAGGCCCACCAAAATCCTTAGCACCAGGTCCATGTTGCTCTTAATCTGGCCCTGGTCACACCCCCTTGTCCCCTAAGTGATTTAACTGCTTTCCATACTTTAATGGCAAGCCCTACTGTAGGGGTTTTACTAACAAAGGAATCAGCCTCCACTACTGATTTATGTGGAGTCCCTAATATCATTACTTTCTTGTTTATACCTCCTTCTGGTTCTCTATTCCCTCTTAGATGTTGCAATTGGGCTGCCAAAAAGTAACTCCATGGGTGTGGGACCGCCATACCTCCCTCCCTTGTTGATAGCTGTAGGGTTTGTAAACTTATCCTGGCTTGGCCTCCTTTCCATATTAGTCCTCTAAACAGAGTATCAATTTTTTTAAACCATTTCTTATGTATCCAAGTCGGAGAGTTATGTAATAGATACAATAGTTGTGGCATCCACAACATTTTAATCAAATTGCATCTCCCTGCGACTGATAATGGGAGTCGCCGCTAGATTTCTATTTTACTTTTAAACTTGGCCAAAAGGGGGACTATGTTATCTATAAACTTATTTGGATTTCTTGTTTGTATGTATGTATATATATATATATATATATATATATATATATATATATATATATATATATATATATATATATATAATCTCCAGGTATTTCATTATCTCAACTACTTCCACTTGGGGGCTTTCTGGAGATATTTGGTTCCCAATGGGGTCCACTGGCATAAGTGCTGATTTCTCTCAATTTTAAGGCTAATCCAGAGAGTCTTCCAAAGTCTCTGAAGATACACATTACCTGCTTTAATGATTGCTCTGTGTCTCCCTGGAAAAGGAGAACTTCATCTGCGTATAATGCGATTCTCTCCTCTCCTGTCGCTCTGTCGCTCTCCTGAACCCTGTCATATTTGTGTTTGATCTTATTTCAATAGCCAATGGCTCCATTACCAGCGCAAAAAGCAGTGGTGACAATGGACACCCCTGTCTTGTCCCCCTCTCCAATCGGATCTTACCTGAGTAATCATTATTAACTCTAATTTTGGCGCTAGGTGCATTATATAATATTTTTATCCACCTAATGAACGAGGGGCCAAAGCCGAATTCTTCCAATACTCGTTAAATATACTCCCACTCTAGACTATCAAAAGCCTTAACCACATCTAGGGACATTACTGCTCTTGTTCTGGTATTTTCTGTTGGTATCTGTAAATTAAGGAATACCCTCCTAATGTTCATGTTAGTTGATCTACTAGGGATGAACCCTGTTTGATCTGGGAGTACAAGTTTAGAGATTTCTTTATTTAACCTAGCTGCCATTACTTTAGCCAATATCTTAGCATCCGTACAGAGTAGGGAAATCGGTCTGTAAGACATAGTCTCCACCGGATCCTTTCCCTCTTTATGCAAGACTATTATCGTTGCTTCTGTCATAGATGTAGGCAGTTTCCTCTCCAGCTCCGCCCAGTTCAACACTTTAAGAAGCTCTGGGAGTAGTACTTCCCCATAATATTTATAGGTTTCTACAGGGAGACCGTCTGGTCCAGGGGATTTCTGATTAGTCATCTCTGTCACTGCTAGCTGTATTTCTTCAAGGGTTATCAGGGCCTCCATTCGTTCTTTATCCACTTCTATAAGGGATGGTGTCTCTATTTTCCCCCCACAAATTATCCAATTCCTCTCCTCCTGCAGTCCCCTGCTACCTATATAGGTTTTCATAGTATTGTCTAAATGTGTCTGTAATCTCCGACACCTGGGTGGAAATTTCTCCCCTCCCTGTCCTGATCGCCAGGACTGCAGAGGGAGAAGAGTTCCAGGTGAGCCAACATCTGTCCCACATTTTCTCCCTCCCCAAAAGCAACTTTCTTCTGGAATAGTCGTTTGTTCTCATATTTCCTGGTCACTACTACTTTATATTCCTGTTGTTTATTTAACCATGTTCTTTGTTTCTCTGGGGAGGGGGCTTCCACATATTTCTTTTCTGTGTTCATCAACTCCTTCCTGATCTTATTCTCCCATCCCCTGGATGTGTTTTTAGTTCTTGCCACCTGCTGAATACATATACCCCTGAGGAATGCCTTCAGTGTGTCCTACATCACTCCCCTGGTCACTGTGCCTTCGTTAAATTCTATAAACTCTTTTATTTTAAATAATACCTCTTCTGTATTCCCCATTAGTTCAAACCAGAGTGGGTTCATTTTCCATACCCTTAGTGATTTTTTTCCTTCTAAGTTCACCGAGACTGTCATTAGTGAATGGTCAGACACCCTCCCCGGGTTGGTAAGCTATATATTTTATTAACTGGGATGCTTCCTCATTAACCAGGACCAGATCTATCCTGGAGAGTGTGGAATAGGTGCTTGAAAGGCATGGATATTGTAGCGTATTTGGGTTTCTCATTCTCCACATATCAAATAATCCTACTTCCTGTAAAAATTGATACAGCCTGCTCTCAGAGCTATTCTGCCCCTGTTTTACTGATGGGAACCTATCCATTTTTTATTTATAACCTCGTTAAAGTCCCCTATTGCTATAACTGGTATCCCAGTTTTATCCATCATAAACTCCATTAGTCTATACAGGACTTCTAGTTCTAAAGGAGGTGGAATATAAATATTTAAAAGAACATACTCCCTATTTTCAATAGCACAATGGAGAAATATAAACCGTCGCAACTCGTCTATGCTGATCTGCCTGCAGGTGAACACAACCCCTCTCTTTATCAGCACTGTCACTCCCCTTGAATAAGAGGTGTGCACTGAATGAAACCTTTTACTTCCAAATTGCAACTTGATTTCTTTAGTTAAATGTGTCTCCTGCAGGCAGACCAGCCCTATCTCATATGTCTCCAACACAGCGAAGACTGCAGCCCTCTTTGCTGGGTTACCCATCCCACGAACATTCCAAGAACCAATTTTCAATACTTTAGATTGCATTAACCACTTGACGACCGCCTCACGCCGATGTACGTCGGCAAAGTGGCACGGACAGGCAAAATCACGTACAGGGTACGTGATTTGCCTTCCGCGGGTGGGGGGTCCGATCGGACCCCCCCCCGGTGCCCGAGGCGGTCGTCGTTTGTCCAGCGGCGATCGGTGATGAGGGGGAGACCATCCGTTCGTGGCCCCCCCCTCAGGATCGCCGCCGGCCAATGAGAACACTCCTTTGCTGCTGTATGCTAAACAGCAGCAAAGGAAGTGATGTCATCTCCCCTCGGGTCGGTATTTTCCGTTCCGGCCCGAGGAGAGACGACAAGTATGTGAGTGCACAAACACTACACACACAGTAGAACATGCCAGGCACACAAATCACCCCGATCCCCCCCCCGATCGCCCCCCGATCCCCCCCCAATCACCCCCCCCCCCCCCTGTCACAAACTGACACCAGCAGTTTTTTTTTTTTTTTTTGTTTTTTTTTCTGATTACTGCATAGTGTCAGTTTGTGACAGTTACTGTGTTGGGACAGTGTATATTACCCCCCTAACCCCCCCTAATAAAGTTTTAACCCCTTGATCACCCCCTGTCACCAGTGTCGCTAAGCGATCATTTTTCTGATCGCTGTATTAGTGTCGCTGGTGACGCTAGTTAGTGAGGTAAATATTTAGGTTCGCCGTCAGCGTTTTATAGCGTCAGGGACCCCCATATACTACCTAATAAATGTTTTAACCCCTTGATTGCCCCCTAGTTAACCCTTTCACCACTGATCACCGTATAACCGTTACGGTTGACGCTGGTTAGTTTGTTTATTTTTTATAGTGTCAGGGCACCCGCCGTTTATTACCGAATAAAGGTTTAGCCCCCCGATCGCCCGGCGGTGATATGCGTCGCCCCAGGCAGCGTCAAATTAGCGCCAGTACCGCTAACACCCACGCACGCAGCATGCGCCTCCCTTAGTGGTATAGTATCTGAACGGATCAATATCTGATCCGATCAGATCTATACTAGCGTCCCCAGCAGTTTAGGGTTCCCAAAAACGCAGTGTTAGCGGGATCAGCCCAGATACCCGCTAGCACCTGCGTTTTGTCCCTCCGCCCGGCCCACCCAAGTGCAGTATCGATCGATCACTGTCACTTACAAGGCACTAAACGCATAACTGCAGCGTTCGCAGAGTCAGGCCTGATCCCTGCGATCGCTAACAGTTTTTTTTGTAGCGTTTTGGTGAACTGGCGAGCACCAGCCCCAGGCAGCGTCAGGTTAGCGCCAGTACCGCTAACACCCACGCACGCACCATACACCTCCCTTAGTGGTATAGTATCTGAACGGATCAATATCTGATCCGATCAGATCTATACTAGCGTCCCCAGCAGTTTAGGGTTCCCAAAAACGCAGTGTTAGCGGAATCAGCCCAGATACCTGCTAGCACCTGCGTTTTGCCCCTCCGCCCGGCCCAGCCCAGCCCACCCAAGTGCAGTATCGATCGATCACTGACACTTACAAAACACTAAACGCATAACTGCAGCGTTCGCAGAGTCAGGCCTGATCCCTGCGATCGCTAACAGTTTTTTTTGTAGCGTTTTGGTGAACTGGCAAGCACCAGCCCCAGGCAGCGTCAGATTAGCGCCAGTACCGCTAACACCCACGCACGCACTGTACACCTCCCTTAGTGTTATAGTATCTGATCGCATCAATATCTGATCCGATCAGATCTATACTAGCGTCACCAGCAGTTTAGGGTTCCCAAAAATGCAGTGTTAGCGGGATCAGCCCAGATACCTGCTAGCACCTGCGTTTTGTGCCTCCGCCCAGCCCACCCAAGTGCAGTATCGATCGATCACTGTCACTTACAAAACACTAAACGCATAACTGCAGCGTTCGCAGAGTCAGGCCTGATCCCTGCGATCGCTAACAGTTTTTTGGTAGTGTTTTGGTGAACTGGCAAGCGCCAGCGGCCTAGTACACCCCGGTCGTAGTCAAACCAGCACTGCAGTAACACTTGGTGATGTGGCGAGTCCCATAAGTGCAGTTCAAGCTGGTGAGGTGGCAAGCACAAGTAGTGTCCCGCCGCCACCAAAAAGACAAACACAGGCCCGTCGTGCCCATAGTGCCCTTCCTGCTGCATTCGCCAATCCTAATTGGGAACCCACCGCTTCTGCAGCGCCCGTACTTCCCCCATTCACATCCCCAACCAAATGCAGGCGGCTGCATGAGAGGCATTTTTATGTCCTCCCGAGTACCCCTACCCAACGAACCCCCCAAAAAAGATGTCGTGTCTGCAGCAAGCGCAGATATAGGCGTGACACCCGCTATTATTGTCCCTCCTGTCCTGACAATCCTGGTCTTTGCATTGGTGAATGTTTTGAACGCTACCATTCACTAGTTGAGTATTAGCGTAGGGTACAGCATTGCACAGACTAGGCACACTTTCACAGGGTCTCCCAAGATGCCATCGCATTTTGAGAGACCCGAACCTGGAACCGGTTACCGTTATAAAAGTTAGTTACAAAAAAAGTGTAAAAAAAAAAAAAATATGAAATAAAAAAAAATAGTTGTTGTTTTATTGTTCTCTCTCTCTCTATTCTCTCTCTCTATTGTTCTGCTCTTTTTTACTGTATTCTATTCTGCAATGTTTTATTGTTATTGTTATTGTTATTGATTGTTATTGTTATTGTTATTATGTTTTATCATGTTTGTTTTTCAGGTGTGTAATTATTTACACTTTACTGTGCTTTATTGTTAACCATTGTTAACCATTTTTTTGTCTTCAGGTACGCCATTCACGACTTTGAGTGGTTATACCAGAATGATGCCTGCAGGTTTAGGTATCATCTTGGTATCATTCTTTTCAGCCAGCGGTCGGCTTTCATGTAAAAGCAATCCTAGCGGCTAATTAGCCTCTAGACTGCTTTTACAAGCCGTGGGAGGGAATGCCCCCCCCCCCCACCGTCTTCCGTGTTTTTCTCTGGCTCTCCTGTCTCAACAGGGAACCTGAGAATGCAGCCGGTGATTCAGCCAGCTGACCATAGAGCTGATCAGAGACCAGAGTGGCTCCAAACATCTCTATGGCCTAAGAAACCGGAAGCTACGAGTATTTCATGACTTAGATTTCGCCGGATGTAAATAGCGCCATTGGGAAATCGGGGAAGCATTTTATCACACCGATCTTGGTGTGGTCATTTGCTTTGAGGGCAGAGGAGAGATCTAGGGTCTAATAGACCACAATTTTTTCAAAAAAGAGTACCTGTCACTACCTATTGCTATCATAGGGGATATTTACATTCCCCGAGATAACAATAAAAATGATTAAAAAAAAAAATATGAAAGGAACAGTTTAAAAGTAAGATTAAAAAAGCAAAAAAATAATAAAGAAAAAAAAAACAAAAAAAAAAACACCCCTGTCGCCCCCTGCTCTCGCGCTAAGGCGAACGCAAGCGGCGGTCTGTCGTCAAACGTAAACAGCAATTGCACCATGCATGTGAGGTATCACCGCGAAGGCCAGATCGAGTGCAGTAATTTTTCCAGTAGACCTCCTCTGTAAATCTAAAGTGGTAACCTGTAAAGGCTTTTGAAGGCTTTTAAACATGTATTTATTTTGTTGCCACTGCACGTTTGTGCGCAATTTTAAAGCATGTCATGTTTGGTATCCATGTACTCGGCCTGAGATCATCTTTTTTATTTCATCAAACATTTGGGCAATATAGCGTGTTTTAGTGCATTAAAATTAAAAAAAGTGTGTTTTTTCCCCAAAAAATGCGTTTGAAAAATCGCTGCGCAATTACTGTGTGAAAAAAAAAAATGAAACACCCACCATTTTAATCTGTAGGGCATTTGCTTTAAAAAAATATATAATGTTTGGGGGTTCAAAGTAATTTTTTTGCAAAAAAAAAAAACTTTTTCATGTAAACAATAAGTGTCAGAAAGGGCTTTGTCTTCAAGTGGTTAGAAGAGTGGGTGATGTGTGACATAAGCTTCTAAATGTTGTGCATAAAATGCCAGGACAGTTCAAAACCCCCCCAAATGACCCCATTTTGGAAAGTAGACACCCCAAGCTATTTGCTGAGAGGCATGTCGAGTCCATGGAATATTTTATATTGCGACACAAGTTGCGGGAAAGAGACAAATTTTTTTTTTTTTTTTTGCACAAAGTTGTCACTAAATGATATATTGCTCAAACATGCCATGGAAATATATGAAATTACACCCCAAAATACATTCTGCTGCTTCTCCTGAGTACGGGGATACCACATGTGTGAGACTTTTTGGGGGCCTAGCCGCGTACGGGACCCCGAAAACCAAGCACCGCCTTCAGGCTTTCTAAGGGCGTGAATTTTTGATTTCACTCTTCACTGCCTATCACAGTTTCGGAGGCCATGGAATGCCCAGGTGGCACAAAACCCCCCCAAATGACCCCATTTTGGAAAGTAGACACCCCAAGCTATTTGCTGAGAGGTATAGTGAGTATTTTGCAGACCTCACTTTTTGTCACAAAGTTTTGAAAATTGAAAAAAGAAAAAAAAAAATGTTTTTTCTTGTCTTTCTTCATTTTCAAAAACAAATGAGAGCTGCAAAATACTCACCATGCCTTTCAGCAAATAGCTTGGGGTGTCTACTTTCCAAAATGGGGTCATTTGGGGGGGTTTTGTGCCACCTGGGCATTCCATGGCCTCCGAAACTGTGATAGGCAGTGAAGAGTGAAAGCAAAAATTTACACCCTTAGAAATCCTGAAGGCGGTGATTGGTTTTCGGGGCCCCGTACGCGGCTAGGCTCCCAAAAAGTCCCACACATGTGGTATCCCCATACTCAGGAGAAGCAGCTAAATGTATTTTGGGGTGCAATTCCACATAGGCCCATGGCCTGTGTGAGCAATATATCATTTAGTGACGACTTTTTGTAAATATTTTTTTTTTTTTTTTTTTTTGTCATTTTTCAATCACTTGGGACAAAAAAAATAAATATTCAATGGGTTCAACATGCCTTTCAGCAATTTCCTTGGGGTGTCTACTTTCCAAAATGGGGTCATTTGGGGGGGTTTTGTACTGCCCTGCCATTTTAGCACCTCAAGAAATGACATAGGCAGTCATAAACTAAAAGCTGTGTAAATTCCAGAAAATGTACCCTAGTTTGTAGACGCTATAACTTTTGCGCAAACCAATAAATATACACTTATTGACATTTTTTTTTACCAAAGACATGTGGCCGAATACATTTTGGCCTAAATGTATGACTAAAATTTAGTTTATTGGATTTTTTTTATAACAAAAAGTAGAAAATATCATTTTTTTTCAAAATTTTCGGTCTTTTTCCGTTTATAGCGCAAAAAATAAAAACCGCAGAGGTGATCAAATACCATCAAAAGAAAGCTCTATTTGTGGGAAGAAAAGGACGCAAATTTCGTTTGGGTACAGCATTGCATGACCGCGCAATTAGCAGTTAAAGCGACGCAGTGCCAAATTGGAAAAAGACCTCTGGTCCTTAGGCAGCATAATGGTCCGGGGCTCAAGTGGTTAAGGATCAAAAAGAATTTAAAAAAAAGCAAGCAGACAAAAGAACCCCCAATGGGCCTATCAAAAAAAAAAAAAAAAAGCCCCATGCACACAAAATTCTTCTAACTATAATCATCCCCCTATGCATTAACATACCCCAATGTTCTTGCTTTCCATTTTGTGTACCAGTTTCAGTTTTTTCCCCTATGTGTGCTTTATGTGCAAACTTTCTCAGAAATTTTCCTCTTAAGTGTGCTTTATGTGGAAGTTTTATCATTATTATTAGGGATGAGCCAAACACCCCCCGGTTCGGTTCGCACCAGAACCTGCGAACGGACGAAAGTTCGCGCAAACTTTAGAACCCCATTAAAGTCTATGGGACTCGAACGTTCGAAATCAAAAGTGCTAATTTTAAAGGCTAATATGCAAGTTATTGTCCTAAAAAGGGTTTGGGGACCCGGGTCCTGCCCCAGGGGACATGTATAAATACAAAAAAAGTTTTAAAAACGTCAGTTTTTTCGGGAGCAGTGATTTTAATGATGCTTTAAGTGAAAAAGAAAGTGAAATATCTCTTTAAATATCATACCTGGGGGGTGTCTACAGTATGCCTGTAAAGTGGCGCGTGTTTCCCATGCTTAGAACAGTCCCTGCACAAAATGCACAAAATTTGTAAAGGAATAAAAGTCATTTAAAACTGCTTGCAGCTTTAATGTAATGTCGGGTCCTGGCAATATGGATGAAATGAATAAAAATCAGTGAGACAAACGGCATGGGGCCCCCAGGCCCTATATACTCTGAACAGCAGTATACAGGCGGTGCAAACAAGACAGGGACTGTAGGTTTGTTAAGTAGAATCTGTTTGTAATTTTGAACTGGTACATTTTTAAAGTGTAGCTCCAGCCAAAAAATCTATTTTTAAGCTTTTTGGAAAACATAGGGAAGGGTTATCACCCCTGTAACATTAGTTTTGCTGTCTGTGCACCTCTTCAGAAGATTTCACCTCACTTTCTGTCCCAATGAGAAATGTTTTTTGAAAATTTGGGGTTTTTAGTGAAACAAGGATTGGTGATAAAGCATCAGTGGAGAGGAGACACGTTTTTCCCATAAGAACTCTTATGCCGTGTACACACGGTCGGACTTTTCGACGAACGCCGACGGACCAAATCCGGCGAACAATCCGATTGTGTGTGGGCTTCACCGGACCTTCAGCGGACTTTTCCAGTTGCAAATCTGACGGACTTTAGATTTAGAAAATGCTTCAAATCTTTGTGTTGTAACTCCGCCGGATCCAGAAATCTGCTCATCTGTATGCTAGTCCAATGGACAAAAACCCACGCTAGGGCAGCTATTGGCTACTGGCTATCAACGTCCTTATTTTAGTCCGGTGTACGTCATCACGTACGAATCCGTCGGATTTTTGTGTGATCGTGTGTAGGCAAGTCCGGTCGTTAGAAAGTCCATTGAAAGTCCGCCCAAAGTCCGTCGAAAGTCTGTCGGACAGGCTGTCGGACTTTTGTAGCTGAAAAGTCCGACCGCGTGTACGCGGCATTACAGGAGAGAATATCCCTTCCTAGGAGTAGATTTCATCTCACTTCCTGTTGTCTCCTTTCGTTTGCAAGTAGGAGTCGTTTGTATGTTGGATGTTTGAAAGTAGGGGCCTGCCCTATATACTCTGCAGAAATTGGGGCCTTAGGTGTTGGTGTTGCCACATCACTGTAAGCCCTCAGTTACTCTTGGTGGGCGCAGGAATGGGCCGTGCTGTGATATATTAGATCAAGAATTGTAATTACATGCCATTGTTGAACAGTGGTAGAAAAATTGGGCCTTTGGTGGCGGTAGTGCTGGTGCCACAACACTGTAAATCCTCAGTTACTCTTGGTGGGCACTGGAACAGGCCCTGCTGTGAAATATTAGATCATATTAGATTATAATCAAGAATTGTAATTAATAATTGTAAAAATTGGGCCTTAGGCACTGGTGCCACTACACTGCAACCCCTTACAGGTGCTAAAGTTGGAGCGCAGGAATAAGCCCTGCTGCAAAGTATTGCATCAAAAATTGTAATTATATGCCCCTGTTAAACAGGGGCTGAAAAATTGGGTCTTGGCCACTGGTGCTGGTGCCACAACACTGCATCCCCTCACAGCTACTATAGTTGTAGCGCAGGAATGAGCCCTGCTGCAAAGTATTGTATGAAAAATTGTAATTACACGCCCCTGTTAAACAGGGGCTGAAAAATTGGGCCTTGGCCACTGGTGGCAGTGCCCAGAACCAAAAATGTTCTTACAAGCTATCATCATGAAAATTGAGGAGGAAGAGGATTGTGACTCAGCATAACAGGATAGTCACTCAGCATCAGCATAGGCAGTCTTGAAGGGATCTCATGTTAAAAAAAAAAATCAATCGGTTACATCAGCATCAGGTGCTTGGTAGCTGGTGATCCAAGACTGATTCATTTTTATGAAGGTCAGACGATCGACCGATTCGGTGGACAGGCGCACCCTGTGATCAGTTACAAAGCATCCAGCAGCACTGAATGTGCCTTCCGAAAGAACGCTGGATGCAGGACAGGCCAGAAGCTCAATTGCATACTGTGCAAGCTCTGGCCAGTGATCCATCCTTAAGACCCAGTAACCCAGAGGATTTTCGGTGGGAAAGGTGTCCAAGTCTGATCTTGCCCCTAGGTAATCCTGCACCATGTGAATCAGACACTGGCGATGGTTGCTGGAACTGATCAAACCTTGGGGCTGAGGACTAAAAAATTGTCTGCATCGCTCAGATGGCCACCTTCTCCACTGCTCCTTCTGTGACTGACCGAAGCCTCAGCAACACGTTGTCCAGAAGGACCAGGAAATTTTAACCTCCCAGGCTCTGGAAACGCGTTGCACAAACCTTTCTGCAAGGCCTCCCGAAGATGTTTCATCCTTTGCTCCCTCTGCGACGGCAAGATAAGGTCTACAACTTTACCCCTGTAATGTGGATCAAGGAGGGTTGCCAGCCAGTAATTATCCCTCCCCTTAATACCACGAATACGAGGATCCTTCTGCAGGCTTTGCAGGATCAGGGAGGCCGTGCAGCGTAGGTTTGCTGAGGCATTTAGTCCAGAGTCCTCTGGGTCACTAAGGACGACATGATCCGCAGTCACCTCCTCCCAGCCACGTACAAGTCCATGGGTTTCTTCGGACTGTAAATGATCCCTTGAAGACTGTTGCTGATGCTGAGTGCCAGGCTCCACCTCCATGCTGACACAATCCTCCTCCTCCTCTTCGTGTGTGATCGGCAGGCATGCAGGAACACTGTCTGGATAGAGGGGGCCTTCAGAGGTAAGGAAGTCCTCCTCTTCCTGCCTCTGTTCTGCCTCAAGTGCCCTGCCCATTATTCCACGCAGCGTGTGCTCCAACAGGTGGACAAGAGGAACAGTGTCACTGATGCATGCACTGTCACTGCTCACCATCCTCGTGGCCTCCTCAAATGGTGACAGGACAGTGCATGCATCCCTGATCATAGCCCACTGGCATGGGGAAAAAAAAACCAAGGTCCCCTGATCCTGTCCTGGTGCCATAGTCGTATAGGTACTCATTAATGGCCCTCTGCTGCATGTGCAGCCGCTGCAGCATGGCCAACGTTGAGTTCCACCTGGTGGGCATGTGACAGATTAGGCGGTTCTTGGGCAGGTTAAATTCCTTTTGGAGGTCAGCCAGCCGAGCACTGGCATTATATGACCTGCAGAAATGCACACAGACTTACCTGCCCAAGAACCACTGCACCACCAAGTCAAGGACATGAGCCAAACAGGGCACATTGGTCAATTGTCCCCATCGGAGGGCGGAGAGGAGGTTGGTGCCACTGTCGCAAACCACCATACCTGGCTTAAGCTGGCATAGCGTCAACCACCTCTGAACCTGCCCCTGCAGAGCTGACAGAATCTCTGCCCCAGTGTGGCTCCTGTCCCCCAAGCACACCGGCTCAAGCACCACATGGCATCTTTTTGCCTGCGTGTTTGCGTAGCCCCTTGAACGCCTATGGAGCACCACTGATTCTGAGGACAAATCAGCATAGGAAGAGGCCATGGAGGAAAAAGAAGAGGAGGGGGTGGAGGAGAGAGGTGTGGCAGAATCCCCACTAGTAGAATTTTGGAGGCGTGGTGGCAGAACAACCTCCAACACTACTGCACCCTGTCCTGCATCCTTCCCAGCTGCCAGAAGAGTCACCCAGTGCGCCATGAAAGATAGGTAACGTCCCTGTCCATGCCTGCTGGACCATGAGTCAGCGGTAATATGCACCTTACCGCTGACCGCCCTGTCCAGCGAGGCCAAGACAATGCCTTCCACATGCCGGTAGAGAGCCAGAATCACCTTCCATGAGAAAAAGTGGTGTTTGGCAACCTGCCACTGAGGAACCGCACATTCCACAAACTCATGGAAAGGGGCAGAGTCTACCAACTGAAATGGCAGCAGTTGAAGTGCTAGCAATTTAGCCAAGCTAGCATTTAACCGCTGGGCATGTGGATGGCTGGGAGCAAACTTCTTTCAGTGGTGCAGCAGCTGGGGCGGGCAAATTTGCCTGGTACAATCTGACGTTGGTGCAGATTGCCCACAAGTACTTGGCTGTGACACACCTAATTCTACACCTTTATTCCTCTCAGTGCAGGTTTCAGAGAGGACTGAAGGTATAGTGGGGTTGGAGGTCCCAGCTGATGAGGAGCAAGGAGAGATCCGCTTTGTTCTTTGATGTTGGTCTTATAGGTACGCTTGCCAATGAATTGCATGGCAGGTCGACATATGTCTGGTCAAGCATGTGGTGTCCAAGCGGGTGATGTTTTGGCCACGCGAGATACGCTTGAAACATATGTTGCAAATAGCAGCAGTGGGATCTGATGCACTTGTCTTAAAAAAGGTCCACACCAAAGAACTTTTGGAATAACGAGCAGAGACAGCAGCGCCCTGCACATGCGGAGCTCTGTGGTGTGATGCATTCGGTGTGCTGCCCTTAAGCTGGCCCCTGGAGGGCATCCTGCCTCGTTGGAGATGTTCCTCCTCCTCTCTCCTATCAAGCACCCACATGGAGTCAGTGACCTCATCATCCCCTCCCTCCTCATCACTGGAGCAAAGCTGGCAGTATGCTGCAGCTGGGGGAACATGACTGCCAGATTGCTGTCCTTCTTTCTCTCTCTGGGCTCACGTTACTGCCTTCCTCTAGCTGGGTACCATCATCAGAGCCTTCAAAACGCTGGGCATCCTCCTGGAGTATGTAGCCAACACTGTGGTCAAACAGTTTGAGGGACTCCTCAGGAGGACATGGTGGGGCTAGGGAAGGAGTGACTGATGCCATTGAGCCAAGGGAAGAGGCCACGTTGGCAGCTGCTTTGCCAAAGTACCCTGAGCCTGGCTAAGAGAGGATGAGGAAGATGAGGATGGCTTGGTCATCCACGCTACCAAGTCTTCCGTATGTTGTGGCTCAACACGGCCAGCTGCCGAAAAAAAGGACAAGCGTGTCCCATGGCCACGTGCTGATGAGGATGCGCTGTCTCCGCGACCAGCACTGTTGCCTCTAGACACAGAGCCTGCTTGCCCTCTTTTATTGGCTTGTGACTGTCTGCCTCTCCTGGTTGGCCTTCCAGACATACTAATGGCCTGCAGTGAGATGTAGCTGCACAAAGCTGGGATGTGTATATATATATACTGATACTGCAGCTAGCAGAATCAACTGCCTGCCTGTAGTATTATTAGTATGAGAACACCAGCAATTGTCTTCAGGTAGCTTTAGGTGAACACTGTGCAGAGGATGCAGTACACTAACTGTAAATACTGTAGCTGCCTGCTTGTGGTATTAATAGGATCAGAACAACAGCAATTGTCTTCAGGTAGCTTTAGGTGCACACTGTGCAGAGGACGCACTACACTAACTGTAAATACTGCAGCTGCCTGTGGGAATAATAGGATCAGAAGAGCACCATCAATTTTCTTTAGGTAGCTTTAGGTGCACACTGTGCAGAGGACTCACTACACTAACTTGTAAATACTGCAGCTGCTTGCGGTACTAATTGGATCAGAAGAACACCACCAATATTCTTCAGGTAGCTTTAGGTGCACACTGTGCAGAGGACGCACTACACTAACTGTAAATACTGCAGTTGCCTGCGGTACTAATAGGATCAGAAGAACACCACCAATTTTCTTCAGGCAGCTTTAGGTGCACACTGTGTGCAGAGGACGCACTACACCAATGCCCTGTACACACGGTCGGACTTTCCGACGGAATATGTGCGATCGGAGCTTGTTGTCAGAAATTCCGTGTGTGGGCTCCATCTGACTTTTTCCATCGGAATTTCCGACACACAAAGTTTGAGGGCAGGCTATAAAATTTTCCGACAACAAAATCTGTTTGCGTAAATTCCGACCGTGTGTGGACAATTCTGACGCACAAAGTGCCACGCATGTTCAGAATAAATATAGAGACAAAAGCTATTGGCTACTGCCCCGTTTATAGTCCTGGCGTACGTGTTTTACTTCACCGCGTTCAGAACGATCAGATTTTTCTACAACTTTGTGCGACCGTGTGTATGCAAAACAAGTTTGAGCCAACATCCGTCGGAAAAAATCCATGGATTTTGTTGTCGGAATGTCTGATCAATGTCCGATCGTGTGTACAGGGCATAAATACTGCAGCTGCCTGGTACTAACAGGATCAGAAGAACACCACCAATTTTCTTCAGGTAGCTTTAGGTGCACACTGTGCTGAGGACGCACTACACTAACTGTAAATAGTGTAGCTAATAGGACTAATAGGATCAGAAGAACACCAGCAATTTTCTTCAGGTAGCTGTAAATACTGTAAAAACACCTGCCTGCCTGTCAGTAGGAAGAGAATAACAGGAATGGATCTAGCTAAACTGAATACAGTGTGTGTATGTATATATATATATATATATATATATATATATATATATATATATATATATATATATATATATACACATACAACACCTAGGATGCATATATATACACTGTAAGTATCGAGTGACGCACCACTCGAGTTTTTTGCGCAAAAGGCCCATAACGTTCCAAATTCAATGAACAGTCGAACATGCAATATTGGGGTCGAACATGGGTTCGACTCAAACTCAAAGCTCATCCCTAATTATTATTGTATTTATATTTATTTCAGTGATTTCCTCCTACTATTTTAAGGATTATATTCTCCTGGAGATACCTATGTGCATATTTTATCACTACTTTTGTATTTTCCCTATCGTTTCCTCCTATTATCTTAACTGTGAAAGTTATGTCTTCCTTCTGACCCCTCTGTAACCCCAGTGTGAACTCATTTTGACATCTTACCACCCCCCCACCCCCGTTCTCCCTCCCTCCTTACACCTTTCTAGGTAATCCCTTAGGGATTTTTTTGTGATTGGTACATACATCTCCCCACTCTCCTCTTCACCCACTTTTGTGACTCCCTTCCCTCCCCCCCACCTCCCTCCCCTTCATCTTCAAACAGATTTTATTTTGATACATTTCCCATACATTCAATAAACTTCTCTTATACTGTGTGTCTCCCACCACCCTCCAAACAATATGCGTTTTATTCTTTCTACTAAACCTCAATATATCACATCTTCAAACTAAGTATTTCCATGTCTTATTAATTGGTCCTTTTCGTCCTCCAGCCATGTTATAGCTCCCTCGGGGGAGTCAAAAAACTGAGTCCCTCCCAGTGCTACCACTCCTAGATGAGCTGGATATAATAATGGATAGGTGACATCAAATTTTTGAAGGCTGCGTTCAATTTCCATGAACCCTGCCTTGCACTTCTGCAGGTCGGGTGAGAAGTCGGGGTACATCGAGATCTTAACTCTGCCATAGAAGATATTCCCCATCTCCCTACCCTTACGCAACAAAGTTACTTTATCCTTATAATTTAAAAATTTCAATAACATTGTTCTAGGGTATCCTCCTGAAGGTGGGGGCTTAAAGGGGACTCTATGCGCTCTTTTGATCGATTAACTGTTGCGAAAAGGTTTCTCTTCCAAATAAGTCAATGAAACAATTTTTCAGGAATTCTATTGGATTAGACCCTTTGCTCTTTTCCAGGAGTCCCACCAACCTCACGTTATCCCTGCGAAGCCTGTTTTCCACCTCATCCATTTTTCCAACAAACTTGCCCATTTGATCTTTCAAAATTTTAACTTCTTGTTTTACTGGATATAGGTCATCCTCTATTTAACTTATCCTCCCTTCCACAGCTGTTATTCTCTCAGCAGTTTTCTGGAGCTCATGCCGTGCTAAAGACAGTTCCTCTTTAATCGCTTGCCGACCGCCTCACGCATATATACTGCGGCAAAAGGGCTCGTACAGACAAAATCACGTACCTGTACGTTGCCCTTTAAGAGGCAGCCAGCGGGCGCGCATGCGCGGCAAGCTCCGTGAGTCGGGTTGCAGGTCCCGCGGACTCGAACGCCGCGGGCATACTCGCGATTGCCTCACGGGGAGGAAGAACTGGGAGATGCTGATGTAAACAATAAGACGTTACCTGCCTTTTTTTTTTCAGTCCATGAGCTGAGACATTAATGTGACCATGAGTTTGACAACATATGCTATAATTCCTGAATTCAGTGTGGTGCAGTGCAATCTTCTCAAATCTTCTCATACACAGTCTCTAGCAGTGCATAGCCTATACACAAGGATCTCAAACATTACTCATGGCTTGAGCCCTCTCTTTGCTCCTCCTGGCTGCATTGAGCAAGTCTCTACACAAATCTCAGCACTGTTTTCCAGTGGGGTTACTCATGCGTTACTCAGGGTTACTCACGAGTACTGCCCCCGCTAGGTTCCGGTTTCTAGTGTTCCTGTAGGGATCCGTGGGCAACCAGTGCCCTCACTTTGTGTATCAGGACTGCCGCTTGCCTTCCTGGGCTCCTCAGTTGAACAGTCTCTCCCAGCTCTCGCGGGATTTCACAGCGGCTTCGCGAGATCTTGCGAGCTGTACGAGCTGTTCTTCGGCTACTCAGCTATTCGGTTTTCCTCGTGCTTTTCTGGCAGCTTTTGGGTAGTGTTCACAGCCACCTCTCTGCCGCTCCTCCGCTCTGCGTGATCAACCAGCCAAATCAGTCAGCGCTCTCCCATCGAACGACTGCCGTTTTCATGGAGGAGGGTAAGAGGGAGTCCACACATCACCTCACTCTACTCCATACTCCCCTGTGTCTCACATCCGGTCACGCCCCAAACAGCTTTTTTTACATAATGCAGAGGATTAACCCCTTAGGTTCCACAGCGAGTATAACAAGCATGTTTTACTGTTGTGGGTTTAGTAACGCTAAGTAATTTTGATGATTTATAGGTAATCCATGCCTTGCTTTTTCAATTTCCCCATTTTTTCTGTCCTGAATATTTAAGATTGAAGCCAAACATTGCTGGATTATTCTTTGCTTTCAACTTTTCTTGAAGATGTTGATCATAGTACAACAATCCTTATCTTGGTATAATCTCTTGTGTACATGATACACAGTTACCAATTACTGACAATAGTAATAGTAGCGCAATAGCAGACAGTTCAGAATTTTCCCAAGTCCTGGTATTCACAAGCCTCCATGAATCCCATCCCTTCCCCAGTCTCAAGGGGGAGCTCTCCTCTTCAGAAGCCCATCCTTCCTCTAACAGCTGATGTTGCGGAAGACTTAGCTTGGTTCTAATAAAATTAGATTAGTTATCTTTTGAAATATATTATTTCAGGAAAGTCAGGTTCCTCTTCCTTTTTTATATTTCGTATAGCATTCAAAACATCTTGGTTCCTTAAAGTGTAGACAAACGGGTTGAGCACTGGAACCATAGCCACTTGTCTGGTTCCGTAGAACCTTCAGATTCTGGTTTGCCACATAATATAATGATTGGAACATTCAATAATAATATCGTGGTGAGATGGGAGCTGCAACTGGAATAAGCTTTCAGTTGTCCATCTGAGGATTGAACGTTTAGTATGGTGGAGATGATGAACACGTAGGAGGTCATAATGAGCAAAAAAGGAAAAGATGCCAACAGTACATCCTGACATAACCCCTTATGCCAAGGGGACAGAGCCAATGAAAGACACATATTTTTACTCATGAGTAAGGTATATTTTAACGGCTTACAGATTGCCACATATCGGTTGTTTGGGTAAGATTATATTTGAGTGAGGCCCAGTCAGGCCTGGTAAAACACGCTGACAAGACCGACGGATTCAACGTGTGCTCAGTTTTAATGGAAGTGGGGTTATATGCAAAAGGTAAAATAGGGAGGCAGAGGGAGGGAGAGGGTTTTCTGACCAATCAGAACATTACAACTAATAACATCTTTCATAATATCATATCTTGCTATTCTCCAGGACTCGTGGCAGTCAAAGTTCAGTAATTAATAAAAAATCTTGCGAGCTACCAATCCAATCAACTAAGAAAAACCGACAACCCTCATATGTAGGAGATGTCTTAATTGTTTTCAGCTGCTAGCACCAGACACACTCCCATAAACTGTGTTAAACTAAATAGAAATAAAATAAACTTGTGCCGCGCTGTGTCTACCTCTGTGTAAATACTATTCGTAGATGTGCCAATACGTGTTGGGGAGGGGCTAGGATGGAGGAGCAGCCAACTGAGATGCTGATCTCTAGGCGAGGCGGCTAGAGGCACAATAAACGTACCTATCGGATTGGGATCTATGGTATCCATGCATTGTAAAGAGTGGTGCGCTGGTAGTACCTCGTAAGATGTGAGTACGATATATATATTTTAATAAACTGGAGTTTAAAACATTATCACACTATTGAGCCTTTCTTTGCATATACTCACCAAGGACAACCATAGTGAAGGGATTGACGTTCCACAGAGTCTTCTAACCCTGAACCCAGTGTAGGTTCTATTGCATATTTTGACCAAACTTAGGTGTGCGCTCAAAATCTTTGAGGTGCGCGCTGACACACAGGAGGGGGGGAGCATGTGTGTGGAATCACCGAAAGTCACTGAAAATTTCCATCTGTGAAGTACTGTCACAAGTCACTGTGGATTTCGTTTTGGAGCACTGGATACTATATCAAATTGGACTGCATTATTATCTACATTTGCACCAATTGTGTTTTTAAGCACAGGATATTATATTGGATTGTTTGAAGTGCAGTCATATTTGAAATATTTGCAATATAGTTAATCGTTTATGTATCAGTACTTAGGTACTCTTTTGATTCAGCATTTGCACTTTGGTATCATATTGGCTGTTTAAGATCTCCAATAGAGATACTTGTATATAGTGGTCAAAAACTATTCAGTACATATATTGTCACTTTTTTTGCTACCATTAGCAGTACATATATTGTCAGTTTATATTTTTTATCATTAGCATTTGCATTTTATGTATTGGCACATCTGTAAATAGTATTTACACAGAGGTAGACACAGCGCGGCACAAGTTTATTTTATTTCTATTTAGTTTAATACAGTTTATGGGAGTGTGTATGGTACTAGCAGCTGAAAAAAAATAAGACATTGCCTACATTTTCTTAGTTGATTGGATTGGTAGCTCGCAAAATTTTTTATTAAGTATGTTATTTTCTCATATACTTGCTAGTAGCAACCTTGGATCTTTTTTGCATTTTTTGATATCAAGGAAGTGGCTTTGGAAGATCTCTTCTCTGATAGTGCTAATAAGGATACTGATGTTACACATTTGTTCAGGAAATTGGGCCATCTTATCGATAAAAACAGTAATATATGGTGGGATTTATTTACCATGAAAAAATATTTAAAGGAAAATTTGGTACCCAGGAAATTAAGATGGGATGTGCCCATCAATGATGGCTTGATGGGGGAAGATGATATAAATGAATGGTATGTATTTTTCAATGCAAAGGGAAAGAGGTAATCAAATTTTAAATTAAAAGGAAGCCAAGAAAAATGAGAACAATAGAAACTCAAATCAAGGAATTCAGAGATAAAAATCGAACCCCATAAAGAATCCGATGAATATACCGAAAATATGGGAGGACTTCATAAAAATATGCAGAAAAAGCATATAGAAAATAAAAAATCTGAAGAAAATGAAATATATCTGTGATTTAGGGGATTATCAGAAAAAGCAGGTGTTTAAATGGCAAGCCATTTTGGCTAGTTCTAATGCCAACTCTGCAAGTAATATCCCAGACTGGGATGGTCCAAACACAGGGGATAGAATTGTAGGTTTTAAAACTCCTAATGCACGCACACCCTGACAACAATAGGACAGGAACAATAGGAAACCACCTCAATATCAGATAAAGAAATGAAAGCCCACTATGGACAACCACTTAATGATAGGAGACCAAATAAATATTATAAATATGATAATAGAGGAAATCACAATAATGGTAAGGACACCCACAGAACAGAGGGTATTAGAATAGAGGCAACCAATATCAGGCAAGGGGTAATCCCCAAGGGGGCCCCCATATAGGGGACATCCGCAGAATAACCATTACCAACAAGGATATCAGTATAGAACCCCCCAATGAGGAAGACCCCTCCATATAGGGGCCATCCATATGGTCCCTACAGAGGCCCCCCCCGCATGGTGACTATGACACACAGGGGGGACCACCTTATCGAGGTCCACCACAGGGTGAGTACTTCTCACCAAAAACCCCAAAGACCTAGGCCCAATAAACCACCACCTGAGGCATATGAAGTACCAACACATAATGGATACCAACCATTGTATGAAGAAAATCAAGAGAATATGTACGAAACCCCTCTTTTTTTTAGGGAAAGGACAGAAGGACTCCAGGCAGGAAGGAACCATCGGAGAAAGAGAGGGGTTAAGGGGGGAGAAGGGTACAACAAAAAAAGAAGGCGAGAAAATTAGGTGAGGGGATATATAATCTAAGCAGAAAACATCTAATTAGGGAAGAATTACTCACCCTGGATAAAGGTATTAAATACGCACCAAAAAAGGGTTTAAATAAGTTTGAAAGCTATATTGATATCCAAAAATTCATACGTAAATTCAATGTTAACAATTACTATGTGCAAAATCTATTGGAAAGAGTGGCAACAGAAGGTAATCACACTGGATTAAAAAACAACTCAGTATTCAACCCCAAAAATAGTCAATAACAAATATGTGGACATGTTTGAGAGATTAGTTACTGCTGATTTGGAAAGACTACCGATTTTAAAAAAGTGTTTGAGCACAAGGATATCAAAAAGGGTATCGAATTATTAGAAAAAAAGAAAAGATATTGTTATTCGGCCAGCGGACAAAAGGGGGGGGGGATTATCGTATTATCTACAGAACAGTACAAGCATGAAATGAATAATATTCTTGATGATAGGGAGACATATAAGTTATTAAACTCGAACCCCATTAAAGAATATAAGCAGGAATTAGAGTCTTTAATACAGTATGGGGTAGGAAAGGGTATTCTTAATAAACACGAGGAAAAGTATCTAGTTCCCACATCCTGTAGAACTCCTGTCATATACTATATTCCAAAGATCCACAAGGATAAAATTAATCCTGCTAAGCACCTATAAATTGGGTGCCAATAGGGTGTTGGCTACAGCAGATGTCTCTTCACTTTATATCAACATTGACCACCGGGGGGGGGCTATGAAGGCAGTTAGATGGGCTATTAAAAAGAGCCACAATTTTGAAAGTATCCACCACAGATATGTTTTAAAATGTTTGGATTTCTGTTTACATCACAATTATTTTTGGTACAATAACAAATATTATTTACAGATAAAAGGCGTTGCGATGGGTGCAAAATTTGTACCCAGCATCTCCAACCTGTACTAAATGGGAAGAGGAGGGTGTTTTGTTGTGTCCAGATCCAAGAATTGTCGTGTACAAACGATTTATAGACTATTTGATAATTGTCTGGAATGGTGCAACAAGCGATGTGGAAAATTTATTCCTATCGTTGAATCATAATGACTGGAATATTCGTCTCACATGAGAAGCCAATGAAATTTGAATACATTTCTTGGATTTGGAGATAAATAACACTATACATGGTTTGGAAACAAAAGCCACGGATCCTAACTCATACATTTCCACAAAGAGTTGCTATCACAAACCATGGATAGTTAACATCCGAGAGGGCAGTATATGAGGATTAAAAGAAATTGCACTAGGGTTGCTGATTTTGACAAACAAATGGATAAATTAACAAATATGTTTAAGAATAAGGGTTATCCGGATGAGTTTTTGGAAAAAGAAAGAACAAAGATTCGGAATATGGACAGAGAATGTTTATTAGATAATACTAGGAATGAAGCAAATAATGTGGATACAGGTACATGCATAGCATTGGATTATAATTTTCAGATCAGAGATGTGGAAAAAATTATTTCCAAATACTGGCAGTAAATTAAACAAGACACACAACTGAGAGAACCTCACGGATAAACCACAAATAATTTACAAAAGAGCTCCCAATAATATGGGCAATCCCAGCTCTCCCAGAATTTTGGGAATTCCCTTCCCACAATGGCATCATGTTATGACACAGGTTACCAAGAGAGATTTTAAAGGACACAGTGATCACGGGATACTCTCGAGTGTCTCCGTGTACACAAATGACCGCCATTTTCCTAGGGTGCAAGGTTTTTCCCACCACCAGTTCAGTTTTTATCAAGGTAACCAGGCTACCTGAATCCAACAATACAACATTTTTACCATCTATACACATTTTGCATACATGTTTCTCATTTCCCTTTACTGCAGTGCCTGTAGTTGCAAATTGGGACTGCTGTCTCTGAAAGAAAGTCACAGTGCATTGGTTCATCAATAGCTGGGCAAACTGCTGCTACATGTCCCACTTCCTGCCAGTGGTAACAGATTAACTTTCTAGTCACCTCCTGTGGGATTGGCCTTCCAGGCCGCTCTCACCAGACATTAGAAGCAGTCCCAAAAATACCTTTAGTTCCCCCTTTTTCACTCTCTCAACCCCCATCACTTGGTGCAGTTTTACCCATATCTGGGAATGATCTGGGCTTGGGGTGGAAAGTCTGTGAGTCTTTGAGGGAAGATGTAAGATTTTCAGTCGTTAATTTCCTTTCCATAAGGTCTACAAATTTGTTTGCTGTTTCAGGATCTCCATGGCTCACCCATTTCTGCAAGGTGGTAGGGAGAGACCTCAGAAATTTGTCCATGACTATCCACTCCACAATTTTTGGTCCAGACAGAGTTTCTGGCTGCAGCAATTTCCTGGTTTAAGAGGATAAAGTCATACATTTGTGACAGGGGTGGCTTTCCCAGCTGATAACTCCAACTGTGGACATGCTGAGCATGGACAGCCACGGTTACACCCAGTTGTACCAATATTTACATTTTAAAACTATCATAGTTCTTTGCATCCACAGGCGCCAAGTTAAAATAAGCATTTTGGAACTTTTCAGATAGTCGGGGGTCCAGCCCATTGTTCTTTAGGCCAGCTCTCTTTTCCAGTTGACCTTTCAAACGTGATCAAAAACATCTCCGGGTCATCATCCATAGTCATTTTTGGCAACAGGTGGCTTACCCAAAAAGATATGATACTGGCGTCACTCCCAGCCTCGGTCTGCTGCCTCTGCTGAAGCTGTTTCATGGTGGCCTCAATTTTTTGCTGGTGTCTTTGTTCCTGCTGTGCCAGCAATTCCTTAGGGTGGGCCTCTGCCTGTTCCAGGGCTTGCTGTTGGGCTGCTATGCTCTGTTAGTAAACCTCTTGTTAGACTGCAAGGCTCTGTTGGTGGGCTGCCAGGCTCTGTTGGTGAGCCTTTTGTTGGGCTGCAAGCCTGCGTTTGTCTGCTGTTGATTTGCATTTGTCAGAGCCAGCTGTCTCAGTATCTCCTCCATGCTGGCCTTACTTCATGTGCCTGCATCCTCCACCATATGTGGGAGATTAGCTCAGTAGTGGGATGTGGAGGACCCTTAGGCTGGGTCACAGCACAGTGAAGTAGGCGCAGGCAGACAGCAGGGTCTTTGTGAAAACAAAACTATGGTTTATTTACAAGTCTGTGGTTAAAATGTGCAGGTATCAAAAAAGCAAAAAATAAACAAAACTGAAAATAAACCCCTGCCACTTTGGACGCCTAACTGCAAAACGCAGGAACCTGTCTACTTGGTCTGGAACAGCTTAGCGCTGCCCAAACACCTGACTGACACACAAAGTAAACAGAGGCTTTTAGTCACACAGAAGAAGAAGAAGCTGCTCTCCAGTTCTAAGGTGGGAATCTGGTTCCAGGGTGGAGCATCTTCCCAAAGCAGCCTGGGAGTTTTATAGAGCCCCGAGTGCTTTATTTGTTGCACCTGAGCTTGTTAACCCTCATTGAGCCCAAACAGGCTCACTACACAGCACAAACACAAAAGCAATCACCATGAACCTGGGACAGATACATCTCCCATCCTGGACACAACCCATAGATTTTCCTGGCTTCCTGTTACAATACATTATGTTGTACATTTTATACTACTAGCCCTTACATTCTGCTGACCCCTGCATTCTTTATGCTATATTCTGCATTACATACTCTTCATCAATGTGTTTATGGTCTCATTGTGATATTGTACATTACATACTCTTGACCAAAATGTTTATTGTCTCAATAGATTCTTGTTGCTAGCTAAGTAGTCACCAGATATTTTAATGAAGTTATTTTTTTTAAGATTAGCTGTGTTCGGAAAAAACTTATGTAAAGAAGGAGATTCATATTTTAAAAATAAATTATGATAATCTTTATGAATATCTATGAGACCCAGGATTACCATCAAGCCACTTCTAAAGGTAAGTAGTCTTTACTGTTATCTCCAAAACAGACAAACAGTCCAGAATTTGGGAAACAAAAACAATTCCAAGCCCCTAATAAGGATTTAGCAATCCAGAGAATAATGAAAGTCAGTCCTTTCCTCTGTAGCCACACCAACCAGGAACTCCTCACCCTATATGGGTGAGAGCCCCTGAGTGCTCAACATTACCATTAAACTGTACCCTTTAAAGGGAACACAAGCCAAATCCTTGGCATCTTGTACAACAGATATTATCCCAATGTTTGAATTGGCACGCGTGCTGCTAAACCCTTAAATTTTAAAATGTTCTTTTTTATTTTACTGGCATGTATAAATGCAATGGCCATTATTAGTATTTGTTTAATTTCTTTTTAAATTTCTATACAATAAATTTTTTACAGAAGTTACACATGTGGATCAACTGTGGGTATAGGATTGTGTATATAAGATTGTATGATATTATTTTTTATTGATTTATTTTTATGGTTGAACTACTTGGACTTGTGTCTTTTTTCAACCTGACTAACTATGTAACTACTGTATGTAACTATGTGTATAGTGGCTTACTGCCAATGGTAAACTAACATATTGTGAAAGTGTCCTCTGATAATATTCACCAACATGAGTTCAAAATTCTTGTTTATAGATAAGGAGGATAAGAGTGGGTGAAACTGAATCCTCTCTGTCTCCCAGTATATGAGACAAGTTATTTCTCAGTCTCATTGGTGTTGATGTGTGACCCAACATGCAGCTTCTTATAGTGTTTATCTGCCTGGCCATTTGCAGCTCAACACTCGTATCAGCCAAGGATACGTAAGACAATTACTTTGGCATTTTACCTTTTCTAAATTAATCTATTAACTTTTACAGAAACCTTGTTTCTGAGAATAGTTTGTAAATTTATTATGCATGCATATAATTATTAATATGTGAAGCCATACTTGCTAATTGCTTGCGTAGGTTTTGCTTTATGATTAGTGTTCTTAGTGGTGCTGCACCATGGGAGGACTAGGCTTGAGGGGCGGGGGAGGCATTTGACTAACAGGCTAGTACTAATGAGATAAGTTGGGCTGGGGTCCCTGAGTGGACATACATCACTATTTAGACATTGATCGCAGTGGGACCTACAGTCAGTAGCACCTGGAGTCAATCTGCTCCCTGTTCACACCTGCAATCAATGCCTTTAGCAGTAGTAGGTCTGCCAGTACTAACCTCCTTTACGACTCTGAGATGTCATGTGCTGAATGGCAAAAGCCACAAAGGAAATTGATGCTGGAAGATGTAAAATGTGTGTCACAATAAACCATGTATTTTAGGAACATCCCCTTTTCAGTATGCCCACTTATAACTGTAGCATCAAGGCAGACTTTGCATTATACATTTTCTTTAGCCCACAAAAATGTGTCCCAGCCATGAAAAGGGTTATCTGTTTTTTTTTTTCTAAAGCCAAAGGTTCCCAGTTCATCCCTATGCTGCACGGTTGCTGTGTTTTATTATTTTGCTTTATCTCTTAATTCAAGTTTACGCTCAGCATGATGCTGCAACTACTTGTAGAGTAAAAGAGCAAGAAAATAGTCCTGGATGGCCGCACACTGATACAACATCTTTATTCCAGATAAAAAAAAAAAAAACAGTCGGTCCATACTGTACAGAGGAAGGGGCAAATTGCTTACACGTTTCACACCATGGGTTGGTGCTTAGTCATAGCTAGTGTGGCTTGGTTTGGCTGTGTGTATATATAATAATTAGCCAATCAAGATAAATCTCCATTGAGATCACCTCCCCATACACAATCAAAACAAAAATGAAGAACACCTTGGGGGGGAGCTCAGAGGCCGGAAGAAGCATTTAAAATCATAAGAAACCTATTCCTAAGAATATTCACAGACTACCTCCCTCCAAGAAGACCTCCCACCCAAGGTGCTCAAACACATAGAAAACTTATATTATCACATCAAAAACATGTATAGATGAAAGCATGGACCAATAGCATATTACATTACATTAAGTAAAATTGAACTGATAGTATCATATGTTTAAAAAAACATTGGTATGCACATCTAGAACTGGTTGATGAATAAATCATAAACCACAAATAAAACCAAAAAATTTGATTTAAAATAGTCTTGGAAAGATGTATACCGGTATATTCCAATGCCTAGTCCATAATGAGCATCGCGTACAATCACTATAACTATATAAATATATATTCCATCTTAGACATAAAAAGTGTGTATATATAACTATAGTAGTCCCCGCATTAAATGCAGGAAGCCAAAAGAAAAAGAGTGACTTCCGGTTGATCTGTATATGGATATAAAGCAGACCCTCAAAATGGATGTGAGAAGAAAAGAGATCAGAAATGAACTTCATGGGAGATATTGAGTATATGCATGTAAAGATGTCCATAATTGAGTCTATCAATGTGTTTATATATATATATATATATTATATTATCCAAGAATACAAAGAGATGGGAGAGAGAAATAGAGACAAAAAATATATTGATAAATATATTGGTCAATTGAAAAGTTTATGTATCTAGCAATCGTATAAATCTTGACATTTGGTGTGAAGACCCGCAAGCAGACACATTTGTGATAGTGATCGTTATCACACCAGTGATCAATGTCACTAGCCACTGATCGAACGGCCGCCGATCAAATTGTCTCTGATCCCCAATCTTTAATCTCAGTTTTATTAAACCTTTCAGTAAAAAATAAACTGTTGTTAATGTACAAGGTTCATATTGCTTACATTGAAAAACTGGGTGGAAGCTGAAAACAGCACTCAAGAAAAACAAACCGTATTTAGATTAGAGGGAGCAATTATCATGTGGTATGATCTGTAGAGCTGTTATGTCACAAGCCTTTATTAGTGGCAACAATAGGGGGTCGGAAAAAATTATTATATATGTATATTGAGAGGCCGCAAAGATGTGTCTCATTTGTAAAACTATCTCATTCATAAAAATGAGACACATCCCATTCGAAGTTGAGGCCAGCAGGTTTTCTAGTATTTAATCTGAAAATCCAATGAACTTCTTGTTTACACAAGATTTTGAATTTATCACCACCCCTGGGTGGCTTGACTATTTTTTCCATACCCTGTATCACCAAGCTGGATACATCTTTATGGTGATGATCATTCCAATGGCGAGCTACATTAGTGGAATGATTCTTCCCTATATCGTAGAGGTGATCGTAAAGGCGATCTCTTATGCCGCGTACACACGAGCGGACTTTACGGCAGACTTTGCCCGGCGGAGGGGATTTCGTCGGACAATTCGATCGTGTGTGGGCTCCAGCGGACTTTGTTTGCTCAAAAGTTGGACGGACTTAGATTTGAAACATGTTTTAAATCTATCTGTTGAAATCAAGTCCGGTCGAAAAGTGCGCTGGTCTGTATGCTAGTTCGACAGGCAAAAAGCCACGCTAGGGCAGCTATTGGCTACTGGCTATGAACTTCCTTATTTTAGTCTGGTCGTACGTCATCACGTACGAATTCGACAGACTTTGGTGGATTGTGTGTAGGCAAGTCCGTTCATTCAGAAAGTCCGTCGTAAAGTACGTTGAAAAGTCCGCCGGGCAAAGTCTGCCGTAAAGTCCGACTGTGTGTACGCGACATTAGTCTACTTGTCGTCCTACCCACATATTGAATGGAACACAATGTGCATACGATCACATATATTTTACTTTATACACCTAAAATCACTAGTTGTGCTTTCAGTGCCATTAATCGTTAATGGCACACCAAACACAGAAGCAAACACACATTTTGCCATGTGAAAAAACAAGTGGCAAATGCTGCACAGTAAAAAAACACACAAACCCACAAAACGCCAACATGTCCCATAAACCAAATGTATCACAGCCCATTAAAATCAACAGGCTGCCCTATGCGTGTCACAGGAAAAACGAGACACAAAAGGTTCACTTCCACTATGCTAGATGTGAATGGGGCCTGAAAGTGAAATTGGTGCAGTAACACAAGAACACTGAGGCTCTATTCACATCTGTGTGTTTCCTTGCATTTCAGAAATGCGCTGCTCCAAAAATCGCCGTAAAAACGCACCAAGCTCCGCTCTAAAAAAAGTTTTGAAGCTTCTTTGGGGCAATTGCTTCGTGTAGGGCAGCACATTCAGGTGGCCCTATGTGTGGTGACTGAAAATGCTCCAAAACACCTCCCCACCTTGCAAAAAAAAAAGACGCATGTGGGAATGCGAGTTCCCGTTATGCAGAGCTGTGAATGGGGCTTGACAGCTGAGTGTTTCTGTCCATTCCCTCCTATATACTTGTACAAAGATGGCCATACACTATGCAATCTGATTGTGTATTTAGTGAGAATGGTGATCACTGATTGATTGCATCTCATTTAGAAAACATGCAGCTGGGAATGGGAGGGTGGATGAGGCAGGGTGTGTGCTAATGAGGTCAGCTGGTCAACTCCTTCCTGTGTCATGACCTAAAAGTCTGTAAGGAAGTAAGACAGAAGCAATAGATATGTTTGGAAACATGGATGGAGGACCGCAAGGTAAGTGTCTGTAAATGTTAGAAAGCGTTGATATTTTTGCAAAAAATGTGCACAAATGCTAAATTGGTACATAGGGGAGCTGGAATTTAGAAAAAAAAAGGTGAACCTAGCCTTTAAACTTACATATGGCTGGGTTACCTGACTGAAAACTCTTCACTTGAAGCTAACCGCCCACACCACCTACATACCAAGACGAGCAGGTGACACACAAAATTTCCAGTTGAACCAGACATGAAACTATAGGAGATTGATGTCACTGTTGGAGAATCCAAGAGAGTATGACTTTAGGCCTCATTTATGTCCCTAGGCATATACTGCCCTAAACGTTAGTATTGCTCGGTGCACCATCCAGCCATAGCAGCTTTCAGCCTCTTATTGAGTTTTATAGGCTACTGGCAGCAAGGCTGTACAGTGTGCCTTCGTCTTCCACCCACACAAAAACACTGAAAGCTCATGCATAGGAGCTAAACACCCAGTGTGCACGAGATCAAAGAGTATTATGGCTCCAATAAACAGTCTAGAGGTTGTCTATTTATGATATATTGCTTGTAGAACGTGTAACAGCAGAGGGGTTAAGGTGGTGTACTGTATTTGATACTCCAACAGTGCTGAATAGTAACAGAAGAACGCACTTTACTAGACTAAGCTTCTCTGAACAATCATTATGCCAGGGACAAAGGGGAACGGCCAGAACTGAGACTCTGTAAGACCCATCTCAGTGAGAGCTAACATTGGCACTTATCACCCAAAACAGCACACAGTTATGAGATCTAGAGCTCAGGTCAGTACTCACAATGTCACAGAACTGTTCCTAGCTTTCACTGGACACTCTTCAGTAAGGGAGAGGTTAATACAGTGCCACAGACAATCAGTGAGTTCTCCAGACCAGATCCTTAGGTGAAGTCTGGGACCTCAATAAAATCAGCAAAACTGCAGCAGAACTGCCTCAAAGGGACAGTAGTCCCTGAGGATGTGGAACTTCTTCAGCAGGACAAGAAACTGGCTGCTCCAGATTCCAAACTATTTATAAAAAAAAAAAAAAAAAAATGCAGCGCTAAAACAGTAATATAATGGTGAACAAAGCTCATATATATGTGAAATATAGGCACACAAAAAATAACTAAAGGTGATAGCCCATCAAACATTGACACAACAATAAGTTCGATGGGATGTTTGGTGAAAACAAGTCTCCCATAAAAAACTAAAGCAGATGTCTTAACACATAAAAAATAAATAAAATCAAATTCTAAATTAAATTAAAAAAATGTGGATGATATGAGTGTCAAAACACAAAGAGGGAAGATGCATACAAAATAAATGTGCAAATAAAGTCCCAATAACAGGTAGTGCAAAGGATTCAAAACTGATCAGTCCATATACAATGTGAATTAAGATCCAATGTGAATAAAATCCAAAGGGAATGTGATACAGGTGAGTCCAACATCCAGAGTAATTCACACCCAAGTGAGATATGAGGCTCCTTACTAGCTAGAGATGACCACCATAACAGTGGTCTCACCAGGCATTTGGGAAATTATCAGGTCACCCACAAACCTATGCCGACATCCACAGTTGAAATCGTGGTACTCAAAAGACAAAAGCAAAATATGCTCCCATAGTGTAAAAATGCAAAACAAGTAGTTTATTGAGCTATTAAGGTTGCACTTACAGAAAGCTCCATCCGTTAAAAGCATGTAACAAAAAGTAAGGATCGCGGCGTCTCCACGAACTTCCTCCCGCTTACTGTGTGTATCCCATCAATCACAAAGGAAAAACGTAATGACGTCAGCGTCACAGGCTCCACCCTACGCATTTCGTCACGATAGGACGTCGTCTATGATGGGCTATCACCTTTAGTTATTTTTTGGTGTGCCTATATTTCACATATATATGAGCTTTGTTCACCTTTATATTACTGTTTTAGCGCTGCATTTTTTATTTTCTTTGATGTATTGAAGTTTAGTATTAGACTTTTAGTGCTGGCGGCTTTTACACTTTATCTCTCAACATTTTTTTTTATCGCAGCCTTAACCCTTTCAGTCTTTTATTATTTTCCAAACTATTTATGTTCTCCCCAGCAACCTAATGGGCACACCTCTCCAGGGATTGGGTGCAACACAATAAATATTCAAGCTGCTCATTTGACTCTCACAGCCCCTATGATGTGGAAGCTTTCAGAAGCAGGGAGAAAGTCAAACCTTCAATCTGTGAGATCTAGAACAGCCCAAAGAAATCAATAGCTGCTCCAATGAATAAAGAGAAGCCAAAAATAACTAAATTTGCCTATCATCCTAGTAACCTATTTAGGAGGGTGCTGCAGGCGGATTGACTAATTAATGTTATTGATCTTCCTTTGTCCTTATAGCCACTATGTGATCACAGTACCTGCTGAAATAATACAGAGCTCTCAGGAGAAAGCATGTGTCATCTTCCAGAATCTAGATGGTGATATTCACTTAAAACTAGAGCTGCAGAAAGATGATCAAGTTCAAGTTATTGCAGAGCAAGATATAAACAGCCGTGACTTTTTCCACTGTTATCCTGTACAGGTGAATAACAATGTTACTTTTTAATTATATGTCACTTATAAGCATCAATTTAAACCACAGCTGTCTGTGATGAATTGTTGATCATTTTTGTTACCTAATATTAACCACTTACCTATTATTAACCACTGTTAGCGGGTGGCACAGCCAGGCCAGGTGATGTACTGGTAAGTCGCCTGGCACATGTGCACTAGCAGTATCCCATGACCGCTGTGTCCGGTGGACACAGTGGATCACAGTGTTCGATGCATGGCCGTGGTATCATGTGATCGCTATGACTGGTCATAGTGATCACATGAATACAATGTAAACAAAACAGTCATAATTAGTTTTGATTCATGAACACTTGCTTAGTGTTGTAAGGCTGTAATTGGCCCACAGCTATCACACCATACCTGACACCCTGTACCATGTGGTTAGCTGTAGACAAATATAGCATATCAACAGAAAGCAAGCTGTCATGAATTGAAAGCCATTTGACAGCCCTCATCATGAAGGGGTTTTAAAGGTGCAATGGGTGACACAAAATGTATGTAAAAAATTCACATTTTATTTAGAAAAATTGATAAAAACATATTTGTAAAAAGAGTTTACATTCAATGTACCGATACAATCTTAAATAGTGCAACCGAAGGATTTGTTTCTCAACATGTTTTACCACATGCCGTGGCTTCTTCAGGAGAAGAAACCACATGTGGGTTTTACTCTTGTTCTGTACTTATATTGATTTCTTGATTGTCCCATTATTGTTTATTGTGTAATTTTTGTACTGTTTTCTTCAGTGCCTGATAGATATTACTCCGGAAGAAGCCACGGCATGTGGTGAAACATGTTGAGAAACAAATCTTTTGGTTGCACTATTTAAGATTGTATCGGTACATTGAATGTAAACTCTTTTTACAAATATGTTTTTATCAATTTTTCTAAATAAATTGTGAATTTTTTACATAAATTTAGTGTCACCCATTGCACTTTTAAAATCCCAGTTCCTTTCATGTTTTGTATATTGTATACAAGGGATACAGGGATGTGGTGCCAATATTCATATTGGATGTGAGGCAATTATTTACATTTCCCCATCATGAAAGGGGTTTAGCCACCTTTTGCCCGCACTATAGCCAAAAATGTAGGCTTAATTTGCCGGAAGGGCATACATAGACGTCCTCCCATGATCACCCTGCCTGTGTGCCCCCTGTGGTGTGCGGACAGCATGCTCTATGATCACTGAGTCCTTCAGACTCAGCTGATCACAGATCGGGGTAAAGGGCCAATCACAGAGACCCTTTACCACATCGTCAGCTGTTTCCAATGACAGCTGATCACGGATGTAAACACAAGCCAGTTATCGGCTGTCAGCGTGAGGAGAGACGATAGCTGGCTTGTGTTAAAGGGACATTCACACTGATAATCAGGGAACTGATTATCAGTGTCCTAATTATCACTGCAGTTCCTACAGTGCCCATCAGTGCTGCCAATCAGTGTCCATCAGTGACACCTATCATTGCCACCTATCAGTGCTACTTTTTAGTGCCCATCAGTGCCCCCTATCAGCGCACATCAGTGAAGGAGAAAAATTACCCATTTGCAAAATTTTATAACAAACTATAAAACATGTTTTTTTTTTCCTCCAAATTTTCGGTCTTTTTTTTCGTTTGTAGCCCAAAAACCCAGTGGTGATTAAATGGCACCAAAAGAAAACTCTATTTGTGTGAAAAAAAATTATAAAAATTTTATATGGGTACAGTGTTACATGACAGCACAATTGTCATTCAAAGTGTGACAGCGCTGAAAATTGGGCAGGGAGGGAGTAATAGTGCCCAGAAGGCAAGTGGTGCTCAGCAATATTTAAAACAAAATTCAGTGATATGGTGAAACAGAAATAACCAATAATTGATGTACAGTACTTTCATATTAGTCCATCTTAAAAGTGTAGCACTAAATCAGGTTCAGATACCACTGACTTGAGGGACAAGCTGGGGGACTCTATTACTTTTCTGGGGACAACCCAAATTTTGGATTTTTTTTTACTTTCACTTTCAACGATAATGGTAAACAGGACAAACAGAGAGGTTTACTCTTCCTAAAGGGAACACGGACAGCAATAAAAACCTGACAGGTGTTCTAATCCAGTGGTGGGCAATCTTTCGGACCTCTAAACATACAATTTTGAATCTAGCGGACCACTAACATTAATTTTACATGCCTTATACACACAATGCTCTGGCTCTCTGCTCCCCTGCCCCTGGATCACACTGCCGCCTTATACACACACAATACTCTGGCTCTTTGCCCTCCTCTGCCCCCCCCCCCCCCCACACACACACACACACACACACACACACACTCTACATCAAACTGTTGCCTTACACTAATTCATCATTGGATCTTACCTCCTTATCTAGCCATGTACTCGAGCTCTGTGCTCCCTCCCAGTTTGAGATCAGCGCTGCCATTGGAAGTCCCCTTCTTCACCTCCCACTCTCTGCTCTACTCCCAGCGCCTCCCTCTAAGTTCACAGGAGCCAGAACTACAGAGGAGGGTTCGGGTATCAATACGTGCTGACAGTATTGACTGTCAGCACATATTGATAACAACAATGGAAACAACATTGGGCGGTACACATCTGCCACAATGTTGATTTGCGGAAAAACCCCTGGGGACCACCAAAATTTTTTTGTGGACCATCAGTATTCCGCGGACCATGGGTTGGTGACCGTTGTTCTAATCTATCTCCATTCTATCCAAATCTAAAAAAAGTTTTGCCTTTAGTTACACTTTAAGTTTTGTAGCCATGAGACAATTTACCCGTCCCTCTTGTTCTGGTGGCAAATACAGTAAAAAGTTATAACTACTGCCTTTCAGTACAGCAAGTTGGAGCTGCATATTGCAGCATGCCAGGCCAATAGAATGAATTTTAGAGCACATATTCTGTCTCAAGTTGTTGTAATAGTCATTTACCTCTTCCTGAGACCTCTATGCCTGGCTTGAATGTAGCAGAGACAATTGCTGCAGAAAATCTTCATCAGATAGCTGAATACACCAAACACCTGGCATCCATGTGTATCTTTATTGCATGCAGAAGAATTGAGGCAAATAATATTATGCAGCAGATGTAGGCATTTGCAGTGTTTGACAGTAAAAAGGAATATTTTTTTCCAAACCTTAATATGCATCAGCATCTTGCAGGAACAATACAGGAACTCACAATGTAGATGGAAGGAGGATATATCATTTGAGAGGGAGGATACACAGAAAACTGAGTGTAATTAAAACAATGGCCACAGGGTGGCAGCATAATCATAAACATTTAACAGTGAAACAACAAAAAAATAAATAGAGATGCAATTGCAGCGCCCATATGACAGCTGGAGGCAGAACAGCATGACTACAGTAAAGATTATATTCAAACACACTTGTTTTACATTTTGGAATAGGTTCCTGCATTAAAGGAGAGTCGGGAAGCTTGGCTGTTCCATGTCTCTGCACAAGGAGAACATCTTAAAATCAATGAGACCAAGCAGATCATTATTGTCAAGACACGTGACGTGTGTACCATCCAAACAGATAAAGAGATATACAAGCCGGGTGATATAGGTATGATTGGGTTTTCAGAAGGGAAATGTTACGTTGAGTAAATAGATACCTAACATGTCATGTTTTAAAATTGCACATGTTCGCGGAAAGGTGCCAAACTATGGTATTTAAAAATTTCCATAGACGACACTTTACCAATTTCTACAGGTTACCAGTTTAGAGTTACAGAGGAGGTCTAGTGGTAAAATTATTGCTCAGACGTTCGCAGCGATGCCGTTTACACATGTGGACCTGACCTACGTATCTGTTCACTACCGTGCACGAGTAAGCGGGGACGGATGCGCTTAAAAAAACCTGTATTTTTATTTTTTAGTTATTGTCCCTTTAAAAAAAAAAATTTGGATCACTTTGATTGCTTTTGTAAACATCCCTTGCGATAACAATATAACATGACATGTCCTCTTTATAGAGGGATCTGGGTTCTAAAAGACCCCAAATCTCTCCTCTACCCTTAAAAGCAAAAGATCAAAGAAAAAAAAAATATTTTTTTATCTTCTGCTTAAAAAAAAAAAAAAAAAAAAATCATGTTTATATGGCCTGAGAACTGGAAGTGGCATCAACATCACTCTGGTCCACCAAGGGCATAGAGATGAGCAGTGGCCATCGAGCCGTCACTTATCTCTGTGGAAAAACCCTGCCGACGCCGCATGGTTCCAAGAGCTACCAATCTGTAACATTAGCCCGGGAACCAGCGGGTGGGTGGGGGGAGGGGGGCACCTCTCCTGCCGCTTCTAAAAGTTATCTTGTGGTGACACTTTTTATGGAAAAGCCGAACGCCTGAGGGAAAAAAAAATACCAGGGTTAGGGCATCTAACCCCCGGTATTTAACATCAAAATCATGACGTACATTTACAGTTAGGCGGTCAGCAAGTGTTCCCTCAAATAATTATCTTTTTGTTGCAGCCCCACCTTAAGACTGGATTAACATGCATTTAGTTCAGCTTTTTCACCTCCTCCTCCCTCCTCTCCCACTTTTAGAAACTTTTTTTTTTTGGGAGTGAGTACTTAGTTTGAACAGGTACCCGCTCCCCGCTCCCACTTCTGCTCGGATTGCCTAAGCATTCCGAGCGGAAGTCCACCCCTCCTTTGCCCGCAGCCTTCTGGGACACATCACAGGTCCCAGAAGACTGAGGGACCATTCACAAAGCGCAGCACAGCTCGAGCCTCCACAGTGGGAAGCCAGCTGTGAATCCTTGTGTTTTTCCTTAGTAAATATGCCCCAAAGACTGGTGAAGAACCAGCCCAAGTGAGATTGGCCCTGGATCCCTAGACAGATACGTGTCCTTTTATTTAAAGTCAGTCAGTAAGTGAGACTTTGGATCCTTCCTCGCACAGTTATAGAGGGTTATTTCTGTCCGATTACAGCGGACTTGTGAGATGGCAGTTACAGTAAATGTTTTGAAGAGCAAATCTGCTTCCTCAGACTGAATAAAAGTATCTACAATCATATAAGGATACCATGATTCATACTAGTAATAATCATTACAGTCATCATAATTACATTACCCATATAGTTCAATGATAACATTCAATTTGTATTATGTACTTTGAGCAACTATATCATCTGGCGAATATTCCCAAACATCCTGGGGAGGAACTGCAGGGGACATAAAGAGCCTGGGCAGACTGTGCTGCTCATATTTTGGCAGCCTTGAAGTATATCGATGATGTACTTGTTTGGATAGGAATATACAGTAATTATGATGACTGTAATGATTATGGGTACTCACAAGAGAAAAATTAACATCAGCATGGAGTAGAAAACGCCTTCCACTAGCACCAGCCCCTGACAATGTCCCTTTGTGACGAAATGCGTCTGGCAGAGCTTAGAAAGCTGACATCATCACACACATCAGCGAACTGTGTTTTCTAATCCATGTTGATGTTATTCGTTCTCTTGTGTGTACCCATTTGTTTTAATAAAAAGAATATACATTCTTTATAGGATTATGCTATGTGTCTTGCCTTCCTTCTTTCTATGGCCCATATGTGGCATCTATGTGTTATCAATGTTTAATATATGGTAACTGACTGGTTTTCCGGGATGATGCACATGGGCTTACGATATGACCTCAGCATTTGGAGGTCCTGCAAGGTAAGGACTTTCTGGTAAGAGGTTTGGACTTGTAATGGTGGTGGATCACTGAAGTTGGCACATGTCAATACTGCTCACACAGTACCTTCAATGGAGATAGATTTTTTTTTTGTTGTGTTATTTTTCACTGTAGAAGGGCCAGTTCACACCAGAACAGGGCGCCAATAAGACACATTGCATTCACTTTTCCTTCACTGCTTTCAAAATGCGTTGCCTTTGCAATGTTGAAAGTGCAATAAGCTGCAAGTGCAAATACATTGTTAACACTCCCCCCCCCCCCCGAATGCAGATAGCAAATGCAGTGCATTTTTTGGGCATTGGATTGCATGATACCGCAGTACCGTGTGATTTTGTGTGCCATGTTTTTCAAAATTAGTGCATGCACTACTTTTTGTGCTTTCCAGTTCAATTTTCAGCCCATTCAAATGAATAAGCCGCGGAATGGCACAGGAACATGGGCCGCATTCCTGTGCAATTTTGGTGTGAACCGGCCCCTAAGGTTGTCACTTCTTTTTTATTTTGATTGTCAATGTTTTACTATTGTTACCTTTAAGTGCACATTTAAAGGGGCAGCAATACATTTTTCTGATACTATAACATACTGAAGTTTATACAGTTTGCAATTCATGAGGGGAATTTGCCAGTGCTACTCTATAATTTGTTAGGCATTGTTAAACAATATATTTTTTCCACTATTCATAGGCTGAATGTACTATTATTGCTGACATGCGTTTCATTATTTTTAGTGAAATTCCATATGTTGTGTATGGATCAGAATTTCCGAGCTTCAAACAAAAAGGTGAGGACTGTGACTGATGAGTTCATAGGAAAATCTTACATTGCTGTTGAGTATACAGTATAGAAACCTAGGTACTTGGAAAGGGAAAGATGTGGAGATCTTACCAAAATTATATATTTCCTATTCCACAAAAAAAAAAAAAAAAAGACTTGCAACATCCATTATTAGCCTCCATTCACACTACTGTAGCACATCATGCATATGTAGGGCTTCCCTTGTAGGAGCCGCTGGATGATGCTTGCTCTCTTGTGCTGCCTTGACCCTGTAAACTCCTCAGAGTTTCTGAAGCTCTAGGTTCTGATAAATTGAACACCCCTTTAAATTATTAGCAAACGCTATTTAGATTTAGCACTGCAGATTCTTTATTAACAGAGGTTAAGCAATAGGTTCAAAATGACAGTCAACAAGTTCCTGGAAGAGCCTCAAAGGATAGTTTGAATAGGACGGCTAAATAAACAGTTAGATTGAGCAATCATGAACAGGCAAATCTAAATGTACTGTACATCTGACTATGAATATACAGAGCAATTAAGAACAAAACAGTCAAATGTACCAAAAAAAGGGAAGAGATTGTGAAGAAATGAAACACTGGTTTAGCGGGACCGATTTAGCAGGAAGGTCAGCTCCCTCTGGACCACTGTGCAAGTACTCTTGCCTTCATACAGTAAGAATGAAGGCCTCTTAAGCCCCTATAGGGAAGGGGAGCCTTGACTGATGGGGGCATGGCCAGGTGCCGGACAAGGTGGTTGATGGTCACAAAGGATTGGTAGAAATATGGGGGTTGGGCGGGGCCTGGGCTCAGAAAATTATTGCCCACAGGGAATTCTGGGTCTTTTGAAGAAGTGGATGGAAGAGCTGCCCCCCCCTCCCGCCCCTTTTTTCCTTTATGGTTATGTCACAGCTTGCTGCGGTTTCTTGACCATGCCAGCTTTTAAAGTTGCTGTAATGGCCTATGCCCTGGATGGAAAATTGGAAGTAGGCTGTCTGTCCAGCACTTATGGTAAGGACAGGCCCCCTTTGGAATTGCGTGCTCACAGTACAACTGTGACTGGCACTGGTTTAAAGTTTTGGAATTTAAACAAAGCTGTGGCCTTGCCTTTTCCAACCTAATGGTTGTAAGTGTTTTTATTTAATGGGGTGAGGGGGCAAGGGTGGTGGGGTTTTTATCCCATTATGTTATTTGATTTGTACCTAGGCCCATAGCGCCTCAGCAGTCAAGTGGAATCTCCCTTCCTTGGGCAAGTTCACACACAAATAATGATATGTGGGCAGTTTAGATTTTAAGTGCTGACAGTATCTTCACAACATGTTTGAGCTCTGCAATCCAGTTGAGTGGAAGAATAGATGTCAACCGGCCGAGTAGTGGAGTCAGTGGTCTGGGTCAACACCCACAATACTGCGCTCAGGCTGCCGAACAGGAACAATGCTTAGCCTCCCAAACAGTGCCCAGCGATGCAGATCTACCATTGGAAGCTATGTGGCTATGGTAGGCAAAGCCACAACAGTGCACTATCACAGTGGGCAGGACAGTGGTCCCACTGCTCTGTAGAGGATTTCAGAAAGAGAGAGCGAGCCTGCCAGTAGCAGTTTAATATATAGCCTGTCCCACAGTCCTTTTTTCTGCTAGTTCTTTTAGGGTACGTAGTCTAGAAGGGATTCAGAAATACAGGGATAGTTGACTGCAGGACTACAAGTCCTAATGTCATCTGCTCTGTGCCAGGAAGAGGGACTCCCATGCTCTATAGTCAGTAAGTGAGATAATGGCCAGAGTAGACCTCTCTACTGACACATTAAGTTAGGAATGGACTTTACATCTTTTGCAATAAACTGTTGCATGTTGTTAGAGAAAATAAACAAAGCTTGAATGGTCTATACTACAATAGGGGTTGCATAATCTGCACTTTAGATCCTAAAACTGATCTACTCCAGTAGGTACAGAAGACTCCACTACTTATAATCTGTCTACTTTTCTGATCATGTTCACTTTGACATAGTCAATGAACTCATGTGAAGAGTTAGTCAGGGGAAGGAAATCAGAAAAGGCAAAGAGAGGATGTTTTATATTTTCTGCAGTGGGTCATGTTAAAGATCAGTGCTTTCATCCCTTGTTATCAAGGAAATCCATCTTAAAGAGAAACAGTTTACAGTGCTCCCTAGCTCCGCCTAGGGGGAAAAAAATGAAAAGTCAGCAACTACAAATAAATATAATAAAATGCTGAAATTTAATATATGGACACTTACCTGTCCAGGGAGCCCACAATGTCTGCACCCCAGATGATTTTCAGATCGGCTGTCAGGTGCTGCCGCCGCCATTCATCGCTAGTACCCAACTGCGCATGCGTGCTGTGCTTTCTAACTGGCCCGGCGGAGAAGGAAAGAGGAGGGAGGCCGAACTTCCGAGGCACTGTCTCCCGCAAGTGGGGAAGGTTACCTGTCAAAGGTGCTAAATTGGCACCGGGGGGGGGGGGTGAAGCAGATAAGCGCAAGTTCCACTTTTGGGTGGAACTCGGCATGAAAATTGTTATGCTTAATTCATATGTGCACTAGAGGGCGATCAAGGGTTTAAGTGTGTTCCCTCAGTGTGTTTGTAACTGTGGGGGGATAGGACTGACTGGGGAAGGAGACCAATCGCTGCTCCTAAGTACTAGGAGCAGACAATCTGTCTCTACTCCCCTGACAGAACGAAGATCTGTCTGTTTACATTGACAGATCTCCATTCTGTCCTTCTCAGAAACAAACACGGGTAGCCAGGGGACATCGCGGCCGCCGGCCACGCGCATTGGCTCCTACATCATGCGTGCTCCCCCTATACTCCCTAAAGCACGCACCGTACAGCTACGGCTATTCGCGGAGGAGTGCCATACTGCCACGGTCAAACGACGGCGTGCAGTCGGCAAGTGGTTAAGATACGAAGGCTTTTCATTGGATACGTTGATGAGGCATAGACCCAGACAAAGAGCGTTCTTGTATTTTGTATTTCTATATATCACTCTGATATAAAGTGCCTTGAAAAAGTATTCATACCCCCTTAAAATGTTCCACATTTTGTCATGTTACAACTAAGAATGTAAATGTATTTTATTGGGATTTTACGTGATAGACCAAGAAAATGATAAATGTTTTTCAACATTTTTTACAAAAAAAATATGTGAAAAGTGTGGCGTGCATTTGTATTCAGCCCCCCTGAGTCAATACTTTGTAGAGCCACCTTTCGCTGCAATTACAGCTGCAAGTCTTTTTGGGGGTGTCTCTACCAGCTTTGCAAAATCGAGTTTTTGCCCATTCTTCTTTGCAACATACAGTAGCTCAAGCTCTGTCAGATTCAACATTTGTGAAGAGCAATTTTCAAGTCTTGCCACACATTCTCAATTGGATTTAGGTCTGGACTGTGACTGGGCCATTTTAACACATGGATATGCTTTGATCAAAACCATTCCATTGTAGCTCTGGCTGTATGTTTAGGGTCATTGTCCTGCTGGACGGTGAACCTCCGCCCCAGTCTCAAGTCTTTTGCAAACTCTAACAGGTTTTCTTCTAAGATTGCCCTGTATTTGCTCCATCCATCTTCCCATCAACTCTGACCAGCTTCCCTGTCCCTGCTGAAGAAAAGCATCCCCACAACATGATGCTGACACCACCATGTTTCACGGTGGGGATGGTGTGTTCAGGGTAATGTGCAGTGTTAGTTTTCTGTCGCACATACCATTTTGCTTTTGGCCAAAAAGTTCAATTTTGGTCTCATCTGACCAGAGCACCTTCTTCCACCTGACTGCTGTGTCCCCACATGGCTTCTCAAACTGCAAATGGGACTTCTTTTGGCTTTCTTTCAACAATGGCTTTTTTCTATCAATCTTCCATAAAGGCCAGATTTGTGGAGTACACAACTAATAGTTGTTCTGTGGACAGAATCTCCCACCTGAGCTGTGGATCTCTGCAGCTTCTCCAGAGTTACCATGGGTCTTCTCTGATTAATGCTCTCCTTGCCCGGCCTGTCAGTTTAGGTGGACGGCCATGTCTTCTTAGGTTTGTGGTTGTGCCATGCGCTTTTAATTTTCGGATGATAGATTGAACAGTGCTCCATGAGATGTTAAAAGCTTGTATGGTGTATGGTTAATAATATTGTAGGGCTGAGGAAATTAATGATTAATTCCTCGATTAATCGTTCATTTTTTTGATCTATCAAAATTTTTTTGATCGGTAGGCTGCCTGTCCTGGGGCCGCTTTGGGTCAAGCTGCAGCGCAGCACTCCGCTTCCTCCTCCTGCACTATATGTCATACACAGTCTGCGGGCATCTCCCACTGTGTGTCTCCGAGCTGAGTGTGAAAACTTTGGCCGTGCTGTGTGAAAAGTCCCGCCCTGCTCCTAGATCAGCTGGTGTGGTAGACGCAGTGTTTTGTCTATCACATGAACTAATCTAGGAGGAGGGCGGGACTTTTCTCACAGCGCTGCCAAAGTTTTCACAGTCAGCTCCGAGAGACACAGTGGGAGATGCCCGCAGACTGTGTAATCCAGGCACAGGCACTGACTACAGTGAGGCTGCGATTATGGGCACGGTGAGGTTGCCATTATAGGCACAGCGAGGCTGCGATTATGGGCACGGTGAGACAGCCTTATGGGCATGGTGAGGCTGCGATTATGGGCACGGTAAGGCTGAGATTATGGGCACGGTGAGGCTGAGTTTATGATGTCCTAGCCATGCCCCGCTATGTCCGGCTTTGGCCGTTGCCATAACAACAGTGCTAAATCAGCTAAAAGTAGTTGGATCTGTATGTGCGTTATAATTAATCGAAATTAGTCGATTAAAAAAAAAATCGCTTAATCAAACACGAAAATTTTAATCAGTAACAGCCCTATAATATTGCTCTTCTTCCAAACGGTATGCTAGAAATAAAACTAGTTAATAACTAAGAAAAGAAAAAAAAAGCTGAGACAAAAGCTGAAATGTAATACTAAGAATTTGTGATGATAATAATAATAATAATAAAAAATAATACTATTCTGGATGAGTTATTACTTCCCAGGATCAAACACTGGAATGTTCTTTTTTTTGGGTGACTCCTAAAATATATTTTATACCGTATTTTAAAAGTTTGTTTGCAGAATGTAAATTACAAATATACATATGTGATAAGCATGAGTTGTGGTAACCTTCATGCTTTTCTTCTGTTTATTTCTTTTCAGCATGAAATTGTAGAGATACAGGTAAGTACCATCAAATAAAAAGTAAACTGTATTTTACAAATGCTACTGTGGAATAATAATTTTTTTTATTTAGTCAGTTGGAAAAGCATCTACTTTGATTTTCTTTACCAAAAGTGTATCCATTTGTACAAACAGGCAATGAGTAGAAGGTTGTGCCAAAGTAAAGGAATACTTCATACTAATTTGGTAATTTTTACAGGGTACATCCTAGTGGGTTAAATCACCAACTAGGGGGGCGTGGCTTAGTGGCGTGAGTAAATGGCGGCTTAATCCCGCAGCTCTGCAGACAACCCAGCTCCAGCGACAACCTAGCTACCCCAAACAGGGTCACAAGTACTCCACCTCACTCCCGCAGCACACTAGCACCTTCTGTCCATGATGTCCAAGTGGAGGAAGGAGTTCAAATCACCGTGGAAGCTCACAGCCTTCTTCCCCTAACTCACCCTCCACGGCCAGCCCTGCCGAAACTAGACCTAGAACGGAGGGACCAGAGCATGATCAGGACAATGCAGCCCCCTGCCTATTCTCTCTCCCTCCTCCTCAACAACCATCCCTGCTAGACTCATTCTCTGCATCAGATCAGCCCCTGTCAGAACAGACAATGAAGAATATGCTCCTGTCCCTAAAGCAGACTTTGTACCTTGACTTATCCACAGCGGTATCCTCCTTATCAGTGTCTGTACAAAAGCATGACCAGAGTATTAACACTTTAGAAGCCAGAGTAGATGAGCTGTACACTGCTCACAATGAAACGGTGGATGCAGTCACAGACCATGAGGATGAGATCTAACTAATCTGACTCAAATTGGCAGACCTGGAAGACCGCTCTCGCAGGAACAACATCAAATTCCGCAATATACCGGAATCGGTCCAACCATCTGACCTGACAAAGTTCCTACAGGGGCCTGGTATGGAATTTAGGGGGACCCCCACGAGATTTTTTTTTTATTTTGGTTTGGGGTTCCCTTGTGGGGAAATCCCATGTAGTTTTTATCAATGAACTTTTATTTGTATTGTCGGACCGACAATTTATTAATAGCCACGAGTAGTTTTAAATTATTTTAATTTGAAATGCCATTTTGCTGTCAGACTGTTCTAAACACGGGAAACATGCGCCCCTTTACAGGCATACTATAGACACCCCCCAGGTACGAAATTTAAAGCAATATTACACTTTTATTGTTTCACTTTAAGCATTATTAAAATCAGTCCTCCCGAAAAAAACGGCCGTTTTTAAAAATTCTTTTTGGATTGATACATGTCCCCTGGGGCAGGACCCAGGTCCCCAAACATTTTTTATGACAATAACTTGCATATAAGCCTTTAAAATGAGCACTTTTGATTATTCATGTTCGTGTCCCATAGACTTTAACGGTGTTCGCGTGTTCGAACAAATTTTTTGCCTGTTCGCAAGTTCTGCAAACAGAACAGGGGGGCGTTGTCACACTTACGGAATCAACTCCCTGTTAGACCTCACATCACAAAACTCACTGAAAACGTTCAAGGACCTCCAAAATGTACACCATCTCCCAGAATCTGAAGTGTACACACACGCAAGAATCAGCCACTTAATTAAAACCTCTAAACTCTCGTCAGTGGTCTCCATCCCTGAAAAACTCCACGGATTTTACTCTCATACCCACATACCCTAAACATGGCATACCCACAATATATACAGCCCCAATGGAACAATGCTCCCTCACCCAAATGAACACGCTATCAAAATGGAAAACAGAACTTAACCTCACTACAACCCCGCCCATGTGGCAGAAAGCCTTCAAATACACCTACTCGGCATCCCATTGCTCCAATCACTGGGAAAATGATCAAAAAACCCTACACAGATGGTATCTAACACCCTACAGATTGTCAAAAATATACACTAACTCACCCCCTACTATTTGGAGAACTTGCGGCAGTATTGGCACAATTGCACACCTCCTCTGGTTTTGCAGATCCCTTAGCTCCTTTTGGAGGCAAGTCTTCTCCCTAATTTCGTCCATAACACAAAGCCCTACAGAACCCTCCCCATCACTAGCTTTACTCCATTTGGGCATAGAAAAATTCCCTCCCAGATTCAGAGACATAATCATACATCTTTTACTGGCAGCAGTACAGTGAACAGTTACCAGACATTGGAAAAATACCAAACCCTGTCCCTAAAGTCAACACTAGCTGACTTTAACTACCAGTGTGAAATGGAAAAAACTGTAGCCAGGAAAAACCTAGCCATGAACAAATTCCTCTGCAAATGGTCCTCCTGGCTATCCCACCCCAGCTGTACTGTACAAGTGTGAGGACTTATGTTGACTGTTAAAATGTACTCTTCTAAGTTAATTGCTGGTACCTCCCTCCGTCCCCACTTCTTCCTTTGCCTCCCCAACCCCCCCCCCTCCATCCCCCCCCCTCTTCCTCTGGAGTTTCTTCACCGCTACCCCCAGATGAAGATACACCTATACGTCTATGTTTTGAAATTATTTGTATTTCTTCTATATACCAATGTTAAGAGTTGTCTTCTATATTACCCAATGCTGTACTCCACTTGGAACATCAGTTAAGCTTTCACGTGTAGCGCGAAATGTGTACTTCAAAAAACCCAATAAAACATGTTGAAAAAAAAAAATCACCAACTAGCTTTTTGTAGGTCTCAAGTTCATGGGTGATGGGACCTCATAGCATTCAGTGTGGATGAATCCAAAAATATATTTTTTCTTCCTGTCTTCCATAATACCTTGTTTTCTATCAAAAATACATTTAGATACCTTTCACACTAAAGCCACTTTTCTGGTGTTTTAGAGCTAAAACTAGCGCCTGTAAAGCCCATGAAAAACGCCTCTCATGCCTCCCCAGTGTGAAAGCCCGAGTGCTTTCACACTGGGGTGTTGCACTTGCAGGACGTTAAAAAAAGTCCTGCAAGCAGCATCTTTGGGGCGGTGCAGGAGCGGTGTATACACTGCTCCTAAACCGCCCCTGCCCATTTAAATGAATTGGCAGCGCTGCCGAAGCGCCTGCAAAGCGACTTGGCAGCACCGCAACACAGGCGCTTTTAACCATTTCTTTGGCCGCTAGTGGGGGTTAAAAGCACCCCGCTAGTGGCCGAAAAGCGCAGCTTAAACAGCAGTAAGGCGCTGCTAAAACTAGTGACGATTTACCGCTAACGTGGCCTGTGCCCCAGTGTGAAAGGGGTCTTAATTTTTTTTATTTGTTTATAGCGCAAAAAATAAAAACTGCAGAGGTGATCAAATACCACCAAAAGAAAGCTCTATTTGTGGGGAAAAAAGGGCATACATTTTGTTTAGGTACAACATCGCACAACTTCACAATTGTCAGTTAACTCGACGCAGTGCCGTATCGCAAAAAATGGTCTGGTCAGGAAGGGGGTAAATTCTTCTGGGGGTGAAGTGGTTATTTAAGCATTACCTGGACCTCTGCGGTAATATCGTGTGACATAAAAAATTGGAACAGTATCTGTTATGATCTGGAACGGACAATTTTTGGATGTCCAAATTTGAATGAATACATTTTTTTTTTGTTTTTTTTTGTATCTAAGTATACTTTGTGATAAGTTTTACAATAACAACAATAAAAAAAATATTGAACACTATTTTATTTTCTAGGGTGTCTGTTTTCAGAAAATATATAATATTTGGTGGGTTTTATGTAATCTTCAGGGCTAAAATGTTTTTTAAGCTTGTGTGCAAGAAACGGCAAAACGGCACTGGCAGCAAAAGGGTTAAACATCTTCAAACATGTCATCTGTTTTTCACAGGATCCAAAAAATAACCGCATTGGACAGTGGCTTGATGTCACTCCCGATCACGGATTTGCTGACTTTACTTTTCATTTGTCAAAAGAACTAAAACTTGGACAATACAGAATTTACATAGATGGTGAATATAGCAAATACTTTGCTGTGGCTGAATATGGTGAGTTGCATTCAAAATTCATAATGATCTTCCACACTCAGACAAGACTGTACATCCCAACACGACCTGACCACTACACATGGGTATAGTAGCACTTCTCTCTATACAGACATAAAATGGCCAATCCCATACATACCGTACTTTATGAGGTTTGTGCATCCCATAGTAACTTGATTTGGTACTTGTTTAGATTGTCTTACAGGGGCCATTGTTTTTACTTTAATTTCAATAAATTCCAGTATAGCACACCAGACATATGAGCAGGTATCCCATGAACGTGGGAGTCATGTGGAGTTCCTACTATGTTTATACCATCCATTATTCCACCTTTTGACATTTAAGGAAAAAGATTGCCCCTGCCAGTGCCAGAAGTTGAAAGACTCTTTCTCATTAAATTTCAAAATGTGTCCTTCTCTGTATGCAAGGTTTGACTGCTTTGCAGGACACCTTATCTCTGTGGTTGCCTTTCCATGGAAGGTATGGGCTGGTTTTTTCTATGCCTTGTCAGCTTCAGGCCATCTGATTTTCTCCCTGCATTTGTCTTGAGAGTCCTTCTCAGGAACTGAATAACTCATTAGGTCTTAAAGATTGTAGATCCTTCCCTATATCCTGGAGGCTAGTCCAATTTGTTGGAGGATGACAATGCTGTCAATCTGCTTTATCCATTCCTATTGAGGTGGAGATCGCTGTTGATAGCACATTAACCCTTTGGGGTTGACGGCTCTATTGTCAGACATGAGAATGTGAGGCAAATAGATTCAGTGAGTTCCAACCTAAAGGGTGGCATGCACTCATGTGGTGTGGTGTGAAGATTTGACAATTGAATGATCATCGAAATTGCTCCTTTGGCAAACTTTGGCACTTTCATTTTGATATAGAGTTTTCATATGGACTTTCTTTTCTTTTTGACCTATCACTGGGTGTTTTTTATTTATGTTATAGTTTTTCAGTATATGAATTGGATGCCTGTACTGATATTTCTTACATAATTCACAATATGCACTTTAGCACCGCTGGTTACCTATTGGAATTTGTTTAGGTGAATGCACTTGGTTTTTAAAGATATTTGAAAGTGGCAGCTAATTAATCAGTTAATTAAGTATATTTCATTTTTCCTTACCACATTATTTTCACCATTATCTGTAGAGCATTGATGGGATTTGTGTTTTATATGTTTATAGATCACACATCCTGAGATTAATAGCAGTTGAATATTATTTGTCCGTAAATGATTTACTGGACGCATTTCCCATTGAACCCTTCACAAACTGATCTCTTTGTGTTCTGTTTATCTTTCAAACCCCTTGCTTTTCCCAAAACTCAAACAAAGAAACTCTGTCCAATTCCACAGGCGACTCAGCACTCCAGGTGTGCTCTCAAGGGTCCCTATAGATAGCTCTCCATCAGTGGGGGTATCACAAAGGATCCCCCTATGGTTGTCAGTTGAGTGGTTAAAGCACCACAACAGTTTACTTTAAATAGTCCAGTAAAAATGTTTATTCAACAAAAAACCTCCCTTCATCAGAGCTAGGACACAAAACACTATAGAATATATTGAATCCCCCTTCATCAGAGCTAGGACACAAAACACTAAGGAACATATTGAAAACTGTTAATGTATAAAATTAGATCTGTATATGGGAGTATACATATCACAGTATAATCACAACTGGAGTATAATGTATAAGTATTGAATGTACTAGAAGTAGTAAACCCATGAAAAAATGTATATAAACCATGTACATAATGCTGGTAAGTAGTGGGTGGCACTAGCGATTAGAAAAAAATAATAAATGTCTTAAAATGAATCATCTAAAGATGATTCATATTCATAATGGTTGACATTGTATAACATACTGTATATCAAGACTGTATTATGTGTAGCACCTTCTAGTGTGCTACTAGTGGTAGTGCAGGTAAATTGTTGTGTGGCCCAGGGCTAAGCCTAAGCCATGGAATCTGAGTCTGGGTTCATTAGAGTTCAGGGCTGGGTGATTCATCCAGGCAGCTCTCTGGTGCCTCCTCTTGGTTCTAGAATGCTGGAGAACACTCCAGAAATTAGTGGGCGGGAGCTAGGAGGGTTGTCTTGCATATTTATGGGACCTTAGCCAATCCCCAGCAAGTGGGCCTGGCAGGGAACTAAGTGAGGCTTTAAATATGCATGAGTCATGCCAGCAAGAGGAGTCGGGTGGAAGATGGAGATGCATTGCTGAGGGAGGCTGTCAGTGGCCCTTGAGAGACCCTTGTCGGGAGGGATTTTACCTTGGGTCAGAGCTCGGGTGGCTGGCCTGGAAGGATCTTACCACAGGAGGCAATTGGAAGGAGGCTTTTCCAGAGAGGCAGAAGGAGCAAGGAAGGGCAGAGTGAGTAGATTAGTATGGTGCAGGGACAGACAAGGGGAGAGACTGTCACATGTAGCAGGTCTCTTTTGAAGACAGCAGTGTGCTTAAGTCTTCAGCCTGGCCCTGGGAAATCTCCAGCGTGTCAGTCGAGTGGATTGGTGCAGTGTCTCAGTTGGGTAGACTGGGAAGAAGAAGCAGCCAGGTGGGCTGGTGAAGTGGCAGCCAGGTGGGCTAGGATTTCCTGCAAGAAGTAGAGCTGGGACCAGTTTCTACAGGGGAGCTGAAGGTGTTTCAGGATGCAGTTCACTCCATATGTGCTACTTTTCTAAGGGACTAAGAGTTCCCTAGCTTGTAAGGGGCTGTTGCTATGCTAACAAAAGACTGTTAGTTCCTAACAGGAGTGAACCCAGTGGAGCTGTACAAAGGATCGCGTTATTGTGCAGGAGGATCAAGTGGAAGCTGTAAAGCTACTTTTCACACTGAAGCCAATTTTCAGACGTTTTAGCGCTAAAAATAGCACCTGTAAAGCGCCTGAAAACTGCCTCTCATGCCTCCCCAGTGTGAAAGCCCGAGTGCTTTCACACTGGGCTGGTGCGCTTGCGGGACAGAAAAAAAAGTCCTGCAAGCTGCATCTTTGGGGCAAGGTAGGAGTGCTGTATACAGCGCTCCTACACCGCCCCTGCCCATTGGAATGAATGGGCAACGCTTCCGAAGCACCTGAAAAGCGCTTCCGAAGCGACGCTACACGGGCGCTTTTAACCACTTCTTTGGCTGCTAGCAGGGGTTAAAAGCCTCCTGCTAGCGGCCGAAAAGCGCTGCTAAAACGACGGTAAAGCGCTGCTAAAACGACGGTAAAGCGCCGCTCAAATGAGCGTCACTTTACCGCCAACGTGGCACGGCCCCACTGTGAGAGCAGCCTAACTGGGGAGGAAGTTGTCCCTGGTTCTTTTTGTTACTGTCAAATAGGACATCCCATAATTGCCATCCCCATCCAAGTTGTTATCCCCTAATAAAACAACAAAAACAAGCTCAAGGATTGTTTTCTGTATCTGGATGCAAGTTGAAGATGCTATGCACCTGGCTGTGCAGCAGTCACTTGCAACTCCCTATGGGGGTAGGGCTACCAATGTATAAAATAAAACACATAAACAGGTATGTATGAGAGAACTAAAAGTGATTCATACTCAGTTGTGATTACACGTTTAAATGTACACTTCTACATACTGTACACTACTCGTTATTGTACATTTAACAGTTTTTAATATATTACTTAATATTTTGTGTTCTAGCCCTAAGATAGTAAGAGTTACAAATTATTAAAATTGACATTAAACAGACACACTTTGCAAAGGTAAGGTTGAAGGTAGAGTTACTCCTTAAAGTTGATGTAAACATGTTGATGAAACATCAAAATTGAAATAACCAGTCTACCTCACATAGCAAAGTAATAGAAGCCATCTGCCCCTAGTTTGGTCAGGAAAGGAGCAGCCAGTCATTTACAATCCTCCCTGATTTCCTACAGTAAAGAAACCTGACACACAAAAAATTTGTGTTGCCAACCCCCCCCCCCCCCCTCCTGTGACTGACAGACTAATTGGGAGACTTATGCATGGGCATGAGAGAAGGGGAGTGCATCCAGCAGCCAATCACACAGATCGCTTTAAAAGGAGCTCCAGTCCGAGCAAATGTCATGAATTAGCACACAGCTGACACTTATCTTTGCTTATCTCTGCTAACAGGGGAGGAGGAGGGGGGTAGGGATGCTTTCAGGCCGGGTTCACACTGGTACGGCGCGACAGTTGTACGACTGTGGATCCGACTTTGCCCTGCGACTTGAAGTCCGACATCAGTACGACTTCAATGAATAGGGATTCAAATTTGATCCCGACAATGCAGGCACGTTGTGTCTGGTATGAATCTTTAGGGGGAACTGCACGCCAAATAAGAAAAAAATGGCATGGTTCCCATCCCCAGGCTCTTCGGTCTGGTATGGGTTTCAAGGTCCCCCCAAAACGGCATGGTTCCCATCCCCAGGCTCTTCGGTCTGGTATGGGTTTTTGGGTCCCCCCAAAATCCATACCAGACCCTTATCCGAGCACACAGCCTGGCAGGTCAGAAAAGGGGGTGGGAACGAGCGAGCGCCCCCCGAACTGTACCAGGCCGTATGCCCTTAACATGGGGGGTGGGTGCTTTGGGGCAGGGGGGCTTGCGCCCACCCACCCCAATGCACCTTGTCCCCGTGTTGATAAGGACAAGGGCCTCTTCCCGACAACCCTAGCTTGGTTGTCGGGGTCTGCGGGCGGGGGCTTATTGGAATCTGGAAGGCCCCTTTAATAAGTGGGCTCCCAGATCCCACCCCCCTACGCTATGTGAATGAGTATCGGACACACTGTACCCCTACCCATTCACCTAAAAAAAATTGTGGCAAAAAAAAAGAACGCAGTACACAGGTTTTTAAAGTAATTTATTAATGCAGCTCTGCCGTCGCTTCCGATTTCTTCTCCCTTCTCCGGCTCTTCTGCCTCCTCTGCGAATGTCTTCTGCCTCTGCCGATTCTTCTCCCCTGTCCGGGTCTTCTCCGCTAATGTCTTCTAGCCCTCTCCAGTTCTTTCTCTGTCCGCTGCCTCTGCCGAGTCTTGTCCGCTGTCTTCTCGCTCTTTTGCCGGGTCTTCGCTGTCTTCTCCCTCTGTTCTTCTTCCGACTCTCTCCCGCTCTAATGCTGGGTGGGCGGTGTGCCACTACTTATATTGGCATGGGGGGGAGTCACCGAGTGACGTCATCCAGGGGGCCCCACCCCTTATGACGTCACCACCCCATTATGCCCAAGATTATCAGAGCACAAGTCGCATGCCAAAGTCGGATCAATTAAGAAGGCGATCCGACTTTGATCCAACTTCAGTGATATTCAATGGGATGAAGTAGGATCAAAGTTGGACCAAAGTAGCGCAGGGAGCATTTTCAAAGTCGGACCGACTAGTTTCAGAGCAGTTAAGATGGCTCTCATAGGGAAACACTGATTTTTCACACGTCATGCATCATGAGCTCCCAATGTCGAAACGTTTGTTGTACCAGTGTGAACCCGCCCTCACTGTCATCATTATCAACAGAGCATAACAGCTTCACACATATTGATCTCCACAGCTGCCAGGGAGAGAGCTGAGCAGGAGGATACAATTAACCAGGGGCAGCCTGTCCATTAAGGGCACACGGGCACTACCCCCCCATCCATGCCGCCCCCCCCCCATCCATACGTCCGGCCCCTTGCTGGATGCATAAATTACAATGGCGAGGTTGTTTTTTTCAAGTACCTGATTAGAGCTTCAAAATAGGGTGGGCAGGGAGTGCGAACGGAGCCCGCCCAGGTGTGTTACAACAGCGAATGAATATTCACTATTATAACACTGATTCTCCTCCCGGCCAACCAGGAAGAGGGTTTTGAGACCCGTCACCTGATTTGGCTGAAAGGACAGGTGATTCTTTTGGATGCCTAGGAGGAAGGGAGGAGCCGCACCCGCTGCCCACCTAGAGCCGTGATGAAGGAGAGGACACGGAGCCGCTGCCCGCTGCCCACTGCCCACCTAGATTCAGTAAGTTCCAGACCAACCGGCTTACAGCGCGGGGGAGAGGGGGGGAGGTGTCGCCAGACGCTCGGGGGGGTGGTTATTTGCGCCCCCCCCCCAAAAAAAAACAGCCCCCACTGCAATTAACCCTTCAATGGCTGGGGACTTTTACTGTAATGCCCCACTTTCAAGTAGTAGTTACACAGTAAAAGTGTCCAACCATTAAGGCAGTGTGTATGAGGATAACTGATTTCACAGACTTCAGTGATGTCAGGACTCCGCCTACCAAGCTTCGGTAGACATGCCCACGGACCAGCGATTTTCAGAGGGCTGTGACAGGCACAGGGATGAAAAATGCAGGCGCAACTAATGTGCTTTTGATTTTTAAAGAAAGAGCTAACACGTGGTGTATGTATTTGTAATTGTTAAACAAGAGGTTTACATCCACTTTAACCTTCCTAGCGGTAATCCTGTGTGTGGCTCGGGGTTAATTTTCAGTACCAAGAGCGGTAACCCCGAGCCACAGGATTGCATTGCAGAATCCTGGTACAGGTTACTTACCTTGTCCCCAGGATCCTGCGATGCCCCCCCCTGCTGCGTCCTCTGCTGGATCCTTCCCCCCGATGCCACTGTATTCCGGGCTCCGTTCCCTGAGAGTGTCGCGACGCATAGGGGCGGAGCCCGGTGGCAAATTAAGAAAAGTACACAAAACACATACAATACACTGTAATCTTACAGATTACATTACTGTATTAAATCATTTCACATCCCTTTTGTCCCCAGTGCTTTGTCCAGTGCCCTGCCTGCACTGTTATATTATATATACTGTTCTTTCTGCCTGGAAACTTGAGAACGTCCATGGCAACCAAAAAGCGTCCCTTTACGTCAAAAGCATTTTTTGACCAGCTAGAAAACAGCGATAGTAAATAAGAATCACTTACAGAATTGAGCGATAGTGAAAATTCGTCATCGGACACTGAAAGTGACAATTCTGCGACTGAGCAAATTTCAGTGTTTTTGATTTGATTACATTTTTGAATAAAATGTATTATTATTATATGATTATTTATATTTTTTTTTATATTATAATTTATGATTTCGTGTTTCAAACTTTATCATACCCGGGATGTCTACTAGACTCTTGTTTGGACAGATTTAAGTGAGTTATTACTAAGAATTACAGGCCTACAAAATAAAGCGCCAAATTTCCATGCAAAACATTGCTTTGAGCATCAAAAATCAGACATAATCATACTGCCAGGGAGGTTAAATAAACCATATTTATTGAATATGTTTTCATTGCTGTTTTTCATACCATGCAGTTCTCAAGAGGTTTGAACTTCTCATCAACCTGCCGTCCAATGTGGTTTTTACAGAAAAATCCTTTAACTTGGAGGTTTGTGGCAGGTGAGATTTTTTGTCTTCTGAAAGTCACTGCAGACATTGGATGATCATTATTTTTCAGAAATCAATCCAATCATTTACAGTGTAATTATTACTGACGTTGGAGGGAACCTGTTTAATTTAACCACTTAACGACCACCCAGATGCAATGTACTGTGGATGGGCGGCCATTGTAGACAAAAGGACATACCTGTACATTGCTGCCTATTTCGGGGTATGAGGCACGTGCATGCACGCCCCCCTTCCTGCACCTGCTGTGACTGTACACAGCGGGAGCCTATCAGCAAGTCCCGGCCAATGATTCACAGCCGGGACCTTCTGATCGGCTGTGTACAATCACAGTCCAGAGCTCTGTGTTGACATTCAACACAGAGCTCTGTACACAGAGAACAATCTCTGTTTGTTTTGCTTTGCAGGGATGAGAAACTTGGAGATCTATTAGTAACAGCAGCACACTTTAGCCACATTACACATTGTTAGGCACACATTTAACCCCTTGATTGCCCTAGATTTGAACCCCCTCCCAGCCAGTGTCAGTACAGTGACAGTGTATAGTATTATCACTGATCACTGTATTAGATTCACTGGTGATGTCAGTAGCAGTTAGTTCCTGCTCAGTGTCAGTTTGTCCGCCACACTATTGCAGTCCCATTATAAGTCGCTGATCAGTGCCTTTAGTAGTATAAAAAATGTTCTTATTGAATATGTTTTATAGCAGAAAGTTAAAAGTATTGTTCTGTCTTTTTTCATTTATAGCACAAAAAATAAAAAACCCAGAGGTGAGCAAATACCACCAAAAGAAAACTCTATTTGTGTAAAAAATTATAATACAAGTTTTGTTTGGGTACAGGGTTGCATGACCGCCCAATTACCAGTTAAAATAGTGACCTGGTCATGAAGGGGGTAAAATCTTCTGGAGCTGAAGTAGTTAAGAAATATAACAGCTTTAACAGCTGACTTGTTTTTAAAGGTACGAATGCTGTCATCCTCATCCTTGCTTCACTACCTGCAATGAGCGTGAAGTCAATGAAGGAAGCTCCATATCTTAGAGCTCTCTCAGACAGGTGTACAATTCTAAAGCAGCTTTAAAGCGTATTTATGCACTCAAATTGTTAATAAGCATTTTGGATATGTTGTACAGACATTTATGTTGTGTCAAGCAGCACTCCTCAAAACACCTTGTGAGATGTGTTTTTTTTTTGTACAAAACGAAAAAAGTGAAATGATCACTTTTGATGCTTTGCAACTACACCTTAAATGCACTGTAAACACCATAGGCGCGTTTATGGTGTGCTTGGGGTTCATTTCAATAGAAGTGAATGGAGGCAGTTGCAAAGCAGTTGCAAAGCATCAACATCTGCCAAACTCTTAAGGCAGCATTATTTTTTCTTCATCGCAACTAGGGATGGGCTATCTGTTGGAGTCGAACATGAGTTCAACTCGAACATTGGCTGTTCGCCCGTTTGCCGAACAGCGAACAATTTGAGTGTTCGCGACAAATTCGAAATGCCGAGGAACACCCTTTAAAAGTCCATGGGAGAAATCTAAAGTGCTAATTTTAAAGGTTAATATGCAAGTTATTGTCATAAAAAGTGTTTGGGGACCCGGGTCCTGCCCCAGAGGACATGAATCAAAGCAAAAAAAAGGTTTTAAAAACGGATGTTTTTTTAGGAGCAGTAATTTTATTAATGCTTAAAGTGAAACAATAAAAGTCAAATATTCCTTTAAATTTCGTACCTGGGGGGTGTCTATAGTATGCCTGTAAAGTAGCGCATGTTTCCTGTGTTTATAACAGTCCGAGAGCAAAATGACATTTCTAAAGGAAAAAAAGTCATTTAAAGGTACTAGTGCTAGTGCCGGCTATTAATAAATTGTCGGTCCCGACAATACACATAAAAGTAATTGAAAAAAAAAATGCGTGGGGGTCCCCCAAAATTCCATTACCAGGCCCTTCAGGTCTGGTATGGATATTAAGGAGGACTTTGCGCCAAAAATTTTTTAAAAATGGTGTGGGGTTCCCCCCAAAAATCCATACCAGACCCTTCAGGTCTGAATAACCCGATTTCTAATCCACAGCAGTGTGAACCTGGGCTTAGTCTGTGTGAAAGTTATAGAGCCTACAAGACTGTCTATCTTATTTCTTGAGGCCCTAAAATGCAAGGACAGTACAAATCCCCCCCCCCCCCCATATTACCACTGTTTGGAAAGTAGACAGTCTAAGGCAGGTATCTTCAAACTACGGCCCTCCAGCTGTTGCGGAACTACACATCCCATGAGGCATTGTAAAACTCTGAGATTCACAGACTTGACTAGGCATGATAAGAATTGTAGTTGCTGAACAACTGGAGGGCCATAGTTTGATGACCCCTGGTCTAAGGTATTTAGTAAGAGGCATGGCAAGTTTTTTGAAGTTGTAAGTTTGCGCACAATTTTTCGGAAAATGAAGAAATTAAATAAAAAAACATTTTTCACAACTTTTTTTTTTACATACTGTTACCAGTGCAGTACAGTGTCATCATATACTGACGTGGCAGTGATCAAGGATACTGGGGTCCAAGTATGCGTTTTTCAAAAAATATTTTAGCATTCACTAAAAACACTATCAGTTATTTTATGAAGTAATGTGGTATTTTAGTAGTGAAAGCCTGTGGTAATTTATCACCAGCGATAGCCAGTGCCCTTAGCACAGGCTGTCAATAGCTGCTTCCTGAGGAGTAGGCAGCCACTGGCATCTTTACCAACCAATAACTGTCATGGTTGTTAAGGAGCCGGTGGCTGCCACATCCTTAACAAATGGTAAGTCAGCAGGGTTCTCCACTGACAGCTGAAAGTAAAAAAAAAATTGCCGGCAATACAAAAACAAGAAAAAAAAACAGCATGGCCCCCACCCCCAATCCATTACAGGCCCCTTGGATCTGGTATGTATTCTATGGGGAACCCCCACAACAAATACAAAAAGAATAGAATGGGCTCCCCCCAAAATCCATACCAGTCCCTTATCCAAGTGTGCAGTTTGGCAGCTTAGGAAAGGGAGGGAACAAGCCCCCCCTGAACCATTCCAGACCACATGCCTTCAATATTGGGGGATGCTTTGGGGCAGCACCCCTAAAGCATCTTGCCTCTAAGTTGATGGGGACAAAGGCCTCTTCCCCACAAACTTGGCTGTTGGTTGTGGGGGTCTGCAAGCGGGGGGTTTATCGAAATCTGGTATCCCCAGATCCCGGCCCCCCTATATGAATGAGTAGGGGTTGATGTCACTGGGTGACCCCACCCCCTTGTGACATCATCGTCCAGGGGCATGCTGGGTCGATTATGTCGATTTGGGCAGGACCACCTGGTGACATCACCGGGTGGCCCCATGTTATTTTAGAACTGTTAGATGGAGGAGCTGTCAGAAGCAGGAGCAGACTTTTTTTTATTAAAGGGGGATTCCAATAAACTCCCCGCCCACAGACTGCCACAACCACCAGACAGGATTGTGGGGACGAGGCCCTTGTCCCTATCAACATGTGGACAATGTGCTTTGGGGACCCCCTGCCCAAAAGCACCCTTTCCATGTTGAGAGCATGTGGCCTGGTATGGTTCAGGAGGGGGGGGGTTGCTTGTCCCCTCCCTTGCCAGGCTGCATGCTCAAATAAGGGTCTGGTATGGATTTTGGGGGGCCCCCACACCATTTTTTATTTGGCGTGGGGGTTCCCCTCAAAATCTATACCAGACCTGAAGGGCCACCAGCACCTTAACAACCATGTTGTTTACTGATTGTGAAGGATGCCAGCAGCTGCCGGTTCCTTAAAAAAATTGCATGCCGGGACCACAACTTATTTACCACATTTATTTTTTTTTCTGTTTTGTGAATCCGGTGGACACATTGGTTGCAGATCGTGCCACTGCTCACACCAGGGACATACTGGTATGCCGCGGTGCCTGGGGAAGCTGCCAGTCAGCAGTAAAATTACTGTTGGCCGGTCGGCATGTGGTTAAAATTCAGCATACTGCTTCTGTTTTTTCAGAAATTTATTCATTCTCTTATAAAAGTGCACATTGCAGGACAGCGGTCTACTGATTCTCTTCCTGCTTTACGCTGGCTTGACACCTCCCGTACCAAGCAGAACCGTGCAGGACAGATACAATTTGACCCAGTGCTATGGACAGAGTTTAGAAGGTCATTTCCTGATGCTCATGATTACTGCACAGGCAGAGGGAATAAAGCAGATTGTTGCAGAACAGATTTAAGGTCCACGTAACCCTGAGATTTGGGGGAAAATATGGGACAGTCCCAGGCAATCAAGGACTGTTGAAAAGTATGATTTGTATTATATAATTGGAATGCTGGTTCCCCTCCAGGTTGTACAGTGTGTGAGAGCACAGTGGGCCCCACACCCCTTGGGGCCCATGTGCCCAGAACACATTGCACTCATGGAGGAGATGCAACTGCTTTTGACCTAATGCAATGGACACACATTCCTACTAACGCCAATTTCCTTGAATTTTTATTTTCCCACCTCTGCACTCCTCCTTTGTAGAAATGATGCAGTACCATGCAATCCGGTTGCAGTGCATTTTTAAAAGTAGTAAATGCATTACTTTTTGTGTGATACAGTGCGATTTCAGCCCATTCAAATCAATTTGGTGTGAACCAACACTAAAGGTCCTCTTTCTGCTTCATAGAAAGGTGTAGACAGTAAAGATGGTTCATCAATGATTATTTCACTGAAAATCATATTAACAAAGCCTTTTCCTCGCCTTCTTTTTTTAGTTACACTTATGGAAAGCCTGTACATGGCACCCTAGATGCCGAAGTCTGCTATACTACGAACCAGCCTGAATATTCTGAATATTATTATGACTACTCTGAAGAAAATGAATTAAATAAATGCTCTAAAATAACAGGCACAAAGGTAAATCACTTTTCTTCAAGAGACTTTTCACAATCTAAGAAAAAAGAAAATGGGACCTGAAACTGATGTCTCTGTCTTTGGTGGAGTAAAGCAGGGTGGGGTACTCTCTCTATGATCCCCCATTGACACCAAATCCAACTTTGAAATTGTGCAACTTCACTCCAAATCAGGGGTGGACTGACCATTGAGCCACTCGGGCACTGCCCAAGGGCCCTGGGCCACTAGGGGGCCCCATCAGGGTTGTCAGCCTCAGTAAAACCAGGGACAGTATGTAAAAATCTGGGTTTTTTTTACATCTGTCTCTGAAATGTCCCTTACCTACATCCTTTTGGTATAAAAATCCTGAGATTATAGCTGCCCCGTCTCTCCAATACCTTCTCAGCCAATAGAAACATGTCTGTGTATACTGTGTGTACATGTATGTGTATACTGTGTGATTTTATACTGGGTGTGTGTGTGTGTGTATACTGTGTGATTGTATACTGTGTGTGTACTGTGTGGCCCCATAATCTCTGATTGCCTGGGGGCCCCATAATCTCCTATTGCCCGGGGGCCCCATGAGTTGTCAGTCCGCCCCTGCTCCAAATTACACAATTTCAAAGCCGCGGGTCAGTGCGACTTCTGGTGTGACTTGGCTGACATCTGTGGGACTTCATGTAAGTAGCAGCTGAAATCACAAACAAATAGTGCAGGAACCTTTTCTTCAAGTCGGTGCGGTGCCGCAAAGTCAGCGTGGCACTGATTTGAACAGTTCCATTGCCGACAATAGAGTGCGACTTGTCATGCAATTTGAAAATGTCAAATTGCATGACAAGTTGCAACGGTGTGAATGGGGGCTGAATATTCATCTCATTCCTTGGCCTCAACTGGAATCTCTTCTTCCACATTTGGCATGGCTCTTACACTCTAGTCTAGGCTTTGCTTTTTTGCATGACTACCACTCACTGGGAATGCATTCAAACATACTGAATCATCTGCACCCTGGTGGACTTTTCATATGCATACATGGAGATTTTACTTACATTGATGAGGATATTCGCTTTGCTAACAAGCTTGGACTATCAGATAAAATAATTTAGCTACATAGATTTTATCTGAGATATCAAACAATCCATATCGCCATTTAGTAACAGAAATATATCATAAATAGAGATCATTAGTAAGATCTCATCTAAAATATGCAGTTCAGTTTTTGGCTCTAATATACAACAATTATGTCGGCCAGCTGGAGAAAGTGCAGAGAAGGGCAACCAAACTGATAAGAGGCATGGAGGAGCTCAGCTACGAGGAAAGATTAGAGGAACTGAATTTATTCTCAGTTGAGAAGAGGAGATTAAGGGGGGATATGATCAACAAGTACAAATACATAAGTGCTCCATATAGTGAACTTGGTGATGAGTTATTCACTTTAAGGTCATCACAGAGGCCAAGGGTCACTCTTTACATCTGGAGGAAGAGATTTAATCTCGAAATACGGAAAGGTTTCTTCACAGTAGGAGCTGTGAAAATGTGGAATAGACTCCCTCCAGAGGTGGTTCTGTCCAGCTCAGTGGATTGCTTTAAAAAAGGCATGGATTCTCTCCTAAATGTACATAATATAACTGGGTACTAACATTTATAGGTAAAATTGATCCATGTATTATCTGATTGCCTCTCAGGGATCAGGAAGGAATTTGGAACAATGGATCATGCTTTGTTGTTTTTTTTTTGCCTTCTTCTGGATTAACTGTGGGTATAGGATTGTGTATATAAGATTATATTTTTTTCCCCCTTTTTTTATTGGTTGAACTAGATGGACTTGTGTCTTTTTTCAATTACATCAGTGTGAGTGTCTGTGAGATTCCTTTCCCTTCTCTAATTTTTGTAGTATGTCTTTTAAAATACTTTTTTGCTCTCTCAACTAAATAAGTACATTTTTATATAATAATGACACTTTGTGGTTTCTTCTCCTGTAGACTGACAGTAAAGGGTGCCTGTCCAAAGAGATTGACCTTCATTATTTCAATATCAAAGAGCAGAATAGACATCTAGAAATTAAAGCTTCACTAACAGAGGATGGTACAGGTAAGAATTTACAACTGTGTAAGATCTGAAGTCTTCTAGTTCCATCCCTAATAACAGCTCTGGTGGGAGCTTTACATCGGGTGAGAGCAAGCTTCTTCTAGGGGCTTATGGATTCCAGGGAGCTCATGCCCCAACACACTGGCCCCCCACTTCCTAATTCAAGTCTCTTTGCATAGCACTTAGAAATAGCAAGAGCTGACAGAACATTTGCTTATATAACAGACCTTTATTACATTAATCATTGATGGGGGAGTTTTTTTTTTTAAATTAACTGGCACTTAGATGGTGAGGGAAATGGGCAGCAAAGACTAGAAGGAGATGGTGGGGGTGGTAAGGAGGGAGGTGTTTTACATAGTTACATTTCCCCCTTCCTTGCACCTGGTCTGGCATTTCACTCCTTGGGAATGATCTTTGATAGTTGGGGCCCCCATCCATCTTAAAGGGACCTGCTGTAATGCGGTAGCCTGAAAACACCATTTGCAGAATTCATTAAGAAATATATAACAAAACTATTATTAAAATAAATAATGCTTAAAATCTCCGGTGTACTTTTATGCCATATTATGTGTTTATATGACCGTTATTGTCAAATTGCACTGTCAACTCTTATAAACAAAGAATTTATTAAAGAAAAAAAATAATGCAGTCAGGGCCAGATTTAGACCTTGGGTGGCCTGGGGCACTTCAGGTTTGGGGAACCCCTCATACACAGATTTGGTTCACATTCTCAATGACAGTCACACATTTCATTTTCAAAATGCATGATACAACATCATTCTGTGGTCATGTGTGCACACACACACACACATGTAGTCATAGGCTACCTTCCTTGAGGCCCCTTTCACACGGGCGCTTCCATGCAGCGAATTACGCTTGCTCAGTGGGGGATTGCTCCGCTGATCCCTGCTGAGCAGGCGGATGACAGGTGCTCTCCGCTCCACTGTAAAGAGTTGACACGGACACAGTCCTGCTCTCGTCTATGGGGAAATTGGATGGAAACAGACTGCCTGTCCGTTTCCATCCAATCCTATTTGATCCACCAAATGGATGCAAAATAGGACCACCATTTGTCTGGTTTCAGCGGGCAGGTTTAGATCAGATGGTGGCGGGTGTCATCCGCCGCTCCATAGAGGAGACTGGAGGGTCAGAATAGGCCCACCTGAAAAACCGACAGGCGGATCTGATTAGACAGCCTGTGTGAAAGGGGTCTTAAAGTGAAAGCACTCTATGGTTTGCTTGAGCTGACAAAATTTGTTTGTAAAGATTGACAATATACCAATGCAGAGTAAAAACTTTTACAGATGATGGCCAGTAAAATAATGTGTTAGATAGGTTAACCACTTCAGCCCCAGAAGGATTAACCCCCTTCCTGACCAGAGCACTTTTTACAATTTGGCACTGCGTCGCTTTAACTGCTAATTAGGCGGTCATTCAATTCTGTACCCAAACGAAATTTCTTCTTCCCACAAATAGAGCTTTCTTTTGATGGTATTTGATCACCTCTGCAGTTTTTTTTTTTTGCGCTATAAACGGAAAAAGACCGAAAATTTTGAAAAAAATGATATTTTCTACTTTTTGTTATAAAAAAAATCCAATAAACTCAATTTTAGTCATACATTTAGGCCAAAATGTATTCGGCCACGTGTCTTTGGTAAAAAATGTCAATAAGTGTGAATTTATTGGTTTGCGCAAAAGTTATAGCGCCTACAAACTAGGGTACATTTTCTGGAATTTACACAGCCTTTAATTTATGACTACCTATGTCATTTCTTGAGGTGCTAAAATGGCAGGGCAGTACAAAACCCCCCCAAATGACCCCATTTTGGAAAGTAGACACCCCAAGGAAATTGCTGAAATTTTTTTTTGGGGGGGGGGGGGGGTTCGTTGGGTAGGGGATGTAAAGAAAATGCCTCTCATGCAGCCGACTGCATTTGGTTGGGGATGTGCATGGGGGAAGTACGGGCGCTGCAGAAGTGGTGGGTTCTCAATTAGGATTGGCGAATGCAGCAGGAAGGGCATTATGGGCACGACGGGCCTGTGTTTGTCTTCTTCTTGGTGGCAGCGGGACACTACTTGTGCTTGCCACCTCACCAGCTTGAACTGCACTTATGGGACTCGCCACATCACCAAGTATTACTGCAGTGCTGGTTTCACTACGACTGGGGTGTACTAGGCCACTGGTGCTTGCCAGTTCCCCAAAACGCTACCAAAAAAAACTGTTAGCGATCGCAGGGATCAGGCCTAACTGTGCGAACGCTGCAGTTATGCGTTTAGTGTTTTGTAAGTGACAGTGATTGATCGATACTGCACTTGGGTGGGCTTGGCTGGGCTGGGCGGGCGGAGGGGCAAAACGCAGGTAGTAGCAGGTATCTGGGCTAATCCCGCTAACACTGCATTTTTGGGAACCCTAAACTGCTGGGGAAGCTAGTATAGATCTGATCGGATCAGATATTGATCCGTTCAGATACTATACCACTAAGGGAGGTGTACGGTGCGTGCGTGGGTGTTAGCGCTACTGGCACTAATCTGACGCTGCCTGGGGCTGGTGCTTGCCAGTTTACCAAAACGCTACCAAAAAAACTGTTAGCAATCGCAGGGATCAGGCCTGACTCTGCAAATGCTGCAGTTATGCGTTTAGTGTTTTGTAAGTGACAGTGATCGATCGATACTGCACTTGGGTGGGCTGGGCCGGGCGGGGGGCAAAACGCAGGTGCTAGCAGGTATCTGGGCTGATCCCGCTAACACTGTGTTTTTGGGAACCCTAAACTGCTGAGGACGCTAGTATAGATCTGATCGGATCAGATATTGATCCGTTCAGATACTATACCACTAAGGGAAGTGTATGCTGCGTGCGTGGGTGTTAGCGGTACTGGCGCTAACCTGACGCTGCCTGGGGCGACGTAGACCTTATCTGACCCTAAAACCTAAGTTATATTACCGCCGGGGGATTGGGGGTTAAACCTTTATTAGGTAATAAACGGCGGGTGCCCTGACAATATAAAAAATAAACGAACTAACCAGCATCACCCGTAACAGTTATATGGTGATCACTGGTGAAAGGTAGTATATGGGGGTCCCTGACGCTATAAAACGCTGATGGCGAACCTAAATATTTACCTCCCTAACTAGCGTCACCAGTGACACTAATACAGCGATCAGAAAAATGATCCCTTAGTGACACTGGCGGGGGGGGATCAAGGGGTTAAAACTTTATTAAGGGGGTTAGGTGGGTACCCTAGACCTAAAGGGGGCTAACACTAACTGCCCTACCACACTGTCACAAACTGACACCAATGCAGTAATCAGTAAAAAAAAAAACTGCTTGGTGTCAGTGTGATGGGGGGGTGATTAGGGGGTGATCAGGGGGTGATTGGGGGGTGATGGGGGGTGTACAGTATGCCTGGCATGTTCTACTGTGTGTGTAGTGTTTGTGCACACATATCGATGTCTTCTCTCCTCGGCGTCGGAACGGAAAATACCGAGCCGAGGAGAGATGACATCACTTCCTCCGCTTCTGTTTACTATGCAGAAGCCAAGGAAGCATTTCATTCGCCAGGAGCCAGAAATGAGTGGCCTCCCCCTCACATCTCATCGCTCCTGGCGAGATTCCGACCGCCGCAGGCACCAGGGGGGGTCCTATTGGACCCCCCGCTCGCGGGAAGGCAAGGACGTACCTGTAAGTCCTTTTGCCTGCCCGTGCCTTTCTGCCGACGTACATCGTCGTGCGGCGGTCGGCAAGTGGTTAAATAAAAGAAAGTATTTTTTTTTTATTATTATATAGTTTATATTATTTTTTATTATTTGATATATTTTTATATTGTTTTATATTATTTTGTATAGAGGGGAGTCCCTTCTGTCAAGGGGGCCCAGGGCAGTTTCCCCTTTTGCCCCCTTATAAATCTGGCAATAAATGCAGTATTTATCTCAAAAGTAGTCAGTTCACTAAAAAGAAAACTAGATTATTCAAAGTAAAACAAAAGGCAACGTCATGTTTTTTTTTCTGTGTCATTGGTGAGAGTTCCCTTTACTTCCTGTGCCCAGGGCCATCTTTATTATTGACTGGACCCTAGGCAAACAATTTCTTGGGCCCCCTTTTCCATGCAATTTCACTCTCCACATGCTTTGAGACATACAATAAATAGCAGCTAGACTCAAAATCAGTTTACTGAATCAGATCAGGCAGCCATTGCGGTTGGTTGCCAGAGGTTACAGTTTATCATTATCGCTCACTGACTGGCTGCTAGAAGTTACACCAAACATTATGACTCACTGTTTATTTTCTAGAGGTTACAGCACATGACTTTGTCTTGTTGATTGGTTGCTAGAGATTACTGTACATCAATACTGCTCACTGATTGATAGCTAGAGGTTACTGGACATCTATACCACTCACTAATTGGTTGCTAGAGGTTACTGCACATTAGTACTGCTCACTGATTGGTTGCAAGAAGTTAGTGCACAGCATTACTGCTCACTGATTGGTTGCTAAGGTTACAGCACATCATCTCCTCACTGCCTGCACACCATGAACTGGGGAGGGGACCCATCAATAGACAGAAAACTCCTAGGACTCCTGGGATCAGTGGCAATGGTTGGGGAGGGGGGTGTGATCAGTGGCAATGCTGGGGGGTTGATGGGATCAGAAACAGTGGTGGGGGAATGGGCGTGTAGAGCAAAGCTGAAAATAATTGGCAAGCATGTAGTGGGGGGAGTCTACAGTGACCACCAATGTAATGGGGAGTTTACAATGAACACCAATGTGAGGGGGGATTTACACTGACCATTAATGTGAGTGGGAATTTGCACTGACCACCATGTAACGGGGGATTTTACGCCACCTGCCAATAGAAAAAGAAGGATTTCTACACTGTAGTTAGAGCATTTACACCAACTACCAGTGTAAGGGGGGTATACAATGACGTCCATGTAAGGGGAAATTTGCACTGACAACCATTGTTGAGGAAATTTGTACTGCCCACCAATGTAAGGTGACACTTCCACACCGACCACCAATGTTAGGGGGGATTTACACTGACCACCAATGTAAAGGGGGATTTACACTGACCAACAGTGTAAGGGCAATTCTGCACTTACCACCAATGTAAAGGGAAATGTACACTGATCACCAATGTTATAAGGAATTTACACTGACAACCAATGTAATGGGGGATTTTACATCAACAGCCAATAAAGGGGGATTTCTACACTGGCCACCAATGTAAGTAGGATTTACACTCACCACCAATTTAAAGGGGTTTCTACATGGACCACCAATGTAAAGGATGATTCTAAACTGACCACAATTGCAAGTTTGGATTTTGTTATTGATTACCAAAAAAAAGAGGAGTTTCTACACTGGCCATCAATGTAATGGGGATTTACAATGACCATCAATGTCATAGAAGCATTCACGGTAACCACCAATGTAAAGAGGGATTTTTACTGACCATCAATGTAAGGGGGACCTTCGCACAAGGATTGTATACCAAGCTCCAATGTAATGAGAAGATTTACACTGACCACCAATGTAACTGAGATATTTAGCCTGCGTTCACATTTGTGTGTGTCGGGAATATATGCAAAATCGCTTGCCTGACACCACAGAAACATGCTGCCCTTTAGCAGATACACAGCAGTGCCATTAATTGTTAATGACACCCTAATGCATCAGCTGAGATGTGCGTATTCACATGCACCAAAATTCAGGGTGCTGTGGCACCCTGATATTTTGAAGAAGGGTTCCACCTCCAATTTGCTTACCTTTGCAGAACAGGCTGACCACAGTTGTAGGAAGGACTTTCAAGCATGCTCCTTTACCGCCCCAGTGGGCAGCATTCAGTAGAAGTGATGATAGATATGACCTTAGGGGGACATGATATACATATGAATGCCACCTATATTTACATATCAATGCTGCTGTCTGCGGCTATTTACATATTAATGTTGCCGCTATTTACATATCAATACAGGTTATTTACATGTAAACCCAAGGTTTACAGGTGAGTCATCTATACATGGCAAAAGGGCAGAGCTGGGCAGCAGCTACAGAACTTCACACTAAGATATCGGGACACAGCACGGGACTGAAACTTCAAGGGATAAGGGAATTTAAACTGGGATAATTGGCAAGTATGAGGCAGCTGCTTTGGGCCCCACAACAATGATTGGGCCCAGGGCAGCTGCCCCTTTTACCCTGCCTTAAAAATGGTCCTGCCTGTGCCATAGCCAAAACAGAAAGGGAAGGAATCTATTGACACACCAATTGACACACCAAAAAGATATAGCTTCTTTGACGCATTTGCCCTGCATAGGGTACAATGAAATGAATGGGTTGCCCTATGCATGTAGTGTGAACAACACACCAAAAAACTATGCACAAACTCTTGTTCGTGAGATGTTATTTGTGCCTTCATTCACAGAACTATCTACCTCTGATGCAATGTTACAAATTATTTACATTATTGTGCATAACATTTCCACACTGATACATTGAATTCTTTTGACTTGTAAGCAAGCTCAAAGTTCCCCTCATTGTTAGGTTGTACAATTCTACATATTGACAGCTTCTACCATGAACTAAAAAGCAATTGTTTTTCTTTGTGAATTGACTTCAGTCATACCTCAGGATTTTTACAGCACATATTCACCTTTTTTAGGTATTTACAACACATTTGATGTTTTCATTTTTTAAATTGGCTCTATAAATATTGCACGCAATATTTATTGGAAAATGGTCATGTGACACAAATTTTTCATTCAGTTAGTGAATTGACCCCGGAGTATCTGCAAAGGACCTCTTCTGATGCCCTTATACTCACCTTTCCACAGCCAGCACCAAAATTAGGCCTGGGCACTGTCACAAAGAGACAGGACACATGCTCCCCCCATACCTGGAGGGGCTAGCCAATACTAAGATAAAACACACAGACACATAGCGGAGGAGAGCAAAAAAAAATCCCAAGAAATTCTTTAAGTATGTAAACAGTAAAAAAGGGAGGACAGACCATATTGGCCCCATAAAGAATGAGGAAGGACATCTGGTTACAAAGGATGGGGAGATGAAGAAGGTATTGAATTTATTCTTCTCCTCAGTCTTCACGAGGGAATCGGGGGGGCTTCAGTAACCAAAACTGCAGTGTTTATCCTTATGACACATCACAGGAAGCACCCTCATGGCTAACAGAGGACAGAATTAGAATTAGACTTGGAAAACTCAACATTAATAAATCACTGAGACTGGATGGCATGCACCCCAGGGTATTTAGGGCACTCAGTCAAGTAATTGCGAGACCATTGTTCCTAATTTTTACTGACAGTCTACTGACTGGAATGGTACCAGCGGATTGGAGAAAAGCCAATGTAGCACCAATATTTAAAAAGGGCACAAAATACATTCCCGGGAATTATAGACCAGTTAGCCTAACATCAATAGTATGCAAGCTCTTGGAGGGGATGATAAGGGACTATATACAAGATTTTAGTAATGATTTAATAATGAAAATGGTATCATTAGTAGTAATCAGCATGGATTCATGAAGAATTGTTCTTGCCAAACCAATCTATTAATCTTCTATGGGGAGGTGAGTTGTCATCTAGAAAAAGGAAGGCCCATAGACATTATGTATCTGGATTTTGCAAAAGCATTTGACACAGTTCCCTATAAATGTTTGCTGTACAAAAGGGTGAGTACATGGATTGAAAACTGGCTACAAGGGCGAGTTCAGAGGGTGGTGATAAATGGGGAATACTCTGAATGGTCAGGTATGGGTAGGGTCCCACAGGATTCTGTGCTGGGACCAATCCTATTTAATTTCTTCATAAACGACCTGGAGGATGGGGTAAACAGTTTAATCTCTCTAATTGCGGATGATACTAAGCTAAGCAGGGCAATAACTTCTCTGCAGGATGTGTAAACCTTGCAAAAAGATCTGAACAAATTAATGGGGTGGGCAACTACATGGCAAATGAGGTTGAATGTAGAAAAATTATGGCAAAAATATGAAGGCAATCTATACACTAGGGGGAGAACCTCTGGGGGAATCTAGGATGGAAAAAGACCTGGGGGTCCTAGTAGATGATAGGCTTAGCAATGGCATGCAATGCCAAGCTGCTGCTAACAAAGTAAACAGAATATTGACATGCATTAAAAAAGGTATTAACTCCAGGGATAAAGCGATAATTATCCCACTCTACAAGACTCTGGTCCGGCCGTCCCTGGAGTATTCTGTCCAGTTCTGGGCATCAGTCCTCAGGAAGGATGTACTGGTAATGGAGCGAGTACAAAGAAGGGCAACAAAGCTAATAAAGGGTCTGGAGGATATTAGTTATGAAGAAAGGTTGCAAGCACTGAACTTATTAGATAAAATTAAATAAACTGCGCTAAACAAAAGTTATGCGTGTTGAAATGAGTTAATAGTGTGACCTAACACCAACAAAAAAAAAAAAAAAATATAGAAAACGAATCCAGTAAATAAAAGTCCAAATTCCCAAAGTAGTAGGTATTCAGTATAAGTGTGGATGCTGTTCCAAATGAGCTATGATTGCTCTTACCAGAACTCCAAAGAAATAAGCAGATGGCAAAAAACCCTTGCCAGGGCCTCTGGGGTATTGGACCAATCAGCACCGTCCGTGGTCAGATCAAAATCCCCTCAATGGATGCAGGAGAGAAGCAAACACAAGAAAAACTGGCCATAGTGTAGTATGTTAAATGCTAGACATGGACATACGAACATACCAATCACCCTGGTGTGCACATAAAAACAACCAAAAAGGGGGGAGAGAAGTGAAAAAACCCCACCACCGTGGCTGTAGATTGTGCTTACCGACTCACGGTGATAAACAGGTTCTTAGTAGATTAGGAGCTGACATATAGCTGGCAAGGAGCACCCTGATACGTCCTCATTAACCCGAAGTTCACATCGTCAGTAAACCACCCAGAATATAAAAATTAAACTCTCCATGGTGAAATACGTTTAAAAACGAATTTAATAAATAAAGTAATGCACTTACAAAATAAAAGCACTTATATCGCATAAGTATAAGTCGCCGGCCGGCATACAAGCATGGAAGCGAAGCTCGTCCTACTTCCTGGTCTCGTGGTAGCGTCGCTGCGTGCGTACCCAGACGCGTTTCGTCATCAAAAGGACGTTCTCAATGGGGACCACTGAACTTATTCTCTCTGGAGAAGAGACGCTTGAGAGGGGGTATGATTTCAATTTACAAATACCATACTGGTGACCCCACAATAGGGATAAAACCTTTTCGCGGAAGGGAGGTTAACAAGACACATGGCCACTCATTAAACTTTGAAGAAAAGAGGTTTAACCTTAAACTACGTAGAGGGTTCTTTGCTGTAAGAGCAGCAAGGATGTGGAATTCCCTTCCACAGGCGGTGGTCTCAGTGGGGGGCATCAGTAGTTTCAAAAAACTACTAGATAAGCACCTTAACGACCACAACATACAGGGATGTACAAAGTAATACTGACACATAATCACACACATAGGTTGGACTTGATGGGCTTGTGTCTTTTTTTCAACCTCACCTACAGTACTATGTAACTATATGTAAGATAACTCTACTAGGGCTGCACCGATACAACTTTTTTAGGACCTAGTGCAAGTACCGATACTTTTTTCATGTACTCGCCGATACTGATTACTGATACTTTTCTTTAATGTCACGTGACAGTGGCACTAATATGCAGCACTGATAGGTGGCACTGATGGGCACTGATAAGGCGTGATTTGTGTCAGTATTTTTTTTTTACAATTTTTTTTTACAATTTATTTATATTTTTGTAATTTTTTTTTACAATGTCTTCTTTTTTTGGGGGGGAGGGGGGGAGTGGATGGTGTCAATGTTTTTATTTATTTCTTTTTATAATTTTACTTTTAAATATTTGTTAAATTTTTTCCTTTTTTTTAATCAACCCTGTTGGGGGGGCGGGGGCTTTGGTGAGATATCAGGGGTCTAAATAGACCCCTGAAGTCTCCCCTTTGAGACAGGGAAAGGGACTGAGGACACAGATTCCCCAGTCCTTTTCTCTGCGGCCTCAGCTGCACTGAAGATGAATGGACAGGAGACAGTGGCTCCTGTCTATTCATAAACTGAAGCATCGTAAACACCGTTTACAGTGCTCAGTTATGAATGGACAGAGTCAGTGATCCCTGACTCTGTGCATTCGGAAAAGGAAGGAGCAAGTAAATGACAGATTTACTGGCTCTTTCCTCGATCCAAGGACGAGGGGGGACCAGAGGAGGACCCAGGAAGCCGGGGAGGACACAGGGGACAATCGGGGATGATTGGTGCAGTGGTTGGGGCAGTTACAAGCACCGATCTCCCTGACAGCCACAGGAGGGAGAGGAGGAGAAGCAGCTGTGAAAAGCTACACAGGGAGATCGGTGCTTGTAACTGCCCCCACCGCCACACCGATCATCTGTGAGGCTGCCCGGCCCCCCCTACTACACTGAGGATGCCGGGTGTACTGGCCTCCTGCCAGGTATTAGGTCAAGCATCAGAGCATTTGCACAAGTACAAGTGCCCGTGCAAATGCTCGGTATCGGTGCAACCCTAAGCTCTACTGACACTTATTATCCTGAATAATTTCTAAACGAACATGCAGAATTTCAAAGATGAAGTAAATACTTTTCGGCACTCAGCATAGAAGCCTTATTATTAAATAGCTGGGTAATTCCATTCCTAATTTTAAACTGAGAGATATCTGGAGAGATGGAGGTGCAAATATGATTTCCCAACCTAATTGTAATCAACCAGACAGGGCAACATTCTCTTTCAACAATCTAATTTCAATATGTACTGTACCTTCCGTAATCAAGGTCTGTTTGGCACTTTATCTAAAGTTAAATATTTCGAGATTAGAGAGGATCAATGCATCATACTTGGTGATAATTGTATACCTAGCCTTTCTGACACCAGGGGTGGATGATTCTTTTAAAGCCCTATAGTCAAAATTATATTCAGTAATTGTAGTATAATTAGATGTCATTCCTAATGGGATGGGAGCAGAATTGGCCAGTGCAGGGCAGAGAGCAGCAGCTGTAAATACATATTCAACTTCATGTAGTGAAACTGACTTTAGGGTATCAATCCACCCAACATGCAGAAGTTCAGAAGTCTCCTGCATAGTTGCCAGCATTTTAAAATAGTTAGGTGGGGCATCCTAACCTCTTCAATACTGGGCACTTTTACCCCCTTCCTGTCCAATTTTCAGCTTTCAGGGCTGTCACACTTTGAATGACAATTGCGCAGTCATACAACACTGTACCCATATGACATTTTTATCAATTTTGCCCACATATAGAGCTTTCTTTTGGTGGGATTTATTCACCACTGGGTTTTTTATTTCGTGCTAAACATATTAAAAAATGTCGACATTTTTTCAGTTTCTCTTATAACATTTTGCAAATAAGTAATTTTTCTCCTTCACTTATGTGCACTGATGAGGCTGCACTGATGGGCACTGCTAGGCTGCACTGATGAGGAGGGACTGATAAGCGGCATTGGTGGGCAATGATAGGAAGCGCTGGCAGGCACTGACAGGCAGCACTGATGGGGAGGCGCTGATAGAAGCCACTGATGGTCACTGATAGGCAGCACTGATAGGCACAATTGATGGGCACTAATAGGCAGCACTGATTGGCACTGTTGTTGCTCCACTGATAATCAAATGTAAAAGTCCCCTATCACACTTGCCAGTCACCAGTTCTCCTCACGCTATGACAGCACATGAGGAAAGGAATGCCGATAACTGGCATGTTTGTTTACATGTGATCACCTGTGATTGGATGCAGCTGATCACATAATAAAGGGCCACTGTGATTGGCCCTTTACCCTGATCTGTGATCAACTGTGTCCAAAGGAGGAGGGCAGGGTTCTGGGAGGACATCTATGGACATCCTCTCTGAACTATAGACGGCCGCGCTATAGCCATCTTTTGGCTATAGCATGGTCAAGAAGTCGTTAAAGGTTTCCAGAAGAGAATGTAGAATTGTAGCACACCACCAGCCAAACACCTGGAAGTTGGGCCATTAAAGTGAAGGTCACTTCATGGTGTATGGCTTGTAGTGTGGAACTAAAATAAACCCCATCATTGGTATTAGTAGCAGAGTAGCAGTAATAGTAACACCCAACATTGTTGTCATTGGCAGCAATAATAACCCGCAGCACTTGGGAGTAAATGCAATCCCTCATCATAGACAGTAATTTTAAACCCCAAGCACTACATATATATACACACACACACACAAACTATATTGCTAAAAGTATTGGGACACCCCTCTAAATCAGTGGATTCAGGTATATAAAATCAAGCACCTAGGCATGCAGACTGCTTCTACAAACATTTGTGACAGAATGGGTCGCTTACAGGAACCCAGTGAATTCAAGTGTGGTACCGTGATAGGTTGCCATCCGTAAAAAATCATTGTTACTAAATATTCAACGGTCAACTGTTATGCCCCGTACACATGGTCGGACATTGATCGGACATTCCGACAACAAAATCCTAGGATTTTTTCCGATGGATGTTGGCTCAAACTTGTCTTGCATACACACGGGCACACAAAGTTGTCGGAAAATCCGATCATTCTGAACGCGGTGACGTAAAACACAAACGTCAGGAATATAAACGGGGCAGTAGCCAATAGCTTTCATCTCTTTATTTATTCTGAGCATGCGTGGCACTTTGTGCTTCGGATTTGTGTACACACGATTGGAAATTCTGACAACGGATTTTGTTGTCGGAAAATTTTATAGCCTGCTCTCAAACTTTGTGTGTCGGAAAATCCGATTGAAAATGTGTGATGGAGCCTACACACAGTCGGAATTTCCGACAACAAGGTCCTATCACACATTTTCCGTCGGAAAATCCGACCGTGTTTACTGGGCATTAGTGGTATTATAACAAAGTGGAACCAACTGGGAATAACAGCAACTCAGCCACGAAGTGGTAGGCCATGTAAAATGACAGAGCGTGGTCAGTTGATGTTAAGTCGCCAACTATCTGCAGAGTCAATAGCTACAGACCTCCAAACTTTGTGTGGCCTTCAGAATAGCACAACAGTGCATAGAAAGCTTCATGGAATGGGTTTTCATGGCCGAGCAGCTGCATCCAAGTCTTACATCACCAAGTGCAATGCAAACCGTTGTATACAATGGTGTAAAGCATGCTGCCACTGGACTTTAGAGCAGTGGAGACGTGTTCTCTGGAGTGACGAATCACACTTCTCTGTCTGGCAATCCGATGGATGTGTCTGGGTTTGGCGGATGCCAAGAGAACAATTCTGGCCTGACTGCATTATGGTGTGGGGTTGTTTTTCAGGGGTTAGGCTTGGCCCCTAATTCCAGTGGGGAAAACTTAAGGCATACCAAGGCATTTTGGAAAATTTCTGTTTCAATGTGTTTATTGAGATTTGCAATAAAGGCACATAAGATAACAATACAGACATTAGCTCATAACAAAGGCCAACATGGCCAATCAAGGAGGACATATGCATGTGAGGTGTACAGTCAACATTATATGCTTGAAATGAACGGAGTGTAATCTGTTATATCTACCTCAATTAATGCACATAGAGCATCCCTATAGAAAAATTGTGAGATAATGTCATCAATCCAGGGATTGAAATAAGATGGGGTAAATCCAGGGGAAGTGGTGAAGTCAACCCTGAACCCCAACAGCCCCAGTGGGTCCCGCAGGCCACCCCAAAGGGATCACGCTGTGGCCTGCGCGGCTTACCCGTCCTGGCGTCCGCTAATACAGGGGTGTGATGAATCACAATCCCCTGGCTCCCTGAAGAGCATTTATTTCTTCTAATTCCTCCCATGGATATCTTCAGTAATATATCAAAGTATTACTAAATGGACTTGTAGTAAAAGCTAATAATACCTTAATGTCCAAACTCGACAGGACCATGTGGGGCAGGAAGAATAGAGGAGAGAATAAAGCAGAGAGAGTAACAGTATAGGAAGGGGGATAAAAGGAGAAGAAGGAGGAGGCATCCAGTAGAGTTTCTTTTTAGGGAGTGATGTGGCCCGGGTAGAGAGGGACCTTGGTAAATAACGCCCAAAGGTTCCCAAATGGCCTCAAATTACTGAACGTTGTCTAATGCCCCGTACACACGGTTGGATTTTCTGACGGAAAATGTTCGATGGGAGCTTGTTGTTGAAAATTCCGACCGTGTGTAGGCTCCATCGGACATTTTCCATCGGAATTTCTGTCACACAAAATTTGAGAGCTGGTTCTGCATAGATGCATACAGTTTGTTTACATTATCTGGAAGTGTGATTCCTAAATATGGTATTGATTCCGAGGCCCAGGTCAAGGGGAGGCTGTGTTTTAATTGGTCGACTAAAGTTTGGGGGACCAAGATATTTAACGCAAGTGATTTTGAAACATTGAAACATTGACTCTGAGGCCTGAGATAGGCCCCCAGCCCCCCCCCCCCTTTTACTCACCTGAGCCCCGAATTTCTGTCAGCGGAGACGTGCTCTCCCTCTCTCCACGGAGTCCCTTTTCTTGATTGAATAGATTGATAGCAGCACAGCCATTGGCTCCCGCTGCTGTCAATGAAATCCAATGACACAAGCGCCAGGGGGCAGGGCCGAGTCTGGCATTCGTGTCTATGGACGCAAATGCTGGACTTTTTGCGCCCGCAAGGTAACCCCCCCCCTGGGGCTTCTCCTAGGGGGTTATCTGATGCGGGAAGGAGCCACGAGAGCCACTGGGGACCCCAGAATAGGAGGTTCGGGGCCACTCTGTGCAAAACAAGCTGCACAGTGGGGGTAAGTATGATATGTTTTTTTAAAAAAAACACAAGGCTTTACAATCACTTTAAGCAATTTTATGAAATTTCACTTTGCAAAGAATACCCAATCACGTGCCTATAAAGGAAAAAACACATATTTGGATAATGGAAGGCAGCAGAGCTTTGCCTCATTCATTAGGCTCCAGGGAAAATTTTCTTTCAAAGTCAACTTTACTTGCAAAGTTAACAGTCTATTTGCCTTTAGTCACTTCAGCCCCGGAAGGATTTACCCCCTCAATGACCAGGCCATTTTTTGCGATACGGCACTGCGTCGCTTTAACTGACAGTTGCGTGGTGGTGCAAAGCTGTACCCAAACAAAATGTATGTCCTTTTTTCCCCACAAATAGAGCTTTCTTTTGATGGTATTTGATCACCTCTGGGGTCTTTATTTTTTGCGCTATAAACAAAAAGACCAACAATTTTGAAAAAAAAACTATATATTTTACTTTTTGCTATAATAAATATCCCCCAAAAAAGTTAAAAAAAAACTAATTTCTTCATCAGTTTAGGCCAATATGTATTCTACATATTTTTGGTAAAAAAAAAAAAATCGCAATAAGCGTATATTGATTGGTTTGCGCAAAAGTGATAGCGTCTGCAAAATAGGGTATAGATTTATGGCATTTTTATTATATATTTTTTTTACCAGTAATGGCGTTAATCAGCGAATTTTAGTGGGACTGCAACATTGTGGCAGACAGATCGGACACTTTTGACACTTTTTTGGGACCAGTGACATTTATACAGCGATCAGTGCTATAAAAATGCACTGATTACTGTATAAATGACACTGGCAGGGAAGGGGTTAACATGAGGGGGCGATCAAAGGGTTAAATGTGTTACATAGGGAGGTGTTTATAACTGTAGGGGGGAGGGGGCTGATAGGGAGTACAGAGAGATCTCTGTTCCTGATCATGAGCAACAGACGATCACTCTGAACTCCCCTGACAGAACGGGGATCTGTTTGTTTACATTGACAGATCCCCGTTCTGGCTCTCTGTGGAGCGATCGTGAGTGGCCGGTGGACATTCCGGCCACGCGCATCAGAGCCGGCGCCGTGCACGCGCCCACTGTATCTATTGCACAAAGCGATGTACACCCATGGAGATTTGCGCAATAGAGCCGACCTGCTGCAGTACAACTACGTCGGCTGGTCGGCAAGTGGTTAGTAAATCAACTCCATAGATCTGAATAGCAGTAAGGAAGAACCAATTTTATGAGAATGTTGAAATACAAAGGGGCTGATTTACTAATGGAAAATATAATGTGCACTATAAGTGTACTTGCTTCAGAGCTTAGTAAATGAGGTAAAGTTTCACTTAGCAAATAATTCTTAATCACATGCAAGGAAAATACAAAACAGCATTTTTGTTTGTACAGTATATGATTGGATGATAGAAATCAGCAGAGCTTCCCCTCAGATCTAGAGCAAATGCACTTTTAGTGCACAGTATATTTGCCAAATAGTAAATCAACCTCTAAGTGTTTCATTTGATTTTTCTTACCTGGGCATCCCTCTGTTATAGTGCATTAGAAAAAAAGGTGCTTCTCGATCATGATCGTCAACTCTTTTTATAGAAAAAGCTATACTTTATCTGTCATTTGTTTCTCAAAATTAGAAGAATTTGCCATAACTTGCATCAAACTGACTCATTAATGATACTTTAAAAGCGACAGGTAATCTTTACTTTTTTTTTTTTACTTGAACTTGAAATAAGACAGGTACTTTTATCACAGTCTTATTTCAGGGAGTATTGGTGATATACTGGTAGAGAAGTTGAAAGCAAATTTCTGTCTTCCAGGTCACACAGAAAAAGCAACAGCTAAACTTTATCTCAGCAGAAGCCATGAAATAAAATTTGTAGATACTGGAGAAATATACCACAGAGGACATCCATTCACTGGGAAGGTAAGGATAGAATAGATTTGTGAAAAAAATGATTTAGGTGCTTGACCCTCTCTTTTAGATTGTTAGCTCCAATGTGCAGGGCCCTCTGATTCCTCTTGCACTATACTGTATTGTAACTGAAAGTTTGCCTTCATTTTGTAAAGCGCTGCTTTATAATTTAGGTGTCAGGGCATTTAACATTTCTCTCACTATTTATGAACTGACAGATTGGTGATTTTTTTCATTTACCTATGAATTTAGCAAAAACACATATGCAAAATTTTATAGGCAACACTGAACAATTCCAAGCAGTTGCTACCTCCAATAGAAGACACATAAAATTCCAATTTAAGGGTAAACTCACACTGGCAGTTTTAACCAGACATGGTTAACCCCTTGGTCTGGTTTGTTTGTGTAGTGTGAATGCTCTGTACTGTGCCCAGGAATGGTTAAGCTTACTGTCACATGCTTGACATGCAGAGAAAGGCCTCTTGTACAGCTCTGGCTGGGGGGGCCACTGGTAGTGAGACAGTAACCACAGGAGCATGGCGAGGTATGAGTGTCAGTGACCAGTCCAGGAGTCTGCGTGGCAGCATTCAGCAGGGGATGTAGCAGCAGAACAGGCTGGTGGCAGATGAGCTGGCATGGAGCTTGGCTGGCAGCAGACTGTGGTAGGCAGCTGGAAGCAGGAGCCAGATAAGATCTTGCTGGACTGAAGAGCTGTAGCAGGCTGGATGAGCAAGATGGAGGGTCAGGCGAGCCAGGTCGGTAATGGTTGGGTATATCAAGTATAGAAAGCAGGATAGTCAGGTCACAAGCCAAGCCAGCAACTGGAGGTTGATCGAGCAGAAACTGGAGGCAGAAGCAGAATCCAGAGAAAAGCTGAGGTCAGGGCAGTTAGAACACAAACGCAGGTCAGGAGTAAGCTGGGTCAGGATTAGAGGTCAAACACAGGAATCGGGAAACAACACACAGAAGCTGCAAACCAAACAGCATTGAGCCTATACTGAAGCCTGTTTAAATAGCCCGTTTGGCGCCAGCATTAGTGACTTGAGTGTGCATGCACATGCCCACGACTATGCTCATCTGCCTGGCCAGTTGCTGGTCCATCTGCACTATGGCCATGCCTTCCCTGACACTTACAGTGATTAGGACCACTTGAAAGAGGTGGTCCTGGGCACAATTCACTAGTGGTCTGGTAAAGATGAGGTGAGTATGTAAGCTTGCCCCAGAACACTTGCTTAAAGCCCGCAGCCGAGGGCTGACCCGTAGGCCAGCAGCCAAGTGAGGAGGAAGGACAATCAAACTTGGGCAAAGTTAATTTCAACTCTGCACAATGTAAAAGCACCATAAAGAGATCTACCCCACCACGTCACATCTATGCTGGAGAAATTGTGGCCTCCCAGAAACCCTATTCCACATTTAGTGGGAATGGCCAGCTATTGAAAGCTATTGGACCCAAACTCTTTGTCTCCTTCAATCAGTCATATCTATGACATCTATGTCAACCTCACTGGAACTTTTATTTGGTCTGGCAATTCCTACTTGGCCCAACAATTACAAACCCTGGCAACCCACATCCTTATCGCTGCATGACTAGCAATCGCCAGGAAATTGAAATATCCAGTGACCACCACTCCACGATCTGTCCACGATCTTAAACAACCATCCCAAAATGGAATTTTTCCCCATACACCGCTCCTACAGTGCTCCAAAGATGCGGCTTGCAGGACTTTTTAAACCGCTCTGCAAGCACACCAATCCAGTGTGAACGCCCTTGGGGCTTTCACATTAGAGTGCATTGAGCGGCTCTTTCAGGGCGCTTTGCAGGCGCTATTTTTAGCACTTTAGCGCCTGCAAAGTGCCTCAGTGTGAAAGGGGCCTGAAGTTGGTGCAAGATAATCATTAAATATCTATTCTTTTGGTCTGAAGTTGGCAGATTGGAAGGTAAAAAGTGAAGAAGGCACACAGATAAAAACTTTAGTTTGTACACCTTTGAAATAAGGGACAGATTCCTTTATCCACTGATCAGTAGATGCAGCCAATTGGCTGCAGCTGCTGAATGATATAAGTTTTCCAGTTTGTCTGTTCAACAGAAACCGATCTAATAATCAACTTCTGTTAAACAGGGACAGCCACATAATGATTGAAATTCAGCCAGGCCCTGCTGAACCAGACACATTTTAAACCATCTATGGCCAGCTTTAGGCTTTTTCTTGGGGGGGGGGTAGGATTACCTTTCCACCAGTGACTTCCTTGATGAATTTGTCAAGGGATTCCCTGAATAGATTTTCACTCTCAAAAGGCATGCGTAGACGATACTTTTTATAAGCAGGTCTAGCACACTCCGCCTTTAACCGAAAAATATCATGCACATATGCTCAGAGATAAGGAACATTCTAGAGCATCCACACAGAGCAATAAGGCTGAGGGCATCAGCGTAGTCATCAAAGACAGGGTTGTGATCTTAATTTTTTTGTCTTGTCCATTTAGTGATAGTCTGACAAATAGACAGGGCGGCAATTGCAGGCCGAAGGGCTGGACTTGGCAGGGCAATGGAGGCCTTTAAGAGGATCAACAGAATCCTTAAGGCCCCTTTCACACTGGGGCGGTGGGGGCGTCGGCGGTAAAACGGCGCTATTTTTACGTTTTAGCGGCGGTATTCGGCCGCTAGGGGTGCGGTTTTAACCCCCGCTGGTGGCCAAAAAATGGTTAAAACTGCTCGCATAACGCTGCTACGGCGGCAGTATAGCCGCGCTGCCCCATTGATTTCAATGGGCAGGAGTGGTGAAGGAGCGGTGAATACACCGCTCCTTAACCGATCCAAAGATGCTGTTTGCAGGAGTTTTTTTTCTCTCCTGCCAGTGCACCGCTTCAGTGTGAAAGCCCTCGGGATTTCACACTGGAGAAACAGCAGCAGCAGTTTTAGGTCGGTTTGCAGGCGCTATTTTTAGTGCAATAAGGCCTGCAAACCGCCCCAGTGTGAAAGGGACCTAAAAGAGTAAATGTCCTCAATAGGAACCATAAGGAACTTTATTGAGAACTGAAATGGCAGTATCCACTAACAGAACAGCTCATTTCATCTTCATCCTTTTAAAAAATTATTTTTAAAAGGATAAAGCTCAGCAAAAAGCTTAGGAGGGGCATGAACTCTTTCACGATTGCACAACAAACAAACAAGATGCCTCTCAGTGACCATAGGGGATTGTTTTGGCTGTGGATAGTCAGGTGCTGCTAGACAAGGATTAGTGGGCACCTCATCAGTTAAAGTGTTTGTAAATTAGAATTTTTTTTTAACTAACATATCACACTTACTTGCTCTGTGCAATGGTTTTGCACAGAGCAGCCTGGATCCTCCTCTTCTTGGGTCCCCCGCCAGCACTTCTGGCTCCCCCCCCCTGTCGAATGCTGTGGTAAGAACTGCTTACCATAGGGGCACTAGTGCACGCTCAATCCTGAACCGGGTTGTTTGCATCTATTCAGGCACACAGCCCGTCTCCACTCCCCACTCTCTACTAACAGGTTTTGACTGACAGCAGCAGAAGCCAATGGCTCCTTCTGTTCTCAACCAGGCCTGTCAGAACAGGGAGAGGAGAGAGGAGCTGCTATTTTTCCTCTGAAAAGGAGAGCATGAGGAAAACCACCAATTTTTTAATTGCTAGCATTGAGAAACCTTAAATACAAAATGGCAGGGTTACCACAAAAAAGTATTTAACGCTCAAATCCTCTGTCTAAAAAAGGCTTAATGTTCTGTGCAGTGCAGATTGTATTATTAAATGTCTGGCACCACTGTCAGCATACTGGAAAACCTTTCTTTAGCTTATATATGATGCTGTGCATATTAGAGGTCCAAGCTTTGCCCATCATGGTGGACTTACCCTCAAAGGGGTCTTTAGGATCTGGGAATCAGAGAAATGGACCACAGCCCTAAGCCTGTATAGCACCCTGTGGCTAACTACACATGTTGCACTACATGCCAAGGTGACCGCCTAATGCAGGATCCAGAGGCTCAAGCAATCATTAAAGGCTGGCCCCACACAATGACATGATGGGCCCGGGTTTAGTACACAAGGTACATGTCGTGTGCAACTGATTTGGAAACTGCTAAACAGCCCAGGAAAATAAGCAGTCAGATCCAAAGAATATAACTGAATGGTGTAAAAAGAAAAAATCTCCAGAGGAGGTGAGGTCCATCACCTATGGACCCTAGCAAAAAAACTAGAAACTCAGAGTAGGCAGGGTTATATTAGTGTGGTCTAGGGCAAGGGTGTCAAACTCAATTTCATTGCGTGCCGCATAAGCAGTATGGTTGCCCTGAAAGGGTCGGTTGTATCTGTAAGACTATGTATCTAAACTTTTTAAAGGTGCAGTGCAGTGTTCAGGAGTATGTTATGTACAGAGTGCAGGGTTCAGAGGTGCTCTGTGTACAGAGTGCAGAGTTCAGGAGCGCTTAGTATACAGAGTGCAAAGTTCAGGGGTGCGCTGTGTACAGAATGCAGAGTTCAGGGGTGCGCTGTACAAAGAATGCGCTATGCATAGTGGACAACACCAACCACCCCTCAAAGCTTTGTTGCATCTCTAGTCATTCCTACCTCTCCTTATATAGGTCTCTCTAGTACTGCCCTGTATAGGTGGCTCTCTCTACTACCCGAGTATTTGGCTCTGGGTTACCTCCCAGCAGTGGCGGCTGGTGCTCAAAATTTTTTGGGGGGCGCAAACAAACTGAAAAATACTTTACCCCCCCCATCAATTGCAGCCTCACTGTGCCCATCAAATGCAGCCACTGTGCCCATCAAATGCAGCCACTGTGCCCGTCAAATGCAGCCACTGTGCCCGTCATACACAGCCACTTGTGCCCGTCATACACAGCCACTTGTGCCCGTCATACACAGCCACTTGTGCCCGTCATACACAGCCACTTGTGCCCGTCAAATGCAGCCACTTGTGCCAATCAAATGCAGCCACTTGTTCCCATCATATGCAACCACTTGTGCCGATTAAATGCAGCCACTTGTGCCCATCATATACAGCCACGTGTGCCCATCAAATGCAGACACTTGCGCCCATAATATGCATCCACTTGTGCCCATCATATGCATCCACTTGTGCCCATCATATGCATCCACTTGTGCCCATCAAATGCAGCCACTTGTGCCCATCAAATGCAGCCACTTGTGCCCATCAAATGCAGCCACTTGTGCCCGTCAAATGCAGCCACTGTGCCCGTCAAATGCAGCCACTGTGCCTGTCATACCCAGCCACTTTTGCCCGTCATACGCAGCTACTTGTGCCCGTCAAATGCAGCCACTTGTGCCCATCATATGTAGCCACTTGTGCCCAGTAAATGCAGCCACTTGTGCCCATCATATGCAGCCACTTGTGCCAATCAAATGCAGCCACTTGTGCCTATCATAAGCAGCCACTTGTGCCCAGTAAATGCAGCCACTTGTGGCGATCATATGCAGCCACTTGTGCCCATCATATGCAGCCACTTGTGCCCATCATATGCAGCCACTTGTGCCCATCAAATGCAGCCACTTGTGCCCATAATATGCAGCCACTTGTGCCCAATAAATGCAGCCACCCTGCTCAGTAAATGCAGCCACTTGTTCCCAGTAAATGCAGCCACTGTGCCCAGTAAATGCAACCACTTGTGCCCAGTAAATGCAGCCATCACTTCACTAACCCACCCCCCCCGCGCGCGCGCGCTGCCGGTCAGGCGGCACTTACCGCTCCTCTCCTGGAGTGACGGGCTCTCCTCCTCAGCAGCTCTCCTCCTTGGCGGCTCTCCTCCTCGGTGGCTCGGCGGCTCTCTTGCTCGGCGGCTCTCTTCCTCCGCCATGTGTCCTCTTCCGCCAAAGCGTTAGGCAGGCATCCAATAGGATCGCCTAATGCTTTGGCCAATTGGGAGACTGGCAGGGAGGAATGTTAGTGTGAAAATAGCGAAAATTAGTTCGCTATGCCACACAACAGGGTGGGATCAGGACGCAGTGCTCTGTGCCCCGAGCCATCCTTATTTTGAAGCCTATTAGAGCCTCTGGCTCTAATCACGTGCTTCAAAATACACACCCCTTGCCTATCTCCGCCATAGTAATTCATGTGTCTGGCGTCCTGAAAGGGGCCAGGCACATGAATAGGGAGGACGGCGGAGGTGTTGGGGGGCGGCGCCCGTGCGCCCACAATGCACAGGCCACCGCTGCCTCCCAGGGTAGGTGGTGCTGCCTTGCAGGGAGATCGTTCTCGCTCTCACATTCAGGAGAACTATCCCCACCGAGCCCCTCTGTAAGGGATCTGTTACATCCGGAAGTTGCTGAAAACAAAGCTCTGTGTTTACAAGTGACAGCAAGGAGCAGGAGCGAAGGGTGAGACCTGGAGGTGGAGCAATAGAGTTGATCTGGCTGCAAAACTGGACAAGAGGGCCACGTGACAAGACCTGGGTCTTGTGTTTGACATATGTGCTCTATGGTATCTATAGCAAGTTTTTTGTAATTGGTTGAAGGTATCCTGCAAATAACCCATGGTCTATAAATACAAGTCCTGTGTCCTGCACTGTATAATTAAGATTACACTGTAATGGGTGTCAGACAGGATAACATTCCGATACATTTTACCCCTTTCTCTTTTTTCAGATTACCATTGTTGATGGCAAAAAGCAGCCCTTGGCTAATGTCTCTGTTGTGCTGCAACTACTTGATCACAATGATGACATTAAAACGTTGATGACAGTAGAGACCAGCGAAGATAGGTTGACTCATTTTGCACTCAATACAGATTTTTGGAAAGATAATGTAGTATTAAGGGCTCTGGTCAGAAAGGGGGTAAAATCTTCCGGGGCTGAAGTGGAATCTGAGGAAGATTTTGAAGAATTTATGAATTCAGACGCCATACTGTGGATAAGTCCCTTCTACTCTGAGAGCAACAGCCTATTGAAAGTGGAAACTATAACAGACCCTCTGCCATGTGATTCTGATCAGCTGGTGAAAGTGAACTATCACATCAATAAAGATCAATTGGATTCAAAAATAGACCACATCTCCTTCTTCTACATGGTGAGTTTAATTTTTGTTGCAAATAAAATAAGTAAGATGAAAAGATGTAATTTTAATACTTTTAAAGCCTCATTAAACTAACGAAAAACTAAAATATGTGCCATAAAACTTGTATAAGTGGACAATGCCTTAACTTCCACATGTTCATTGTTGATTTCCCTGGAACACAATCTTAAAACACCACCCTGGTGATTCCCTAACTGCTTGTAGACCACTCCATGTAAATATACAGTGGGGACGGAAAGTATTCTGACTACCTTACATTTTTCACTCTTTGTTATATTGCAGTCATTTGCTAAAATCATTTAAGTTCATTTTTGTCCTCATTAATGTACACACAGCACCCCATATTGACAGAAAAACACAGAATTGTTGACATTTTTGCAGATTTATTAAAAAAGAAAAACTGAAATATCACATGGTCCCAAGTATTTAGACCCTTTGCTCACTATTTAGTAGAAGCACCCTTTTGATCTAATACAGCCATGAGTCTTTTTGGGAAAGATGCAACAAGTTTTTCACACCTGGATTTGGGGATCCTCTGCCATTCCTCCTTGTAGACCCTCTCCAGTTCTGTCGGGTTGGATGGTAAACGTTTGTAGACAGCCATTTTTAGGTCTCTCCAGAGAGTTGGGTTTAAGTCAGGGCTCTGGCTGGGCCATTCAAGAAAAGTCACGGAGTTGTTGTGAAGCCACTCCTTCGTTATTTTAGCTGTGTGCTTAGGGTCATTGTCTTGTTGGAAGGTAAACCTTCGACCCAGTCTGAGGTCCTGAGCACTCTGGAGAAGGTTTTCGTCCAGGATATCCCTGTATTTGGCAGCATTCATCTTTCCCTCGATTGCAACCAGTCGTCCTGTCCCTGCAGCTGAAAAACACCCCCACAGTATGATGCTGCCACCACCATGCTTCACTGTTGGGACTGTATTGGACAGGTGATGAGCAGTGCCTGGTTTTCTCCACACATGCCGCTTAGAATTAAGGCCAAAAAGTTCTATCTTGGTCTCATCAGACGAAGGAATCTTACTCCTCACCATCTTGGAGTCCTTCGGGTGTTTTTTTTTAGCAAACTCCATGCAGGCTTTTATGTGTCTTGCACTGAGGAGAGGCTTCCGTCGGGTCACTCTGCCATAAGGCCCCGACTGGTGGAGGGCTGCAGTGATGGTTGACTTTCTACAACTTCCTCCCATCTCCCGACTGCATCTCTGGAGCACAGCCACGGTGATCTTTGGGTTCTTCTTTACCTGTCTCACACAGGTAGACAGGTGTGTGGTTTTCCTAATCAAGTCCGATCAGTATAATCAAACACAGCTGGACTCAAATGAAGGTGTAGAACCATCTCAAGAATGATCAGAAGAAATGGACAGCACCTGAATTAAATATATGAGTGTCACATCAAAGTGTCTGAATACTTAGGACCGTGTGATATTTTAGTTTTTCTTTTTTAATAAATCTGCAAAAATGTCAACAATTCTGTGTTTTTCTGTCAATATGGAGTGCTGTGTGTACATTAATGAGGAAAAAAATGAACTTAAATGATTTTAGCAATGGCTGCAATATAACAAAGAGTGAAAAATTTTAGGGGGTCTGAATACTTTCCATCCCCACTGTACTGCAGCAGGGCCACCACTCTGCACCAGATCACATACATGTACGTGATCCGGATTTCCGGGAAGGAAGCGTATTAACATAGTGACAGACAATGTTAATTATCGGTAAGTGTCTCTGAGAGGTGCCGCATCTAAATAGCTAAATGGAAAGAAGAAATATCCCCTAACTGGACTTTTAAGGCACTAAAATTCCATTATAAGTAGAAAAGTATAAATTTTATTAATAGCGTACATACATTGTAAGATACAGAATAAAAATATAGGTGGAATGTTAACAATACTGCATGTAGGTTTTGACAGTCCACAACGATTGTGTGAAGACACACTCCGGCATCCGACATCCACCATCAGGTCGAATGCCGGAGTGTGTCTTCACACGGTCTTCTTGTCAGAAACCATGAACCAGACCGAGACAGAAGTACAGTGAAATCACACTTGTTTATTAATAAAAACAAAAAGGTAAATAGAGTAAGCATAGTCAAAGCATAGCCAGAGTTCAGTAACCAGATCGGGTAATCAGCCAGGCCAGAAGTCAGGGATCCAAGTAGAGGAACAGCAAGCAGGATAAGGAGCCAGAAGGGATGTCAGCAAAGTCAGTCTTTAAACAGGAACGCAGGAGATGGCTTCTTATGATGTGACCAAGGCGAAGACAGGAATGAAGTGAGCTAGAGATCATTAAGTAGGCCGGACTGACGAGCAGATCCACTACAGCTGGTTAATTGTGGAGAGAGATTAGAGCTGGCAATTAGCCGACAGCTGAGCGGCCAGCTCAGTGAAGGAAGGGCTGAACCAGCCCTGACAGTACCCTCCTCCTCAACGACCCCTCCCCCTCGGAGGACCACTTGGCTTTAGGGGAAAACGTCTATGGAAATCAGAGGAGGGCAGGAGCATGTACGTCCGAGGATGAGACCCAGGAGCGTTCCTCTGGACTGTACCCCTTCCAATGCACCAAGTACTGTATGTGCCCACGGAACCTACGGGAGTCAACAATGGATTGTAACTCATACTCCTCGTGGTTCTCAACCTGTATAGGGTGAGGACATGGCACCGAGGTGGTAAGGCGGTTGCAGACCAACGGTTTCAATAAGGAGTCATGAAACACATTTGAGATGCGCATACTAGGAGGAAGGTCCAACGCGTAAGCCACTGGGTTAATCCTGCGAAGGATACGGAAAGGCCCAATAAACTGAGGTACAAACTTCAGTGAGGGAACACGAAGTCGGAGGTTTCAAGATGACAGCCAGACCCTGTCCCCAACCTGGTAGGAAGGCACAGGCAGGCATCTGCGGTCAGCATGGAGTCTGTACCTATCATTAGCATGACGCAAAGCCTCCAGGACTTGTGCCCAAGTGGAACGAAGACCACGTTGATGCTCCTCTATACTCTGGATAGGAATACTCTGCGGAACAAACGAGTCAGACAACATGGAAGGTTTGAAACCATAATTTGCCATAAACTGAGACAATCGGGAAGCAGAATTCAAGGCACTGTTGTGAGCAAACTCTGCCCATGGTAATAGGTCTGACCAGTTGTTGTGATGTTCAGAAATATAGCAACGTAGGAATTGCTCCAAGGACTGATTGGCTCATTCTGCGGCCCCATTAGACTGCGGCTGATACGCAGAGGAGAAAGCAAGCTGAATTCCGAGCTGTGCACAAAAGGCTCGCCAGAACCGGGACACAAACTGACTACCCCTGTCCGAGACAATCACCTTGGGTAGCCCATGTAAGCGAAAGATCTCTCGAGCAAAAATGGAAGCCAGTTCCTTAGAAGTGGGCAACTTCTTAAGTGGAATACAATGACACATTTTTGAGAAGCAGTCAACCACCATAAGGATAACTGTGTTGCCTTGGGAGTTAGGCAACTCCACAATGAAATCCATAGACAGGTGGGTCCAGGGCCTCTCTCCATTGGGTATGGGTTGTAGGAGGCCCACTGGAAGGTGTCGTGGAGTCTTACTCTGAGCACACACGGAACAGGCAGCTACAAAGGCAGTTACATCAGCACATAGACTAGGCCACCAGAATTGTTGGGAAATGGCCCAAACGAGTTGATGCTTACCAGGGTGGCCAGCTGCCTTGGGAGAATGGTAAGTCTGGAGCACGGCAGTACGGAGACACTCTGGGACAAAGCAGCGGTCACAAGGTTTCTCAAGAGGAGCATCAACCTGAGCAGCAAGAATTTTGTCACCCAAAGGAGAAGTAAGACTGGTGCGAACCGTAGCCAGAATACGATCAGGAGGAATCATAGGAACCGGAACCGACTTCAACTTGGAAGTGGAGGAAAATTGTCGTGACAAGGCGTCAGCCCTTACATTCCTAGTACCGGGTAAGAATGAGACAATGTAATTGAAACTTGACAAGAAAAGAGCCCATCGAGCCCTTCTGGGAGAGAGGCGTTTAGCCTCAGATAAGAATGTGAGATTCTTATGGTCAGTAAGAATGAGAACCGGCACAGTGGTACCTTCAAAGAGATGTCTCCAATCTTTCAGGGCTAAAATGATTGCCAACAGCTCTCTGTCACCAATCTCGTAATTGCACTCAGCAGGTGAAAATTTCTTGGAAAAGTAGCCACAAGGATGCATAGCACTCTCAGAGGTAGGACGTTGAGACAGAAGGGCGCCAACACCAGTCTCAGAAGCATCAACCTCAAGGATAAAAAGTAACGTAGGGTCAGGATGTGCCAACTAGAGATGGGCTTTATGTTCGGGTCGAACATGAGTTCAACTCGAACTTTGGCTGTTCGCCAGTTCGCCGAACAGCGAACAATTTGGGGTGTTTGCGGCAAATTTAGAAAGCCGCGGAACACCCTTTAAAAGTCTATGGGAGAAATCAAAAGTGCTAATTTTAAAGGCTTATATGCATGGTATTGTCATTAAAAGTGTTTGGGGACCTGGGTCCTGCCCCAGGGGACATGTATCAATGCAAAAAGAAGTTTTAAAAATGGCTGTTTTTTTGGGAGCAGTAATTTTATTAATGCTTAAAGTGAAACAATAAAAGTGCAACATTCCTTTAAATTTCATATCTGGGGGGTGTCTATAGTATGCCTGTAAAGGGGCGCATGTTTCCCGTGTTTAGAACAATCTGACAGCAAAATGACATTTCAAAGCAAAAAAAGTCATTTAAAACTACTTGCGGCTATTAATGAATTGTCGGTCCGACAATACACATAAATGTTCATTGATAAAAACGGCATGGGATTTCCCCACAGGGGAACCCCGAACGAAAATTTTAAAAAAATGCGTGGGGGTCCCCCTAAATTCCATACCAAGCCTTTCCGGTCCGGTATGGATGTTAAGGGGGACCCCGTGCCAAAATTTAAAAAAAAAGGCGTGGGGGTCCCCTCAAAATCCATACCAGACCCTTATCCGAGCATGCAACCTGGCAGACTGCAGGAAAAGAGGGGGGATAAGAGACCCCCCTCCTGAACCGTACCAGGCCACATGCCCTCAACATTGGGAGGGTGCTTTGAGGTAGCCCCCCAAAGCACCTTGCCCCATGTTGATGGGGAGAAGGGCCACATCCCCACAACCTTGGTTGTGGGGGTCTGCTGGCGGGGGGCTTATCGGAATCTGGAAGCCCCCTTTAACAAGGGGACCCCCAGATCCTGGCCCCCCGTGTGAATTGGTAATGGGGTACAAATGTACCCCTACCATTTCACAAAAAATTGTCAAAAAGGTTAAAAACACAAGAGACGGTTTTTGACAAGTCCTTTATTAATTTCCTCTTCTTTTATCTTTTTTCTTCTGGTCTTCCTTCGGTGTCCTCCTTCCTCCATCTTCTTCTTCATCTTCTTCTTCTCTATCTTCTTCTTCTGCTCTTCTCATCCCGCATCTTCCTCCAGGCTTCTTCTCTGCTCCGTCCGCACGATCCGCCTCAGTGGGAGTCTTCCGGTGTGTGACGCTTCGGTTCTTCTGACATTTCATATATAACGGAGGGCGGGGCCACCCGGTGACCCCGCCCTCCTCTGACGCACGGGGAACTTCCCTGTGGCTTTCCCCGTGTTGTCAGAGGGGGGCGGGGTCACCCGGGTATGTAAAATTTTTTGGCCTGTTCACAAGTTCTGCTGCGAACCGAACTGGGGGGTGTTCGGCTCATCCCTAGTGCCAACACAGGAGCAGAAACAAAGGCAGCCTTGAGACTTTCAAAGGCCTTAATGGACTCCGGAGACCAACTCTGTGGGTTACCGTTCTTTCTGGTCATATCGGTCAGGGGCTTGACCAGAGACGAAAAGTTACAAATAACTTCCGATAATAGTTGGCAAAACCCAGGAAACGCTGCAGAGGACGTAACGCCACGGGTCAAGGCCACTGTAGGACTGCCGAAAGTTTCTCTGGGTCAATCGAAAAACCAGCAGTGGAAATGACATAGCCCAGGAATTTACCCTGTTCCCGATGGAACTCACACTTCTCCAGTTTACAATAGAGAATGTTCTCTCTTAATTTCTGAAGCACACGATAGTTAGACATCTGTGTGGTGGCTCTCCAGGGACTTGGAAAATATGAGGATATCATATACCACCACACATAACTGCAACAAATCACGGAGAACATCGGTAAATTCCTGGAAAACAAAGGCCAAAAGGCATTACGAGATACTCATAATGGCCTGTTCTGGTATTAAACGCAGTTTTCCACTCGTCACCCTCCTTAATCCTCACCAGATTGTAAGCCCCCTCAGATTAAGCTCAGTGAAAACTAGGGTTATCCCAATACCGATACTAGTATCGGTATCGGCACCGATACCGAGCATTTGCCCGAGTACTTTTACTCGGGCAAATGCTCCCGATGCTTCACCCGATACCTGGACAGTCAACAGTGATCAGTGAGTGGGGGAGTTACAAGCTCTCCCCCCCCGGCTTTCAGCTGCTTTAGTGAAATCTATACAGTGGTGATCGGTGCTTGTAACTCCCCCACACACGATCACCGCTGACTGCCCCCACATCCTCCTCCAGTCCCCCTCCATGCCCCCTCCGTTCTGCTGTCCCACTCCTTTCTTCCTCCGTGTCCCCCTCCGTTCTGCTGTCCCACTCCTTTCTTCCTCTGTGCCCCCCTCCATTCTGCTGTCCCACTCCTTTCTTCCTCCGTGTCCCCCTCTGTTCTGCTGCTGTCCCCCGCCATTCTGCTGCTGTCCCCCTCCGTTCTGCTGCTGTCCCCCTCCAGTTTTCCTCTGTGTCCCCCTCCATTCTGCTGTCCCTCTCCATGTCCTCCTCCTTCGTTTTCTGTATGAACAGAGTCAGTAATCACTGACTCTATCCATTCACATAACTGAAACATTGTAACCTCCTGTGATTACGATGTCTCAGTTTATGAATGGAGAGGAGCCGCTGTCTTCTCTCCATTCATTTTTAGTTCAGCTGAGGCTGCAGAAAAAGGGACTAGGAAATCTCTATCCTTGGTCTCTTTCTCTGTCTCAAGGGGGAGATTTCAGGGGTCTATTAAGACCCCTGATATCTCACTAAAGCCCCCCAACAGGGCTGATTAAAAACAAAAAAGTCTTGCAATAAATAATAAAAAAAAATTGTAAAAAATAATAAAAATTAAAATAAAAACCACACAGACACCATCCACCCCCTCCCTCCCTAAAAAAAAAAAAAAAAAAAAAAAAAAGCATTGTAAAAAAAAAAATTGTAAAAACCGCCAAAAAAAAAAAACAGTCACGTTACATTAAAAAAAGAATCGGTATCGGTGAGTACTTGAAAAAAAAGTATCGGTACTTGTATTCGGTCTTAAAAAAGTGGTATCGGGGCAACCCTAGTGAAAACCTTTGCTCCCTTGAGGCGGTCAAATAACTCTGTAATCAAAGGGATCAGGTAGGCATTCTTAATCGTGAAACTATTGAGACCCCTATAATCAATACAAGGTCTCAGTTCACCGCTCCTCTTCTTCACAAAGAAGAAACCAGCACCAGCAGGAAACAAGGATTTGCGGATGACACCCCAAGAAAGTGCGTCTGCAACATACTCCTCCATGGCTTTATCCTCCAAGACCGGCAAAGGGTAAACCTGGCCACGAGGGGGAGTGGCACCAGATTGAAGGTCAATTGCGCAATCATACCGCCGGTGTGGGCACGAGCTGCACAGTGAAGGTAAGTATAACATGTTTGTTATTTAAAAAAAAAAAAAAATTTACCTTTACAACCCCTTTAATTTGTGCGAAATGCCTGGTGTTCCTGCTGGTCCCTCTGCTTTCCTAATAAAAACGGACCACTCTAAGCAGGAGAGCACACCGTGGTCAGTTCTATAGCTGTGCTGGGAACTCAGTATGCTCTCCAATGATCAGACTTGCCCCCGCTGCACAGCCATTCACTGGGAAGCTCAGTGTGCTGCTGCTTCTCTTACCCAAGCTCTCATGCAGCTGAGAAAAGAGGGAATGTGATTACTGATAAAGAAGGGAAAAAAGGTATTTCTAATGTTTTTTTTTTTTTTTACATCTATACAAAAATGTTATGCCTTTCATTTCTATTTTAAACTGATTGGGATGTTTTACAAGGTAATCGTTTACAATCACTTTAAATGGTTTGTCACGGCACTGTAACTGCGACTTTTAGTGAAAAGCTTGGTCTGGTAAAGTGGAATTAAATTCTAAATTTGACAAAAACTGTAAGCAGGCAGGCTCTTTATTGTAGAAGGGGCATGCAATAAAATGGAAAATTGTATCAAATACTTACCGTAATTTTCCTTTCCTGACGCCAAAGCATGGCAACATACTAGTGATAGGCTCTGCCTCTCTTCCACTCCCTCAGGACCAATGAATAGCATAAATTAAAGGCCTAGTTAGGCCCCACCCTCTTACTCTTTGTAGTTAGCTACCTACCGAAACGCACAAGGGTGGGTCCGTATGCTGCCGTGGTTTGGCATCAGGAAAGGAAAATTACGGTAAGTATTTGATACAATTTTCCATTTTCCTGACGCCACCATGGCAGCATACTAGTGATAAATAACTAGCCGACAGGGTGGGTTCTACTTGTTAAATCAATTTTTAATTATAATGGGACAGAAGATGGAACAGTCCTTCCTCAGCAGTTCACTAATGGCAAGACCCCCGAATCTACTGCGTACCGCTTGAAAAGGTATCCTGGGGTGACCATGATACTTCCCTGCAGATGGATTTGATGGACACCTTCGAATGGGCAGCCCGAGACCGAAAACTGCTCTGGGAGAGTATGCATCCACTGCTGAAGGAGGTTCATGACCCCTCGCCCTATATGCATGACCAAACCTACTAAGTCCAGGAGGTAACCTCTTTTCCCTGATGAATTCCAGCTGGAAAGATGGAAGGCTTATTACATAATCTGAAAAGTGCAATTGTGGATTGGGACTTCAAGTTCTGTACACGTCCAATTTGTGTGACCCTCCTGATCCTCTGGGAAGTTAGGCAATGCCCAGATGACTGTTAGATGGAGGGCTGTCACTACCCTTGATACAAGATGATCTATCAGACACAAGTCTACTCCTTGTGGAAAGAAAATAATATCTTTTTCTGAAGCTCTCCGAGCTTGAATCTCAGACATCTCTCTGCTTGAAGATCTTGCAAAAGATACTGCTTAGTAGATAATGTCAAAAACTGAACACTGTTCTGTTGGAGAAAATGGTCGAACTGATTTGAAATCCAGCAACACCAATAAATTTGTTGTTGCTGGAAGGAGCAACACCGAATCTATCGATCCTCCTTTGTGGTGATCGAAACGTCCTCTCTTCAAAATTTGTGCAAACAAAAGGATTTCTGGGACATTTAAGCCTTGTTATTGCCAACCTAGTCGAAAACTTGCAATCTTAAGGAATATAGGCTAAGGCTCATGTCTAATCTGGTCTACAATAAGTCCAGAACAGCTGTCACTGGAGGTGCAGTAGTGTCAATATCTCACCCTGCTGAGAAATAACGCAAACTTGTTTCAGATTTTGGCATAAATGTAAGTAAAATGCCTTCTCATACTCCACAAGGTAGAGATCATCCTGGAGCAGGCTAGGTTCTCAAGCTTCCCCTATCAGTCTTCCTGTTTGCAGCCACGGCCTGCGTATGTGCAAAGGGGAATTGGCTTCTGTCTAATGAGATGAATGAATGGCCACCAAAACGCAAGGCCCTCATTGTCAAAATGGAGGAATGGATATGACTACCATGTTTACTCTCGACAGCCTTAAGAGGAATCTCATAACGAGAAATGTTGTTTGTCTGTGGTTGGCCCCACCTGTGGACCAGCTCATAGAAGACCTACAATGTAGGGCTCACTCATGCTCTGGAAAGTTTGCATGATGCTCAGTCTGTCTGTGTGTTCAAGTCCCCCAGGAGGTAAACTGCTTTTGGAATTTGCAGGTGATTTCCTGACCCAGACAGCGTGGGGTTCACCTCTCTTAATAATAGCATATTGCCACAAGTTCATTCCATGGTGATGAATGTAGGCAACTGCTGCCTAGTTGTTCAACTGCAAAGAGGCTGATCTTCCCTTGATTTTGTGTAGTAAGGCGAAAGGTGCTAAAGAAGCTGCTTGGATTTTTAGGGTATTTAAGACTACCCCACTTGGCTGGGAATCTCCCATTGGACTGAACCGACGGTTTCTCACAGTGTGCCTTCCAGGCTACCTTTGCCAAGATGAATAGTAATTGTGATCTTGTCTAATGGTTCTAACAGGGCAACTTCATCAGATTTTCCCTCTTCAGCCACCACAGTATACTCCCACTCATACCGAGTGACAATTGATAACTGTGCCAGACTCTGTTTATTCTATTGTGCTAAGAATCCCAGCTCAAACTATCAAAGTCAGAGCGCCCAAGGGATTATTGGTATTACGACATTGTGCTCCAAAGATGGAGGCACTGATAAATGGTCAAACAAGTGGAGATTACTGTCTTCAGTATTCCTTCTTTGACTGCCACCGTTTTCTCTGGTGGAAGCCGAACAGAGGAGTTGGCAGAGTACCTCCCGGCACACTAACTGTTAAGTTAGAGAGAGTTAATAAACCAGCCATATCCCTGCAGGGTGTTTATGAGAATCTCTTGGTGCATCAGCAATTGTTTCAGACCTCTGGATAGAAGAATAATGTTGTCCAGATAGCGGCACACCCGGAGAACTTCTCTGTGTGGAGCTAACACTGCACCGAGAACCCTTGTGAACAGTCTCAGAGACCTGCATAGGCCAAAAGGCAGATTGTTAAACTGGAAATGCGTCTAGCCAATCGCAAGCTTACCAATTATGAAAGAAAGAAAAATTTTGAGATGTTTAGATAAAGATCCAAAAATAGCATTTTGCCATCTGGCTGCGCTGGTTTAATGGACTCCATTTTGAAGATCTCTAAGGGGATAAAAAAGTTTAACGTCTTCAGATCTACAACTGGATGCTAGCGACTATCTCTTGCAAACTACATACAGCCTTTATATTCTTTTTGTGAATGGAATCAGGACGAACCCCCCCCCCCCCCCCCGGTCTGATATGTATGTATTATAGCAGCCCATCTGCCTAAAAGAATAGAACCTGCTGAGAGGAGGAACATTCCCTATCCCTTTGCTTACCATCTTGCGGGAGCAGGACGGACTTCCTGTTAAGTTTCCTACCAACACAGAGATTTCCTGTTATAAGGTATCTTACACCGAACTTGCCTGAGAAAAAAAAACGCAGCCCAAAGTTTCAAACATCGTAGCTACTGTAGGCAGAGATTTTCTCCCTGGACTTTGCCGTTCTGAAGAAAGGGTGAATATGACTTTACCCATACAATTGGCCTGCTTGACTGTCTGGATACATAGTTCAATGGAGGGAAAACTGAAGCCAAGCACTTCCGGGCCTTCCTCTGATGAAGAGGACCTACTACTGTCCGCAGGCTAGGCACTCACCAGAGTAGCGGAACTAAGTGTGTTAATGCCACCTGCCGAGGTGCCAGGATGCTCTTCTAGTGACAGGCAACTAGGAGGGGTCTGCCTGGCCGAGATAATTGAAATAAGTACTGCATAAAATCTCACACCACCCTCTTCAATAACAATGATATTTAAGTGTTACTCATACCTCCCAACTGTCCCTGATTTCGAGGGACTGTCCCTGATTTGGAGCAATGTCCCTCTGTCCCTCATTCCTCCTCATATGTCCCTCATTTTGGTCTGATCTATATAGTTGTATATAAAATGCACTTTTAATCTTTCAAAAGGTGTTTCCCAGTGCTAAACCTTTCATCCAATTTCTAAATTGCTGCATTTGTACATTTTAATAGCCAATATAAAGGAATAGTAGTGGTAAACAAAGCACTTGTGGATTTAATTAACCTTTTTTGGGGGTTAATTCACCTTTAAGGGGGTGTGGCAGGGTGTGTGTCCTATACCTACATACATTTGCTAGTAGGTGTCCCTCATTCCCATCTCAAAATGTTGGGAGGTATGGTGTTACTTGTCAACTGCGAACTCCTCCTGGCAGTCTCTACTCACCAGTCTCTTGGGCATAGGTATTGCGCCACAGGCACTTCAGGACTTTTGCTGGGATGGTAGCGTTGCTCTAGGAAGAAGCAATAAGACATCATCCTTGGAACTTTCCCCTTGAATTGGAGCGACTTCTAGGGCTACATTCCTCCAAAGAACGTCCGCCTTCCATGGCTCTTGAACTTAGAGAGCATGAGCATGCGGGGCTGAAAAAAATTCAAAGCAATCCGCAAAGGGAGGCACTCTTTTGCTGAAACTTACCATATGATGGTCTCCTACCTTTGAATTTGAGGGTCTTTTGTATAAATGGTGACTGACTCATGGTTTGAGGACAAATAGGATGGCCAGCTGAAAAAACAAGGATAGCTGAAAACGAAAATAGGATCAGAGAGTGAAAGGTTTAGAGATACAAGAGAAAATATATACATTGGTAACAAACAAAAAAATAAAAAAGTGTTCCTTTTTTTAATTTTTTTAAACAAAAGTCTAAGGGAAATAAATAAATTATTGCCCATACATACACATACAAATATTTGTATACACATATATACAAAACAGGGTTTTTTTTTGTGCCATACCTGAAACAAACAGCAGGGGGCACTGAAGGAAAGCTCACCTGTCCCAGGAAGCAGAGGAAAGAATCATCCAGAGCCAGGCAAAGGAGGCTCTGCCTGACCAAACCTCCAATTATCCCTAGAGATCTATAAATCTACCCTGTGACTCTGACCCTCATTAATAATAAGGGGGCAGCTTTTCCCAAAAGAAAAATGGCGGTTGGTACTCCCGCCAGCCAGTGTGCATGTGCATACTGGCGCAGCCCGATGATGTCATCAAGAGCACCTCCAGCACAGAGAAAACAGTCCAGCACAGGATCCAAAGACATGCTGGTAGGTTAATTGAATCCTGTCTAAACTGTCCCTAGTATGTGTATGTATGAATGTGAGTTAGGGACGTTAGGGACCTAGGGAGTGTAAGCTCCTTGAGGGTAGGGACTGATGTAAATGTACAATGAATATGTAAAGCGCTGCGTAAATTGAAGGCACTATATAAGTACCTAAAATAAATAAAACAAGCAAAAGAGCAAATATAATAAAAAAATGGAGCCAAAGAAGGCACAGAAAAGGAAAAGGTCAAGGTAAAAAAGGGGGAATATATAGGGAGACAGAAAAGAAAAACAAAAAGGGATAGGCAGCCCTGTGAGATACAAGCGACCAAAGGAGTGAAATGAATGAACTAGCCGTTCCTAAAGAGGAAACACTGCAGGACCCCATCAAGACCCACAGAAGGGGTTCCCAGGCTGTTTAGTGCAATTTATCGGCCCGAGCGCTGGGACTTCGCACTGGGAGAGGCTCAACCCAGCCGGATGCTGCCTGGAGGTGGGGACATAGTACTGCTTACTCTTCACTGGTGCGTGGAGGTATTAGGAAAAAAAGAAGAATGGGGTGGGGCCTAACTAGGCCTTTAATTTATGCTATTCATTGATCCTGAGGGAGTGGAAGAGAGGCAGAGCCTATCACTAGTATGCTGCCATGGTGGTGTCAGGAAAATAAAATAAAATAAACTTACCTGCCTGCTCACAGTCTTTTATTAAGCATCCATGCACACTGGCTTAAAAAAAGACTACAGGAATTTGGTGTTTTGTTTGAGGAAGCAGCTAGGGGCATATTTTAGGCTCAGTGATTAGAGGATGAAAAAAACCCTTCTGTTTTCAGTTTTTTTTATTTTTTAGGGTAGTTTCTGGCAGAAAAAATGCTAAATGCAGCTAAATGTTATTACAATGTAGCACTACCCCCCCACAGGGGCTGCTGGTAACTGGCGCTCCTACTCCTGCACAGCCAGGCAACATGCATTCTCGGCTTTCATCCAAACACAAGAAGTCAATCCCTTGGCTTTGTTTTGATGCTTTATTAGGGGTAACAACTTGGATGGGGTGAAGGGATTTATGGGATGCCCAACTTGAATCAGAGAACAAAAAATGGGGAGAACTTCCTCTGTACAAGAGATTTTGGAATGCTTTCCTTCTTCTGTACAACAGTCTTTTTGTGGATGAATAGAAAAAGTCCATTACCGACTAGGAGCTCTTGGCCTCTCTTGAAAATAGCACAAAAGTAAAGCATACTGCATGCAGGAGTACATCCTCTCATAAGTAGAACTACTCCCAGCTCCACTGCTTGCAGGCACTATGAGCCCTCCTGACTGCTCTGAAGATCTTCCAGAGCGAGGAAAACAGGGTTAAGCACAACACAGCCCTTTTGGAAAGCTTGCTACATGTGGTAATCTCTCTGAATGAAAATCCCTGGGCATGCTGATGTACTTACTCTGTCCTCCTTGCTCCCACTGCTGTTCAGGGGAGACTCCTAGACAAACCGTGATGCTGTAAAGGTCTTCCTAAGCCAGTCCAAGCCCAGCCTGAAGGTAGAGACCACCCCCCAGACCTAGGGGATCTCTCCTAGGCCATCGACAGCCTCCTTACTCTTTCACCTGACTCCCCTGCTGGCATGACTCATCCGTATTTAAGGGCTGCCTTAGCCACTCTGCCAGGACATTCTGCCTGGGGATTGGCCAAGTTCCCTCAAGTATGCAGATCAGCCCTCCTGGCCTCCGCCCACTAACTTCTAGAAGTTTTTCCAAACTTCCAGATACAGGAGGAGGTACCAGAGACCTGCATGTATGAGTCATCCAGCCTGACCTGCAGTAAACCCTGACTCAATTCCAGACTTATACTTACCATGAATAAATAAATTTGCCTGCACTATTCTAGTAGCAGACTAGAAGGTGCTACAATAACAAATGCTCAAAGTGAGCATTTTTTTTTTCTGCCAAGGGAGCTGGAGTTTTTTCACGCTCAATGTGCATGGACCCTAAAAGCATAGTTTTCCTTTACCAAAAACTGCCCATGCAGCTACAGGGAGTCTGTAGATTAAAACAAACTTTGCAGCTTTGTCCAAATGCTGTTTATGTACCCATGAGGCTCTGAAGAAGAGAAATCTATTAGCCTATGCCTCTAAAGGGACAGTCCCATGTGATGCGGACGGTTTTATGGACCTATGTAGAGGATTATTAGGATATGCTTTTATTCAAGTCTTCTTTTGAGAGTATAATACCTATTTTTGTATATTAATAAAGCCTTTGTTTAAGCATAATGCGCTAGGCCTACGCACCTTCTGTTTTTTTCATGTTCCAGTGCTTTGGATTCTAATGCCCCGTACACACGGTCGGACTTTGTTCGGACATTCCAACAACAAAATCCTAGGATTTTTTCCGACGGATGTTGGCTCAAACTTGTCTTGCATACACACGGTCACACAAAGTTGTCAGAAAATCCGATCGTTCTGAACGCGGTGACGTAAAACATGTACTTCGGGACTATAAACGGGGCAGTGGCCAATAGCTTTCATCTCTTTATTTATTCTGAGCATGCGTGGCACTTTGTCGTCGGATTTGTGTACACACGATCGGAATTTCCGACAACGGATTTTGTTGTCGGAAAATTTTATAGCCTGCTCTCAAACTTTGTGTGTCGGAAAATCAGATGGAAAATGTGTGATGGAGCCTACACACGGTTGGAATTTCCGACAACAAGGTCCTATCACACATTTTCCGTCTGAAAATCCGACCGTGTGTACGGGGCATTAGTCTGTGGAAGGCAGCGAGGAGTGCATTATCCATTTCAAAGTGTCAGAGTAAAGAGTTCACAATTATAGAGGCCTACTGCACAGCACAGGAGATTGAACTGTGTGTTTTTTGGATGTACTTTCTGAAGACTATGTATAAATTCTGTCCTACCTGGTTGCCAGGACGTTGCTAAGAGACTACCAGCTGTCACTGCTCACCCCTATCAGCACAGGAGCAAGCCATTTCCCTGATTCAAATCCCCTCACGTGCATTTTTTTCCATTGACACAGTAGCTCTAAGCTCAGTGTTTGTAAGTTCGCTCCTGTGATAATAGGAGTGAACAGTAACAACTGGAAGCAATGCCCTAGCTACAAGACATAACAGAATGATGCCATCCACTACTTGGACAATGTCATCCAGTGCCCAGGGTGAAGATAGCAAATTGCACCCCCCCCCCCAGCTGGAGGATGGGATTGGGGCTAATAACAGAAATGTACGTAAGTGTTGTGACATGTGCTAAGTGAGTTTAACATTGGTGCAAGGTCCCAACATGTCCCTTTGTCAGTGGTGTCACTGAAAGGAAAATATCCTTATGTTGGTGGTGTCACTGGATGGAAAAAGTTTCCCTGCATCGGTAGTGTTACAGTAAGGAAAAAATCATCCCTTCATCAGTGGTGTAACTGGAAGGAAAAAATGTCATTCCGTTGCTGTAAAATGCCATTGCATTACTACTGATCCTCTAACCCTCCCAAATCTTCCCTCTTAGCACTATTCCCATTCCTCCCAGGCTCCTCCTCATGTGTGTCATATGACAGACCAGAGTCGAGGAGGAGCGTAGGGGAAGGTACCCTAGTCTTGTCCGTGGCAGGCAGGCAGCTAGCAGACAGTGATGGTGGCTACAGCAGCTGTGGGTAATTGTGGCACTGGGGACTCCAGGGCACCTCTCAGGAGATGCAGGGCTTGTGCCCTGGGTGCCTGAAGTTAGTGATGCCACTGCCTGCTTCAAGTCGGTTTTGCATTCCTCTAGACCTGAATGGAAATGCAAACCCTGCTTGAAGAGAACATAAGCCGATGACCTTTTTAGTCCAATGACCTAAAGGGGAAAACTTTTGCACCAATAGTTAAAATTCTCTGTTACTTTTTTTTTGTCTGTTGTTTGGGGAGATTTCTTTTGCACTTCCAGGAGCTACAACAGGAAGTGAGGGGAAATCTTTGTAAATTGAGAGGTAATCGCTTTTTAGGCAGCTGCAGCCTGAACAGCTTTCCCCTGGGCCTGAGGTTTGGCCATATATTTAGGTTTTTTTAATCAACTGCAGGCAACTCCAGGCTATCCACTATACAGATAACTCTAGGTGCAGCATTGTTTTGTTCTAGAGACAGAGCCTCTTTAGGGTGCCTTCTCTATGGCAAAACATTTACTATCAAAAGTATACAATGGCTGTCAGGCCTATTTTACGGTCTGCAGATAGTTGTTTCTACACCATTACTGCCAGATGCTAAAACTGAGCATTTAATGTGCCAGCAGTGTGATGGAGCCCTAATGGAATGCTATTTCAAACTGCAACTAGCAATATAGATATGTAAAGTGCAGTAAGCTAAAACAATCAGTTGGACTATATATTTCATAACTGTAAGACAAGCTGTTGAAGCCAAAGTATGTCAATGTATTATCATTGCTTTTACAGGTACGATCTGGCTTTAGAAGCCATATTCATAAAGAATATAAATTGGATGTCACCAAGCAATCAGGTAAGTTTCATATTATTAATAGCTTGAGAAAAAACAAACAGTGTTGTATACTGTTCCTTATAAATGGCCCTGCTTCCCATTAGGACTAGCATAGAATAGATTATAGAGAACAGTGGTCTAATTCAGTGATAGACAACCTAAGACACGGGCAGGGTGGGTATGCAATGTCATTTTCAGTTGCACCTGGAAGATTGTCACATAGGATGTGCACAGGGGTGGACTGGCAAGCCAGAAGACCAAGGGGTCCTCTAGTGGGCCCATGCCCCTTCTTAACACAGCACCATTGCAACAGCTGTAAGTGGTAAGTAGGCTGTCATTTACAAAGCCTGGTATTTTACAGAGGCTTGCCTGATGTCACTGTCATTTGGGTGCCGGCCCTCCTCTCAGTACCAGCTAGTGCCCAACTTTAGAGGTCCTTACATGAAGAAGCTGCTTGCTTACCCTCTTCCTCCTAGAGGAACTGTCAGCTGTAGCTAGTATGAATGAAAATTCCCAGTGTTTCTAATGGTGCAGGAATTGGGGCTAATCTGAGGTCTATAGGTGCTGGCATTGGGGCTAATCTGGGGTCTATAGGTGCTGGAATTGGGGCTAATCTGAGGTCCATAGGTGCTGGAATTGGGGCTAATCTGGAGTCTATAGGTGCTGGCATTGGGGCTAATCTGGGGTCTATAGGTGCTGGAATTGGGGCTAATCTGAGGTCCATAGGTGCTGGAATTGGGGCTAATCTGGAGTCTATAGGTGCTGGCATTGGGGCTAATCTGAGGTCCATAGGTGCTGGAATTGGGGCTAATCTGAGATTCATAAATGCAGGAATTGGATTTGACCTGAGGTTTATGCTGCACTATTGTTTACTCAAGCTAGTTGTCTAACACTTGAAAAATTGACACGTAAAGCCAAGTTCCACCCAAAAGTGGAACTACCACTCATTGTACTCCTCCCCCCCTCTGGTGCCATATTTGGTACCTTTCGGGGGGGAGGGGGGACAGCATACCTGTCTTTCACAGGTATGCTTTCTCCACTTCCGGGAGCCTCAGCCGCGGTGATTGACGTCACGGCTGGGGCTCCCTCCTCCTCCCCCTGTCGCCAGGCCAGTAGGAGAGAGGAGCGGAGCCTCGCGCATGCGCAGTATGGTTCCCGGCATGAAGCCGAAAGGCTACACTGCCGGGTTTCCTTACTCGCAAAGGAGGCGGCATGCACCCGACAGCTGATAGAAACATCAGCTGCGGTGCCGACATCGCTGGACTCCAGAACAGGCAAGTGTCCGATTATTAAAAGTCAGCAGCTGCAGTATGTGCAGCTGCTGGCTTTTAATTTTTGCAACGGTGGGCGGACCTCCGCTCAAAAAGATAAATTCACCTTTAGTAACATGTTACACCCATATTCAGTGTACAATATGTAACATGTTACTAAAGTACCTACCGGCATTGCAACCTGATCCCCCATTGTGACAGCGGTGAGGGATCTTCATCCCGCGCCCACTGTCACAATTGAAATACAGTGCGGACGTGTGGGGCTCCACCCAGATGGCCGCATCGTTCATTCACAGTTTTACTTGTAGAACAGACTACAAGTACCATGTACCATTTGCAGCAGGTGACCTGTAGTTCTCAACGAACTGCAAGCGTGCTGGTGAGCACTCTCCTAGTTCATTGATCTTCCTGGACTTCAGTAACTGCTTGCCCATACAGGAGCCACTGTGATTGTACACAGCAGGAGCCTTTCAGCAAGTCTTGGCCAATGATTCATGGCTGGGACCTGCTGATCGGTTGTGTACATTTACAGCCCATAGCTCCGTGTTGACAATCAACACAGAGCTCTGTGCAGAGAGAACCATCTCTCTGTTTCTCATTGGCGGCACACTTTATACATATTACAGATAGTTTAACCACTTGATTGCCCTAGATCAGTGATGGTGCACCTTGGCACCCCAGATGTTTTGGAACTACATTTCCCATGATGCTAATGCACTCTGCAGTGTAGTTGGGCATCATGGTAAATGTAGTTTCAAAATATCTGGGGTGCCAAGGTTCGCCATCACTGCCCTAGATGTTAACCCCTTCCCAGTCAGTGTCATTAGTACAGTGACAGTGTATAGTATTATCACTGATCACTGTATCAGGGTCACTGGTAATGTCAGTGGCAGTTATTCAGTTCCCCCCAGCGTCAGTTAGTGTCAGATTGCCACACTATCACAGTCCCATTATAAGTCGCTGATCACCTCCATTAGTAGTATAGTTTGTAGGCATTATAACTTTCACGCAAACCAATCAATATACACTTATTGAGATTTTGTTTGATCAAAGACAAAGTAAAAAGTAATGTTGTTTTCCCCAATTTTTGATCTCTTTTCATTTATATCGCAAAAAATAAAAAACCCGGTGGTGATCAAATACTACCAAAGGAAAGTTCTTATGAAAAAAAAAATATTTACATTTTGTTTGGATACAGGGTTGCATGACCGCACAACTACCAGTTAAAGTAGTGCAGTACCAAATAGAAAAAAATGGCCTGGTCATGAAGGCGGTAAAATCTTCAGGAGGTCATGTGGTTAAAATATGTTTTGTATTCTTTTTAGAGGTCATTCACATGAGCACAGAGCCCTGTACAGTATGTGTTTATGTACTAGGTAGGGAAAGATGTTCTAAACAACCGCCGCCGCCAACCGACTGTTAAAAATCAATGAACGTCTGACAGACACAACAACTTTATAGCTCTTCCCACACATCCAAGCATTTATATCTGTACTAGGATAGGTGTAGGGTCCTGGATGCAGACAGACTTTGTCCAGGGCCGTGCATCCTTCCCTGTACAGATGTACATGCTCAGATGTGCAGAAGGATACATACAGCTGCTCCTGGAATTGATTTTTAGCAGGCTGCTGGCGGTGGCTGCATGGTTGGGCTGAAGCTGCGGGGTGCATAAACACACATATAAACACCCACTGCATGGGCTTCTGTAGTGCACCCTCTTAAGGGCTGTAAGTTACTGGGACCCCCCACCCCACAGCCAGGCGCACTGAATTTCCACAGGCACTCCAGAGTCAGAGAACAGTCCGTGACTTTGTTTTTGTGGTTTATTGAGGGTTAATAAACTTGGATGGGAAGTTATGGGATGTCTATTCAACTTTCAGGGACAACTCTTTCTATATACAGTCTCTATATACATCTCCTCTTCTTCCTCCAGCACACACTTGCTTACCGAACCCAGCTGGCACACTGTAAATTATGCAACAATTACTCAATTACATCAATTACATCAATTACTTAATTAGATGAAGCAATGGCCCATTACAGGCCGGGCCCCAGGGTCCCTTGGTTGTGTAACAAAAAGTTCAGTGTCCAGCTTGCATCATTCCTGTGGCTACTGATCCCAGCACCACCTCTTCAGGCACTGCCAACCCGCCTGGCTGCAGCTACCCCATTCCCCAGCCCTCCAGGCTATCTTCTCCACAGTCTTCCAGACTAGGGTTGCTACTCATCCCTTTAAATCCAAACATCTTTGAATTACACAGGTTCTGTTGCTGATTAAGGTGGTAATTAAACTTACTTGGTGCCTTATCTGCAATTAATTAGCCTTAGAACCTGTGTAATTTAAAGGTTTTAAAGGGATGAGGTGGATACCCTATTCCAGACTGACATTCCCAGTCCTCCAAAACGACACTCATCAGCCCACCCAGCTGACTCTCAGGAGATCTCCCAGACATGCTGACCTGCTCCTGCTGTCCTCTCCTTGCTCCCATGCCTCCAGGAAGGGCTTGCTCCATGTGTTTTAGGGGGAATCTTCCAGCACCCGAGCCCCAGACCCAAGGTAACCCCCCAGACTAGGGGGCACCATCAAGGCCACCGACAGCCTTCTCAGCACTCCATCTCCAATCTTCCACCCGACTGCCCTGCTGGCATGACTCATGCCTATTTACGAGGTGGCCTGCCCCCTTCCAGTCCTTCTGGGGATTGGCTGGGGACCTCATAAATATGCCAAGCAGCTCCTCCTATTCTCCACCACCATGTCCAGAACATTCTCCAATATTCCAGACAACAGGGGGAGGCACCAGAGATGCTGCTTGCTGAGTTATCCAGCCTGAATCACTAAACCCTGACCCAGATTCACAGCTCAGGCTTGGCTCTCAGCCAAGCCAATTTGCCTATGCTAACAACTCAATCTATTTAGTAAAACTAGCTAGAGGGTGCTACACTTCTAATGAGCCCTTAATAGGATGTTACAAAAAAAAATAAAACAAGGAGCCACCGGATGTATTGGGTCCCCTGTTCCTGTGGCCATACACTAAAAAGCCCCATGCACACCTACACACTTGGCTGGGTGCGGAATGTTTATTGCGAATTCAGTATTTGTACAGTGTATACACCCAAAGGCTCAAGGTGCATAGACACCAGGAATGACACAGCAATTGGTTAAGTAGTAGCAAGAATTAGAAATTTACTGTAATGAATAAACAGTAGGAGAAATGTACTGCAATGGTTAACCACTTAAGGTACCGTGTTGTTCTGGGAGGTGGTAACTTAAGGGCACACAGCAGTGCAATCTGTGCCCGCTATATCCACCAGACAGAGAGGATAACAGATATGGATACAGAGTCGCTGTGATTGGCCCTGGTACAATGTGATCGCTGTGACTAATCACAGCTGTCACATTACTACTATTAAACAAGTGCAGTCATTCATGGCACCATTGTTTACTACTGTGATACAGTGGTTACAGATTGCACTGCTGTGCGCCTTTAAGGTACCACCTCCCAGAACAACATGGTACCTTAAGTGGTTAAGCATTGCAGTACATTCCTCCTACTGTTTATTTATTACAGTAAATTTGCTCTTTGTTTACCTTATTGCTACTACTTAAAGTGGTTCTTAAGGCTAAATGTTTTTTACCTTCATGCATAGAATGCATCCTTACCTTCACAGCCAGTGAGCCAATGAGGAGAGAGTTGGGGGGGGTTGTGTTATGGATGCATAGAGCAGGGGTTTGGGAGCGAGCACGCAGCAGTGCCCCCAGGGCAAGTGGCTTTTTCTGGGGGGTTTGCTCAAGGGGGAGGGGCCAGGAGCGCCGGTGCGGGACCTGAAAAGAAGAGGATCTGAGCTGCTCTGTACAAAACCACTGCACAGAGCTGGTAAGTATGACATGTTTGTTATTAAAAAATGAAGCCTTAATACCACTTTAACCAATTGATGTGTCATTCCTGGTGTCTTTGCACCTTGAGCCATTGGGGTGTATATACAGATACTGAATCTTCAATAAACATTCCGCACCCAGCCAGGTGTGTAAGTGTGCTTGGTGCTATTAGGGTATCTTCATTTTATTATCTCTGCACTGTGTGTGAGAGCAGTGGTCCGGCTCTCCAGCAATGATGCTAGTATAGTGTATTTTAACCTTTGATGCCACACTTAAAGTGTAAGTTCACCTTTGCAGAAAATCTGTAAGGTGAACTTACACTGGACCCCCTCCCTATCTCACCCTGGTCCCGTGGTACCTGAGTCCCGTGATCACCCTCTGTGAGAGATCGAGTCACCGCTTTACCGATCCAGGAATTTTAAATCAGCGCGGATTTCTCTCCTCTTCTCCAGCGCTGACAGGACGAGCTAGGCGGGTACTGATTGATTGGCGCCATCCATGTGACAGCGCAGACCGATTAGAATGCCTCCTATATGTACCTTTACATTTAGGAGATTAAGCCGCAGGGACTTCAAATCCCCGGACTGGTTAAGTGGCAGCCAAATGTGTCAGAGCAGGGGACCGCGGGACTCAGGTACAGCGAGACCGGGGGATGGGAAAGGGGGTCCGGTGTAAGTTAACCTTACAGATTTTTGTAAAGGTGAACTTACCCTTTAATATTAAAAAATCTGAATAATATATTTATTACAGTATATGCAGCCTGATTCATTACATTAATAAATACTGAGGCTTGGGATTTAAGGCTAGGACAACACAGGTCCTTTTTCGTATATCTCAATCACACCCAGAAATGTGCTTAAGAAAATGTTAAGCAGATGGAACCAATGGCTTCCTATTGTATAATCTACACTAATGAGCTGAACTGCCCTGCTTTTAGGTCCAAAAAAAATGCCAATTTTTTTGGCTAATAAGCAAGAAGGGTGTCAAAATATAGCATTGGATTGGGCACTGCCCTGGGACACATCTACCAATGCAAAAATATATTTAAAAAAATTAATTGCAGCTGGGTGCAGTCATTTGTTTAGCACTGACATTTACTAAGGCTGGCCATACACCTATAGATTATCTGCAGATTTTCTATGGTTAGATGGAAAAAGTGGGAGATTCCTCCATCCACACAGTTTAGCGAACATGGAGAGATCTGTTGCACATTTTCTATCTAACCATAGAAAATCTGCAGATAATCTATAGGTGTATGGCCAGCTAAAGAAAAAAAGTTGCCGGAAAATGACTTGGAGAGCTGTCATTGACAGCTTCTATGTTTAAGAAAAAAAAAAAACACCACACAGACAATGGGTCTAATAAGTATTTTGGGGGACATTTGGAGCGGTGTGTATGCTTTTTATTTTTTTAAAGCTGACAATGAATGTTATTTACCAGTAATTTAATGGTTTCTTTTTTTTTTCTTCTTGTAAATGAATTTTTTTGCTGTGGCACATGCTAGAGCAAGCATAAAAGAAAAATGTGTAGAGTTCCCCTAAAATGCATACCAGACCCTTTGGATGAGGAGAGGGGTATCCTCCCCACAACCCTTGCCTGTTGGGGTCTGTGGGCAGGGGGCTTATTGGAATCTGGAAGCCCCTGTAACATACAGGGGGTCACCAGGTACTAGCCTCTGTGTGAATGAGTCTGGGGTACATAATACCCCTACTCTTTCACAAAAAAAGCTGTAACCTAGAAATAGACACCCAAACATTTGACAAGACCTTCTGTGAAAAAATGAGAACCCCAGCATAAGTTCATCACTGTAAATCCACTGTCAATCACGCCATCAAGATTCCCAGCCATGTAAGTGAATGGGGCTTGTGACATCACTGATTGTTAAGGCTTCGGCGGTGTCCTTGCCAACCATTGACAGTGGAAAGCTGTCATGTATAATAGCGGTAGTAATACCATTACTATATATGACGTTCAGCTCCCACCAAACCTTTGGGCTTTCGTCCAAACACCTGAACAGCCAAACCTAAATCTGTTTTCAATCCAAACCTTAAATTCACCTCTAATCTACATAAGATCCCCCAGCAGCCAGCATGGAGGTGCCGGAACTACGTTCCCCCGTATTTTCGCTGAAAAAATCACTGGGTATAGTTATTATCTGCACTGAGGCCTTCTATATGTAAGACTGTTATTTGTATACCAACATTTTTCTGTCTAATGTACAATTTATTTTTTATCTAGCACCCCATGGGTCTTTCCCAATAAAGATTCATATAGATGGCGATGTGTCCCCAGTCTTCTATGTTCTTGTGTACACTACATTGCCAAAAGGGGAAACTCTTTCTGCTCACAGCACTTTCAGAGTCTCACCATGTTTTAAGCATAAGGTGAGTATAATACTCCAGTTTATTTATAAAGCACAAATACAAAACTATGTGCCATATCAGGTAACTTATGGAACACAAAATTAGCATTCATTACAACAAATGTATTATTTTATTATCAACAATAACAGTCCACATGTGGTTCCAAGTGAGAATAAGGTTACTGTGAAGAAACCTTTCTGTATTTGGAGATGAAATCTTTTTTGACTCTAGACGTAAAGAGTGTCCCCTTGTCCTCTGTGATGATGACCTTAAAGTGAATACATCAACACCAAGTTAACGATATGGACCACTTATGTATTTGTACATGTTGATCATATCCCTTCTTAATCTCCTCTTCTCAAGAGGGAATAGGTGCAGTTCCTCTAATCTTTCCCCATAGCTGAACTCCTCCATGCCTCTTATCAGTTTGGTTGCCCTTCTCTGCACTTTCTCCAGTTCCCGATATCCTTTTTGAGAACTGGTGCCCAAAACTGAACTGCATATTCCAGATGAGGTCTTACTAATGATTTGTTCAGGGGCAAAATAATATCTCTCTCTGGAGTCCATACCTCTCTTAATACAAGAAAGGACTTTGCTCGCTTTGGAAACCGCAGCTTGACATTGCATGCTATTATTGAGCTTATGATCTACCAAAACCCCCAGATCCTTCACCGCCATTGATTCCCCCAGTTGTACTCCCCCTAGTATGTTTGATGCATGCATAGTCTTAGCCCCCAAGTGCAAAACTTTACATTTATCAACATTAAACCTCATTTGCCACTTAGTTGCCCAATTAGACATAGAGGTCGGCTTGTAAATTGAAGACATCCTGTAAGGACATTATTCCACTGCATAGCTTGGTGTCATCTGCAAAGACAGAAATGTTACTTTTAATCCCAGACCCTATATCATTTATAAAGTTATTAAAAAATAAGGGTCCCAACACTGAACCTTGAGGTACACCACTGATAACCTTAGACCATTCAGAGTCATTAACCACTAATCTCTGAATTCTGTCTTCTAGCCAATTTTCTAGCCCTTTACAAATTGATCTTTCCAAGCCTTATACTTAAGGTATTACAAAAACCAGTAATACTCAAATGCAGAGGCAATTATTAGTAGAGTAGATACATTTATATAGTCTTACAGATACAACCAACCCTCTGGGGGCAACAATAATGCTGATGCGGCCGGCGATGAAATTGAGTTTTACACCCCTGCCTTAGAGTGACAGAATTTGGGATCAGGCATAGTCACCAAAGTATGGCAACAGTTTTTACTACCCACCTCATTCATTACTGCCCAGTTGGTTGGTGGCATCCCACCAACTTTGGGGGGGATTTTTTAAAAGGGGTTCTTACAGAATCTTGTGCAGCTGTGCATATTAACCAATCTGCTTCTAACTTCAGCTAATTCATTTAAGCTTTGACAATGAAACCTAGAAGCTGATTGGTTACAAATTGGTTACAAACGAAGCAAAGCTTCTGTGTGCACCAGTTTTAGTAAATCTCCCCCATGGAGTCATATAGTGAGTCTCCTATCCATTTTAACTATAGCCCTCCCTATAGGTTTGGTTATTGATCATCAGAAATTTTGCAAGTTAGTGATAAACTTGAGTTGCCACCATTTTTCACTTCAAACAGGAGCACACTAAACCTGGATACACACTATCCAATTTTCTGTAGATTTTTTCCTTCAGATTTACCAAAAACATATAATATTAGGTCAAACCTAAACACTTTCAATTTGTATGCAATCAGGCAGGCCCTTGCACTATATGGTTTTGGTAAAGCTAAAGGAAATCAGACAACAAAAGTTAGTATAGTGTGTATGGGGGGTCTTAGACTTATTCAAAAGGCAGGTTTTATTCTGGTGCAGTACTGCTAATATACACCTTGAAGAGAGCAGTTCAAAGATTTAAACTTCACTTCTGTAACTTTTCATTTAGGTACAGCTCAAGTTCTCTAAAGAAGAGATCCCTCCTGGGGGAAAGGTGAATCTGGAGGTCTTATCAGACTCGGGGTCATTGTGTAGCGTGCGCTCTGTTGATAAAGGATACCATCTTCAATTTCCTTATGATTACTCATTCGCTTCTCATGTTGTAAGTTACAATTTCAGTTTTAAGTGATTGAAAACCCTTATACACTGCTCAAAAAAAATTTAAGGAACACTTTGAAAACACATCAGATCTCAATGGGGAAAAATATTATGCTGGATATCTATACTGATATGGACTGGCTAATGTGTTAGGAATGAAAGGATGCCACATCGTTTGATGGAAATGAAAATGATCAACCTACAGAGGGCTGAATTCAAAGACACCCCGGAAATCAAGGTGAAAAAACAATGCAGCAGGCTAGTCCATTTTGATGCAGCAACTCAAAATGGTACTCAACCTATTGGCGTCAGATGGACCAAAACATAATGTACCAGAGGTGCTGTATTGGATTTAGGTCAGGCAAGCGTGGGGGTCATTCAATGGTATCAACTCCTTCATCCTCCAGGAACTGGCTGCATACTCTCGCCACATGAGGCCGGGCATTGTCGTGCACCAGGAAGAACCCAGGACCCACTGCACCAGTGTAGGATCTGACAATGGGTCCAAGGATTTCATCCCGATACCTAATGGCAGTCGGGGTGCCATTGTCTAGCCTGTAGAGGTCTGTGCGTCCCTCCATATTTATGCCTCCCCAGACCATCGGTAACCCACCACCAAACCGGTCATGCTGAATGATGTTACAGGCAGCATAACGTTCTCCACCTGCTCTCATCTGTGAAAAGCACAGGGCACCAGTGGCAGACCTGCCAATTCTGGTGTTCAATGGCAAATGCCAATTGAGCTCCATGGGGCCAGGCAGTGAGCACAGGGCCCACTAGAGGACATCGGGCCCTCAGGCCAGCCTCATGAAGTTTGTTTCTGATTGTTTGGTCAGAGACATTCACACCAGTGGCCTGCTGGAGATCATTTTGTAGGGCTCTGGCAGTGCTCATCCTGTTCTTCCTTGCACAAAGGAGCAGATATCAGTCCAGCTGATGGGTTAAGGACCTTCTACAGCCCTGGCCAGCTCTCTTAGAGTAACTGCCTCCCACCTGGAATCTCCTCCATGCTCTTGAGACTGTTCTGGGATACCACAGGTATCGCCTCATGCTACCAGTAGTGATATTAACCCTAGTCAAATGCAAAAATAATGAAACACAGTCAGAAAAGATGAGTAGGGAAAAAAATGTCAGTAGCCTCCACCTGTAAAACCATTACCGTTTTGGAGGTTGTCTCATTCTTTCCAACATCAAAGCAGTTGAATCTGATTAACAACCCCCTCTACTACTTAACTGATCAGATTAATATCCCAGGAGTTTAATTGACTTGATGCTATACTCTAATTAAAAAATGTTCCTTTAATTATTTTGAGCAGTTTATATACGCAGTGAAGTGACTAGCATTAGGTGATACACAGAGATGAAACAAATCCTTCTTTATAAGTTGTACCTGTTTTTATATATAGCCTTCTCTTCCCTCCAGCGTTCCAAAATGCTCACATTTTACACAGCATCTCTCAGTTCTGAAAAGCACGTAGTGAAGATCTCAAGTCTCATACTGCAGAGCTCAGTGAGGAGAGCTCTGAGCTCTGATTGGAGGCTCAGCCAAAGATAGACACCCCTTTCCTTCTCACAGTACACAAGAACATGCACAGTTGAGATTGTCAGTCACAGGCTGTGTACTGGAGCTCTAATCCCAATTATTAATTATGTCTTGGAGTCAGGAAAAGCTGTCAGATTTAATAACAGAGAAATGAGGCAGCAGAGAGAAATCATGCCCAAGCAGTATTAATTACTTAATGACCGCACTATAGCCACAAGACAGCTACAACCTGGCTCTCAAGTTCTGGGAGGGCGTCCATGGACATCCTCCCAGAACCATGCCCCCCGCGCTCCCTGGGGCACGCATTCGACGCGTTCTGTGATCGCTGTGCCCTTTGGACACAGCTGATCACGGTAAAGGGCCAATCACAGTGGCCCTTTACCATGTGATTAGCTGTGTCCAATCACAGCCGATCCCATGTAAACAAATTCTGGTTATCAATATTTCCTTTCCTCAGCACTGTCACTGTGTGAGGAAAGGAAAGCAGATAACCGACAATCCTGTGACAGCACACATTTACTCTCATAATCAGGGCACTGATCATCAGAGCCCAATATATCAGTGCAGCCCCATCAATGCCCCCTATCAGTGCTGCCTAATCAGTGCAGCCTTATCACTGCCTCCTCATCAGTGCCCATCAGTGCAGCCTCAACAGCGCACAAAAAAATTACTTATTTTTAAAATTTTATAACAGAAACTAAAAAAAAATTTTTTTTTTTTTTAATTTTTGGTCTTTTTAAGACCAAAAAATAAGAAAACCCAGTGGTGAGTTAATACCACCAAAAGAAAGCTCTATCTGTCATATGTAAAAATGTCACATGGGTACAGTGTTGGATGACCTTGCAATTGTCGTTCAAAGTGTGACAGCGCTGACAAATTTGTCTGGGCAAGAAGAGGATGAAAGTGTCCAGTGTTGAAGTTGTTAAACCCAAATGCAAAAATGTATTATATTGCAGCTTACACTCTTCTATATTGCAGCTTTTTTTCTTTTATTTTCATCTGGTGATCTGGCCAGTAAGTCAATTATTTTTGAACTTACTAACAGAACAAGCTGTCCCGCAAAAAATGACAGAGGGTTGAGTTAAACCATTTAACACTGATGGGGTGCTTACAATGGTCAGCTTTTTTTTTATTTATTTATGTAAAACCTTTATTCAAAAAGGGAAAAAACTGTTGCTGAAACCGATTAAAACATGTTAGCTGGAGTTCAACTTTAATTTATTAGTCAAGTTCTTCTAAATCTGCTAGTGTCTCCTAACACTGCCCTCTCCCCAGAATGACAATGCTGCTGTCCAAAGGTGCTTCTGTTGCTCCTACGTGCAGGGTGAAACAGCCTAAGCCTGGAAGTGTCTTACTGGCCAGATCACCAGGTGAAAATAAAGGAAAAAAGCAGAAAAGTAACTAAAGCAGCCACCACATTTAAATATTTGTAAGCTACAATATATTAAAGCTTTATTTTGGGGTTTATTGCCTCTTTAATTAATCGGAATCTTGAGCAGCTTTCTAACTTTGTAACTTTATGTGCCACTTTGTGTTGGTCTGTCACATAAAATTCCAATAAAATACATTTACATTTTTGGTTGTAACATGACAAAATGTGGAAAATTTCAAGTGGTATGAATACTTGAATCAGTGGCGGAAGTATAGGGGTCGCTGAGGTCGCCATGGCGACTGGGCCCCTTGAGGGCCCCCCTGTTTATCTTGATAGGAGGAGCGGCTGTGATCGATCTCCCCGATCGTCGGCCGAACTGTAATCGGCACTGTGCGGGGAGATTGTCACACTGTTCTAAAGTGAAAGCAGTGTGTGTTGTGCTCTTTGTCTCCCCCTACAGTGCAGTACCCGGCAGGAAGAGGTAAGGTAAAGCACTGCCGTTTTTTAACCACTTGACAACTGGGCACTTTAACCCCCTTCGTGACCAGACCAATTTTCAGCTTTCAGCACTCTCACACTTTGAATGACAATTACTCAGTCATGTAATACTGTACCCAAATGAATTTTGTGTCCTTTTTTTCATACAAATAGAGCTTTCTTTTGGTGGTATTTGATCACCTCTGGGCTTTTTATTTTTTTGCGCTATAAATGAAAAAAGACCGAAAATTTTGAAAAAAAACGCATTTTTCTTCGTTTCTGTGATAAAATTTTGCAAAATATTAATTTTTCTTCATAAATTTTGGCCACAATTTATACTGCTACATATCTTTGGTAAAAATAACCAAAATTAGTGGATATTATTTGGTCTTTGTGAAAGTTAGAGAGTCTACAAGCTATGGTGCAAATCATAAAAAATTGATCACACCTGAGGTACGGACGGCCTATCTCATTTCTTGAGACCCGAACAAGCCAGGAAAGTACAAATACCCCCCAAATGACCCCTTTTTTGAAAGTAGACATTCCAAGGTATTTAGTTAGATGCATGGTGAGGTTTTTGATGTTGTCATTTTTTCCCACAATTCTTTGCAAAATGAAGATTCCCCCCCCCCCCCCCCACAAAATTGTCATTATAATAGGTTATTTCTCTCACATGGCATGTGTATACCACAAATAACACCCAAAAATACATTCTGCTACTCCTCCTGAGTATTATGATACCACATGTGTGGGACTTTTTCACAGCCTGGCCACATAGAGAGGCCCAACATGCAGGGAGCGCCATCACGTGTTCTAGGAGCATAAATTACCCATCTAACTTGTTGACTACCTATTACACTTTTGAAGGCCCTGGAGCACCAGGACAATGACATGTGACACTGACGTGGCACTGATGACAGATGGCACTGATACATGGCACAGATGACAGATGGCACTGATACGTGGCACTGACACTGATGTGGCACTGATGACAGATGGCACTGATACGTGGCACTGATGACAGATGGCACTAATACATGGCACTGAAAACAGATGGCACTAATACGTGGCACTGACAGATGGCACTAATACGTGGCACTGATGACACGTGACACTGATGACAGATGGCACTAATATGTGGCACTGATGACACATGGCACTGATGACAGATGGCACTAATACGTGGCACTGATGACAGATGGCACTAATACGTGGCACTGATGACACTGATGACAGATGGCACTGATACGTGGCACTGATGACACGTGACACTAATGACAGATGGCACGTGACACTGACAGGTGGCACTGATGACAGATGGCACTATGTGGCACTGATGACAGATGGCACTTATACGTGGCACTGGGGACAGATGGCAGTGGGGACAGATGGCAGGGACATGACAGCAGGGACAGATGGCAGGGACATGACAGCAGGGACAGATGGCAGGGGCATGACAGCAGGGACATGATGACAGGGACAGATGACAGGGACAGATGGCAGGGACATGATGACAGGCACAGATGACAGGGACAGGTGACAGGGACAGATGTCAGTGAGGACACTTTATTTTTTCGTTTTTTTTTTTTTTTTTCACTTACCCCTGCAGCGGTTCGCTCTCCCTCCTCACACGCTGTCTCTGTGTGAGGAGGGAGAGCCGCAAAACACCGGCGATGAGAGATGATCTCATATGTTTACATATGAGATCATCTCTCATTGGCACCGCCGATCGCGCTGAAAACGGCCGCTAGTATTGGCCGTTTTCAGCGATCTGTGACTGGCTGTGTCCAAGGGACACGGCCAGCACAGAACTTCCTCGATGCGCGCCCGCGGGAGCGCGCAACGCGGAAGTAAACAGGGACGGCCTCCCGGCAATTAGCGTCCGCGCTGTAGCCGTCTTTCGGCTATAGCGCGGACGCCTAGTGGTTAAAAGGCTTTCTGTATGTGTGTGTTCTTATATGTGTTTATATGTGTGTTCATGTATGTGTATGTGTTTGCATGTGTTTATGTGTGTATTTATATGTGTTTGTGTGTGTATATACAGTATATGTGTGTGTATATTATGTGTGTGTTTATCTATGTGTGTGTGTGTTTAGATGCAGTGGTGGCCCATGCATTAAGGGCGCACGGGCGCCGCCCTCTCTTTCCAGCCACCCCTCTATCACCAATAGATAGATTCATGCATTGTATGAATCTATCTATGGCCGCGGCTGCCACCCCCTATTCAGGCGCCCAGCCCCTTTTTGGGCGCAGGGAACCTGAATTACAGCGGCGGGGGGTGTTTTTGAAGCACCGGATTAGAGCCATAGGCTCTAATAGGCATCAAAAAAGGTGACCTCACAGGTCACTCAGCTGTGTTAGAAAAGCGAATGACTATTCGCTTTCCTAACACTAAACTGCCTCTCCACCAATCAGGTGCTAGGGTCTGTTACCCGTCACCTGATTGGCTGAAACGACAGGCACCGCTATTGGACGCCTATCAGGAGGAGAGGATGGGAGATGTGGACAGCAGGAGACGCATGGAGGACCCCACTCGTCGCAGTCACCCGCTGCCCCACCAAGACAGGGTAAGTGCGGATGAGCGGTCGGGGGTCACACTGGGGGCATTCAAGGGCACACTGGCAGAATTTAATGGGCACACTGGCAGCATTTGATGGGCACAGTGGCTGCGTTTGATGGGCACACTGGCTGCGTTTGATGGGCACAGTGGCAGCATTTGATGGGCACACTGGCAGCATTTAATGGGCACAGTGGCAGCGTTTGATGGCACAGTGGCAGCGTTTGATGGCACAGTGCCAGCATTTGATGGGCACACTGGCAGCATTTAATGGGCACACTGGCAGCGTTTGATAAGCATAGTGGCAGCGTTTGGCACAGTGGCAGCATTTGATGGGCACAGTGGCAGCAATTGATGGCACAGTGGCTGCGTTTGATGGCACACTGGCAGCATTTAAGTGGCACAGTGGCAGCGTTCGATGGGCACACTGGCAGCGTTTGATGGGCACAGTGGCAGCGTTTGGCACAGTGGCTGCGTTTGATGGGCACAGTGGCAGCATTTAAGTGGCACAGTGGCTGCAATTGATGATTTTTTTCAAAAAATGTTTGCGCCCCCAAAACATTTTGAGCACCAGCCGCCACTGTTTAGATGTATGTTTGCACATTTTATGTATGCACGTTTAATCCTGACACCCTATATGTGTACAATCAGGACTGATTTTTTTTTTTTTTTGCTCGTTCAAAGTACCCGCAACAAAATGCTGTTCCTCTGAAAAGCGATCCATGCTCAGATCACTTTTCAGAGGCATTTGACAGCCGGTAAAGAGGCAATATGTTGCCTCCTGACCACCTGTTTTAACCCCTTAAAGTGATTGTAAAGGTTTTTTTTTTTTTAAATAAGAAACATGTCATACCTTCATTGTGCAGTTAGTTTTGCACAGAGTGGCCCCGAACACCGACTTATGGAGTCCCTCAGCGGCCCTCACGGCTCCTCCTCTTATCAGACATCCCCCTAGGAAAAGCGCTGTCCAGGGGTCAGGGGGGCCCTTCATGATTTCTTGCATCAGGCCCTGAAGGTTTTAGTTACGCCACTGAATTGAATACATGAATACAAATGTAAAAACATGAAGACCATAGGTTAGTGTAAAAATCCTGCAATAATGCAGGTCTCAAAATATATATATATTGAGCACCCCTGAACCTCCTCTTCCGGGGTCCCCCACTGGTGTTCCTGGCTCCTCCTCTAAGTGTTTGGGGTGTGGGGGGGGAGATAAGGGTTCGCCCGCTCTCTGCTGAAAAAGGGGTCACAGGAGTGCAAAATGCACTCCTGTGACCCATAGGAGAAGTACATCCAAACGAGCTCAGGCTGGACTTCTCCTTTAATGCATAGAATGCATTATGGTAAAAAATGTGTATAGAGCGCACAGCCTTTGTGCCTACTTTTCTATAAGTATTTATTTACTTTTCCCTTGGGAGTGAATATGAATGAATATGTAAAGTGTATTTTGTTGTCACAGGTAAAAAGTCTATCACGTGCAGAATCCAGAAATCGAAATATTATATTGGATTTGGCACATCCTGAGTGCCCAGAAAATCAGACAGAACTTGTGGATAGATATACACTGACTTCTGCATCTATGTTTGAGGTATGGCTATTGATACACACACTGCAATTCTCTTTATTAAAATGTAACAACAGCTTGAATAAATATCTATATGCATTTATACAATGTAAATTATTTCATACACATTAATTTATTTAAAGCCTGTGTACAACCAAAAACAAAAATGTTTAAATATATTGCATAAAGAAATAAGCAAAAAGTGGGATGGGTCTTTCACGGATGATCTATCAGTATAAGAATAGTACATAACACCAAGTTTATAAAAAATACATATTTTTGTTACAAAACATGTATTTAAAATGTAAGTAACCATAAGGGTAATAACCGCAAGCATAATATCATCATTATGCTTGGGGTTATTACCCCTTTGGTTACTTACATTTTAAATGATTTTTTTGTAATTTTTTTATAAACATGGTGTAATTTACTATTCTTATACTGACTTGTCATCCCTGATAGTTGTTGTAAACCCTATAAAAAAAACCCCAAAAACTGTAAGACAAAGGCATAATGAGCTAGTATGCATCACATACTAGCTCATTATGAAATACTTACCTTAGAACAGAGCCCCCGCAGCGGCACCCACACACCGAGGAGACAGCCAACATCTTTCCTGGTGTTTCTTCCGGGTTTGTGGGCTCCGGCGCTCTGATTGGCCGAAGCTGCGATGACAGCTCTCCCGTCGGTTACTGAACAGGGCCCTGAAGAAATGGCACGGGCAGATGTTTCTTCAGAGCACATGCGCTGATGACGTCGGCATATATAGTGAATATCTCCTAAACTGTGCAAGTTTAGGAGATATTCACAGTACCTACAGGTAAGCCTTATGCCGCGTACACACGGTCAGACTTTCTAGAAAGCTAGGTCCGACGTACTTGCCGCCAGACTTCCGGCGGACTACCGCCGGACTTTCTGAACGGCCGGACTTGCCTACACACGGCCGGACTTTCCGGAATCCGGTCTTCCCGACGGACTTCCGCAACGAACGGACTTTCCCACACACGGACAAGTCCGTTCATTTTGAACCTAACTTTGGTACGACGGGACTAGAAAAGGAATTCAATCTCGCCGCTTTTTTTGGCGAGATTGAAACCTTGCGAGCCCCGTCGCAGGCCCTTAGGTCTGGTATGGATTATAAAGGGGAACCCCTACGCCGAAAAAACCGCGTGGGGTCCCCCTAAAATCCATACCAGACCCCGATCCGAGCACGCAGCCTGGCCGGTCAGGAAAGGGGGTGGGGACGAGCGAGCGCCCCCCCCCTCCTGAACCGTACCAGGCCGCATGCCCTCAACATGGGGGGTGGGTGCTTTGGGGGAGGGGGGCGCCCTGCGCCCCCCCCCCCCAAAGCACCTTGTCCCCATGTTGATGAGGACAAGGGCCTCTTCCCGACAACCCTGGCCGTTGGTTGTCGGGGTCTGCGGGCGGGGGCTTATCGGAATCTGGGAGCCCCCTTTAATAAGGGGGCCCCCAGATCCCGGCCCCCCACCCTATGTAAATGAGTATGGGGTACATGGTACCCTTACCCATTTACCTAGGTAAAAAGTGTCAGTAATAAAACACAACACAGGTTTTTAAAATAATTTATTAAACAGCTCCGGGGGGGTCTTCTTCCGTCTTCGGGGGTCCCTCCGGTTCATCTTCTCCCGGCGTCCGGTTGGTTCTTCTCCGCTCTCCGGCCTCTTCTCCCGGTGTCCCAGGTCTTCGGCCGGCCCCTCCGCTATCTTCAGGTAGCTCTATTGCTAGCGGAGGTCCGGACTTCTGGGCTTCTTGGCTTCTTGGCTTCTTGGCTTCTTGTGTTCTCTTCTCTTCTCTTCCCCCAGATGTTGACACGACGCTCTCTCCGGCTGGACTGGTCTCTGAGGGCTGCGTTGTGACTTATATAGGCGGAGACCCCGCCCCCATATGATGTCACAGTCCCTGGGCATGCTGGGACTGTGACGTTTTAGGGGGCGTGGTCGATGGAGACCACACACGGTCGGACTTTCCGCCGGACTTTGTCCGGCGGCGTCCGTCGGACTTTTGCAGGTGAAAAGTCCGACCGTGTGTACGCGGCATTACAATTAAAAAGGAAGACTTTACTTCCTCTTGAAAGACCCATCCCATATTTTACTTTTTTCCTTTATGTAATTTTTTTTTTCTAGGTTGATGACCCATCAATATATGGCTGAATTAGCATTTTTTATGATATGATCCTTGCACATATGTCTTTTTTGTTTGTGTGTTTTAATGTATTGTAGCTTACCATGTCTTGGATGTGGTGACTACATTTTTTTTGTTTTCAGGCCAAGAACATTTTCAGCAAGTATAGAAAACACGTGTTGATCCTGGCAGAAATGCCATGTCAGTTTTGTTTCCTGTGAGCTTAAATGATAGTAAAAACACCCTTATCTTTCTTGTGTAGACTACTAATCATGTCAACTACCATGTAATGGCGTTGAACAAAGGCAGACATGTTTGAAGTTCAGCCTCTGTGATAACTATACAGTGGAGCAGAGGCGTAACTAGAACCTTCTGGGCCCTGGTGCAAGAAAACATGAAGGGCCCCCACCCACTGACAGGAGGGGGGCCGTATGACAGTGGGGGTGTTTGACAGGGGGGAGTAGTAGTATTGCAGGAGGGGGGCAGTATGACAGGAGGGGGGAGCAGTATGACAGGGGGGCAGTGTGACAGGAGGGGGGGCAGTGTGACAGGAGGGGGGGCAGTGTGACAGGAGGGGGGCAGTGTGACAGGAGGGGGGCAGTGTGACAGGAGGAGGGGCAGTGTGACAGAAGGGGGCAGTGCGATAGCAGGAGGGGCAGGGGGGCAGTGTGAAAGAAGGAGGGGCAGTGTGACAAGAGTGAGGCATTGTGACAGGAGAGGGGGCAGTGTGACAGAAGAGGAGGGCAGTATGAGAGCAGGGTGGGCAGTGTGACAGGATGGGGGCAGTATGACAGCAGGGGGGCAATGTGACAGGAGGGGGGCAGAGAATGCATTTGTACACTTGGCCAGGAAGCAAGACTTTCCCAGCAAGAGCAGCCTGGAGGAGAGGGAGCTGGAGGCAGGGGGGGCAGAGCTGAGAGGCAGACCAATGACCCAGGCACCAGGGTGGATAGGAGGGGTTGGTGCAGCAGAGGTGCCTATAGAAGAATCAATGCCCTCTATTATCCTCCTGGCTCCAGCAGCCGTTGAATGCCCACTTCTCCTTCTCTCCCTCCCGCAAGCATTCAGCAGCTGCAGGGGCCAGGAAGATAATGGAGGACATCGGTTCTTCTATAAGCCGCTCTTCTGCACTATTCCTCCTATCCAGGAGCATAGAAATCTGACAAGGAAGCCGCAGTGGTCCCCTGAAGCATGGGGCCAGGTCACAATTGCAACCCATACAACCCCTATAATTACAGTGCCTTGAAAAAGTATTCATGCCCCTTGATATTTTCCACATTTTGTCATGTTACAACCAAAAACGTTAATGTAATTTATTGGGATTTTATCTGATAGACCAAAACAATGTGGCACATAATTGTAAAGTGAAAGGAAAATGATAAATGGTTTTCACATTTTTTTACAAATAAATATCTGAAAAGTGTGGTGTGCATTTGTATTCAGACCCCTTTACTCTGATACCCCTAACTAAAATCCAGTGGAACCAATTGCCTTCAGAAGTCAACTAATTAGTAAATAGAGTCCACCTGTGTGTAATTTAATCTCAGTATAAATACAGCTGTTCTGTGAAGTCCTCAAAGGTTTGTTAGAGAACATTAGTGAACAAACAGCATCACGAAGGCCAACAAACACACCAGACAGGTTCAGGGATAAAGTTGTGGAGAAGTTTAAAGCAGGGTTAAAAAATATCCCAAGCTTTGAACATCTCATGGAGCACTGTTCAATCCATCATCCGAAAATGGAAAGAATGTGGCACAACTGCATAACTACCAAGACATGGCCATCCACCTAAACTGACAGGCCAGGCAAGTAGAGCATTAATCAAAGAAGCAGCCAAGAGGCCCATGGTAACTCTGGAGGAGCTGCAGAGATCCACATCTCAGGTGGGAGAATCTGTCCACAGGACAACTATTACTCGTGCACTCCACAAAACTGGCCTTTATGGAAGACTGGCAAGAAGAAAGTCATTGTTGAAGGAAAACCATAGGAAGTCCCATTTGCAGTTTGTGAGAAGCCATGAGGTGGACACAGCAATCATGTGGAAGAAGGTGCTTTGGTCAGATGAGACAAAAATTGAACTTTTTGGCCTAAAAGCAAAACGCTATTTGTGGTAAAAAATGAACACTGCACATCACTCTGAACACACCATCCCCACCGTGAAACATGGCGGTGGCAGCATCATATTGTGGGGATGCTTTTCTTCAGCCGGAACAGGATAGCTGGTCAGAGTTGATGGGATGAAGCCAAATACAGAGCAATCTTAGAAGAAAACCTGTTAGAGTCTGCAAAAGACTTGAGACTGGGGCGGAGGTTCACCTTACAGCAGGACAATGACCCTAAAGAAAAAGCCAGAACTACAATGGAATGGTTTAGATCAAAGCATATTCATGTGTTAGGATGGCCCAGTCAAAGTCCAGACCTAAATCCAATTGAGAATCTGTGGCAAGACTTGAAAACTGCTGTTCACAGACGCTCTCCATCCAATCTGACAGAGCTTGAGCTATTTTGCAAAGAAGAATGGGCAAAAATGTCACTCTCTAGATGTGCAAAGCTGGTAGAGACAGCCCCAAAAAGACTTGCAGCTGTAATTGCAGCGAAAGGTGGTTCTACAAAGTATTGACTCAGGGGGGCTGAATACAAATGCACGCCACACTTTTCACATATTTATTTGTAAAAAAAACTTGAAAACCATTTATCATTTTCCTTCCACTTCACAATTATGTGTCATTTTGTGTTGGTCTATCACATAAAATCCCAATAAAATACATGAATGTTTTTAGTTGTAACATGACACAATGTGGAAAATTTCAAGGGGTATGAATACTTTTTCAAGACACTGTATACCCCTGCAATGGAAAATAAGTGTAGACATGAAGGTATTGGAAGTGTGTTATTCTCAGGATCATCATATGAAAATAGTTTTAAAAAAGAAAACAAATGGAGGCACCATGTTTAAGGGCTTGTAAAATGCAATATATTACATTTTTGGTTTGGAGTTTAGAGATACTTTAATGTAACTAGACATTCTATTTTTTTCACCTGCAGCCCTTCTTTTATTATGGAAGCTGCCTCACTTATTTATGTGTGAATGGAGTTGAAGGCCCCTGTACAGTAAAACTACCCAATAATCCGAGTCTCCCTGGTAAAATGAACTTGTTATGGCAGAATAATTGAGCCTCCAATAATGAATTCTTTTCCAGATGTTGCGACTTCTCTGTTTTCTCATGCTAATCACTTCAGGCCATACATGGGTCGAAATTCTAAATGAATTTTCTTTCAAAAATCAAAAAGTTTTTGTATTTTGTAATTCGATGGTACCACCATTGATTTCAAAATTTGACCAACCAAACCTTCATTTTCACCCCATGTTGCTACAGAAAAGAATTTTCATGGCCGGGAATCTTCTTCTCTACATTTATTGAACCCAAACCCCAACAAGTAGTAGAGCCAAGCAACTAATAACCAGCAACTTCTGAAGGAAGTCTACTGTAACATTTTGTGAACATTTTTTCCTTCTCTCAGAACCCTTATATGTGCAGAGGTCATTGATGCTGATATGCCCATGAAAATTTAGCTTAAAGACTGTGTCTGAAGCAGACAGACAAAGGGCATGAAGTGTGAGGCCAGAGCGGCAGTGCTGCAAGCGCAAACAAGGTGGCTAATATACATTTAATTTTGTGCTAGATGAATCCTGGAAGAACCCCTGTTAGGGAAACCAATGCAATTTGCTGGAACTTTGTTTTGTTTTTTGTAAAGGTGGCCATGAAAAGCCCCTAAAAAGAAGAATTAAGCAAGTGAATGCATCGTTAAAGCAGAAGTACACTGCATTTTAGCATGTGGGTGGGTGCAGCAGTAATAATTCACACACAGTCTGGGTGCAATCAGAGGAACTTGTATTGAGACAAAAGGCAGAACTTGTTTTGCAGTAAAGGCAGAGCTTTATGCTTTATTTTGCTGAGAAATCACTTTGAAAAACACCTCCTAGCATTTCTGGCCATGGACATCTTGACTAAGGGCAGATGAATCATGTAGCGTTTACTTCCTGGAATCCATCTGCCCTTAGCTCAGGCATGCAGACAGGAGGGTGTGCTTAGCTGAGAAAAACCACCTCTCCTCCTGAGGACTCCTGGGATGTATGACATCATTTGCCTAGGCCCAGAAACCAAAAACTAACACAGGTAAATATACCTTCCTATTTACTAATGCTATAAGCATAAGGATTAAAAAGGATAAGGATTAAAAATAAGACTTTTTAAAGCTCTACCGCTTTGTTTGGCCAGGTTCATTAGTAATTTTCACTGCAGTGGGTATTCAGCCTCTGTGGTGATAATCCATAAGAGTGTAAGCTAAGGGGATGCCAGGAGGTAATAGTTCTTACGTTATTGCAATGGTCACTCCTTTTGAAAAGAGTGAGCAAGTACCATAACCTATATCTAGTACCTCAAAAAAAGCTTGCCAAAGTGTGTGCATAGGTAAATCGATTATTAATCTTTTGCTAATAAAATGTAAAAGTTATTAAGAATATCAAATGGCCCACTAGAACATAATGACAGATTATTTAGTCTCTCAGAGTTATATATACGGTAATAACTATGATGATATGATAACTATATATGATAGAGAGGTGTATAATAATTGACTTTTACTACACAGACACACAATATAAAGATAATAACCAACACTCTCATCAAGAAACCAGTGAAATGTGTTGACAACGGAGTGAGCGCTCGATCTTCAACCATAAAGAAAAAAAGTCATCACAAAGGTACTTCCATGTATGTTCATGCTATATTATAGTACAGTGTTCTCTAAACTGCAGCCCGTTGCTTGCTTTTATCCGGCCCTTGAGACATGATTCCTTCCACTGACACCAACGATGGGGCATAATTCCTTCCACTGACACTGACAATTGGGCACTATTCCTCCCACTGGAACCAACTAACACCCCCCCCAATACCAAAGATCGGGCATTGTTTACGGCCACTGGGCCCCCTAAAGTCTGAAGGACAGAAAACTGGCCATTGCTTTAAAAACTTTGGAGTCCCCTGTGATCATAGAACTAAAGGCAAAACTTTTTTTTCATTTTGTGTAGAGTGAGGGGAGGCTATATGCCAATTTTTTGCCAACTGTGTCCGATTGGGGAGATTTTCTTTCACTTCCGGTCTCACAGCTAAGACAGGAAGTGACAGGAAATCCCTCCAAACTGAAGGAATCCCTGGTTGTCAGCAGGGTCACCAAAACTAGTGTCCCCGTTGGAAGATATCCCTTATATTCTTCTTCTGGTGATAACCTGAAATTCTGGATTTTCTTTCACTTTCTCTCTCTGTGATAACGGTAAACAGGACAAATAGAGAGGGTTGAATCGTCCTAACGAGGACACAGACAGCAACAAAAACTTGACAGGTCGTCTAATTTCTCTCCACTCTATCCAAAACAAACAAAAAGTTTTCCTATAGTTCTACTTCAATTGTTTAAATAAGGATAAACTATGACAATGTATATTATTCAAATAATTTATCTTGTGCGATTTTTAATTGGGTCTCTTCCAGTTGTTTTTCAGCTCTACCAGACACCTGGTACCTTCATCTGCACACAGGGAATGTACAGTGGTCATGTACATATGTATTTCAGTTTTATGTAGATATTACTAGATTAGATCACCTCCAGGCTTTATACAGATTAATTGAACTACCACAAATTGTTTAGTACTAAGGCTAGGTTCACAGTGCTGCAATCAGATTTTAATCCGACTTTCAGTGCAATTATGTACTTCAGCTTGGATGCTACTTGGATGTGGTTTGCATATTCTGTTAAGCCAAAATGATCAAGCATCCGATTATGTGAAGAAGCTTCCTTTTCTAAATTCCTCTCTGAGGGATTGGATGTTGAATGTGATCACAGGTTCACTTTTACTGATTGTGAAGTAAATCAAGCCCAGTGTGCACAGTTCATTTCCTTTTTCTTCATTCCCCACCACTCCACTCTGCTGTCAAGAGCACAGAAGAAAATGTGCTTCTGGGTATGGAGAGCATGTGACTAATGCCTCTTCCTCTCATGAAACAGTGCTGGTGATTGCTCCCAAGTGTCCCTTGGAAACAAGGAGAGAGTATTCTTGATCAGAGCAACTTAGACAGTATTTTCTTTATTTACTCCTGGTTAGGAATGAGCCAACGTTTCCGACCTAACTTTGGATGTTGAGGCGTTCAGATAAAAGCCAGAACTTTAGCCGATTCGGCCTCCTATTTGGAAGGAGCTGAAAACGATATACATATAGATGCAATGTTTCTACCACTCCTATATAAGACAGCATCCAACTCTCACTGGTTGCTAAGGAATCTGTGATGCTGGCACCCGAGAGATCCCTAGAAACCAAAAAATATCCTTCATTGTAAATCCATCATCAATCACGATGCCAAAAGAAAAAAAAAGGCAACCCAATGCACATGACCAATCTCAATGGCACATGTACACAAATACCATTTGGTTAATGGTGTCACCACTATCCCTGCCCCTTCCCTTATATAGCTGATGACCACACTAGAAGCTGTTGTTTGGCTACATGTACCATTGGGATCAGTCGATGCGCAGGTGGCGGCATTATGATTGATTTACAAGTGACATTTTGGGGAATTCCTATTTTTTAAAGGACTTCTAGGTTACACCGTTTTTTTTCTGTGAATGAGTAGGGATATTATGTACCTCATACTCCTGCACATGAGGGGGGCAGTATCTGGGGTCCCTTTTATTATTAATTTAAAAAAGCTTCCAGATTCCCATAAGTCTATTGCCTGCAGACCCCCACAACCACTGGCCAGGGTTGTCGGGATGAGGCCCTTGTCCTCATCAACATGGGGACAAGGCAGCAAGGAACCTCCCCCGTGTTGAGGACATGTGGGCTGGTATGGTTCAGGGTGGGGGAGTGCATGTTTGCCCCAATTCTCCTCGGCAGCCAGGCTGCAAATTTGGAGTAAAGGATCTGGTATGGATTTATAGGGGGACCTCATGCTTGTTTTGTTTTTACTTGGAGTTCACCCCAAAATCTCTGATGTGCTTCATCAAAAATCACATTTACAAAGAAAATAATTATACCATTTAACTTACTGGAAAATGATATTCATTGTCAGCTTCTTTTTGTAAAAAGAAAAAAGAAAGCACACAGACCCCTCCAAAGGGCCTCCAAAACGCATAGCAGACCCTTGGAGGGCTGTTTTTTTTTAACTAAAAGGTGTCAATATCATGTAATTTGTGCCAATTTTAAACAGTTTTTTGCTGCAGCACTTTCTGTACACCATAAAATTTGCTCCTTCACAGGCAGGATTAAGGCACCTTCAGGCATTTGATTTAAAGGAACTGGAAATAGTGGACAAATTGCCAGATGGATTTTTTTTTTTTGCATTGGAACATGTGCTCCAGGACAGTGTCTGCATTCCTCAGACATTTTTTTTATATCACTTGCCTATTGGCAAAAATGGAAAGATTCGGCTTCCCTTTATCTCAAAGAGGCTCGGCATCTGAACTTCTTTGAAGTTCGCCTACCCTGCTCAATCTTAACCCAGGGCAGTTTGGCTAATCACTACTCCTGGTAGTAGACCTGAGTGGCAGGAGAATGAAGCAGCTTTTTGTACTGTTCCACTGTTTATTTTCCTTTCTTTTTTTATCAAGGCAAAGCAGAAGGGATAAGGAAGCGCACCACAAGAAAATCCTTTCCAGACACCTGGCTGTTTGACTTAGTGCTAGTGGGGTAAGTACCATATGCTTTAGAGCAGTGGTCTCCAAACTGTGGCCCAAGGGCCGGATGCAGCCCATTGCTAGCCTTTATCTGGCCCTTGGGGCACTAGTCCTTCCATTGACACCAACAGCGGGGCATAATTCCTCCTACTGATACCAACGATAAGATACTATTACTTCCACTGACATTAATGTTCAGGCATTGGGGCATTATTCTTACCATTAGTACCAGTGATGGGGCACTATACCCCTCACTGATAGCAATGATGGGGCACTATTCCCCACACTAATATCAATAATTGAACACTATTCCTTGCAGTAATACCAATAATGATAATGTGTAATAATCTCGCGCTACCACTTTCAGTAAAAATGTGAGTGTGTAAACCGAACAGCTGCTATCACTCAATAGCTTATACGTGGCTAATGGTTGTAAATCAAAAGAAATGGGTAGTGCTGCTCTGTATGTGGAGGTACATATAAATAAATTGATTCCTTTAAATATACTTTCAAAATCCAAAAAAATATATATAAATCCTAGACAGAGTGCTAATAGTGCATGTCTTTGTGAATAACTGCTGGAGAATTGAATGTAATATAAAGTGCCTTTGGAATAAAGTGATAATAGTGTTACAAACCTAATGGTGCTTCATAGATCACTGGCTGATCTGATGTGACTCCTAAACAATATATATATATATATATATATATATATATATATATATATATATATATATATATATATATATAGTGCATATATAATTAGCTGCAACCCTGTGCCTTAAGACTGGAGACGGCAACATGCATAGGTGTAAATCATGTAAACATCAAAACATGAGAAAAAACGTAATTTCTTCTAAGAATTGTCCTTATATAAAGTGCTAGTACTGTATATATATATATATATATATATATATATATAGTACTAGCACTTTATATGTATATATATATATATATATATATATATATGGATAACTGCAACCATGAGAGAAACAAAATGTAATTTCTTCTAATAATTGCCCTTAATGGTCTGGGTGTGTGAACGTGATCTATCCCTTCACCACGATGTGAATATCCATATAATTTAGTGACTATGTCCCTTTCTTCATGTGTCACCTCTGTGCTCCCTGGCCTCTCACCTTATATATACTTTAACCACTTTAGCCCCAGAAGAATTTACCCCCTTCCTGACCAGGCCATTTTTTGCGATACGGCAATGCGTCCATTTAACTGACAATTGCGCGGTCGTGCGAGGCTTTACCCCAACAAAATTTACATCCTTTTTTTTACCACAAATAGAGCTTTCTTTTGGTGGTTTTTGATCACCTCTGCAGTGTTTATTTTTTGCGCTATAAACACAGACATCCCAACCTGCAATAACTAATTTCAGCAAGGTGGCAAACTCATTTCAGGAAGGTGGGCGTGGCTTAAACCGTACTACTTATTGGGCGTGGCTTAAATGGGGTGTGGTTTTATAGAGTCTGAGATGATTTACAGAGTGCAGAATGTAGTAATGTTAAATAGGGAATGTACAGTGAGGAGTGTATGACGGTGGGTAGTTTGTGCAGGAGAGGAGTGCGGAGTGTGTGTAGGTGGGTATAATGTGCATGTGAGGAGTGTGGAGTGTACATTGGTGAGTAGTATGTGCAGGATGGTGTCAGTAGGGCAGTGGACAGTGTCAGTAGGTCTTTATTATTATTATTACTTTTTTTATTATTATTTTTTAATTATTTTTTACAATTTCTTTTTTATTTTTTGTTTTTCACAGTGATTGAGGGTGGGCGTAGTGGACAGTGTCAGTAGAAGCAGTGTGTCAGTAGTTTTTTGTTTTTATTATTTTCTCTATTATTTTTTACAATTTTGTTGTTTATTATTTTCTTTAAATATTTTTTTTTTATATTTTTTTCACAGTGCTTCTGGGGAAGGGGTGGGAAGTATGTGGCAGTGATGGTGTCAGTATGGCAGTGGATGGTGTCAGTAGTTCTTATTTTTACATATTGTTTTTTTTACAATTTTTTTTAAAATGCTTTTTGGGGGGAGGGGGTTGGGGCAGTGGACAGTGTTGGTAGGGCAGGCGGGTGGTGTCAGTAGTTTTTTATTTTAGAATTTATTTAGAATTTAATTTTTTATGATTTGTGTTTACAATTTCATTTTTTAAAATATTTTTTGCATTTCTTTTAAATCAACCCTGTTGGGGGGGGGGAGGGGGGCTTTGGTGAGATATCAGGGGTCTAAGCAGACCCTTGACATCTCCTCTTTGTGACAGAGAAAGAGGCTGGGGACACAGATTCCCCAGTCCCTTTCTCAGCCCTTGAAGATGAATGGACAGAAGACAGCGCCTCCTGTCCATTCATAAATTGAGAATAATACACAGGTTACTCTGCTCCATTTTCACAGGACACAGGAGCGATCTCGCTCACTGTGTCCAATTCAGAAAGGAAAGGGCCGGTAAATGACTGGTCCCTTCCTCCGCTCTCCATCCTGACAGATCCCCACTTCCGGCAGGAGAGGAGAAGAGGGAAGCCAGGTGTGGGGGAAGAGGGGGGCAGAGGAGGAGAACAGGGAACAGGAGAATGGGGGGGGGTGAAGGACACGGAGGGGAGCCGTAGAAGAATGGAGGGAGAAGAACAGGGGGGTAGAAGGGGGGCTGGAGGAGGAGGATACAGGCAACAGTCGGGGATGATCGGTGCAGCAGGAGGGACAGCTGTGATCACCGATCTCTCTGTATAGCTTTCTAGCCGACAGCCGCGGGAGGGAGAGAAAGAGAACAGGATGTCAGCTATACAGGGAGATCGGTGTTCACAACTGTCCTATCACCTGAACCAGGGGACCATCCAGGATCTGCCCCACAGCCGGGATATTGGGCAGCACTTGCGGGTGTCCTGGAGCTGCCCCCGAAATTCGGGAGGCTCCCTCACCTTGCGGGAGACTTGGGATGTCTGTAAACAAAGAAAGATAGACAATTTTTAAAAAAAACACAAATTTTTTTAATTTTTGCTATAATAAATATCCCCCAAATTAAAAAAAAACAAACAAATTTCTTCATCAGTTTAGGCCAATATATACTCTTCTACATATTTTTGGTAAAGAAAATTGCAGAAAAGTATAATAAGAAGAAAATAAGCGTATATTAATTGGTTTGCGCAAAAGTTATAGCGTCTACAATCTATGGGAAAGATTTATGGCATTTTTATTATTATTATTTTTTTTTTTTCACTAGTAATGGGGTTGATCTGCGATTTTTAGCTTTACTGCGACATTGCGGCGGACAGATCGGACACTTTTGATACATTTTTTGGGAAAATTGACAGTTATACAGCGATCTGCTATAAATATGCACTGGTTACTGTGTAAATAACTAAGTAAGTCAGGGAATGGGGTTAACACTAGGGGCGATCAAGGGGTTAAAAGTGTTCCCTCGTGAGTGATTCTAACTGTATGGGGATGTGACTGACTGGGGGAGGAGACAGATCGTGTGTTCCTACTTAGTAGGAACACACGATCTGTCTCCTGTCCCCTGACAGAACAGGGATTTGTGTGTTTACACACACAAATCCCGGCTCTCTCTCTCGTGCCTGCAGTCATGGATGGCCGGAGGGGATCGCGCAACCCCAGCCAGCCATGCGGGTCCCCCCGCTGCTATGGCTCTTAAAGGGGCCGATGCACCTGTACGGCGGTTTGCGCAGTGGTGCCATTCTGCCGCTGTATATGTATGTGAGGCGGTGGGGAAGTGGTTAAATCAGCATAACATTGTATCTCTCAAAGATGGTGTATTGGCATGGACTCGCCTCTAGGGGTCATCTGTTTAGATGTTTCCAATACTCTGCATATGGTTGTAACTGTGCTGGATTTCCTACAGGGTGGTCCTCTCCAGTGGGCTTCCAGACAAAATGTAGATGAAGACAGAGTAAAAGCATTTATTAAAACCAAAACAGCATTAACTCACATTTAAAAAGCCGATAACCCTTTCTTCGGCCGCTAGCGGGGGGTTTAAAGCGCCCCGTTAGTGGCCGAAAAGCGCCGCTATAACAGCATCATAATATAATATCGCTACCACCCCAGTGTGAAAAGGGTCTAAGTGCTCCATAAATACATTTATTTTTATTATGAAAAATTCTAAACACTTTTTTAAATTAGAATTTCATATAAAATACATTCTCTAAACCTGACATTCCATGAAATAAACATAGAACTATATATAGTCCACAAAATGACAAAGCTCTAAAGCAGGGATTTCCAAACCTTTCAAAGGGACAGTTTACTGTCCTTAAGACTTTAGGAGGGCCGGATGGCGACCAGTGGGGGTAGAAAATGTCCCAGGCCCAGCATCAGTGAGAATAAACATTGGATCAGTGTTGGTAGTCAGCTACATAGCGTCTGGACTGTGATATTATTTAACCACTTCAGCCCTGGAAGGATTTACCCACTTCCTGACCAGGCCATTTTTTGCGAAATGTCACTTTAATTGCAAAGGGCGTGCGACGCTGTACCCAAACAAAATTGATGTCCTTTTTTTCCCACAAATAAAGCTTTCTTTTGGTGGTATGTGATCACCTCTGCGGTTTTAATTTTTTGCAATATAAACAAAAAAAAGCTTAAATTTTGAAAAAAAAAGTTTTAGTTTCTGCTATAAAACATTTCCAAAAAAACCCCAAAAATGTAAAAAAACAAATGTATTTATCATTTTAGGCCGATATGTATTCTGCTAAATATTTTTGGTAAAAAAATTGCAACAAGCGTATATTGATTGGTTTGCGCAAAAGTTATCGGGGATAGATTTATGGCATTTTTATTTATTTTTTATTATATGTAATTACTATATATATGTGCTAGCACCTTGATTTTCATTGGTTTCCTTTTCAGAGGTAGGGCAGCTTTACATTTTTGTCATTTTTTAATTTTTTTATTGGTTTCCTTTTCAGAGGTGGTTTATTCACTTAAAGGGACAGCCTTTAACACTGCTGCTCTTGCTTAGGGACCTTACTGAACTGCGCAAAGAGGTGGAAGGTGACATTTTGATCCATGGATCAGAAACGTACTTTAATTCAGTAAAAACAAACTTCACCATGATTTTCATTCACAGGCTGCCATGAGTCTAGTTGGTGTAAACACTGCAATGTAGCTTCTCCTGCAATCTCTCATGACCTTCTTCTTTCATCCATCAGACACCACTGGGAGAACACAGTCCCTGGTTCTCCAGGAGAGCAACTGTCTGAGTTGTTCACATGCTGTAGGTAGCCTGGCAGTTTCACAGAACCTGTGCAGAACAGCTTCTCCACACACCAACAAGCAACCTTTTTATAATTCCTAGAAGTGTATATAACGCATCCCGTAATCCCGTATCTCTGTTTTACCTGTGTATTTATTGGTCTGGTTCAAACATACCCTTCTTTTTCCTATAGCCCAGAAGGCCACACTACGCTAAACTTGACTGCACCAGACAGTATCACCAAATGGGAGACGAGCGCCGTGTGCCTTGGAAATTCTGGTATTGGGGAGATCAGAAATGTTGGGCTCATCACCTTCCAGCCTTATTTCATTGAATTAATTATGCCTTATTCTGTGGTACAAGAAGAGACATTTCAAATTGAAGCCCAGGTCTTCAGCTATGAGAAGAAATGTATTCTGGTAATGCTAATTATTGGTCAATAATCTCTAAATGGATGACACTAACTTTGCTAAAGCACTATGGGGTCAATTCAAGAAAGATTACCGCAGAGCCCCCCCGCCCCCAAAGCATCCCCCATGTTAAGGGCATGTGGCCTAGTATGGTTCAAGAGGGGGGGCGCTTGCTCGTCTCCCCTTTTCTGGCCTGCTGGGCTGCATGCTCAGATAACAGTCTGATATGGAGTTGGGGAGGGGGGCACGCTTTTTTTTTTAAATTTTGGCATGGGGTTCCCCTAAAAATCTATACCAGATCCAGAGGGCTTGGTCTAGATTGGGGGGGCATTTAGTTTCTTTAAAGAATTTTTAATTGCCAGCATGTTTTTTTTTTTTACATTCAGTCATCCGTTGTCAGGAACGCAGCTGCCGGCTTCCCGGCCCGCTCCTTAACAGCCAGCTACCGTGCAATAAATTACCACTTGACAATATGCTGTAATTAACATATTACCGTTATTTTACCGCATGACGAATTTACTACCAAATTCTTAGCGAATTGAACATTTGTACAATTGTTTCTGCATGCGTTATTTTACCATATTATTTCAGTGGTTATTTAATTCTTGGTGAATTGACCCATATGTATCATAAATATTTTTTTTTAATAAAATACTGGTTACTGCTGAACTCCAGGAATTCAGCCACTTTCTAAAATGTGCTGTCTTAAAATGGGTTGGGTCCAGCAGGGTGCATGCTGCCTCCCGAACTTCTCTTTTCTTTACCACTAACAGTTTTAATGAGCGCCAATAGTATAGCTATTCCCATACTCCTGGTGTTCTGACAGGAGGGATGTTGCTTTCTTAAACAGTAGCAGCTCTGCCCGCTCCTTCCCTCTACTGTCCATTCACAAAAAGCTTTGTATTTTGTGAATGGGTTCATATACTACAAAGTACTTTGTGATTGGACAGGAGGAGAAGAGGAGCGTGCAGAGTGGCTACATGCGACTCTGCAGCTTCTGGAGCTGAGACCAGAAGGTCCAGCGTCGGAGAATGGGAATTATTGTGAAAGCTGTGCTCCCGGCTCTCAGTAAGAATGTATATTGTGAATGAAAGTGATAAGTCCATGAGGTGACATGCACCTCATTGGACTTAAACTTTTTGTAACCCAACACATTTTAGAAAGCGGCTCCCTCCTTCCCTTCTGACTGTTTCGGGATCTTCTCAGATGCACGGGATGTGCAGGGAGAGTGGGGGAGAAGGGATTGACTTGTGGGGCAGAGACAGAGGTGCCCGGGGTCTGGCCGGGGGGGGCTGGTTGAGGATATGTACTAGGGGGTGCTTTGTTTTGGGTTAGAAATTACTTGTGCTAGAAGTAGAAGGATGGGGCATATTTGGCATTTAACCCCCCCAGCGCAATTCCTCTCCCCTCTCAAAGCACCGCCTAGCACATAACCTCTACCCCCCAATCAAAGATCCCATCCCGGCTTCATCCAACACCCCGATCCAATCCCAGCTCCTTCCATTCCCCTGATCCCATCCCGGCTCCATCCATTCCCCCGATCCCATCCTGGCTCCATCCATTCCCCCCATCCCAACTCGGCTCCATCCATTCCCCCGATCCCAACCCGGCTCCATCCATTCCCCTAATCCCAGCCCGGCTCCATCCCCGATCCCATCCTGGCTCCACCCATCCCCCCGAGCCTATGCCAGCTCCATCCAACCCCCCCGATCCCATTCCGGCTCCATCCATTCCCCCAATCCCATCTTGGCTCCATCCATCCCCCTGTTCCCATTCCAGCTCCATCCATCCTGGCTCCATCCACCCCCCCGATCCCAACCCGGCTTCCGCCATCCCCGACCCCATCCTGGCTCCATCCACCCCCCCCATCCCATCCTGGCTCCATCCATCCCCCCAATCCCATTCCGGCTCCATCCATTCCCCCAATCCTATTCTGCCTCCATCCATCCCCCTGTTCCCATTCCAACTCCATTTATCTCACCAATCCCATTCCAGCTCCATCCACCCCCCCCCTCGATTCCATTCCGGCTCTGTCCACCACCCGGGTCCATCCATTGTGGCAGGTTAAGGGGGGAGAGCCACACCGACACACTAGCCTGCTTAGTACCAGGGGGGTATTACACCATGTTTTACCACACCAGGTGACACCAACCCTAGTGACGCCACTGGGCTGCACATGTGCTTACTGAACACAGGGGTTCGGCCACTCAGCACGGGCGCCATTCAGGGAATGCTTTGCATTTTCTGAATGAATGTAAAGCATTCTCTGATTGAATGAGGTGTTGAGTATGACGTCACCACTCCACCACCACTCCAGAATACAAAGCATTCTCTGAATGATACCTGGGCCAAGCTGCTGACCTCCTGAATTTAGCAGGCGAGCCACTCAGTATGGGACCTGAAAGCAAGTGGAGATCACTGAAGTAGCAATGATTCTAGTCTTCTGGGGCATCAGCCAGGTATGGTATATACAAAATTACATGCTGGACCAATGTAACAATGTACCCATGCCTGGAACTATTCTTTAAAAAAATTTCAGCCTTTGTTGCATATCAGCACAGCTGATTTAATGCAGCCTCTTTGCAACCATCCTCTGTCTACATGCATGTGTCCTAGCAACTGCAACACATAAGTTCTTAGGGTTTGTTTCTTGATGGCAACATCAACATGCCTGTGCAATGTGTGCATAGATCAGTGTTTCTCAACTCCAGTCCTCAAGGCACCCCAACAGGTCATGTTTTCAGGATTTCCCTCAGATGAAACGGCTGTGGTAATTACTAAGGCAGCAAAACTGATCAAATCACCTGTGCAAAATAATGGGAAGCCTGAAATCATGACCTGTTGGGACACCTTGAGGACTGGAGTTGAGAAACACTGGCATAAATGCTTGTAGTTCCCAGAAAAGGTTGTAAAAGAGCGGCAACATAGAAGAACAGTTAGAGATCAGGGGCTTAGCACAGTCACCCTATTGAAGTCAGCTTATAAAAAGCTCCCTTTGATAGTCTCACTTCTCTATTAAGGCTGTAATGTTCTAGTTCAGGGGGATCAACAGAGGGGGATACTTACTTTTTTTCTTGTTCCTCAAGCAACTTAGTGCTGTTGACCACTTCCATTCCAGCCCCAGAAAATGTGGGCGGTTTCTGAGTTTTCTGATGTACATGATGAAGTCATAGTGTGACAGAGGTGCAGGAAACCATTATTCCCTGTTCACTCAGCCCATTTTTGCACCATGAGTCATGACCTGCAAGTAGCATCTGTCATTACTTCTGGGTAGTGCAGAAGTAAACAGGGAACACTAGTTCCCCACATCTCCACATGGGTGCAATGAACAGTGCATGTACAGTGCCTTGAAAAAGTATTCATACCGATTTTTTTACATTTGTCATATTACAATCAAAAACATAAATTTATTTTATTGGGATTTTATGTTATAGAAAAACACAAAGTGTCACATAATTGTGGAGTGAAAGGAAAACGATAAATGGTTTTCAAAATGTTTTACAAATAAAAATCTTAAAAGTGTGGCGTGCTTTTATATTCAGCCCCCCCCCCCCCCCCATAGTCAATACTGTGTAGAACCACCTTTCACTGCAATTGCAGCTGCAAGTCTTTTTGGGGATGTCTCTACCAGCTTTGCACATCTAGAGAGTGACATTTTTGCCCCATCACTGCCACCCACACTTCAGCCCGGTCTACCGGCCTCCCAGCCTGGCATCCAGGCACCCATCCACGGATCTAGTCCCTGCTGCCGCCCCTCTAGCGGTACACTAGGATCCCCCCACTGACCTCCTCCGGGCGCTGCACTCACCCAGTCCGTCCGGCCGCCCAGGACACTCCGCGGCTCCTACCCGGCTCCGGCTGCCTGCCGGCAGCACATCACTGCCGCTCCTCACACCACCGCCTGGTAGCTCGTCCGGCGGACCAGCGCCCCCCTCCTGCCAGCCTTCCCACCGGTTCCACCCGCCCACTACAGCATAAGGGCCCGGGTAACCACGCTAGGACAGCCCGCGGCTTGGGCCTAGCAGGCGGCCATCTTAGTACTCCTATTGCCGGCCTGGTCACCGCTCAGGCCTAGCCGGCAGCCATCTTGCTACACTTAGGCTGAACAATACAGCTTCTGGGCCTCCCTCCCTAGGCCGCAAGCACCCAGCCGCATCACATCACCTCCTGATTTGACCCCAGTCCCCCCCCCCGGACACCACCGCAGCCGCTGTCTAGCCACCCCGATCAGCCGCTAGGTTGGTGGGACAGACCACGGCTGCGGCCCAGCTCCGGCAGCCACACCCCCCCTCCCTCTCCCAACAGAGCCCGTTCCCCCTCCACACCTGGAACACCCCCCGCTACTAGACCACACCGCAGAGGGCACTGGTGACTGGCGACTCACCTGATCCCAATCCACCGCAGATCGCGCTAGACGCAGCCACCGCACCACCCACCATCCTACAGGTAAGCACCAAGCTCACTAGCAGTTGATCCAGGGGCCGAGCCCGATCGCCCCTCGGGGGGTCAGGAAGGAATTTTTTCCTCTGCTGCGCTATTGGCTTCGCAGCGGAGGTTTTTTTTGCCTTCCTCTGGATCAACAGGAGGGTGGTAAGCACACCACCTCCGCCAGGTCCTCCGCACCACATTAACCCGGCACCCAAACCACTCCAGAAGCAGTGGTGACCATCCGATCCCAACATCCTCCTGCAAGCTCGTCATCGCTACATCAGTATCATCATCATTAGATCAACCTTCTTTCAACAACGCTGCCTTCTCATCATGTGCAACTTCAAATACACAGCAGACGCCCTTCACAGGCTAAGAAACGCTGCCTCAATCCTGCCAACCGCCACTCAAAAAAGACTAAAAAAAGAACAATTACTAAGGACCAAGCCACAATCAACCATCAGAAACAGGGAGACATCGATCCAACCACAACAACTAGCATGCGCCATGATCAACACCAGATCTGCAGTCAAGCACAGGCTGGAAATCTACAACTTTATCAACGAAAACAACATTGACTGCCTCTTCATTACAGAAAGCTGGCTAACACCTGACTGCAACACCATTCTAGCTGAATTGGTGCCCGAGAACTACAGTATCCTAACCGAGCATAGAATAGGAAAAAAAGGAGGAGGCCTAGCAGTGATTTTCAAATCGCACCTTGTTTTCACCAAACCAACTTTACAGAACTCAGTGCCCTTCATGGAAACTCTCTCACTGCATCTTCAAGCAACACCTCAAGACACCATTCACATACTACTATGCTACAGACCACCAGGACCAAAGACCAATCTCCTTACTCCACTCACCGAATTCTTCTCAATACACACCCTGAAAACCAAAAACCTGCTGGTACTTGGGGATTTTAACCTCTGGGCAAACTCTGCCCAAGACTGTATCGCAACCGCCTGCGTCAACCAAATGGAAGAACTGGGCCTGCAACAACTGATAAACGCTCCCACACACGGTTCAGGACACACTCTAGACCTCATCTTCAAACAGAATATGGACATCAACATACTGGACAACACTCCACTACCATGGACGGACCACCACGCTATCAAATTCAAAATCACCATCAACACCACCTCCCAAAAACAGAAACGGACAACAACAACAAAATGGAATAGATCCCAGAAGAAACTACACTCCGAACTCTTCAAAACCACATTATCAAAAAAAATACTTCTGCTAAACTCAAACCTATCAACGGAACAAACACTCAACTGCCTAAACAAGGTATTACTACAAACAGCAGACTCAGTGGCGCCAAAACGCAGAACACCTATCCGCAATAAAAACTCAAGATGGTTTAATGCCACGCTCACCCTACTCAAGCAAGAACGTAGAAGAGCTGAAAGAGCATGGAGAAGAAATCCCACTAAGGAAAACCGTACCAACTACAAAGAACTTACTGTGAAATACCACAAGGCAATCTTCAAAGCCAAAAAAGAACATTTCTCGGACACCATCTCAACTGCCCTAAATCGTCCGCGAGAACTTTTCAAACTAGTCACCCAGTCAATGAACCCGACTTGCTTAGAGCCACCCGAAAACAATACTCAAGAATTCTGCAATGAATTATCGGATTACTTCATCGACAAAATCGACAACATTCGGAAATCGATTCATCAGAAAAGAACAACCAACCTCATTCAACCAAAGCAAAAAGAAGATATTAACACAAACATCACGCAACCACCGAAATTTTCTTTGTCCCCTATCACCGTTGACACGACTATAAACATCATCAGAAGCCTTCGAGACAGCACATCCCCAAACGACATCATTCCCACAAAACTCCTTAAAGAATGTTCCGACATCCTGGCCCCTACCCTGACACACCTCATAAATCAATCATTCAAAGAAGGGACTGTACCAACCTCCCTCAAGCAAGGCATCGTCAAACCTCTGCTGAAGAAACCCAATCTTGACCCTAAGGACCCCAACTGCCGGAGACCGATAACAAGCCTCAACACCATCTCCAAGATTATGGAGAAATCAGTAGTACTGCAACTACAACGCCACCTGGACACACATCAACTCCTGGACCCACTGCAATCAGGCTTCCGCCCAGGCCATGGCACAGAAACAGCACTCCTCAAAATATGGGACGACGCCCTTGAAGCAGCAGATAACGGAGAATCTAGTCTCCTGGTACTGTTGGACCTCAGCGCAGCATTTGATACAGTGAACCACAATACTTTACTTGTCCGCCTCTCAGAAGTGGCAGGAGCCACAGGTCTGGCGCTAAAATGGCTTGCATCCTTCCTAGAGAATCGCTCTCAGACAGTGAAACTAGGAACATTCACCTCAGAGACCCGGGCAGTCTCCTGCGGAGTTCCCCAGGGCTCACCCCTGTCACCAGTGCTATTCAACATCTACATCCGCCCACTTCTCAATATCATCAGGAAAACGGACATCTGTTTCCACTCATATGCCGATGACACCCAACTCTACTTTCGCATCACCGGTCAAAAAAACCATCATCAACAATTAGAAGAATGCCTCTGTTCAATTGATGATTGGATGACCATCAGCTCCCTCAAACTTAACGGTTCGAAAACAGAACTTCTTCTCCTACATGCCAATAGAAATTCCAAAATGAAGACCCCGTGGACACCCCCCACCATCCTCGGACAGACCATCACTCCAAGCCTCAAAGTCAAGAGTCTCGGAGTGATCTTTGACTCAGGAATGACAATGGATGCTCAAATAGGATCAGTGGTGAGCGGATCCCACCATCTCCTCCGCCTCCTACGCAGACTCATCCCCTTCATCCCAGAAGAAGACAAACCGGCAGTTGTGGGAACAATCATCAACTCCCGACTCGACTATGCAAATTCGCTCTACATAGGACTACCCCAATATCAGCTTGCGCGCTTACAACTCATTCAAAACACGGCGGCAAGACTGTTAACAGGAAAAAAACCCTGGGAATCCATTTCACCATCCCTAAAGTGCCTACACTGGCTAACCGTAAAGAATCGGATCAAATTCAAGACCCTCTGCCTCACCCACAAATGCATACAAGGAAATGCTCCGCTATATCTGCAGGAGAAAATAAAACACTACACACCCAATCGCAGCCTTCGATCAGCTAACCAAAACCTCCTCATCATTCCAAAATATCGCTACAAAGCAAAGGGAGAACGAAGATTTGCAGTCCAAGGACCTCGACTATGGAACGCTCTTCCGACCCACATCCGCATGGAAGAAAACCATCAGGCCTTCAGGAAAAAACTAAAGACCTTCCTTTTCTAAGAAGCTGGCAACAGAGAACGCATTCTAGCGCCTTGAGGCGATTTAGTTCGCATTTGCAGCGCTCTACAAATCATTCATTCATTCATTCATTCTTCTTTGCAAAATAGCTCAAGCTCTGTCAGATTGAATGGATAGCGTCTGTTAACAGCAATTTCTTGCTACAGATTCCCAATTGGTTTTAGGTCTGGACTTTGACTGGGCCATTCTAACACATGAATATGTTTGATCTAAACCATTCCATTGTACCTCTGGCTGTATGTTTAGGGTCGTTTTCCTGGTGGAGGGTGAACCTCCGCCCCAGTCTCAAACGGGTTTACCTCTAAAATTGCCCTGTATTTGGCTCCATCCATCTTCCCATTAACTCTGACCAGCTTCCCTGTCCCTGCTGAAGAAAAGCATCCCCACAACATGATGCGGCCACCACCATGTTTCACGGTGGGGATGGTGTGTTCAGGGTGATGTGCAGTGTTAGTTTTCTGCCACACACCATGAGCCTCTTGGCTGCTTCTCTGATGAATGCTCTCCTTGCCCGGCCTGTCAGTTTAGGTGGAAAATAATGTCTTGGTAGGTTTGCAGTTGTGCTATACTCTTTCCATTATCCGATGATGAATTGAACAGTGCTCCATGAGATGTTCAAAGCTTGGGATATTTTTTTATAACCTAACTCTGCTTTAAACTTCTCCACAACTTTATCCCTGACCTGTCTGGTGTGTTTTTTGGTCTTTGTGATGCTGTTTGTTCACTAAGGTTCTCTAACAAGCCTCTGAGGGCCTTACAGAACAGCTGTATTTATACTGAGATTAAATTACACACAGGTGGACCCTATTTACTAGTTAGGTAACTTCTGAATTGGTTCCACCAGACTTTAGTTAGGGTTATCAAAGTAAAAGGGGCTGAATACAAATGCATGCCACACTTTTTACGTATTTGTAAAAAAATTGAAAAACATTTATCATTTTCCTTCCACTTCACAATTATGCGCCACTTTGTGTTGGTCTATCACATAAAATCCCAATAAAATACATTTACGTTTTTGATTGTAACATGACAAAATGTGGAAAGTTTCAAGGGGTGTGAATACTTTTTCAAGGCACTGTATTTGGCCAATATTTCTCAACATTTTTTAGTCACAACACCCTTTAAACATGCAAAATCACAGGGCACCCTAGTCCTGAACTATATTTACTGGGCTGGAGGATACTGACATATGCACTGTATGATGATGTCCCCTTCTTTACGGCATAATATCGGACAGTTCTCCCTTCATATCACCTATTGTGTCGTAATTAGGACCATCTTAATGCACGGGCCTGCCTGGGCACTGCCAGGTGCATTGGAGGCCCCCGCAACTCCCCCCCGCACTCTCCTGCACTTCACAGGGGTTAAGGAAAACCCCCCAAGATGGAGCATTTGCTGCTTGTGTGGGCGGGATATGTACTGCTCGGATTACGTGGGATGAACAGGAAAGAACAGCGGAGATGGGAGAAGTATACATCCCATCCACATAAAATCGCTACTGGATCTAGGGGGCTGCTGGGGTGGGCTGCCCCTCCCCCCCGGAGTCCAGCTGCACCCCACAAAAGCCCTCCACCACTCCTGATCCTGTGCTGGCAGTCTCCTATCCCTGCACAGTACACAGCTTGAGCAAAGCTCTAAGAGCTCCTTCTCCCCATCCGATTCCATTACACATAGCCACAATCTCTACAGTGTAGAGCAGGCTATTGCAATTGAGCCGCTGTTCTGACCATGGATTTTCAGAGGTAAGAACTAAACACAGTAGCCAGCTATACTGTATACTGTGCAGATCGTGGCCACAGTATGTGTAAGGGAATCAAATTTCAACCCAGTGTGTGCTGTGGGGGGAGCAAGAGATCTTGGTGCTCGTGTTCAGGCTGTGTACAGTGCAGAGATAGGAGACAGATTTTTTCCAAGGAAACTATCAGCAGTGACCCCTGTACTGTGCTCTCCTGCCTGCCCTGTACTGTGCCCTCTTGTGCGCCCTATACTGTGCCTTCCTACCTCCTATACTGTGCCCTTCTGCCTCCCATACTGTGCCCTCCTGCCCCCCATACAGTGCCCTCCTGCCCACCCTGTACTGTGCCCTCCTGCCCCCATACTGTGCCCTCCTGCCCGCCCTGTACTGTGCCCTCCTGCCCCCCTGTACTGTGCCCTCCTGCCCCCTAGTACTGGGTCCTCCTGCCCCCCTGTACTGTGCTGTCATGCCACCCTGTACTGTTCTCCTGCCCGCCACACACCCTTGTACTGTGCTCTCCTGCCAGCTCTGTACTGTGCCCTCCTGCCCACCCTGTACTGTGTACAGACATACATATATACAAGCCACTGATAGTCTGGGGGAGGCATTTATGACAGAGGGGCAGTGTGTACAGGGAGGGGGATTAAGTAAAAAAGAGTGGGAGCAGGGTGTAAAAGGGAAAAGAGATTCAGTGTATACAGAGCTGCAGTGTTTAGAGAGAGTGAGATAGTGTGTACAGGGGGTGAATTTAATTTACTATTATTCTCTAGTTGTGTTTATTTGTTGTTTCTTATGAGACAAAAAGCCACACACAATACGTAACATAATTTAATCACACCTACTTTTGCCACGGCGTATTAGCGTGCCGCAGGAATCTGTCTCTCTAGTAGGAGCCCTAGTGCATTACTTTGCCCAGTGCGCCCATGATGCTATTAAGATGGCACTGATCATAATCAGCCCATTTCACATCAGAGTCAACTCATTTAACATCAGAGTCCACCATAAAATTAGGGTCAGTCCCCATCACATTATAGCAAGCCTACTTTAGAACAAAGTCCTCAGTAGCCCTTTGCACAAAGAGTCCTACCTTCAAATCCTTACCATTACTGCAGCATCATGGCAGGGGGTGAGAGGTGGAGCAGCTCTGGACAGAAGCAGGACTTCTGTCCTCTTCTGAATCCCCACCCTGGATTAATGTAATCTGTTTTCATAGTGTGGGCAGGCCAGCCACAAGCACAACAGTAACAAATGACGCCACTCATCCTGGTTCTTCCCCCTGCACCATGGAAATGAATGATGTGGTGTGGAGGGTAGGGGCAGGGCACTATGCAGTCATGCCAACTTACTGTAGCATTGCTAAGCCTGCATGTTGACCCTCTGCCCCCTCCACTTCCTGGGACAAATACTACTCGCCCTGGGGGGTCCTGTATCAGGAGCCAGACAAATATGTAACAAACTTGAAAAATGGAAGTCCAGATTGTCCCGACACATACAGATGACATCACCGCCAAGGCATTTCAGTCATTGTTAATGATCTCTCCTCTCCCCTGAAGCTAGCCACTGGGGAAATCACATAACCGGACTGGAACGCCCTCAGAATAGGTAGGCATAAGCATCTTCCTTTCACAGGGTAGTTAACATAGGATTTTGAATGGGTGGGGAGTTTAAACTTAGCAATGGCCTGGAATTTTACCTTAAATATTGAGCCTGATTTTGGATTGATTATTTTGGATCACTACTGAGAATTGTTCTTTAATCTATTAAATTCACATAAATAAGTTTGTTTGTTTGTCTCTTATTTGTTTTCTTATTCTAACAGGTGGTGGTCTCCTTGTCAGATGCCGATGGTATCCAAACAGTCCAAAGCAAAGAACAAGCCAAATGTGTCTGTGATGGTCATGCCACCTACTTCAGCTGGAATGCCACAGCTTCAAAACCAGGTACAACACACATTTATTTCTACAATACTTCCAAATATTGATGCCTTTAAAAAAAAAAAGAAAAACACTTTTTCTGCTTAGCTTGCTTAGGGGAATTTAACAGCTGAGTAGATATTAGGTACAATATTTCATATGCTGTACAATGTTGGCATGCTTGATTTACACACACCTGGCAACTTTATTAGGTACAGCTTGCTTATACCTGGTTGGTCCCCATTTCCCTTCAGAATTGCTTTTATTCTTCGTGGCATAGATTCAACAATGTGTTGGAAACATTCCTCAGAGATTTTGGTCCATATTGACATGATAGCATCACACAGTTTCTGCAGATTTGTCGGCTGCATATCCATGATGCAAATCTCTCGTTCAACCATATCCCAAAGGTGCTCTATTGGATTGAGATCTGCTGACTGTGAAGGCCATTGGAGTACAGTGATCCCATTACCATGTTCAAGAAACCATTTTGAGATGATTTGAGCTTTGTGACATGGTGCATTATCCTGCTGGAAGGAGCCATCAGAAGATGGGTACACTGTAGTCATAAAACAAGGGACAAATGGTCAGCAACAATACTCAGGTAGGCCGTGGCATTTAAACTATGCTCAATTGGTACTAAGGGGTCTAAAGTGTTTCAAGAAAATATCCCCTACACCATTACATGACCACCACCAGCCTGAACTGTTGGCACAAGACAGGATGGATCCATGATTTCATGTTGTTTACGCCAAATTCTGACCCTACCATCTGAATGTTGCAGTTGAAATCGAGACTCATCAGACCAGGCAACATTTTTCCAATCTTCTATTGTCCAATTTTGGTGAGCCTGTGTGAATTGTAGCCTCAGTTTCCTGTTCTTAGCTGACAGGAGTGGCGCCTTGTGTGGTCTTCTATTGCTGTAGCCCATCTGTTTCAAGGTTCTATGTGTTGTGTGTTCAGAGATGGTATTCTGCATACCTTGGTTGTAGCAAGTGGTTATTTGAGTTACTGTTGCCTTTCTATCATCTGGAACCAGTCTGCCCACTCTCTTCTGACCTCTAACATCAACAAGGCATTTTCGTCCACACAACTGCTGCTCACTGGATATATTTTCTTTGTCAGACCTGTAAACCCGAGAGATGGCTGTGTGTAAAAATCCCAATAGATCAGAAGTTTTTGAACGTGGCATGGTTGTTGGTGCCAGACGGGCTGGTCTGAGTATTTCAAAGTCACTTAAATCCCCTTTCCTCCCAATTCTGATGCTCAGTTTGAACTTCAGCAAGTTGCCTTCAGCACGTCTAGATGCCTAAATGCTTTGAGTTTCTGCCATGTAATTAAACGATTAGCAATTTGTATTACCAAGCAACTGAACAGGTGTACCTAATAAAGTGGCCAGTAATGCCCCGTACACACGGTCGGATTTTCCGATGGAAAATGTCCGATCGGAGCGTGTTGTGGGCTCCATCGGACATTTTCCATCGGATTTTCCGACACACAAAGTTGGAGAGCAGGAGATAAAATTTTCCGACAACAAAATCCGTTGTTGGAAATTCCGATCGTGTGTACACAAATCCGACGGACAGAGTGCCACGCATGCTCAGAATAAATAAAGAGATGAAAGCTATTGGCCACTGCCCCATTTATAGTCCCGACGTACGTGTTTTACGTCACCGCGTTTAGAACGATCGGATTTTCCGACAACTTTGTGCGACCGTGTGTAGACAAAACAAGTTTGAGCCAACATCCGTCGGAAAAAATCCTAGGATTTTGTTGTCGGAATGTCCGAACAAAGTCCGACCGTGTGTACGCCCTATAAGTGTAGATCTCTGCTTTAGCTTAAAATCCCAAACAGGCCCCCATCTTAGTAGTGAAGCTCCAGCATAATATATGGAACCATTTATCCAGCCAGTATGCATACAGCTATTTCATGTTTGTTGGTCCTTCTCATTACAAAACATTACGGTTTCAATGAACACAAATGTTAAAAGCCTTACTCCAGGAATACTATGACTTTAAATGGTTTGTTTGAACCAATTGGCTCAAACTTTTTTCTTCACTGATACATCTTGTAAAACATGCTGCTGTCAGCGCTGTATCAGCCACATACACTATACAGCACTACAGCACTGTGTTCAGCAGAAGTACGAGGATTCCATTCCTTATCAAAATTTAATCTAACTGAGAGCTTTTCAGCCATTCGGAGAAAGTCTTGTATTTTTATGAATGAATATAAGGCTTCCTCTGATTGACTGAGGTGGAAAGTTGGGCAAGTGGGAAAGTTGGGCAAGTGATGTCATGATCTCCACACCAGACAATCAAGAAGCCTTGTATTCATTCATAAAATACAAAGCTTTCTGTGAATCAACTTCGATTTCTATTTTGATCCAAAAATGGGATGGGAAGTTCCTGTACTGCTGCTGGACCACAGCGATATATACTGCATATACAGTAGCTGATTCTACATACAGTTTATACTGTTCTTCTTACAGTGGGGAAAATAATTATTTGATCCTCTGCAGATTTTGTAAGCTTTCCCACTTACATAGAAATGCAAGTGGGCAAACTTATAAAGTCTGCAGGGGATCAAATAATAGTTGTATTTTAAATTATAGAGACAGAATATCAAGTAAAAATCCAGAAAAAACACATGATACAAATGTTATACATTGAGTTGCAGTTCAGTGAGTAAAATTAAGTATTTGATCCCCAACCATAAAATGACTTAGTACTTGGTGGAAAAACCCTTGTTGGCAAGCACAGAGGTAAGACTTTTTTTTGTAGTTGGTGACCAGGTTTGCACACATCTCAGGGGGGATTTTGGTCCACTCTTTTTTACAGATCTTCTCTAAATCCTTAAGGTTTTTTGGCTGTCTCTTGGCAACTCGAAGTTTCAGCTCCCTCCATAAATTTTCTGTAGGATTAAGGTCTGGAGACTGGCTAGGCCACTCCATGACCTTAATGTGCTTCTGCTTGAGCCATTCCTTTGGCGGTATGTTTTGGGTCATTCTCATGCTTAAAGACCCATCCATGTCCCATCTTCAGTATTCTGGCTGAGGGAAGAAAGTTCTTATCCAAGATTTTACAATACATGGCCCCATCCATTGACCATTCAATGCGACAAAGTCAGTTTGTACCTTTAGTCGAGAAACCACCCCAAAGCATAATGTTTCCACCTCCATGCTTGACTGTGGGTATGGTGTTCTTAGGGTCGTAGTCAGCATTTTTTTCCTCCAAACATGGCAAGTCCCCCCCCCACAAGAAAGCACATGCACAGTCATGCCAATGAACATCTAAATGATTCAGAGAAGGATTGGGAAAAAGTGCTGTGGTCAGATGAGACCAAAATTGAGCTCTTCAGCATTAACTCGACTCACGTGTGTGGAGGAAGAAAAATGCTGACTATGACCCTAAGAACACAATCCCTACAGTCAAACACAGGGGTTGAAACATGATGCTTTGGGGGTGTTTCTCTGCCAAAGGTACAGGCCGACTTTGCCGCATTAAGGGGCCAATGGACAGGGCCATGTATTGTAAAATTTTGGATGAGAACCTTCTTCCCTCAGTCAGAAAACTGAAGATAGGTCGTGGATGGGTCTTCCAGCATGACATTAGCCCAAAACATACCACTAAGGCAACAAAGAAGTATCTCAAGAAGAAGCTCATTAAGGTCATAGAGTAGCCTAGTCAGTCTCCAGACCTTAATCCTATAGAAAATGTATGGAGGGAGCTGAAACTTCAAGTTGCCAAGAGACAGCCAAGAAACCTTAAAGATTTAGAGAAGATCTGTAAAGTAGAGTAGACCAAAATCCCTCCTGAGATGTGTGCAAACCTGGTCACCAACTACAAGAAACATCTTACTTTTGTGCTTGCCAACAAAGGTTTCTATAGAAAGTACTAAGTTATGTTTTCCTGGGGATGAAATACTTATTTTACTCACTGATCTCCAGCTTAATTTATAGCATTTGTTTATGGTTTTTTTTCTGGATTTTTGGTTGATATTCTTGCTCTATCCTTTAAGATACACCTATGATACAAATTATAGACCTTTCATTACTTTGTAAGTGGGCAAACTTACAAAATCTGCAATGAATCAAATAATTCCAGCACAGAGAAAGAGCTCTCACCAAGAGCCCTGTGTTTCGTACTAATGATCAGGACCTGGGACCCCCAGTTCCCAGTCACCTGGGCAGTGATTAGTCACTATGTAGCCTGCTCCTGTGTTTTCTTTCTTCTCTGAATAGAGAGAAACATACAATGCAACTTTCTCTCCTTAGGCCCCTTTCACACGGGGCTGTCCGTTTTTAGTACTCCGCTTGCTCAGCAGGGATCGCCCTGTTGATCCCCGCTGAGGGACGGACCTGTCAGAGAGTCCGCTCTCCCCTACGGGGGGGATCGGATGATTACGGACTGCCTGTCTGCTTTCATCCGATCCGCCAGACGGATGGAAAATAGGACATCCATCCATCTGGATTTTGCATAGTGGATCGGATCGGATGGCAGCGGACATGTCACTACTGACATCCGACGCTCCATAGAGCTGTATGGAGCGACCGTTCAGATCTGCCTGAAAAAAATGACAGGCGGATCTGAATGGTCCGCACATGTGAAAAGGGCCTTACAGAGGAGAAAAATATCAACAAACAAAAGTGTTTAAAAATTTTTTTTAAAAAAAGGAAAAAATAGCTAAATCAAGATTTGAACTAGATCAGTGCCAGAGTTATAGTGTTAGGATCAAAAGTCAAAGTAAGGGTCAAATGTCAGGGTCAGTATATTTTGGGTAGCATTTTTTTAAATTAGTATCAGTGTCAGGTGTGTTTTAGGTAGGATAAAAAAGCAAAATGCACACCATTGTTTCTGGGCCCTACTATGTTTACAAACAAATAACATACATATATGAGGTATCACTGCGATCTTCTAGTCTGGCACACCTATTTTTTGTCAGTTTCTTCCATTCTTCTTTGCAGGACCTCTCAAACTCCATCAGGTTGAATGGGGAGCGTCGTCCTCGAGTTGTCTTTATGGGGCATTGTTTGTAGAAATTTGAGGAAAATAAATAATTTAATCCATTTAGAATAAGGATGTAACATAACAAAATTTGGAAAAAGTGAAGCACTGTGAATACTTTCCGGATGCACTGTATCTTAGGAAACTCATTAAGAGCATGCTTCCTCACCCCACTGCCTCCTATGTTCCTGAACCCCAGAGCATTCAAATGATCTTTATGTCCATGGTCACTACTTATATTCTCAGTGTCATTCCTACATATGAAACAACAAAGTTTAGTGTTCCTCTCAGATTAACAAGATTAGCAAATAAAGCTGCTCTATTTTATTTTCAGATGAAATTAAGATTCATGTAGACAGCGGATCTCTGCTTGTGGAAGGGGACTGTATTGAAAATGCTCTTCTAATAACTGGGGAACACAGAACAGATTCTGTTGAGAAAACCATTCTGGTCAAGGTGGGTCCCTATTTTTTTCTTTTCCATAAAGATTTTATTACATATTGCAAGAAATATACAGCATAGTGTAACAATACAACAATGTAACAACATGCGTAACAGGTTCCATTAGAAGTTTCTCATGCAATAAATCGCATTTTCGGAGTATAGTAATTATCCATCATATACCTAATTTCCAAATGTATCTCATTTACATAATAAAGAAAGAACTTAGTCCCTACTTTAGGGTGTATGTGCTCCTCATATCAAAATGACTCCTCTCAGGATCCTATTTTTTTATTGTTAACTGAAATGTGGAGAGTTGAAGAGTAAATGTATTGTTGTAAATGGAAAGTTTGATAATTAATGGTTTTCTCAAGATAAGACCTTATCTGCAGGGCACCTACCCCACCCCTGTTCATGGGCCAGATACAAAATTTAGGAGAGCCAAATGTGTGTATTTTGGGATGTGAGGGTTTATGAGTCAGGGCAGTCAGATTGTGATGTGATTGGTCACAGTTATCGCATGGTACAGACTGGGCCAATCACGGCCTATCTGTGCCATTTGATCAGCTGTGGCCAATCACAACTAATCACAACAAAACAGAGAGAGGAGGAATGAGGGCGCTTCTGTAAGGGTTTATTTCTCCAGTCCCAAACAGCAATTGGAAATAACACTTAAATGAGCACTTTGATGACGAGAAGCAGCTCCGGGAAATCAGAAATGAAATAAAAGCACTTCTAAGTGCAGCATTTCACAAATTTATTGCAAACAAGTGTTTAAAAACACTTACAAGAGCTTCATAGGGAATTAGCATGTCAGTATGGTAGTCCTCATATGGTCCTACGCCTCTATGTGGGGAGAGAGCTGGCCAACGGCTGACATTATCACAGGGGGAAGCGAGGAGAGGAGATGTCAGCCCGACTTCCGGAACCATGCCGGAACGCATGTGGCCGGTGGTGACGTCAGGCGGTGGGCGTCTGACATCCCTACCAGCCACGTGCATTCCAGTGTGGTTCCGGGAACTAAGGCTGACATCTCCCCTCCTCGCTTCCCCACTTTCTTGATTCCTCCTGTAATGATGACAGCTGCTGGCCGGCTCTCTACCACACAGAGACGTAGAATGACACAGATCAAATGAGGACTACCATACTGACTTGCTAATTCCCTATGAAGCTCTTGTACGTGTTTTTAACCACTTGTTTGCAATAAATGTGTGAAATGCTGCCCTCAGAGGCACCTTTATTTCCTTTCTAATCATTCACAACAAAACAAACTGAATCAATTTAATTCAGTAAAATGCTTGCTTGTAGCAAATAAAATTAATTGCTATAAGAAATCTTAATTTGTAAAAAAAATACTGATCACTTCCCCAGAGTAGTACAATGTTACTATGCTAACATTATATTGCTCTGCTCACAGTGTGTTAAAAAATAGTAAAAACAAAAAATAAATCTTATACTGTCATCAGTCAGTGTCTCTGATTGCTGCCACACCAGTTATATGATGACACTGTACTCCATTTCCCCAAAAACTTATGACAAAAAAGTATAACTTGAAAAAACTCGCCATGCCTCTTACTAAATACCTTGGGACTGTCTACTTTCCAAAAAGGGGTCATTTGGGGGATATCTGTAGTATCCAGACATTTTTGGGCCCCAAGAAATGAGACAGGCTGTCAGTACATCAGGACCAGTGGCGTTGGCAGGGAGGGCTGACCGTGGCTGAAGCCCCGAGTGGGTCCACAAAAAGCCCCGGGTCTCGAGTGGGCAAGGTTCTATTAATAGCCCCAAGCGTCACCGAGCGGGGATCAATCTGATGCTGAGCGCGGCCGAGTGCGGCCGAGTCACATAGCAGGTCCCACCTTCTGGAGCCTGCAGCGCTTATGATGGATGTCCCACTGGTCCAATAGTGGGACCGTGGGACGTGTGATGTCCATCATAGGCGCTGCAGGCTCCAGAAGGCAGGGATTACAATGCGGCTGCCGCGCCACTGTGAGATGCCCGCTCGGCGCTCGGCTCTCCTCGCTCCTCTCTCCTCCCTGCTGAGATGATGGGCGCACACCGCACACCACGGCTGAGCTGCTGCTGCAGGACACATGAAGTCTCCTGGTCATATAGGTCAGTGTGTGTCACTACCATCAGTGTATGTAGGTCAGTGTATGTATGTCAGGTAGGTCAGTGTATGTATGTCAGGTAGGTCAGTGTTTGTGTGTCAGGTAGGTCAGTGAGTTTCAGGTAGGCAGGTCAGTGTATGTATTTCAGGTAGGTAAGTGCGTATCAGGTAGGTAGGTCAGTGTATGTCAGGCAGGTGAGTTTAGTGGTCAGCATTGATGGGCACCGGTAATCCAGGCAACAACCAGCAAGTGAGCTTACCCCCCGCCACACAACCACACTGCCCAGCCAAAAAACCCTGCGCCACTACCGCCATTTTATAACTGAAATGAAAAACGCTTTTTTTTTCAAAATGTTCAGTCTTTTTTGTTTATTTAGTAAAAAATTAAAAACTCAGTGATGATTAAATACCACCAGAAGAAAGCTATATTTGTGTGAACAAAATTATGAAAATTTAATTTGAGTACAGTGTTGCATGTCTGCGCAATTGTCATTCAAAAGCCTCATACTCACGATTGGATTGTTGGCCAACAAAACCGTGGACTTTTGTCTGAAGGGCGTTGGCCCAAACTTGTCTTGCAAACAAACAGCAAGGAATTGTCGGCTAACAAATACGAACGTAGTGACGTACTACGTTGTTTTTCAGCTCTTTAGCGCCACCCTTTGGGCTCCTTCTGCTAATTTCGTGTTATTAGAAGTTTGGTGAGTGTTGATTCGCGCTTTTCATTTCACACTTTTCATTTTGCGCTTTTCATTTTGTTTCTGAATGGCCATTCGTCAACCAGCCATGTTGCGGAATCGGAGGAGATAACGTGTTATTAATTATTGGCCTTGGAGTTATTGCTTTGATTCTATTTTTTTGGTTGAATAATGATTTGATTTGGTATATTTTCTATATTTTTTGGATGCATAGAATGCGCTTTTTGGTTATGTTCTATTGGCAGATAGCATGTCTAATTTTATTTGTTTTCTTTTTTTAATGCACAATAAAATAATTGTGTAGAATAATACTTGGTTATGTGTTTTACTTCAAATGACAGTTTGGGAGTAGGCAGTTACATTTAAAAAAATACAATGTAAAATTGACAAGGGACACCAACATAGTTGTATATTTGATCTTGCCCAAAAAAAAACAAAAAACAAAAAAAAAAAAACATAATAATATTATTCTTGATATCACTAGAAAAAAAAAAGCTTTTGAAAATTTGTTTGCAATAACTCCATCAGTATCACCAGCAAAGCAGCTTCATTATTAAGGGGGTGAAAGTGCCCAGTATTGAAGTGGTTAATCACAGTGTGGAAGGAGCTGTCTGCCATCCAGCATCCACAGGTAGATCCTCAGTGAAGGAGATAACGATAAGATCCTTATCCACACCAGGACTTCAGTGCAGCACCCTCCAGAACATGTAAGCCTCTGGCAATCTTCCCTAGGCCCTTAGCCCAAAAGATGCAGAGGCCCAGACTACAGATTCTTGTCTTAGTAGAGCTGCCTCAAGGGGCAGCAGCCCCATGAGACTCAGAACCCTTCCTTAAGGGAAAAGAAGCTTCTTTTCAGGCCTTCTGCAAATTTATCACCTTCCCAAACACCTTCTGCACACCTCCTTCCAGGGATTGGCTGGGGCATCATAAATATTCAAGTGATCATTTGAATCTCTCTGCCCCAAACACTCAGCTCAGGAAACCCTGAACAGACTAAAACAATCAATACTGCTCCACTCACTACAGTGGACCCAAAATTTTATTTACCCTAGTAGCCTAAATAGAGCCAGGTGTTACATGTGTAATATAAATAACTGTGTAAGCTAATGCATAGGGGAGAGGAAGACAAGATAGGGAGAGAGGGTAGATAACACTTTTTCCCAACCATCTTTAGCCAGTATTCTGGTCCTTTCTTGTGTCTTATCAAAAAAAAAAGTTGTCATTATCAAGTAATACTGTAATGTCATATTATGAGTGTGCGCTTGAATGCTGCGCCTTAATTGTTCGTATTGAAAGAACCTACATGTGTAATGTTGTGGGAGGTTAAAAGCTACATGCAGTGTTTAAACATTTTAGGGTATTTCCTGCATGCGATTTCCAAATATATTTGATTTTTTTTTAGCATACCAAAAGTCAAATTTCAACTTATTTAATTCTCCATATGTTGAGCTATTCCATATTGGACTGTATTGCCCAAATCCTTCATTGCATATTTGCTTTTTTTAAAAGTTTGCAATATTTTATGAAACATTAAGTAGGTGGGATATTGTATATATTTTCTCCTAATTCTGCTTTCCAAGAAGCATGAGGAAGATAGCCTATAAGCTGTGTTAATAATACTCCTTGTATTAGGTCCTTCAGATTTTCTGTATCCCATCCCATTAACTGTTGAAAAGCAATAAAATACATCTTAGCCTGTGGGATAGCCAGACTTCCTTTGTCATGAGCCAATTGACATTTAAATAATTTAACCAGTTGCAGTGCCATCAATGTACGCAGGGTGTGTCTAATATGTCCAGTCCTTTTGCCCTGCTGCCAAGATCCCCCTGTCACAGCACAGGGAAATTCAGCTCTGATGAATCATAGCTGCATTGCCGAGTACAGGGAGAAGGTCCCAGCATTGTTTGTTTTTTTTTTTAACAAACATGTCATACTTACCTCCTCTCTGCAGTTGGTTTTGCACAGAGTGGCCCCAATCCTCCTTTTCTGGGGCTCCTGGCTCCTCCTCTTCTCAAGTGCCCCGCCAGAGAAGGGCTCTCCCTCAGGGCACCCGTGCGGGCGCGCTCCTGTGTTCTTCTGCGCTGTGTCATTGACTCAGACAGCAGGACTCGGCTCCGCCCCTGGCTCCCGCATCATTGGATTTGATTGACAGCAGCAGGAGCCAATGACTGCGCTGCTATTAGTCTATCCAATCAGGACCCCAGACACCGGCTGGAGCGGATGTGCTCGTCCCCGGCGCAGGAACAATTGGGCTCAGGTAAATAAAAGGGGGGCTTTGGGGGGCTGGTGCACTACAAGAGGTTTTTCACCTCAATGCATAGAATGTATTGAGGTGAAAAACCACAAGGGTTTATAATCCCTTTAAAGTATAAACCCACTCTCATCCCTTCTAAACTACTGCCATAGTGGTTATCTATAAAGATATACATGCCTCCTGCATGTATCCTTACTTGTCAAATGTCTCCTCTGTCTGTTATGAGACCCGAAAAACTGCAGATTCTGTGGGTGGGTGGAGTGGAGTCGTAATGTCAGTAGACTCCCCGCCCACCTCTACACTCCCCTTGTCAACATGCATTTTCTCCTGTGTATTTCTTACACAACTTCTGCTACGATCACTAACATCCAGTCGAAACCCAGAATAGTCACCACATGACTTCAGCATACCTAATCTTGCTGAGGTGTGGAGCAGCCAATCCTGGGAGAGCTGGAGAAGAAAGGAGGAGGGAAAAAAGTACACAGAATGCCTCTCTCAGGCTTGTGCATGAGATATGTAAATCACCTGTCACTCATAGCAAGGGGGGAGAACTGACTCCTTTTTCTCTGTGTGTCAGTTTTTATCTCACTGAAAAAAGATAAGAGGACTGCTCAGAGCTTGATTAACTCTTTGTGGCAAGACTGGGCACAGATGACATGAAATCCTAAACTGTACAAGGTGCAAGCCTTAATTAAAAAAAAAAAAAAGGTTTAAATCCACTTTAAAGCAACCTGGCAAGTAAAGAAAAAAGTTTTATTTTTTTAATTAAATATTCCTCTGTTGAACCCCTTATTAATCCTTAGTTTACTCTAATCAGCCCTAATTAGCTCCTTATTCTCCTTCTCCATTCAATTATAATTTTCCTGGTGATTTGTTTTTTATGTTTTTATTTTTTCTATTTTATTAACTAATATTTAAACTTTTTTTTTCTGTTTTTGTTTGCTTTGTTTATTATTATTTTTACACATTTTACATATATTTAAATGCATCACACTGAAAGAAGCACAAAATTGAAAAAAACCTACTTTACTTCATTTGTAAATAACTTAGAATGCTTTGTACCAAAATAATAATGTTAGTGTTGTTTTAAACAGGACAGATTTCAGAATAAAATGTACACTTTGTAAGCGCAGTAACACTATTTATTTTTAAACTAACACTGCTCAAAAAAAGAAAAAGTGCCTTTTGTTTCGTTTTAATAAATGTAATTGTCTAAGGATTGCGAAAAAAAAAAATCATTGTTGCAGGACAATATTCACAAAAAGAAAGCCTTGTTTGTCCTTTCTTTTCATGTATTACATTAAAAAACAATAGAAAAACTTCTGTGCCTGTGCCTATATTTTTGAATATACAGTATGTATTGCAGTGTTATCTTAAGTAATCAACTGTTGCCAAATAAACAGGTTCATAGCATATTTGAAAATTGCTCTGGTCCATAAGGGGTAAACAGGTGTGAGAGCCGAAGTGGTTAATATGTGGGTTTTTTCTTCCTTATTAATTCCCTAGATAAAGACTAAGGCCCCTTTTACCCGGGCGCCTCTGTGGAATGAATTCCGCTTGCTCACCGGAGGATTGCACCACAGATCCCCGCTGAGAAGGTGGATGACAGGTCCTGTCCTCTCCGCTGTGCAGAGCGGACACTGACACATTCCCCCGCTCGCCTCTATAGAGACAGTGAATGGAAACGGACCGCCTGTCTGTTTTCATCCAATCGTACCTGATCCACCAGACGGATAGGAAATAGGACCACCATCCATCGGGATTTTGGGGGCAGGTTTGGATTGGATAGCTGGCATCCGCTGCTCCAAAGGAAGACTGCAAGGTCCGATCGGTCCTGAAAAACTGACAGGCGGGCATAATCGGACAGCCCGTGTAAGAGGACCCTAAATTAACTTATACTACATTAGCTTCATCAATATGGGGAAATATGTAAACGTATGATAATTATGGGGCCCAAACTATTATAATTTGCTCTACTTATTACTGTTAAGGGTAGTCTACCCCAACTGGAGCATTTATTTTTAGGCATATCCAGAAGAGATGCAAGATTAATTTTCAAATAGCCCTGTGTATTCTGTTAACTAAAAAAATATTTTCCTTCTGGAATGTGAAATTAACATTTTTGGTTTCTATTCACTGAATACAATATAACTGTATTCATGATTTCTATATTTCCTTTTCAGGCCAGAGGACATAAAAAGCAAACCACCCAGACACAACATGTCTGTTCTTCAGGTAAAGGAAAGATACTGGTTGTGTATGATTAGAGCTTGATATACACAGGGGATATGTGCTTTCCTTTCTTAATGATAAGATTGTCAGGTTATTGGAAAAATACACAGAAGGAAGATATCTCACCTACATTTAACATTGTGTGTAGCACCCCTATGACCCCTGAAGGCATGTAAGGCATCAATTAAAACAGGGTGGGCTAGCATTTTCTAAAGGTTGAGTCTATAGCCGAAAGGTGGGGGTGTGTAACAGCTAGGCACCGATCACTTTAACCACTTGGCACCGCCTGCCACCCTTTAAGGGGCTTGCTATGCCAAGAGGACTAATGGCCATGTGACCGTGATTGGCTGTCATGGCGGTCACATGATCAGAAAACTCCCAATCGCACGCAGCAATCGGGAGCTTTCTGTGAACTTTCACAGAAAGCTAAATGAGTAAATAGACAATAAATAAGCCTGGGCTGTTTACCACCCAACAAAACTAAATTTAGATATTCACCCTTGCTTAGGGCAGGTGGATACAAGTGATTTTTTTACTGTGCTCTGGAGTGCCTGGCTCCTGTTGTACAATTAGGGTTATATAGAAAACTGAATGCACTTTGGACACAAACTAAAGACAAAAGTCCAAAATGTGCAAGCAAGGTGTAATGGTTTAAAGGACAAGTTTGCCTTTTTAGAAAAAATAAACAATGTACATATTTTTGCTGAAAAAAATGTGCATTTATTCTTTTTTTTTTTGCAGGAGCTTGTAAAGCATTGCACCTATGATCAGTGGATTAGGGGTGCAATTTCAGACTTTTGCAGACAAGCCCTGCAGCTTTCAGTCAGAACCTTCATATGGCCTGTCAGTTTTAAATCTGCAGGGCTTGTGCATGAACTACAAGGGCCCTCATCAGTGCCTTCGCAGTTCATTCAGAACCTCAAGCTGTCAGTCGCAGTGGTTGATGGTACCTGTAGTTCATTCGTTTACAGGAAACTGTAAATGAATGACATGGCTGTGTGGATGGAGCCCTGAACGGGCGCGCGTGTTTTGCAGGGAGAGGATCCCCCAGCTGCAATCACACTGAGGGGGGATTGGAGGGACTGGTGGCAGGAGCTGGAACATGTTACATGTTGCACCTTAAATACGGGTGGATCCTTTAAAGGTGATCCTTTAAATATATTAAATAAAGTTGGAAATGTTGGCCGTTTTTTACAAACTGATTTTGCTGTCATAGTTAGTCCAAACAAACTATTTAAAGTTAAATGAAACCTGAAGTTTGGCTTTAAACCCCACATGTACAGTAAAGTGCATTCTATTCAAGGCCGGTGCTACCACTAGGCAAACTAGGCAGCCGCCTAGGGTGCCCTGCTGCCTAGGGCGCCCGGCCACTGGTGTTCCGACTCTCTTCTCTCTGCAGCAAGCAACTAAGTCTCAGCATCAGCAGGCAGCCACTGCTCCGTTCGCACAAAGTGCCAGAGGTGCGGTGGCGACGGAGGACTGTGGCTGTGTCCCGACTCCTGAATGAATGGAAGTAGGCAAACATTCATTGATGGGTACTGGTAGGCTGCATTGATGGGCGCTGGTGAGGCTGCATTGATGGGAGCTGGTGAGGCTGCATTGATGGGTGCTGGTGAGGCTGCATTGGATGGGCGCTGGTGGGCTGCATTTGATGGCCACTTCATTAAAAAGGTGGGGTATACATGGGCAGGGCAAAGGGGGTGGAGCCAAGGGGGGCGGAAAAATTAGGTTTCGCCTAGGATGTCAAAAATCCTTGCACCAGCCCTGATTCTTTTTTTGCACCAGTGGCTCACTGGACTAACTTCAGTGTAACTAAATGTCTTCATACAGATCAGTGCTTAGTGAAAAATTAACTTCCTGTTTAATTTTTCTTTGTTTTGGGCCAATCTTCTGCATGGGGACCGAGAAATGTAAAACCTGCATTGGCTGTGTTAAAGCGCTCAGCTCTAATTTATGCATCATTTACAAAAACATAGAAATAGGGGAAGCCTATCTTGGATGTGGCATGATCTGGCACCCATAAAATTTTGTTTAATACAGATATACAAGCAGCTTTGACTTTGCATCCATATCAGTGCACTGAGCAGATACCCAACAGCACTTAAAGTATAATTTCTTCCATTTCTAGTTGTATGGACACCCTCAACCCTAAAAAAGCACACAAATATGACATTACTTTTTATCAGTTACCTTCTTTTTCCATACTAATATGCTTGAACAGTTAAAAATAATAATAACATCAAAATATCTTTGTTAATCACCACTATAAGTTAAAAACAATAGGAGTAAAATCAAGCAATAGTATATTACACATTTAAGCTGTCGCCTAGTTTATACTTTCTGATTGTTTTTCTTTTTGTTAATCCTACTTTCTTATCTTTATTTCTTACCAGATACTGCTGAAAAAGTTACATTTACTTTAAAAACTCCACATAGGCTGGTTCCAGGCTCTGAATATGCCCACATCATTGTTTCAGGTAAGAACCAAATACTGTTATTTCATTTTGTACATACATTTATATCCTTTTGATTTCCATGAGCTATTATCCTTTTTTGACAGGTGACCTCATGGCCAGCCCAGTTGAAAATCTGGAAAATATAATTGCATTACCAGATGGATGTGCGGAGCAGAGCATATCCAAATTTTCCAGATATGCTTCTGTCCTAGATTATCTACAGAGTATCAATGAACTCACACCTAAAACTAAAGAAGAGCTTCTGGAAAGACTAGTTGAAGGTAAGCCGGTCTTTAAAAACAGAAGAAAAATTGAGGGTAGTAGTACTGGAAGGAAAGCTGCTCGGTTTCAAATGCCACTAATGTGCAAAAGTCATATGTTTCAGCAGAGGCTTAGCTTGAAGCTTGTGGGCTCCGATGCAAAAGTTGACATCCCCCCCCCCCCCACTACAACCCACCACTTCCACCTTGTGTGCAGATACACCCACCACATGCCAAGATACTCGAAGTGGCTTAAAGTGGTTGTAAACCCTTACAACACACTTTTACCTACAGGTAAGCCTAGATTAAGGCTTACCTGTAGGTGCTGTAAATATCTCCTAAACTTACAATGTTTAGGAGATATTTACAATTCCCCGTACAAGGATGTCTTCTGCACATGCGCCGACCTATTCGGCGCATGCGCACTTTAGAAACCTCACGTTGTGCCGTTCCAATGGAAGGTCATGCTGTGACTGGCGGCTCCCGCGTGCATGCGCGGGAGTGACGTCACGCGACTCTGGCCAGTCACAGAGCCGGAATCCGTGACCCCAGAAGGAAGATGGACGCTTCCAGCCGGTGAGGAGATCGGGGACATCGCAGGATCCTGTGTCAGGTAAGTGACACATAATAGGCTACTATGCGGTGCATTGTAGCCCATTATGCCATAGTAGCCCATTATGCTTTACCTTTGCAGGGAAACAAAGAGGAAGTAAACTCATGAGGGTTTACTTCCTCTTTAAGAGTTTTGAGTTCCCAGAGTTCCTCCTTATATCCGAGGACAGGGATCACAGCTGAAGAATTGGAGGACAGGGATCACTCCTGGAGAATCAGAGGATAGGGATCACCGCTGGAGAATCAGAGGACAGGGACCCCTAGCAGGTCACTTGGCAGAGCTCCTTTCCCATCCCAGCACTGTATACAGCCCCCCCCCACACTACACAGGGCTGAAATCACATTCCTTTACACACAGTCTGTCAGCTTTCACAGGGTGTATCTGCCTTCTATGTTGCCGTTCTGACCTGTGAAATTCTCTGGTCGGAACGGCAGTGTAGTTGCAGTAGGCAGATACACCCTGTGAAGATCGTGGCTGACTGGCTGTGTTGTAAAGGAATGTGATTTCAGCCCCGCGGAGGAGGAGGAGCAGTATAGAGTGCTGCAATGGGAAAGGAGCTCAGTAGCCAGGCATAGCATCCAGGGTGGAGGGGGTGGTCAGGGGGCTTGGGGGGGGGGGGTGGAACTTAGATATGGGAGGGCAAAGCCATGTGACACAAAATCTGGAGCCTGCAGCCCCTCAGGAGAAGTTAAGGGATTTGTTTTAGCAATTTCTGAAGGTTTCTTTGTCAGTGTTGGCAGGTGTTGGGGGAGGGACACCTCCCAGAGCTGTGTGTCTTATCCCCAGTTGTCAGGGAAGTGTGGTAAGCAGACATCTCCGAGTGGGGGGTACAAAGAATCCCAGCTGGTGACTAGGAGACAGTGTCTTACCTCACCAGTAACATCTGTCCCATCGTGGCTACAGGACGGCACTCTTCTCTTTTTAACTCACTGAGCTCGGTTACCATTCCATGTGACCAGCACACAGCACAGACACTTCCCCATCCTGGGCTGTTCTCACCCCGTGCTCCTCTCCATTCAGGAAATGGCTCACAGTTTCTCCCCAGCCAATGTGTCATGAACAGGTGTGACCAGAACCGTGTGATCTGCGACAGAGGACACCAAAACGTATATAAGTGAAAATATAATAATTTATTAAAGTAAGTGAATAATATAGTACAACCACCTCCAATATGACACAGTGCAATAACCAACCAACAGACAGAGACCCACAAATAACAACACAAAGATAAGTACAATAAATGGGAAATACCAGGATCATAAACAATAGCCAGGCCAAGGTCTTACACAGGGAGATCAGCAGATGTGGTAAGGAACACAGGACAGGGAGAGGATAGATGGATCAGAATGCAGGCAGGAATGCAAGGTAACAGGTGGGACAGGATAGGGATCAGACAGGGAGACAGGATCAGATACACGGGTCACAGGTTCAGGGCACAGGTACAGGTTCAGAATCAGGATCAGATCAGATCACAAGCTAGCAGGTCAGGGCACAAGGAAGAAACCAAGGCAAACATGTGAGTGCTTGCCGGGTATTTATAGGCCTGTGATTGGCCTCAAGTGGCACCTGATTGAAGGAGGTACTGTCTGCTCCACACTGCCAGGATCCATCTGCTGGTGCTGGTGGACGCCAGTACTGAGGCCCAAAGATGACATAACATCAGCAGGGAAAAGCTCTCCTGACAAGTCCAAACTGCCAGGAGACATCTGCTGGTGGACCTCAGTACTGCATGCCAAATGACAGATATTACCAGCGGATGGAACATTTCCTGACAGTACCCCCCCCCCCGCAAAGGAGCGGCCTCCGGACGCTCAAACTGGTTGTAATTGTCCATAGTCTATGGCATCAAGCAGAACAACAGATGGAGGTATGTCAGGCTGGGCAACAGGCACTTCAGGCTGGGCATCAGGCACCTCAGGGCAGACAGCGGGCACATCAGAGCAGACAGCGGGATCCGGGTCGTCGAGCTGGGCAGCAGGCTCCGGGTCGTCGAGCTGGGCAGCAGGCTCCGTGTCGTCGAGCTGGGCTGCAGGCTCTGGAACATTAGGCCAAACAGCGAGCACCGTAAGGGCAGGCTGGATCACAGGCACCGGCTCAGCAAGCTGGGTAATGGGCACTGGTTCAGCAGACTGGGTAACGGGCAATGGTTCAGCAGACTGGGTAACAGGCACCGGTTCGGCAGACTGGGTAACGGGCACCGAAACTTCAGGCTGACACACGGGCACCGAAACTTCAGGCTGAAACAAGGGCACCGAAACTTCAGGCTGGGACACCAATATCAAGACATCCGGCTGGAAAGCAGGCAACGAGACACCAGGCAGGAAAGCAGGCAACGAGACACCAGGCTGGAAGGCAAGCACCAAGACATCAGGCTGGAAGGTGGGCACATCAGACTGGAAAGCGGGCACATCAGACTGGAAAGCGGGCACATCAGACTGGAAAGCGGGCACATCAGACTTGAAGGCATGCACCAAGACTTCAGGCTGGAAGGCAGACATCAGGACATCAGACTGGAAAGCGGGCACATCAGACTGGAAAGCGGGCACATCAGACTGGAAAGCGGGCACATCAGACTGGAAAGCGAGCACATCAGACTGGAAAGCGAGCACATCAGACTGGAAAGTGGAGACATCCGGCTGGAAGGCAGGCACGAGACATCCGGCTGGAAGGCAGGCACGAGACATCAGGCTGGAAGGCAGGCACCGAGACATCAAGCTGGAAGGCAAGCATCAAGACAGGCTGGAAGGTAAGCATCGAGACATCAGGCTGGAAAGCGGGCACATCAGACTGGAAAGCAGGCACATCAGACTGGAAAGCAGGCACATCAGACTGGAAAGCAGGCACCAAGACTTTAGGCTGGAAGGCGGGCATCGAGACATCAGGCTGGAAGGCAGGCATCTTCGAAATCGGGCTGGAAGGCGGGCACATAAGACTGGAAAGCAAGCACATCAGGCTGGAAAGCGGGCACATCAGGCTGGAAAGCGGGCACATCAGACTGGAAAGCAGGCACATCAGACTGTAAAGCAGGCACCAAGACTTTGGGCTGGAAGGCGGGCATTGAGACATCAGGCTGGAAGGCGGGCACATCAGACTGGAAAGCAGGCACATCAGGCTGGAAAGTGGGCACATCAGGCTGGAAAGCGGGCACCAAGGCATCAGGCTGGAAGGCAGGCATAGAGACATCAGGCTGGAAAGCGGGCACATCAGACTGGAAAGCGGGCACATCAGACTGGAAAGCAGGCATATCAGACTGGAAAGCAGGCACCAAGACTTCGGGCTGGAAGGTGGGCATTGAGACATCAGGCTGGAAGGCAGGTATCGAGATATCAGGCTGGAAGGCAGGCATCGAGACATCAGGCTGGAAGGCGGGCACATCAGACTGGAAAGCAGGCACATCAGGCTGGAAAGTGGGCACATCAGGCTGGAAAGTGGGCACATCAGACTGGAAAGCAGGCACATCAGACTGGAAAGAAGGCACCAAGACTTCGGGCTGGAAGGCGGGCATCGAGACATCAGGCTGGAAGGCAGGCATCGAGACATCAGGCTGGAAGGCAGGCACATCAGGCTGGAAAGCGGGCACATCAGGCTGGAAAATGGGCACATCAGCCTGGAAAGTGGGTACATCAGGCTGGAAAGCGGGCACATCAGGCTGGAAAGCGGGCACCAAGGCATCAGGCTGGAAGGCAGGCATCGAGACATAAGGCTGGAAGGCAGGCACCTCAGACTGGAAAGCGGGCACATCAGACTGGGAAGCGGGCACATCAGACTGGAAAGCAGGCACCGAGATTTTGGGCTGGAGGGCAGGCATCAGGACATCAGACTGGGAGGCAGGCACATCAGACTGGATAGCAGGCACATCAGGCTGAAAGGCAGGCACCGAGACTTTGGGCTGGAAGGCAGGCATCAAGACATCGGACTGGAAAGCGGACACATCTGACTGGAAGGTAGGCACATCAGGCTGGGCAGCAGACAGGAACACATCAGGCTGGGCAGCGGACAGGAACACATCAGGCTGGGCAGCGGACAGCAACACCTCAGGCTGGACAGCGGACACACGGGCACCAAAACTTCAGGCTGAGACACCAATATCAAGACATCCGGCTGGAAAGCAGGCAACGAGACACCAGGCTGGAAAGCAGGCAACGAGACACCAGGCTGGAAGGCAAGCACCAAGACATCAGGCTGGAAGGTGAGCACATCAGACTGGAAAGCGGGCACATCAGACTGGAAAGCGGGCACATCAGACTGGAAGGCATACACCAAGACTTCAGGCTGGAAGGCAGACATCAGGACATCAGACTGGAAAGCGAGCACATCAGACTGGAAAGCGAGCACATCAGACTGGAAAGTGGAGACATCAGGCTGGAAGGCAGGCACCGAGACATCAAGCTGGAAGGCAAGCATCAAGACAGGCTGGAAGGTAAGCATCGAGACATCAGGCTGGAAAGCGGGCACATCAGACTGGAAAGCGGGCACATCAGACTGGAAAGCAGGCACATCAGACTGGAAAGCAGGCACATCAGACTGGAAAGCAGGCACCAAGACTTTGGGCTGGAAGGCGGGCATCGAGACATCAGGCTGGAAGGCAGGCATCTTCGAAATCGGGCTGGAAGGCGGGCACATCAGGCTGGAAAGCAGGCACATCAGGCTGGAAAGTGGGCACATCAGGCTGGAAAGTGGGCACATCAGGCTGGAAAGCGGGCACATCAGACTGGAAAGCAGGCACATCAGACTGGAAAGCAGGCACCAAGACTTTGGGCTGGAAGGCGGGCATTGAGACATCAGGCTGGAAGGCGGGCATATCAGACTGGAAAGCAGGCACATCAGGCTGGAAAGTGGGCACATCAGGCTGGAAAGCGGGCACCAAGGCATCAGGCTGGAAGGCAGGCATAGAGACATCAGGCTGGAAAATGGGCACATCAGACTGGAAAGTGGGTACATCAGGCTGGAAAGCGGGCACATCAGGCTGGAAAGCGGGCACCAAGGCATCAGGCTGGAAGGCAGGCATCGAGACATCAGGCTGGAAGGCAGGCACATCAGACTGGAAAGCGGGCACATCAGACTGGAAAGCTGGCACATCAGACTGGAAAGCAGGCACCAAGACTTCGGGCTGAAAGGTGGGCATTGAGACATCAGGCTGGAAGGCAGGTATCGAGATATCAGGCTGGAAGGCAGGCATCGAGACATCAGGCTGGAAGGTGGGCACATCAGACTGGAAAGCAGGCACATCAGGCTGGAAAGTGGGCACATCAGGCTGGAAAGTGGGCACATCAGACTGGAAAGCAGGCACATCAGACTGGAAAGCAGGCACCAAGACTTCGGGCTGGAAGGCGGGCATCGAGACATCAGGCTGGAAGGCAGGCATCGAGACATCAGGCTGGAAGGCAGGCACATCAGGCTGGAAAGCGGGCACATCAGGCTGGAAAATGGGCACATCAGCCTGGAAAGTGGGTACATCAGGCTGGAAAGCGGGCACATCAGGCTGGAAAGCGGGCACCAAGGCATCAGGCTGGAAGGCAGGCATCGAGACATCAGGCTGGAAGGCAGGCACCTCAGACTGGAAAGCGGACACATCAGACTGGGAAGCGGGCACATCAGACTGGAAAGCAGGCACCGAGACTTTGGGCTGGAGGGCAGGCATCAGGACATCAGACTGGGAGGCAGGCACATCAGACTGGATAGCAGGCACATCAGGCTGAAAGGCAGGCACCGAGACTTTGGGCTGGAAGGCAGGCATCAAGACATCAGACTGGAAAGCGGACACATCTGACTGGAAGGTAGGCACATCAGGCTGGGCAGCAGACGGTGGCACATCAGGCTGGGCAGCGGACAGGAACACATCAGGCTGGGCAGCGGACAGGAACACATCAGGCTGGGCAGCGGACAGCAACACCTCAGGCTGGACAGCGGACAGACGGGCACCGAAACTTCAGGCTGAAACAAGGGCACCGAAACTTCAGGCTGAGACACCAATATCAAGACATCCGGCTGGAAAGCAGGCAACGAGACATCAGGCTGGAAAGCAGGCAACGAGACACCAGGCTGGAAGGCAAGCACCAAGACATCAGGCTGGAAGGTGGGCACATCAGACTGGAAAGCGGGCACATCAGACTGGAAAGCGGGCACATCAGACTGGAAAGCGGGCACATCAGACTGGAAGGCATGCACCAAGACTTCAGGCTGGAAGGCAGACATCAGGACATCAGACTGGAAAGCGGGCACATCAGACTGGAAAGCGAGCACATCAGACTGGAAAGCGAGCACATCAGACTGGAAAGTGGAGACATCCGACTGGAAGGCAGGCATGAGACATCAGGCTGGAAGGCAGGCACCGAGACATCAAGCTGGAAGGCAAGCATCAAGACAGGCTGGAAGGTAAGCATCGAGACATCAGGCTGGAAAGCGGGCACATCAGACTGGAAAGCGGGCACATCAGACTGGAAAGCGGGCACATCAGACTGGAAAGCAGGCACATCAGACTGGAAAGCAGGCACATCAGACTGGAAAGCAGGCACCAAGACTTTGGGCTGGAAGGCGGGCATCGAGACATCAGGCTGGAAGGCAGGCATCTTCGAAATCGGGCTGGAAGGCGGGCACATCAGGCTGGAAAGCAGGCACATCAGGCTGGAAAGTGGGCACATCAGGCTGGAAAGTGGGCACATCAGGCTGGAAAGCGGGCACATCAGACTGGAAAGCAGGCACATCAGACTGGAAAGCAGGCACCAAGACTTTGGGCTGGAAGGCGGGCATTGAGACATCAGGCTGGAAGGCGGGCATATCAGACTGGAAAGCAGGCACATCAGGCTGGAAAGTGGGCACATCAGGCTGGAAAGCGGGCACCAAGGCATCAGGCTGGAAGGCAGGCATAGAGACATCAGGCTGGAAAATGGGCACATCAGACTGGAAAGTGGGTACATCAGGCTGGAAAGCGGGCACATCAGGCTGGAAAGCGGGCACCAAGGCATCAGGCTGGAAGGCAGGCATCGAGACATCAGGCTGGAAGGCAGGCACATCAGACTGGAAAGCGGGCACATCAGACTGGAAAGCTGGCACATCAGACTGGAAAGCAGGCACCAAGACTTCGGGCTGAAAGGTGGGCATTGAGACATCAGGCTGGAAGGCAGGTATCGAGATATCAGGCTGGAAGGCAGGCATCGAGACATCAGGCTGGAAGGTGGGCACATCAGACTGGAAAGCAGGCACATCAGGCTGGAAAGTGGGCACATCAGGCTGGAAAGTGGGCACATCAGACTGGAAAGCAGGCACATCAGACTGGAAAGCTGGCACCAAGACTTCGGGCTGGAAGGCGGGCATCGAGACATCAGGCTGGAAGGCAGGCATCGAGACATCAGGCTGGAAGGCAGGCACATCAGGCTGGAAAGCGGGCACATCAGGCTGGAAAATGGGCACATCAGCCTGGAAAGTGGGTACATCAGGCTGGAAAGCGGGCACATCAGGCTGGAAAGCGGGCACCAAGGCATCAGGCTGGAAGGCAGGCATCGAGACATCAGGCTGGAAGGCAGGCACCTCAGACTGGAAAGCGGGCACATCAGACTGGGAAGCGGGCACATCAGACTGGAAAGCAGGCACCGAGACTTTGGGCTGGAGGGCAGGCATCAGGACATCAGACTGGGAGGCAGGCACATCAGACTGGATAGCAGGCACATCAGGCTGAAAGGCAGGCACCGAGACTTTGGGCTGGAAGGCAGGCATCAAGACATCAGACTGGAAAGCGGAAACATCTGACTGGAAGGTAGGCACATCAGGCTGGGCAGCAGACGGTGGCACATCAGGCTGGGCAGCGGACAGGAACACATCAGGCTGGGCAGCGGACAGCAACACCTCAGGCTGGACAGCGGACAGACGGGCACCGAAACTTCAGGCTGAAACAAGGGCACCGAAACTTCAGGCTGAGACACCAATATCAAGACATCCGGCTGGAAAGCAGGCAACGAGACATCAGGCTGGAAAGCAGGCAACGAGACACCAGGCTGGAAGGCAAGCACCAAGACATCAGGCTGGAAGGTGGGCACATCAGACTGGAAAGCGGGCACATCAGACTGGAAAGCGGGCACATCAGACTGGAAAGCGGGCACATCAGACTGGAAGGCATGCACCAAGACTTCAGGCTGGAAGGCAGACATCAGGACATCAGACTGGAAAGCGGGCACATCAGACTGGAAAGCGAGCACATCAGACTGGAAAGCGAGCACATCAGACTGGAAAGTGGAGACATCCGACTGGAAGGCAGGCATGAGACATCAGGCTGGAAGGCAGGCACCGAGACATCAAGCTGGAAGGCAAGCATCAAGACAGGCTGGAAGGTAAGCATCGAGACATCAGGCTGGAAAGCGGGCACATCAGACTGGAAAGCGGGCACATCAGACTGGAAAGCAGGCACATCAGACTGGAAAGCAGGCACATCAGACTGGAAAGCAGGCACCAAGACTTTGGGCTGGAAGGCGGGCATCGAGACATCAGGCTGGAAGGCAGGCATCTTCGAAATCGGGCTGGAAGGCGGGCACATCAGGCTGGAAAGCAGGCACATCAGGCTGGAAAGTGGGCACATCAGGCTGGAAAGTGGGCACATCAGGCTGGAAAGCGGGCACATCAGACTGGAAAGCAGGCACATCAGACTGGAAAGCAGGCACCAAGACTTTGGGCTGGAAGGCGGGCATTGAGACATCAGGCTGGAAGGCGGGCATATCAGACTGGAAAGCAGGCACATCAGGCTGGAAAGTGGGCACATCAGGCTGGAAAGCGGGCACCAAGGCATCAGGCTGGAAGGCAGGCATAGAGACATCAGGCTGGAAAGCGGGCACATCAGGCTGGAAAATGGGCACATCAGACTGGAAAGTGGGTACATCAGGCTGGAAAGCGGGCACATCAGGCTGGAAAGCGGGCACCAAGGCATCAGGCTGGAAGGCAGGCATCGAGACATCAGGCTGGAAGGCAGGCACATCAGACTGGAAAGCGGGCACATCAGACTGGAAAGCTGGCACATCAGACTGGAAAGCAGGCACCAAGACTTCGGGCTGAAAGGTGGGCATTGAGACATCAGGCTGGAAGGCAGGTATCGAGATATCAGGCTGGAAGGCAGGCATCGAGACATCAGGCTGGAAGGTGGGCACATCAGACTGGAAAGCAGGCACATCAGGCTGGAAAGTGGGCACATCAGGCTGGAAAGTGGGCACATCAGACTGGAAAGCAGGCACATCAGACTGGAAAGCAGGCACCAAGACTTCGGGCTGGAAGGCGGGCATCGAGACATCAGGCTGGAAGGCAGGCATCGAGACATCAGGCTGGAAGGCAGGCACATCAGGCTGGAAAGCGGGCACATCAGGCTGGAAAATGGGCACATCAGCCTGGAAAGTGGGTACATCAGGCTGGAAAGCGGGCACATCAGGCTGGAAAGCGGGCACCAAGGCATCAGGCTGGAAGGCAGGCATCGAGACATCAGGCTGGAAGGCAGGCACCTCAGACTGGAAAGCGGGCACATCAGACTGGGAAGCGGGCACATCAGACTGGAAAGCAGGCACCGAGACTTTGGGCTGGAGGGCAGGCATCAGGACATCAGACTGGGAGGCAGGCACATCAGACTGGATAGCAGGCACATCAGGCTGAAAGGCAGGCACCGAGACTTTGGGCTGGAAGGCAGGCATCAAGACATCAGACTGGAAAGCGGACACATCTGACTGGAAGGTAGGCACATCAGGCTGGGCAGCAGACGGTGGCACATCAGGCTGGGCAGCGGACAGGAACACATCAGGCTGGGCAGCGGACAGGAACACATCAGGCTGGGCAGCGGACAGCAACACCTCAGGCTGGACAGCGGACAGACGGGCACCGAAACTTCAGGCTGAAACAAGGGCACCGAAACTTCAGGCTGAGACACCAATATCAAGACATCCGGCTGGAAAGCAGGCAACGAGACATCAGGCTGGAAAGCAGGCAACGAGACACCAGGCTGGAAGGCAAGCACCAAGACATCAGGCTGGAAGGTGGGCACATCAGACTGGAAAGCGGGCACATCAGACTGGAAAGCGGGCACATCAGACTGGAAAGCGGGCACATCAGACTGGAAGGCATGCACCAAGACTTCAGGCTGGAAGGCAGACATCAGGACATCAGACTGGAAAGCGGGCACATCAGACTGGAAAGCGAGCACATCAGACTGGAAAGCGAGCACATCAGACTGGAAAGTGGAGACATCCGACTGGAAGGCAGGCATGAGACATCAGGCTGGAAGGCAGGCACCGAGACATCAAGCTGGAAGGCAAGCATCAAGACAGGCTGGAAGGTAAGCATCGAGACATCAGGCTGGAAAGCGGGCACATCAGACTGGAAAGCGGGCACATCAGACTGGAAAGCAGGCACATCAGACTGGAAAGCAGGCACATCAGACTGGAAAGCAGGCACCAAGACTTTGGGCTGGAAGGCGGGCATCGAGACATCAGGCTGGAAGGCAGGCATCTTCGAAATCGGGCTGGAAGGCGGGCACATCAGGCTGGAAAGCAGGCACATCAGGCTGGAAAGTGGGCACATCAGGCTGGAAAGTGGGCACATCAGGCTGGAAAGCGGGCACATCAGACTGGAAAGCAGGCACATCAGACTGGAAAGCAGGCACCAAGACTTTGGGCTGGAAGGCGGGCATTGAGACATCAGGCTGGAAGGCGGGCATATCAGACTGGAAAGCAGGCACATCAGGCTGGAAAGTGGGCACATCAGGCTTGAAAGCGGGCACCAAGGCATCAGGCTGGAAGGCAGGCATAGAGACATCAGGCTGGAAAGCGGGCACATCAGGCTGGAAAATGGGCACATCAGACTGGAAAGTGGGTACATCAGGCTGGAAAGCGGGCACATCAGGCTGGAAAGCGGGCACCAAGGCATCAGGCTGGAAGGCAGGCATCGAGACATCAGGCTGGAAGGCAGGCACATCAGACTGGAAAGCGGGCACATCAGACTGGAAAGCTGGCACATCAGACTGGAAAGCAGGCACCAAGACTTCGGGCTGAAAGGTGGGCATTGAGACATCAGGCTGGAAGGCAGGTATCGAGATATCAGGCTGGAAGGCAGGCATCGAGACATCAGGCTGGAAGGTGGGCACATCAGACTGGAAAGCAGGCACATCAGGCTGGAAAGTGGGCACATCAGGCTGGAAAGTGGGCACATCAGACTGGAAAGCAGGCACATCAGACTGGAAAGCAGGCACCAAGACTTCGGGCTGGAAGGCGGGCATCGAGACATCAGGCTGGAAGGCAGGCATCGAGACATCAGGCTGGAAGGCAGGCACATCAGGCTGGAAAGCGGGCACATCAGGCTGGAAAATGGGCACATCAGCCTGGAAAGTGGGTACATCAGGCTGGAAAGCGGGCACATCAGGCTGGAAAGCGGGCACCAAGGCATCAGGCTGGAAGGCAGGCATCGAGACATCAGGCTGGAAGGCAGGCACCTCAGACTGGAAAGCGGGCACATCAGACTGGGAAGCGGGCACATCAGACTGGAAAGCAGGCACCGAGACTTTGGGCTGGAGGGCAGGCATCAGGACATCAGACTGGGAGGCAGGCACATCAGACTGGATAGCAGGCACATCAGGCTGAAAGGCAGGCACCGAGACTTTGGGCTGGAAGGCAGGCATCAAGACATCAGACTGGAAAGTGGACACATCTGACTGGAAGGTAGGCACATCAGGCTGGGCAGCAGACGGTGGCACATCAGGCTGGGCAGCGGACAGGAACACATCAGGCTGGGCAGCGGACAGGAACACATCAGGCTGGGCAGCGGACAGCAACACCTCAGGCTGGACAGCGGACAGACGGGCACCGAAACTTCAGGCTGAAACAAGGGCACCGAAACTTCAGGCTGAGACACCAATATTAAGACATCCGGCTGGAAAGCAGGCAACGAGACATCAGGCTGGAAAGCAGGCAACGAGACACCAGGCTGGAAGGCAAGCACCAAGATATCAGGCTGGAAGGTGGGCACATCAGACTGGAAAGCGGGCACATCAGACTGGAAAGCGGGCACATCAGACTGGAAAGCGGGCACATCAGACTGGAAGGCATGCACCAAGACTTCAGGCTGGAAGGCAGACATCAGGACATCAGACTGGAAAGCGGGCACATCAGACTGGAAAGCGAGCACATCAGACTGGAAAGCGAGCACATCAGACTGGAAAGTGGAGACATCCGACTGGAAGGCAGGCATGAGACATCAGGCTGGAAGGCAGGCACCGAGACATCAAGCTGGAAGGCAAGCATCAAGACAGGCTGGAAGGTAAGCATCGAGACATCAGGCTGGAAAGCGGGCACATCAGACTGGAAAGCAGGCACATCAGACTGGAAAGCAGGCACATCAGACTGGAAAGCAGGCACCAAGACTTTAGGCTGGAAGGCGGGCATCGAGACATCAGGCTGGAAGGCAGGCATCTTCGAAATCGGGCTGGAAGGCGGGCACATAAGACTGGAAAGCAAGCACATCAGGCTGGAAAGCGGGCACATCAGGCTGGAAAGCGGGCACATCAGACTGGAAAGCAGGCACATCAGACTGGAAAGCAGGCACCAAGACTTTGGGCTGGAAGGCGGGCATTGAGACATCAGGCTGGAAGGCGGGCACATCAGACTGGAAAGCAGGCACATCAGGCTGGAAAGTGGGCACATCAGGCTGGAAAGCGGGCACCAAGGCATCAGGCTGGAAGGCAGGCATAGAGACATCAGGCTGGAAAGCGGGCACATCAGACTGGAAAGCGGGCACATCAGACTGGAAAGCAGGCATATCAGACTGGAAAGCAGGCACCAAGACTTCGGGCTGGAAGGTGGGCATTGAGACATCAGGCTGGAAGGCAGGTATCGAGATATCAGGCTGGAAGGCAGGCATCGAGACATCAGGCTGGAAGGCGGGCACATCAGACTGGAAAGCAGGCACATCAGGCTGGAAAGTGGGCACATCAGGCTGGAAAGTGGGCACATCAGACTGGAAAGCAGGCACATCAGACTGGAAAGCAGGCACCAAGACTTCGGGCTGGAAGGCGGGCATCGAGACATCAGGCTGGAAGGCAGGCATCGAGACATCAGGCTGGAAAGCAGGCACATCAGGCTGGAAAGCGGGCACATCAGGCTGGAAAATGGGCACATCAGCCTGGAAAGTGGGTACATCAGGCTGGAAAGCGGGCACATCAGGCTGGAAAGCGGGCACCAAGGCATCAGGCTGGAAGGCAGGCATCGAGACATAAGGCTGGAAGGCAGGCACCTCAGACCGGAAAGCGGGCACATCAGACTGGGAAGCGGGCACATCAGACTGGAAAGCAGGCACCGAGATTTTGGGCTGGAGGGCAGGCATCAGGACATCAGACTGGGAGGCAGGCACATCAGACTGGATAGCAGGCACATCAGGCTGAAAGGCAGGCACCGAGACTTTGGGCTGGAAGGCAGGCATCAAGACATCGGACTGGAAAGCGGACACATCTGACTGGAAGGTAGGCACATCAGGCTGGGCAGCAGACGGTGGCACATCAGGCTGGGCAGCGGACAGGAACACATCAGGCTGGGCAGCGGACAGGAACACATCAGGCTGGGCAGCGGACAGCAACACCTCAGGCTGGACAGCGGACACACGGGCACCAAAACTTCAGGCTGAGACACCAATATCAAGACATCCGGCTGGAAAGCAGGCAACGAGACACCAGGCTGGAAAGCAGGCAACGAGACACCAGGCTGGAAGGCAAGCACCAAGACATCAGGCTGGAAGGTGAGCACATCAGACTGGAAAGCGGGCACATCAGACTGGAAAGCGGGCACATCAGACTGGAAGGCATACACCAAGACTTCAGGCTGGAAGGCAGACATCAGGACATCAGACTGGAAAGCGAGCACATCAGACTGGAAAGCGAGCACATCAGACTGGAAAGTGGAGACATCAGGCTGGAAGGCAGGCACCGAGACATCAAGCTGGAAGGCAAGCATCAAGACAGGCTGGAAGGTAAGCATCGAGACATCAGGCTGGAAAGCGGGCACATCAGACTGGAAAGCGGGCACATCAGACTGGAAAGCAGGCACATCAGACTGGAAAGCAGGCACATCAGACTGGAAAGCAGGCACCAAGACTTTGGGCTGGAAGGCAGGCATCGAGACATCAGGCTGGAAGGCAGGCATCTTCGAAATCGGGCTGGAAGGCGGGCACATCAGGCTGGAAAGCAGGCACATCAGGCTGGAAAGTGGGCACATCAGGCTGGAAAGTGGGCACATCAGGCTGGAAAGCGGGCACATCAGACTGGAAAGCAGGCACATCAGACTGGAAAGCAGGCACCAAGACTTTGGGCTGGAAGGCGGGCATTGAGACATCAGGCTGGAAGGCGGGCATATCAGACTGGAAAGCAGGCACATCAGGCTGGAAAGTGGGCACATCAGGCTGGAAAGCGGGCACCAAGGCATCAGGCTGGAAGGCAGGCATAGAGACATCAGGCTGGAAAGCGGGCACATCAGGCTGGAAAATGGGCACATCAGACTGGAAAGTGGGTACATCAGGCTGGAAAGCGGGCACATCAGGCTGGAAAGCGGGCACCAAGGCATCAGGCTGGAAGGCAGGCATCGAGACATCAGGCTGGAAGGCAGGCACATCAGACTGGAAAGCGGGCACATCAGACTGGAAAGCTGGCACATCAGACTGGAAAGCAGGCACCAAGACTTCGGGCTGAAAGGTGGGCATTGAGACATCAGGCTGGAAGGCAGGTATCGAGATATCAGGCTGGAAGGCAGGCATCGAGACATCAGGCTGGAAGGTGGGCACATCAGACTGGAAAGCAGGCACATCAGGCTGGAAAGTGGGCACATCAGGCTGGAAAGTGGGCACATCAGACTGGAAAGCAGGCACATCAGACTGGAAAGCAGGCACCAAGACTTCGGGCTGGAAGGCGGGCATCGAGACATCAGGCTGGAAGGCAGGCATCGAGACATCAGGCTGGAAGGCAGGCACATCAGGCTGGAAAGCGGGCACATCAGGCTGGAAAATGGGCACATCAGCCTGGAAAGTGGGTACATCAGGCTGGAAAGCGGGCACATCAGGCTGGAAAGCGGGCACCAAGGCATCAGGCTGGAAGGCAGGCATCGAGACATCAGGCTGGAAGGCAGGCACCTCAGACTGGAAAGCGGGCACATCAGACTGGGAAGCGGGCACATCAGACTGGAAAGCAGGCACCGAGACTTTGGGCTGGAGGGCAGGCATCAGGACATCAGACTGGGAGGCAGGCTCATCAGACTGGATAGCAGGCACATCAGGCTGAAAGGCAGGCACCGAGACTTTGGGCTGGAAGGCAGGCATCAAGACATCAGACTGGAAAGCGGACACATCTGACTGGAAGGTAGGCACATCAGGCTGGGCAGCAGACGGTGGCACATCAGGCTGGGCAGCGGACAGGAACACATCAGGCTGGGCAGCGGACAGGAACACATCAGGCTGGGCAGCGGACAGCAACACCTCAGGCTGGACAGCGGACAGACGGGCACCGAAACTTCAGGCTGAAACAAGGGCACCGAAACTTCAGGCTGAGACACCAATATCAAGACATCCGGCTGGAAAGCAGGCAACGAGACATCAGGCTGGAAAGCAGGCAACGAGACACCAGGCTGGAAGGCAAGCACCAAGACATCAGGCTGGAAGGTGGGCACATCAGACTGGAAAGCGGGCACATCAGACTGGAAAGCGGGCACATCAGACTGGAAAGCGGGCACATCAGACTGGAAGGCATGCACCAAGACTTCAGGCTGGAAGGCAGACATCAGGACATCAGACTGGAAAGCGGGCACATCAGACTGGAAAGCGAGCACATCAGACTGGAAAGCGAGCACATCAGACTGGAAAGTGGAGACATCCGACTGGAAGGCAGGCATGAGACATCAGGCTGGAAGGCAGGCACCGAGACATCAAGCTGGAAGGCAAGCATCAAGACAGGCTGGAAGGTAAGCATCGAGACATCAGGCTGGAAAGCGGGCACATCAGACTGGAAAGCAGGCACATCAGACTGGAAAGCAGGCACATCAGACTGGAAAGCAGGCACCAAGACTTTGGGCTGGAAGGCGGGCATTGAGACATCAGGCTGGAAGGCAGGCATCTTCGAAATCGGGCTGGAAGGCGGGCACATAAGACTGGAAAGCAGGCACATCAGGCTGGAAAGTGGGCACATCAGGCTGGAAAGCGGGCACATCAGACTGGAAAGCAGGCACCAAGACTTTGGGCTGGAAGGCGGGCATTGAGACATCAGGCTGGAAGGCGGGCATATCAGACTGGAAAGCAGGCACATCAGGCTGGAAAGTGGGCACATCAGGCTGGAAAGCGGGCACCAAGGCATCAGGCTGGAAGGCAGGCATAGAGACATCAGGCTGGAAAGCGGGCACATCAGACTGGAAAATGGGCACATCAGACTGGAAAGTGGGTACATCAGGCTGGAAAGCGGGCACATCAGGCTGGAAAGCGGGCACCAAGGCATCAGGCTGGAAGGCAGGCATCGAGACATCAGGCTGGAAGGCAGGCACCTCAGACTGGAAAGCGGGCACATCAGACTGGGAAGCGGGCACATCAGACTGGAAAGCAGGCACCGAGACTTTGGGCTGGAGGGCAGGCATCAGGACATCAGACTGGGAGGCAGGCACATCAGACTGGATAGCAGGCACATCAGGCTGAAAGGCAGGCACCGAGACTTTGGGCTGGAAGGCAGGCATCAAGACATCGGACTGGAAAGCGGACACATCTGACTGGAAGGTAGGCACATCAGGCTGGGCAGCAGACGGTGGCACATCAGGCTGGGCAGCGGACAGGAACACATCAGGCTGGGCAGCGGACAGGAACACATCAGGCTGGGCAGCGGACAGGAACACCTCAGGCTGGACAGCGGACAGGAACACCTCAGGCTGGGCAGCGGACAGGAACACATCAGGCTGGGCAGCGGACAGAAATACATCAGGCTGGGCAGCGGACAGGAACACATTAGGCTGAGACAGTGGCTGGATAGCAGGCAGAATCAGATGGGTTATCAGGTTCAGCTGGCATGCAAGCAGACTGAAGCAGGTTGGTTAGTGTGGAGGCAGGTTGGGTTACTGTCTGCTCCACACTGGCAGGATCCATCTGCTGGTGGACGCCAGTACTGCGGCCCAAAGATGGCATAACATCAGCAGGGAAAAGCTCTCCTGACAGTTCCAAAATGCCAGGAGACACCTGCTGGTGGACCTCAGTACTGCATGGCAAATGACAGATATTACCAGCGGATGGAACATTTCCTGACACAATGAGAATAGAGGGGTGTGGTCGACTGTGGAACGCAAAGTGGAATCCCAGTATTGGAGTGTGGCTGTGGGGCCCTAGGGCAGATCAGAGCTGGACTTTGTGCAGGATATGATAATATGACAGGGAGGCTGCAGGGGCCCCCTGGAGCTAGAGGCGGGGTTGCGATTGTGACCCCTGCAACCCCTTGTGCTACGCCCATGTGTTTCAGACTCGGGTTGATTTACTAAAGACAAATAGACTGCACTGTGCAAATTGCAGTTGCTCTAGAGCTTAGTAAATGAGGTGAAGCTTCACTTTGCACAAAGTACCCACTCAAGTGCAAGGGAAATTAAATAAACAGCATGTTTTATTGCACATAATTGGATGATGGAAGTCAACAGAGCTTCTGTTTATTTACTAAGCTCTGGAGCAGCTGCACTTGCAGAGTTCAACTGCATTTTGCAAAGTGCACATCCTATTTGCCTTTGGTAAACTAACCCCTTAATCTGCATGGACAATGTGGCAATTTGATAACTTGATAGGATCCACTGCCAGCCCAATTCAATGTAGTTGTTGTGTAGTGGAAAGGATGCTATTCCAATGAGAGGGAAAAAAGAAGGAAATGGACGTTAAAGGCACCACAACTACAGAATAATTAAAATGTACATATTTTATTAGCCATAATACATATAACACACCAACAACATTAAAAAATATGCTTCTTATTACTGATTTGGACCAGTGCACAAAGCAAGGTCCATAAAGACATGTATGAGCGAGTTTGGGGTGGAGGAATTTGACTGGCCTGCAAAGAATCCTGACCTCAACCCGATAGAACACCTTTGGGATGAATTAGAGCGGAGACTGCGAGCCAGGCCTTTTCGTTCACATCAGTGCCTGACCTCACAAATGTGCTTCTGGAAGAATGGTCAAATATTCCCATAGACACACTTCTAAACCTTGTGGACAGCCTTCCAAGAAGAGTTGAAGCTGTTATAGCTGCAAAGGGTGGGCCAACTCAATATTATACCCTACGGACTAAGACTGGGAAGCCATTAAAGTTCATGTGCGTGTAAAGGCAGGCGTCCCAATACTTTTGGTAATATAGCGTATATACCAGCAATTTAGTAAGTCAAAGAACCCCCAAAAGGTGATCACATACTTACTATTAAGAAGAACTAAGGCAGGTGGAAAAAGGTGGCAGCGGTGTAACCAAACCCCAGGTCCCAAACAGATGGATGTGGGGGCACATCTAGAAATGGTACAAATGTAGGGTAAGGCAAGTACAGTGCCTTGCAAAAGTATTCACCCCCCCCCCCCCTTGGCATTTTTTGTGTTTTGTTGCCTCATAACCTGGAATTAACATGGATTGTTTGAGGATTTGCATCATTTAATTTACAGAACATGCCCACAACTTTGAAGATGTTTTTTTCTTTTTTATTGTGAAGCAAACAACAAATAGGACAAAATAACAGAAAAAGTCAATGTACATAACTATTCACCCCCCTAAAGCCAATACTTTTAGAGGCACCTTTTGCGGCTATCACAGCTCCAAGTCACTTTGGATAAGTCTCTATGAGCTTGCTACATCTTACCACTGGGATTTTTGCCCATTCATCCTTGCAAAACTGCTCCAGCTCCTTCAAGTTGGATGGTTTGCGCTTGTAAACAGCAATCTTAGAGTCTGACCACAGATTTTCTATTGGATTGAGGTCTGGGTTTTGACTAGGTCATTCCAACACATTTACATGTTTCCCCTTAAACCACAGAAAGAATTGGGGGGGGGGGGGTTACTGATATAAGGGTGAAACCTTTATATCAGTGCCTCCTTATATTATTGTATTCACTCCCCCCCTCAGACTTGCCCGGCGGTGCTGTCACTGACCTCCTCTCAGGTACACTGTGCAGGGCTCAGTTAGACGGCTCCAGGTTGGTGACTCTGGTTTTATCCCATAGTCTCCTCTCTACAGTCCACACGTTTTTCTTCTCCCTTGACCCCCATCCTGGCAGCACTCCCACTCTTGACTCCTCTCCAGACTCCCCCTCAGAGACTGCAGGCATTAAAATAAGACAAGAGATGATCAGAAGTTTGCGAGAGATGGTTAGAGACTGAGGACATGATACAAGAGATGGCTAGAGACTGTGGACATGATATAAGAGATGGCTAGAGACTGAGGACATGATACAAGAGTTGGATAGAGACTGAGGACATGATACAAGAGATGGCTAGAGACTGAGGACAGGATACCAGAGATGGTCAGAGGTTGCGGACATGATACAAGAGATGGTCAGATGTTGCGGACATGATACAAGAGATGGTCAGAGGTTGCAAGCATGATACAGTAGATGTCGGAGGCTGCAGACATGATACAGTAGGTGTCAGAGGCTGGCAGGCATGGTACAGGAGATGGTTAGAGACTGAGGACATCATACTTAAGATGGTCAGAGACTGCAGACATAGTGCAAGAGATAGCCAGAGACTGCAGACATGGTGCAAGAGATGGCCAGAGACTGCAGACATGGTACAAGAAATCAATGTAGCCTCATCAGTGCCCATCAAATGAACCCCCACTGTGCCCATCAATGCAGCCTCACTGTGCCCATCATTTCAGCCTCAATGTGTCCATCAAATGCAGCTTTATGGTGCCCATCAAATGCAGCTTTATGGTGTCCATCAATGCAGCCTCACTGTGCCCATAATTGCAGCCTCACTTTTCCCATAATTGCAGCCTCACTGTGCCCATAATTGCAGCCTCGCTGTGCCCATCAATGCAGCCTATGTCCATCAATGCAGCTTCACCGTGCCCACCAGTGCTGCCTCACCATGCCCAGCAATGCAGCCTCACCATGCCCACCAATGCAGCCTCTGTGTGCCCACCATTTCAGTCTGTGTGCCAGCCATTGCAGCCTCTATGTGCCAGCCATTGCAGCCTCTGTGTGCCTATCATTGCAGCCTCTGTGTGCCCGTCATTGCAGCCTCTGTGTGCCCGTCATTGCAGCCTCTGTGTGCCAGCCATTGCAGCCTCTGTGTGCCCACCATTGCAGCCTCTGTGTGCCAGCCATTACAGCCTCTGTGTGCCACCTATTGCAGCCTCTGTGTGCCAGCCATTGCAGCCTCTGTGTGCCAGCCATTGCAGCCTCTGTGTGCCAGCCATTGCAACCTCGGTGTGCCCGCCATTGCAGCCTCTGTGTGCCAGCCATTGCTGCCTCTGTGCCTACCAATTGCAGCCTCACTATTTCCTGGATCACAGCGGCCGAAGTATGGCACAGACGGAGCTGAGTCTGTGTGTAAGGCGGCGCTGTAACAAGGTACCGCCCCCCTAGACCAGCTCGTGTGCTAGATGGAACACTGATTCAAACAGTTTTCCATCTAGAAGACTATCACACGGCCGGTCTAGGGGGGCGGGACCTTGTTACAGTGCCACATTACACACACAGACCGAGCTCCATGCCATACAAGAGGAGGAGCCGGAGGACAGAGGGAGGGGAGCACTGCAGCCACCACTCAAAGCGGCCCCAGGGCAGCCGGCCTACCGGGAAATTTCCTGGTATTCTGGTAGGCCAGTTCGGCCCTGCCTGTGACCCCTTTTCAGTAGAGAGCAGGCTGAAATCTGCTGTCTGCAGATGTCACAGGCTCGGGCGTCATCCCAACCATAGCGTCTGGACTCGCCCACATGCCTGGACCGGCACCCGGCTCGGCCTATCAGTGCTGAGTCGGCCGCTCCCGGTCTGCACCAAATTCTGTGTGCACCAGTTTTATTAAATCTCCCCCAATGTGTCCACAAGCCTTTCAAAATACAGCTCACCTCCTTATAGAATGTTAAGGTTAGTCTAGTAGAAACGGCCTTTCATAATCTCATGTTGGTTACCACTAATGATACTATTTATTAAATTTGATACAGCACCCCAGAGATGTTTCATTTTCTGAATTAAGGTACTTTGGCCTTGATAATATTACATAGATAGCCTGGTTGAAAAAAGATACAAGTCCATTTAGTTCAACCAATAAAAGGGGAAAAAATGGTATGTACCTGGATAGAAAACAGAATGCAGAAGGGCATCCAGAGGGTGGTGGTTAATTGGTGGTTAATGACATATTTTCTGAAGTTGTGAGCAGTGTGCCTCAGGGCTGTCTCTTGGAGCCAATTCTGTTTAACTTGTTCATTAACAATATAGAGGTTAAAATAACCTGATCAAATCTTTTTTGACAATAGTTACTTTGTTGACCTCATACGTGTTCATTTGCTGTCAATATTAGCTTATAAATATAAGCATATTCATTTCTCTTTGCAGGTTACCAAAAACAGCTAACACATGAAAAAGAAAATTATAGTTATGGCTTCTTTTACAGTGATAGTCCTAATGTATGGTATGTAACAAATGATAAAGCTTCAACCATTAATATAAATTTTAGATGCGTTTTTTTGTTTGTTCGAGAATTCATTGCCAAGGGATACTTGCTACTAAAATGTATACATTATTGTACTGCAACTTAACATGGACCTAAACTCATGAATTAAAAATTTGTTATGTAATAGAGAATACCTGGACATATTAATTGGCATAAGTAGTATACTGAAAAAAAAATCCATCTTTTGTCCAGAATGCTTCCTGAAAAATAGCAGTGCTTTTCTGCTTTTCCTGGTAAGGGAGGGTGCCTACAGCCTACAGTGTGAGATTTAAAGTGGCTTTAAACTCACTTTCTTAAAAATTAAATAAATGCAATATTTTAAAATATAAGAAAAATGTAACTTCTTTCTCTCTTCCTTTGTTTCATCTCATCTCAATGCAAGCTTTTTTCTGCTATTCTCAGACTTCTTGTTCTAGCGTGACTACGTTTGTTCTCCCTGCCCCCCCTTGTATAAGCTGGTATCAGTCTGCACACTTGCTGCTCCTCTGCTGTGGGTATACCAACCTGCAGGGTACATTATATTTCTGAAAGAGGCCACTGCCATCAGGTAATATCATTTCCATGAAGGGGTGTACTTGGTCAACAACAATGCTTAGGTAGGTGGTACATTTCAAAGTAACATCCACCAGCATTATCTTTTCCTGGTGCATCCATGGCAGCATACGTATGATAGTAGCCCCGCCTACTTCCACCGAGAGGACCAGTGCATAGCTATAATGAGTTAACACCCACACAACGGTCCATTCCCTTTTTTGTCTTCATGGAACTTACAGCCAGTGTGAAGAGAAGAAACCCTTACCTGCCACCTTTGGTGGTTTTCCACACAGGTTAAGCCTCTCAAGTAGCGCAGTCCCTGACCTTGGGACGCTAAATGCCCCTTTCTGTGGATCTTTAGGGGTAAAAATTGGGTACTAACTAGCCCCACATACAGCAATGCAGCCAGGGCTTTGTTCCTCAGAAGAGCTGCCCATGTCTGGAGCCTGCTTCCCAGAAGTGAGTGGATCCATTAAACTGTAACACCGCATTTCCAAGATAAGTATGTTTTCAATTTTTTTGGAATTTATCTGTGAATAGCCTCATAAGTTGTATGTTACATCTCCTCTCGGATGGGCTGCAGCTGCACTGTGTTCCAGTATTCATTCTAGTAGCAATTGTGGAAGAGAAAACTAAGTGTGTACATTCAAGAGAATGCTGCATTATGCTGAATGGGTGAAGTGGATAGAGCTCTCATGGGGCCATCTTTGGTTTGGGCAAGTATTTCCCTGGTGGCCATCTTGAAGTTGGGCAAGACTACCTGGAAGCCATCTTGGATGTGAGCACTGTGAGAAGTTTGCCAGAAGTGGGAGGCAGGCAGAAGAGTTGAGGAACATGGTGTTAAAGACTCAGCGGCCTACAGATAGGGCATTCACATGATAGGACTGCATACCAGCACGCCCATAGCCGCAAAACCTGTATCAAAGGCAATTTCCTGCTGCTTAGCGAATAGATATGTCCTTCCTCATGTCTCAGCATGGCAATAATATTATACCTGACTAAATGTCAGTTTTCCAGCTGCCCTGCACTATGAGCTCACTGCATAACAAAGATCCACACGGTTTCTATAGGTAAGGCTCATCAGACCAGATAGGTATTTTGCTGCTAAAAAAGTTCATTCAGGTGCTAACTGACCTCTCTCTTGGCTAGGGAGCCCACCCTGTCCCACTGACAGGAATATGCATGAGAGGCGCACCAGAAATCAAGTCTAAGTTAGAGAAAATCCTCTTCCATACTGCATCAGGGCCACCTTAAAAAGGCAGACAGAAGCTCTCCAGCCCATTATGCTTAGCCGCAAACAGGGGCGTTGCTAGGTGGCAAAAAGACCAGGGGCTTCAGCCCGAAGTCCGATGCTGGCACCGATGGGGGGGGGGGTCGAGAGTGGTCATGGCACGGGGTTTTTTGGCTGAGCGCTGGGGTTGTGTGGCGGGGGGCAAGCTTACTTGCTGGTTGCTGCCTGGGGCTTAGCAGTGCCCATCAATTTTGACCACTAATCTCAGCTACCTGACACACTGGCCTACCTAACATACACTGACCTGACATACATACACCTACCTAACATACACTGACCTGACATGACATACACCTACCTAACATACACTGACCTGACATGACATACACCTACCTAACATACACTGACCTGACATGACATACACCTACCTAACATACACTGACCTGACCTGACATACATACACCTACCTAACATACACTGACCTGACATACACCTACCTAACATACACTGACCTGACATGACATACATACACCTACCTAACTTACATTGACCTGACATACACCTACCTACCTAACTTACACTGACCTGACATGACATACACCTACCTAACATACACTGACCTGACATGACATACACCTACCTAACATACACTGACCTGACATACATACATACACCTACCTAACATACACTGACCTACCTAACATACACTGACCTGACATACACTGACCTACCTAACATACACTGACCTGACATACACTGACCTACCTAACATACACTGACCTGACATACACTGACCTACCTAACATACACTGACCTACCTGACATACACTGACCTGACATACACTGACCTAGCTAACATACCGTGACATACATACACTGACCTCACCTACCTGACCAGGAGACAGACTTCATGTGTCCAGGTGTCCTGCAGTTCAGTTCAGCCGTAGTGTGCGGTGTGCAGCCCACGCATCATGTGGCACAGCAGGCAGCCAGAGAGGAGGAGAGGAGACTGCTCGAATTTCATCGCCTGGACCTTGGAGCTCTGGGCTTTGTCCTGCACGTAGTAAGTTATACAAAGTAGAGCCTGCCTCCCAGTCCCAGCACGGCCAGCAGGCACAAGGCGATATGGAGAAGACTCTTCTGCTTCCTGCTGCACACTCCGAAGTACGGTGCCCATGATCAGACACAACGAGATCCGGAGCTCTTTACTCTGCTGTCTGCCCCCAGCACAGCTCAGGTCACCAACAACACACCCCAGCACCGGGCTCCTCTTCAGGTTATCCTCATCCCCTCTTCTACTTTCCTCGTGCAGTCACTGGCACAGATCGCTCCTCCGCTGCCCTGATCTATCTCAGCGCCGAGTGGGGATCTCAGTGATGAGGCGCGGCGGATTGTAATTCCCGCCTTCTGGAGCCTGCAGCGCCTATGATGGACGTCACACGTCCCGCGGTCCCAGCATTGGACCAGTGGGACGTCCATCATAGCTCCAGAAGGCGGGACCTGTATGTCATTCAGCTACACTCGGCCGCACTCGGCGGATCAGATAGGTCCCCGCTCGTCAGCGGCCGGCGGCGCTCGGGGCTAACAATTGAACGGTGCCTTCTTGACACTCGGGGCTTTTCAGGGACAAATTCGGGGCTTCAGCCCCCCCTAGCCACCCCCTCCCGACGCCCCTGGCCGCAAAGAATTTTTGTGAATCCTGGGTGAAGCTGCATTTACAAAGTAAATAATGTGTCAATATTTCCTTAAATAGGGTGACAGAAGGTCTTCCACCCCAATATCTATAGCTGCAAATGATTGCTATGAGCCCGAATTACGTTGCCTTTTAAAGATAAAGAGTGTGTAAAGATTTCCCTAAAGGGGTAAATAGAAGCTCTCCTGCCCACTAGGGATTTCTGTGGGACTTTGTGAAGTTACCATATCCCAGTTATTGAGAATACCTTAAAGGGGTTGTAAACCTTCGTGTTTTTTCACCTTAATGCATCCTATGCATTAAGGTGAAAAACCTTCTGTCATGCAGAACCCCCATTTTACTTACCTGAACCCGTTCTTTCTTGCAAACCATGAGCAAACCAGCTCTAGCCGGTGTCTAGAGCAAACCTGCTCTAGCTGGTGTCTCATGTCCTGGTTGTATAGATTGATAGCAGCGCAGCCATTGGCTCCCGCTGTTGTCAATCAAATCCAAAAACGCGGGCGTCAGGGGGGCAGAGCCGAGTCCTGCTGTCTGTATCAATAGACTCAGCAGCAGGACACAGGAGCAGGTCCACACGAATGTCCCGAAGGAAAGCGCTTCTCTGACAGGGCACTCACGAAAAGGAGGATCCACAAGCGCCACTGAGGGACCCCATAAGAGGAGGATCGGGGCCATTCTGTGCAAAACCAACTGCACAGAGGAGGTAAGTATGACATGTTTGTTATTTTAAAAAAAACAAAAACGAGGGTTTAGTAACCTTTTCAGCTGCATTCCGATACACTTGCTACCAACTGCATAAAGCCTCCCTCAGCAGAGAGTAGGCCAACTGCTGGCAAGGCAGAACAGAGAGGATAAGCTGGTACTTTGTGTTCAGCCTAAGGCTTTGCCCCTGCTGGCCCTTCTCTTTAAGGTAGGTAATTTTACCATGAGTGGAGAATAACCAGAGGAGCTAGGTAAGAAACCAGAGCAGGCTCTATGTAAGAAAGTTGCTACAGCATTTCCTCAATCGGAAGAAGTGGCTCTCCAGAGACAGGTTCTCATTGAGACAGTCCAGGTCAACAGCATTAGCAATGCAGCTGAAGTTGAACACTTGTCATTACTAGCAGAAAAAGGCTAGAGTACAGATTGCAAGGTCTTTTTCTCCTTCTAATTGTTAAAGCGTAACTCCACTTTTGTTGAGAAAAAAACATTCCGACCCCCCCCCGGGTGATCTATGTACACGGCAAGGATTATAACAACCTTTGTTATTATGAGTGGTTTCATAATTATCAGTCAGCTGTGGCAGCTAAAGAGCACTAACGAGAAAATCTGCTGGACCTGCATCCCTTTAGACGTGTTCCTATTGGAAATAGATCACCAAAAATGACATTTTTGTTGCTGGGGATGCCTGAAATCTGACTTGTATTTTAGGCAGACTTCTGGGAAAATTGGTGAGCCAATTACACAAGCAGGAAATTATGTTTCTGGGGAGTGGTCAGTACACATTCTGTGTACAGAACAACTCCATGTAGCCATGCATTTATGGAAAATTACAGCGGCTGCAGATTGAAAAGGAAAGGTCATTTTTAATAACATTCAATGTACCGTATTTATCGGCGTATAACACGCATTTTTTTCCCCTTAAAATCAGGGGAAAGTCGTGGGTGCGTGTTATACGTCGATCCCCGCTATCGCTATGTGAATGTCGGCGATCGCCGCCGACATTCACATAGCGAGTAGTTTTAAATATGGCGCCGCGGAGTTCGGAGGGACTCGGCGGTGCTGAACGAGCGCCGCCGAAATCACAGAGCCGAGATACACATAGTCGGGTGTATTCGGCTCTTTCGGGCGCCGCTCACAGTCGCGCCCAGTCCCGCCATTGAACCTGTGTTATGTCCATCATAGGGCGGGTCTGGGCGGGACTGTGAGCGGCGCCGGAAAGAGCCGAGAACCCTCGGCTATGTGTATCTCGGCGGCGTTCGTTCAGTTCCGCCGGCGCCGAGTCCTTCCGAACTCCGCGGCGCCATATATAAAACTACTAGCATGTGTATGGCGGCAGCAGGAGGCATGGACACTGGGGACAAGGCTGCACTGGGGACAAGGCTGCACTGGGGACAAGGCTGCACTGACAAGGCTGCACTGGGGACAAGGCTGCACTGACAAGGCTGCACTGGGGACAAGGCTGCACTGACAAGGCTGCACTGGGGCAAAGCTGCACTGACAAGGCTGCAATGACACTAACAAGGCTGCAGATGAACACTGGTGAGGCTGCATTGATGGGCATTTTAATGTAAGTTTCTTTTCCTTAAACTTCCCTCCTAAAAGTTTTTTTCCTTAAAACTCTCTCCTAAACTTGGGGTGCGTGTTATACGCCGGCGCGTGTTATATGCCGATAAATACGGTACATGTTATATTATTTTTTCTTTATTTGCTATTTTTTTCCCACGAAAGTGGAGTTTCCCTTTAAGAAGCGTCTTTTCTCCATTTGTGATCTCTGCATATCCTCTAAAGTTTTTCTGGGTCAAGGTGCTTCTGCCCCAATTGTGGTGGCAAACAGTTCACTACCCAGAAGCCCATGGTGGCATTATCCGTTATGCATCTTGAAGCTTTAATGCCCTGTACACACGGTCGGACATTGATCGGACATTCCGACAATAAAATCCATGGATTTTTTCCGACGGATGTTGGCTCAAACTTGTCTTGCATACACATGGTCACACAAAGTTGAAGGAAAATCCGATCGTTCTAAACGCGGTGACGTAAAACACATACGTCGGGACTATAAACGGGGCAGTAGCCAATAGCTTTTGTCTCCTAATTTATTCTGAGCATGCGTGGCACTTTGTGCGTCGGATTTGTGTACACACGATCGGAATTTCCGACAAATTTTATAGCAAGCTCTCAAACTTTGTGTGTCGGAAATTCCGATGGAAAATGTGTGATGGAGCCCACACACGGTTGGAATTTCCGACAACAAGGTCCTATCACACATTTTCCTTCGGAAAATCCGATCGTGTGCACAGGGCATAAGGGGCTGGGTTCAGATGCAAGTTCTCCATAGAAAAATACAAAATTTACATTGCCTCCTTTCTCCTGGAATACTTTTTGGCTTGGTGGGCATCAAAGATAATTAATGTTCCCATCTCTTTCCCCATCCCTTAAGCAATTTGTGTGCCTTGCTTTTGGACCCATGCACTACCATTTTGGGATCCTGTCCCTTGTCTATTGGTCACTAGCCTCATTGCCTTCCTGAAATATTCTCATAGATATCCTTAGATGGGAAATAATTGGTGCAGGCTTTATCGAGCAACCTGACATGGTCCTCCAGATATTCCATTAATTTGCATAGGTTCAGAGCCTTCAGAGATCCTTGCTGAAACCAACTCACATTGGGAATATCTGGATGGCCCTACTCACAGCTCAGGACAGAGTGCTTTTCCTCATTGATAACTTTACATACTCTAGTCTCAGGTTCAAGCTGTCTGTACCAGGAGCGATCTGGATCTCCACTTTTGTATGAGAGGCCTAGAACCTAGAACTTCCTTTGGCCTGGTTTCAACCCAGGCTTTTACAGGCCTCTGTTCTTCGAGGGACAAGTTGACTCAGCTTTTGGTCAGGTGATTTCCCTATTGCTTGAGGCTCAGGGATCTGGCTCTCGAGCAAGGAAGTCTTCTCTTCCTGTTTTAAGGAATCCCCATGGAAGGACATCTCAGACTGTGGATCATTCTGGGGAACAGACCTAGACACCCTTTATATCAAGAGAGCAAGAGAGCTTAGTTGTCTTTGGCGTCTTGTTTTCCAAGGTAACATCCAGAAGTTCTGGGCTGTTTTATATAATCTGGATCCAAACAGACCATGCCATAAAGGTGGCGTACTTCAATTTAAGTAAAAGACTAGATTGGTATCTTTGGCAAAACATCAGGGTCCAGCCTTGTCAGGTATGAGCATTCCAGGTATACATCTTGGCAGGCAGACTGCATCTGATAGCAGTACCTAAACCTGTGAGACTGATTTCTGCCCTTGGAGCTATTCCTGGAGGTGTGTCCCAGGTAGGCAACTTCGGAGGTTGACTACCAGGCCCCTGAGGTTAAACTAAAGTCTAGGCAGTTTTGGCTCAGGTGCAATGGTCCTCTGGTAGGATGCTCCTATGACTTTCAGTACTTCCTTCCCTTGTTTGTCTCGCATGTTTGGAATAGAAAGAATTCCGGTGTTAAAGGCTGATCCAGGCAGATATGGCACACCAACCTAAAAGGGGTGCCAGATAGTTCCTCAAAGGGATCTACTGGATCAGGATCATCTGTTCCCAAGGAATGTGTTTTTCCATCCAGCTTCAAGCTGCTTTTGACAGCTTGATAATTGAAGCTCAAATTTTGAGACTGGGCATCATGGAGTCTAGGAATCCCTTAATGTTAAGCAGGGAGGTCTACTTCTTCATGTTAAATATATTGCTGGACATGTGGTGATTGCTTATCTTGGTGTAAGCCTCAGGACTTTCTCCCCAAAAATGTTTTCGCTGGACAAGTCCTCTCCTGCAGCTGGGCCTAGGTCAGCATTCGGCTCTTAATATTGCTGCCCATGTGACTTTGTGGGATCTTAAGTAGTTCACTCATAGCCTTAACTTGTGGAGGTGACTGTTCAAGACTGGTGACCTTGTCTGGCATGGAACCTTTCACAGGTTTAACATAAGACAGTTATTAGAACCCAGTTCTCCATCTTGCTCCAGTTTGTTTCTAACTGTCTCCTCAAACAGGACATTCTTATTCATTCTTATTCCATCTCTTGGTTGGATGTGGTCAAGTTGGAAATTTTATCTCTCAGCCTTTACTTTCCCCTTGTATTTCAAGATGGCTCTTGCCCTGATGCTCTGTTTTTTCTAGCTCCATGATGTCAAGTTGACTCAGCAGACCATCAACCAACTCCATGGTCTAGGGTTCAGGTTCCATCCTGTCCTGACGAGATACACTCTATTAAATCTATGAGTGCATCCTGAGCTTTTGCTGCAGGCTACGGTTTCTCGGATTGGCAAGGCTGCCACCTAGGCTTCTATCCTCACTTTCCCTGTGTTCTGCCAGGGGCTTTGGGTGATTGTAGCCAGATCAACGCACTTGCTGCAGGAGTATTTGGAAGCTGTCCGTTGTCCTTTTTCTTTATCTGCGCAGGATTTGGAGGCATGTCCCTTTAAGGGGGTGCACTTCGGGGGCCTGTCCTGGGGATTTTAATGTTGGTATGGATGGGGAGGGTACAGGGCCGATCCTAGGGTCACAGACGCCTGGGTGCAGAAATATTTCTGGCGCCCCCAAATGGGCGTGGTCATCTTACCAACTCCTCCCCTTTACAAATGATTTTATGGCAATGACTCAAATACAGAGCTTCTCCCCTAAGAAGTCCTTGTTACCCTGAAATCCTCCCATTAACTCTTAACAATAAAGAAAATACAGGAAGAGAGAACACTAATGAGACCTGGAGGGGAGTCTCTCTGATGCACACAGAGAGGGCTTCTGTTAGAAAGAGTCCCCAGACATAATAAAGGATACGGTCAAAGACTGCAGACATGATAGAAGAGATGGTCAGAGACTGCAGACATGATACAGGAGATAGTCAGAGACTGCAGACTTAGTACAGGAGATGATCAGAGACTGCAGACACACTACGGGGGATGATCAGAGACTGCAGACATGGTACAGGAGATGATCAGAGACTGCAGACATAATACAGGAGATAATCAGAGACTGTAGACATAGTACAGGAGATGATCAGAGACTGCAGACATAGTACAGGAGATGATCAGAGATTGCAGACATGGTACAGGAGATGATCGGAGACTGTAGACATAGTACAGGAGATGATCAGAGACTGCAGACATAGTATAGGAGATGGTCAGAGACTGCATACATAGTACAGGAGATGATCAGAGACTGCAGACATGATACAAGAGACAGTCAGAGACTGCAGACATAGTACAGGAGATGGTCAGAGACTGCAGACATGATACAAGAGATGGTCAGAAACTGCAGACATTATACAGGAGAAGGTTGGAGACTACAGACAAGATAGAATAGATGGTCAGAGACTGCAGACATGATACAAGAGACAGTCAGACACTGCAGACATGGTACAGAAGCTGGTCAGAGATTGCAGACATGATACAAGAGATGGTCAGAGACTGCAGACATAGTACAGGAGATGATCAGAGACTGCAGACATAGTACAGGAGATGATCAGAGACTGCAGACATGGTACAGGAGATGATCAGAGACTGCAGACATGGTACAGGAGATGATTAGAGACTGTAGACATAGTACAGGAGATGATCAGAGACTGCAGACATGGTACAGGAGATGATCAGAGACTGCAGACATGGTACAGGAGATGATCAGAGACTGTAGACATAGTACAGGAGATGATCAGAGACTGCAGACATGATACAAGAGATGGACAGAGACTGCAGACATAGTACAGGAGATGGTCAGAGACTGCAGACATGATACAAGAGATGGTCAGAGACTGCAGATATAGAACAGGAGATGGTCAGAGACTGCAGACATGATACAAGAGATGGTCAGAGACTGCAGATATAGAACAGGAGATGGTCAGAGACTGCAGACATGATACAAGAGATGGTCAGAGACTGCAGACATAATACAGGAGATGGTCGGAGACTACAGACAAGATAGAATAGATGGTCAGACACTGCAGACATGGTACTGAAGCTGGTCAGAGATTGCAGACATGATACAAGAGATGGTCAGAGACTGCAGACATAGTACAGGAGATGATCAGAGACTGCAGACATGGTACAGGAGATGATCAGAGACTGTAGACATGATACAAGAGACAGTCAGAGACTGCAGACATAGTACAGGAGATGGTCAGAGACTGCAGACATGATACAAGAGATGGTCAGAGACTGCAGACATAATACAGGAGATGGTCAGAGACTACAGACAAGAAGGAATAGATAGTCAGAGACTGTAGACATGATACAAGAGACAGTCAGACACTGCAGACATGGTACAGAAGCTGGTCAGAGACTGCAGATATGATACAAGAGATGGTCAGAGACTGCAGACATAATACAATAGATGGTCAGAGACTGCAGACATGATACAGGAGATGGTCAGAGACTGCAGACATGATACAAGAGATGGTCAGAGACTGCAGACATGATACAAGAGATGGTCAGAGACTGCAGACATGATACAAGAGTTGGTCAGAGACTGCAGACATGATACAAGAGTTGGTCAGAGACTGCAGACATGATACAGGAGATGGTCAGAGACTGCAGACATGATACAACAGAAGGTCAAAGACTGAAGACATAGTACAGGAGATGGTCAGAGACTGCAGACATAGTACAGGAGATGGTCAGAGACTGCAGATATATTACAGGAGATGGTCAGAGACTGCAGTTCCTATGGACGTTAGTAGATTATGGCCGATGGGCCCTCTCACCTGACCCACCGATGGTTCCTCTGATCAGGAGTCAGCTCACTCTGAATTGCCTGTGGCGACTCAGCTGGGTAGCACCCAGATCTGTATTCTGGCAGTGACTACATTCCTTTCTCCGCCAGGGATGGCGCTAGGCTGTGTGTCTTTCCCTCTGGTGGCGCAGGGCAGTGGGGTTTCCTCTCTGATGGTGTTCCCTCAGCACTGTCCTCTCCCTCTGGAGTCCTGGGTGTACTTCCCTGAAAGCTTTCCCAGGCTCCTGTATCTCTCTCTCTCCCATTCAGCTGAGCCTGCTGTGTGGGCTGCAGTTTCCGTGTTACAGTGGGGCTGCCAGTCCTCGGGACTACATGTCCCACAATCCTCTTCTCTGCTCCTTTTTCTATTCTATTTTTTCCCTGGCTGATATGAAGGCGGGGGAAGAAGCATAGTGGGAGGCTGTGCTGGCCAGCGCCGCTCACTAGTATAGCAGTGCACGTGCGGAGGAGAGGGAGAGGGAGGGGAAGGGTCGAAAGAAGAGCCTGCAGCTGCAGTGACGTCACTAGGGTTGGTGTCACCAGGTGCGGTATAACATGGTGTCACCCCCCTTCCACCAACTTTAGTCGCCCCTCAGTACAGACCCCCTCCACTAAGTATAGACCCCCTTTCGTCAGTGCAGGCCCCCACTAAGTATAAATCCCTCTCTCAGTACAGACCCCCCCCTTCATCAGTATAGACCCCCCCAGGACAAACCACCCCCCCTCCATTAGTAGACCCCCACCAGGACAACCCCCCCTCCATTAGTACAGATCCCTCCCAGGACAAAGCCCCCTCCATTAGTACAGACCCCCCCCCACAGGACAAACCCCCTCTTCATTAGTACAGACCCCCCAGGACAACCCCCCTCCATTAGTACAGACCCCCAGGACAAACCCCCCTCTATTAGTACAGACCCCCCAGGACAAACCCCCTCCATTAGTACAGACCCCCCAGGAGAACCCCCCTCCACTAGTACAGACCCCCACAGGACAAATCCCCCCTTCATTAGTACAGACCCCCCTGCCAGGACAAACCCCCCTCCATTAGTACAGACCCCCCACTAGGACAAACCCCCCTCCATTAGTACAGACCCCCCCGGGACACCCCCCCCCTCCATTAGTACAGACTCCCCGGACAAACACCCCCCCTCCATTAGTATAGACCCCCCAGGACAAATCCCCCCTCCATTAGTACAGACCCCCCAGGACAAATTCCCCCCTCCATTAGTACAGACCCCCCAGGACAAATCCCCCCTCCATTAGTACAGACCCCCCAGGAGAAACCCCCCTCCATTAGTACAGACCCCCCAGGATAAATCCCCCTTCATTAGTACAGACCCCCCAGGACAACCCCCCCTTCGTTAGTACAGACCCCCCCAGGACAACCCCCTCCATTAGTACAGACCCCAAAGGACAACCCCCCCTCCATTAGTACAGACCCCCAGGACAAATCCCTCCATTAGTACAGACCCCCCAGGTCAAACCCCCCTCCATTAGTACAGACCCCCCGGACAAATCCCTCCATTAGTACAGACCCCCCAGGACAACCCCCCCATTAGTATAGACCCCCCAGGACAACCCCCCCCATTAGTACAGACCCCCAGGGACAAACCTCTATCTATCAGTACAGACACATTAACACCCGGGCGGCAGCTAGAGAGGACAGTGTGCAGCCGCGCCGCCCGGGTGAAGAGCAGATCGAGACAGCCAGGCAGCAGCTTAGACGGGAGTGAGAGACAGAGGAGAAGAGTGGAGAGAACCTGTGTCAGGCTGCAGGCACGGGCCGCCCCCCCCCCCCCCCAGCGAAGTCACTGCGCGGCTGGTCTCTCTCAACACAGAGACCAACCACTCTGATCTCCGGCGGCTGCTCTCCTCTGACAGGAGGAGGAGGGAGGGGGGACGGGCTCTAGCAGTGTAAAGCACAGCTGCCGCTCTGCGGCGGTGACCTGCGGACAGAGCTACTTCTGCACACAGAGGGGAGGAGGAGGAGGGAGGGGAGCACTCTGGCGCTTCAGCGCCCCCACCTCTCTGGCGCCTGGGTGCACTGCACCCCGTGCACCCGCCTGGGATCGGCCCTGGGAGGGTATCGCAGATGGTGCTCAATTTTTTTCTACCAGGTGGACATACGCCCTTATGCGAAGCCAGCTTCTGGTATAAGAATTATTGAGGAAGCTATTCAAGCCGCAGGAAGTTCACAGCCTTGCTTTTATCATGGCATCAAGAGCCTGTGGGCGTTTGTTTGCCTATCCCGTAGTGGGATTGCTTTGTCCGACTTAGGTGAAGTACTTCTTTAATACATGCAGATCAAGGATGACACACTTGCAAACAGTCAGTAGCTAGTCTAAGAAATGCACAGAAAATAATTGATCTCAAATTAGATAATGAACCAGTGAATTATAAATGTTAATACACATATATCATACTATGGATATAGTTAAGTGCCTAGTGCATAACTGTGTATTACAAGCCAAAAAATAAAAAAATATATATATATTTAAAAAACAGCAATATATCAAAGTGCTTCTATGCTTTCATATAGTGTCCAAATAAGTCAATAATGACCGTGCTTTCATACAGTGTGATGACACCTTAGCACGGCTTGGATCACAGCTTTTGCATTACACGGACCTTTATCAATACTGGATTAGTGACGCAATTGGTCGCTACTTACATGCACATGAGCACTTTGTTATATGATTTAAATCACTTACAGCATCGTTTTTCAGCATGGTCATTATTGACATGTTTGGACACTGTATGAAAGCACGGTCATTATTGACTTATTTGGACACTATATGAAAGCACAGAAGCACTTTGATATATTGCTGTTTTAATACAGTCAGGTCCATAACTATTGGGACATCGACACAATTCTAATCTTTTTGGCTCTATACACCACCACAATGGATTTGAAATGAAACAAACAAGATGTGCTTTGACTGCAGACTTTCAGCTTTAATTTGAGGGTATTTACAACCAAATCAGGTGAACGGTGTAGGAATTACAACAGTATGTATATGTGCCTCCCACTTTTTAAGGGACCAAAAGTGATTTGACAGATTAACAATCATCCATCAAACTTTCACTTTTTTAATACTTGGTTGCAACTCCTTTGCAGTCAATTAGAGCCGGTTCACATTAGAAGCGGCACGACTTGCAGGTCGCCTCACCCAGGCTTCTGTATAGAAGTCTATGCAAGTCACCCCCAAAGTAGTACAGGAACCTTTCTTCTAAGTCGGAGCGACTTGCGTCGTTCCGATTAGAACGGTTCCATTGTACAGAACGGGAGGCGACTTGTCAGGCGGCTAGGTTGCCTGACAAGTCGCCCCAGTGTGAACCGGCTCTCACAGCCTGAAGTCTGGAATGCATATACATCACCAGACGCTGGGTTTCATCCCTGGTGATGCTCTGCCAGGCCTCTACTGCAACTGTCTTCAGTTCCTGCTTGTTCTTGAGGCATTTTCCTTTCAGTTTTGTCTTCAGCAAGTGAAATGCATACTCAATCGGATTCAGGTGAGGTGATTGACTTGGCCATTGCATAACATTCCACTTCTTTCCCTTAAAGTCTTTGGTTGCTTTCGCAGTATGCTTCGGGTCATTGTCCATCTGCACTGTGAAGCGCCGTCCAATGAGTTCTGAAGCATTTTGCTGAATATGAGCAGATAATATTGCCCGAAACACTTCAGAATTCATCCTGCTGCTTTTGTCAGCAGTCACATCATCAATAAATACAAGAGAACCAGTTCCATTGGCAGTCATACATGCCCACGCCATGACACTATCACCACCATGCTTCACTGATGAGGTGGTATGCTTTGGATCATGAGCAGTTCCCTTCCTTCTCCATACTCTTCTCTTCCCATTACTCTGGTACAAGTTGATCTTGGTCTCATCTGTCCATAGGATGTTGTTCCAGAACTGTGAAGGCTTTTTTAGATGTTGTTTGGCAAACTCTAATCTGGCCTTCCTATTTTTGAGGCTCACCAATGGTTTACATCTTGTGGTGAACCCTCTGTATTCACTCTGGTGAAGTCTTCTCTTGATTGTTGACTTTGACACACATACACCTACCTCCTGGAGAGTCTTCTTGATCTGGCCAACTGTTGTGAAGGGTGTTTTCTTCACCAGGGAAAGAATTCCTCGGTCATCCACCACAGTTGTTTTCCGTGGTTTTCCGGGTCTTTTGTTGTTGCTGAGCTCACCGGTGCATTCTTACTTTTTAAGGATGTTCCAAACAGTTAATTTGGCCACACCTAATGTTTTTGCTATCTCTCTGATGGGTTTGTTTTGTTTTTTCAGCCTAATGATGGCTTGCTTCACTGATAGTGACAGCTCTTTGGATCTCATATTGAGAGCTGACAGCAACAGATTCCAAATGCAAATAGCACACTTGAAATGAACTCTGGACCTTTTATCTGCTCCTTGTAAATGGGATAATGAGGGAATAACACACACCTGGCCATGGAACAGCTGAGCAGCCAATTGTCCCATTACTTTTGTTCTCTTAAAAAGTGGAAAGCACATATACAAACTGTTGTAATTCCTCAAATTAAAGCTAAAAGTCTGCATAGAGCGAAAAAGATTAGAATTGTGTCGATGTCCCAATATTTATGGACCTGACTGTATATGCAGCTACCAGAGAAATGGATATTGCAGCAACCCCTCACAAACATATACAACAGCAGTAAATATGGTATACAGTTGGTAAACAAATATATACTGTATATATAAAAGGAGATATGCACTATGTGTGCATTTAGGTCGCCCTTAATGGATATTTGTACTGGCCAAAAATGAGTATTTAATCTTATAGATTGTTTTGTATAAAAGTGCACTAGAGTGCCATCTTTATTAAACACATTCAATATATAAAAGAAGACAGTAGAAAATACAATTGTATAAAGTGCAAATACAAACACTGTACATTCAATTGCATATAGAGGATATAGCACCCATGTGCCTACAGCCCGCAGCCTGTATGTAGAGGATCAGGCGGATGAGGTGTATGGCACGTAACCCGACATGTTTCGGAAATAGGTATGTATTACTCCTTCATCAAGGGATTTATGATTAGGTGCTCAAATCTATCTGTAAATATCAAAAGACAATAAAAAAGTAGTAGAAAATATCTATATCGTCATAAATTGTATGCGACTGCATTTTTGCAATATATGCGATTTTAGTAATTATTGAAAAAATAGTATAAGAAAAGTCTAGTATGGACTAATTATACTTACATCAATTTGATTCGTAAAAACGGGTAGAAAATGACAAAGAACAGCGGTTAAACCAGTACAACTGGGAGCAGGCTGGCTTCTGGTTCACATAGCACAAGGTGGGCAACCAGGAGTGTAATGCAGAGCGTTGCAGCACTTTCACAAGGGATGGCCGATGGAGATCTGTGTGTTTAAAGAGTGATGTTGTAAATGTACAAGGCATATAGTTAAGCCAATGCTTTGCTGAAAGACAAAGTAGTCGTTCAGCTATAGTAAAAGGGGAGAGTAGGCATGTAGGGTAAGTATTCAAATATATGGAGCAAAGTATCTAACCAAATTACCTTGTGGCTGTTTAGTGATCTCTCAAGACTCAGACCTCCAGGCAGCAGTTCAAAAGACTGACAGATGCCAAAGGAGTGTCTGTGTCTTAAATAGGACAGCTGATTGGACATCAGCCAATCAGTGTCCACTCCACGTAATCAGCTGCATAACAAGCAGCCATGTGTGGAGATCGGGCATCCCCCAGACGACGAGGCGCGCGGCGTAGCCACGCCCCTAAGGGCGTAATGACGTCACGCGTCTCGACGTCACCGGCGGGTATGCGGTCCCGGCGCGAGTAGCGAAACTCACACAGGGAGCCGTACAGGAGCTCGTCCACATGCAGAAGGCCTATGGGGCACGCAGCCAAGTGCTGCCCCATGGCCATGCATGCGTGGAGCTTACCCGCCGGGTGTCCGTGCGCACGTACACATCCCACACCAAGGAAAAACTGCGCCATCTTGTGGATGGATTTGAGAAGTGAACAAAGATGAATCGCAAAAAAACAGCCTGCTGTACATAAATACATGAATAAAAATAAAGGTGAATAAATGAAGAAACAAAAAAACAAGAAAAAGAGAAACATACTATGCAATTGACCAGAGGTTACATATGGACAATTTATGAAATAACGCTGCAGCTTTTCTCAAATTGGTATCAACAGACATCAATAAAATGAAAAACTTTTCACATCCACACTCCAATTTCAGCTGTGATGAACGGTTGGCTCTGGAGGCGCTGTCACGTAACCACGACGTTGTCATCAAACCCTCTGACAAGGGTGGCAACGTCGTGGTTATGGACAGTGCACAATACACTGAGATGTGCATGGACATATTACAAAATCTTGAGTGGTATCGTCCTATCTCTAAATCCTTATTGGATAAATTCACTCATGACTTTTATACACTTGTTGACACTGCATTTCAATACAATGCAATATCTAAACAACTTTGGGAGTTTATTAGGACTAGCCATCCTAAAGAGGCAACTTTCTATGCGCTACCGAAGCTGCATAAACAAAAGAAAAAACCACCGGGCAGACCTATTATTTCAGGCTGCGGAAGCTTAACAGAAAACCTCAGTCGTGTAGTTGATAACCATCGAAAGCCTCTAGTTACTTGCCTATCATCGTATGTATGCGATACAATTCATTTCTTACAGATTATTCAGGACATACACATAGAAGAAGGCACCCAATTGGTATCCATCGATGTGGAATCCCTGTATTGCACTATCCCCCATGCTAAAGGGCTATCGGCCATACAACACATTTTGCAACAATATAGCGACTCTGAACCCAAATACATTGAATTCATCTTGACCTCTCTTGAGTTCATACTCCACCATAATTTCTTTTGCTTTGATGGTTCCCACTACCTCCAGGTACAGGGCGTGGCGATGGGGACATGTTGTGCCCCATCGTACGCCAACCTGTACCTGGGGGAGTGGGAACATTCACTGCTTGTCCAGGAGTCGTTGTCTATGTATATGCGTCATGTCATTACATGGCGACGTTACATAGACGATATTTTCCTGATATGGGACGGGCCAACTGAATTACTACATGAATTTCTTAACTGTATTAACAAGAACGACTTTAATCTAAAATTCACAATGACCCACAGCCCAAATGAAATTACATTTTTGGATGTATTGTTCAAAAGATCACCAGATGGCAATCTCTCCAGTGAATTATACCGAAAACCCACAGCTGGCAATTCCTTGCTGCATGCAAGTAGTTTCCATCCCAAGCCCCTTTTAACCTCCATACCATATAGCCAATATTTAAGAGCACGCCGCAACTGCTCCGATGATGCTGGATTTAAAACGGAAGCTAATATCCTAAAAAAGAGACTCCTCGAAAGAGGATACTCAAACACCTGTTTAAAAAAAGCGTATAAACGAGCGCTCAATCAATCCCGTCGCGACTTACTTAATGCACAAAAACAACCCAGTAAAGATGAAACAACCAGAATTATCACGACATATTCATCAGAACATAGGCAGATAAAGCGCATTCTAAACAAATACTGGCACTTATTAACTATGGACCAAACTTTGGCCCCCTTCGTCCCCAGTGCTCCAACAGTCACCTATAGGAGGCCACCATCCATAGGAGACAAAATAGTCAATAGTGAGTACAAAACCTGCAGAGGCGATCCATGTAAAGCATTGGGAACATATATGTGTGGGGGCTGCCACTACTGCCAATATATGGACAAACGAAAAAATATTATTCTGCCCAATGGCCAAAGGTTCACCCCCAAGCACTACGTTAATTGCAAAACCCCAGCAATAGTATATCTACTGACTTGCGAATGCGGGTGCTACTATGTTGGTAAGACCATAAACGAGTTCTGGAAACGCATCTACCAACATCTTGGCACCATACGCAAACGCGATCCAGACCTCCCCATTGGTCGTCATATGGCAATGGCTCATCCCTCATCAACTCCCAAAGTATACTTTTTAGCCCTCGATCGCATCCACTTCAGTCCAAGGGGAGGAGATTTTAACAAGCGTCTTCTCCAATGCGAACTGAGATGGATACATAATCTACGGGCAAACCATCCACCTGGCCTCAACGGGGCCTTCAACTTTAAACCGTTTCTTCCCGGTTTCACATCAGGGGTCTGTGAACTAGATTTGTAGGGACTTTCTAATATAACTTACTGTTTCTTTTTACCTTCTAATCTAACAACAATCTTATTTTACCAATTTTTATTTTTCATTTTTCCTCGTCAGTTTCCATACTTTATGTATTAAATAGTATTCATCGGTGTAGTAGAACATTTCCAGATAGATACAGGCATAGATACAAGACATTGTGTCTATATATATTTAGACTGTCTCTGATTTAAAATCATCGCTATACTATATGTCTGAACAATGTGTATATCTGGGTTCCCTATACCGTTGAAATATGAATTGTTCTAAATTAATGAACACTTTAAGACTTTGTTTGCTCCATCAACATTGTTTGAAATTGACTGTTATTTCATAAATTGTCCATATGTAACCTCTGGTCAATTGCATAGTATGTTTCTCTTTTTCTTGTTTTTTTGTTTCTTCATTTATTCACCTTTATTTTTATTCATGTATTTATGTACAGCAGGCTGGCTTTTTGCGATTCATCTTTGTTCACTTCTCAAATCCATCCACAAGATGGCGCAGTTTTTCCTTGGTGTGGGATGTGTACGTGCGCACGGACACCCGGCGGGTAAGCTCCACGCATGCATGGCCATGGGGCAGCACTTGGCTGCGTGCCCCATAGGCCTTCTGCATGTGGACGAGCTCCTGTACGGCTCCCTGTGTGAGTTTCGCTACTCGCGCCGGGACCGCATACCCGCCGGTGACGTCGAGACGCGTGACGTCATCACGCCCTTAGGGGCGTGGCTACGCCGCGCGCCTCGTCGTCTGGGGGATGCCCGATCTCCACACATGGCTGCTTGTTATGCAGCTGATTACGTGGAGTGGACACTGATTGGCTGATGTCCAATCAGCTGTCCTATTTAAGACACAGACACTCCTTTGGCATCTGTCAGTCTTTTGAACTGCTGCCTGGAGGTCTGAGTCTTGAGAGATCACTAAACAGCCACAAGGTAATTTGATTAGATACTTTGCTCCATATATTTGAATACTTACCCTACATGCCTACTCTCCCCTTTTACTATAGCTGAACGACTACTTTGTCTTTCAGCAAAGCATTGGCTTAACTATATGCCTTGTACATTTACAACATCACTCTTTAAACACACAGATCTCCATCGGCCATCCCTTGTGAAAGTGCTGCAACGCTCTGCATTACACTCCTGGTTGCCCACCTTGTGCTATGTGAACCAGAAGCCAGCCTGCTCCCAGTTGTACTGGTTTAACCGCTGTTCTTTGTCATTTTCTACCTGTTTTTATGAATCAAATTGATGTAAGTATAATTAGTCCATACTAGACTTTTCTTATACTATTTTTTCAATAATTACTAAAATCGCATATATTGCAAAAATGCAGTCGCATACAATTTATGACGATATAGATATTTTCTACTACTTTTTTATTGTCTTTTGATATTTACAGATAGATTTGAGCACCTAATCATAAATCCCTTGATGAAGGAGTAATACATACCTATTTCCGAAACATGTCGGGTTACGTGCCATACACCTCATCCGCCTGATCCTCTACATACAGGCTGTGGGCTGTAGGCACATGGGTGCTATATCCTCTATATGCAATTGAATGTACAGTGTTTGTATTTGCACTTTATACAATTGTATTTTCTACTGTCACCTTTTATATATTGAATGTGTTTAATAAAGATGGCACTCTAGTGCACTTTTATACAAAACAATCTATAAGATTAAATACTCATTTTTGGCCAGTACAAATATCCGTTAAGGGCGACCTAAATGCACACATAGTGCATATCTCCTTTTATAGTTACATTTCCTAGGATATTGCCCCCCCCCCCCCCTGTACACACCTTGCTCTCATTACCTTTTTTCTATATACTGTATATACAGTAGCAATCAGGGTATACAGTTGGTTAAAAGACAATGGTCCAGAGAATGACCCCTAAACACATACTAGGGAGGGTCCTGCTTAAGGGACAATGATGCAATAACAGTCTGTCAGTCTGTATTAAACCCTTTCCCTGCTAGCAAGCATGCTGGGGTTCAGATCTAGCATTGGAGCACTCAAGATAAGTTCCTCCTAACCTGCGTATAGGCGCCTGCTTGTCCCAAGCAAACAATAATGTTGCTTTTTAATGGGACACATTAGTGTTTGTCCAGTAGTCTCTCACCAACTCCTGGGGTGACTGCTGGTCTCCTTCTGTTCACCTTTGATGGCTCAGTGAATCAGCAACAGCGGTGTTCTAATGCACCAGGAGATATTGGTTACTCTGCCTCTCTGCGACCCTGATGCAATCATGAAATATTCTGCCTGCAGTCTGCAGCGCAAACTGTCACAATGTCCTCACCACATCAGCCTTCAACCTTCAAGCCTGGGAACACACCGTCTTTTTTCTTTCCACCGAGACCTGGTCATGCTGGTATGTGTAGTTCTATTGCCAAGCTTTAATACAGGCTCAGTCTGTCTGGGGACTACATTTCCCACAAGTCTTAGTGGCACCCAGCAGGCTTTGCCCATCAGTGGTGTCACTAGGGTTAGTGTCAACTGGTGCAGTAAAACATGGTGTCACTCCCCCCCCCCCCAATAATTTTTGCAACCTGCTGGAGAGAGAGAGGGGGGGAGAAAAAGTTCAGAGAGAGAGAGGGGGGAGAGAGAGTGAGAGGGGGCAGGGAGAGAGGGGGCAGGGGGCGAGAGAGAGGGCAAGTAGAGAGGGCAAGTAGAGAGAGTGAGAGGGGGTACTGAGAGAGAGACAAGGAGAGAGAGTGGGCAGAGAGAGGGGGTAGGGAGAGAGAGGAGGGCATGCAGAGAGAGAGAATGGGGAAAGAGAGGGGGGCAAGGAGAAAGACGAGGAGAGAGTGTGGGTAGAAAGGGGGTAGGGAGAGAGAGGAGGGCAGGGAGAGAGAGGGGGCAGGGAGAAACATATTAGGGCAGGGAGAGAAAGAGAGTGAGGGCAGGGAGAGAGAGAAAGGGAGAGATAGGGCAGAGAGAGGGGGCAGGGAGAGAGAGAGAGGAGGATAGTGTGGGCAGAGAAAGAGGGGGTAGAGAGAGAGGAGGGAGGAGGAGGTCAGGGAGAGAGTGAGAATGGGGAGAGAGAAGGGGCAGGGAGAGAGAGGGGGCAGGGAGAAAAAGATGTGGGCAGGGAAAGAGAGCGGGGGCAGGGAGAGAGAGTGGGAGGGGCAGGGAGAGAGAGAGAGAGAGAGAGAGAGAGGCAGAGAGTGAGAGAGGGGGCAGGTAGAGAGGGGGGCAGGGAGAGAGAGAGATGGGGGAAGGGAGAGAGAGGGAAGGGGGACAGGGAGAGAGAGGGGGCAGAGGGACAGAAAGAAAGAGGGCAGACAGGGAGAGAGAGGGGGCAGGGAGAGAGAGGGGGCAGGGAGAGAGAGGAGGCAGGGAGAGAGAGGAGGCAGGGAGAGATAGATGGGGGCAGGGAGAGAGAGAGAGGGGAGCAGGGTCTGGTGAGTGCTCACTCACTTGGATGGTCCCGGGGGCTCACTTGCTCAGTCGGTGGCTTCTCTTTCAATGTGTCTGTCAGTTTCACAGACGGAACACATGGGCAGCCAGAGAGAGGCAGGAGAAGGGATGTGTGTCATGCTCAGGCATGCTGGAGGTGGAAGAAGCAGCGTGGGGATCCCTTCCTTCTAGGACATCTGCAGCTCCCGAATTGGCTGTAATCCGCACCCGCAGAGGATGGAGCGGTCATTAGAGAAGGGGGAGGAGAGGAGAAGGTGGATGGAGCTGTGGGTTTTTTGCTGGCCCTGCATGTCTGCAGCGGAAGCGGTGCGATCTTTCAGGGGGCATCAGAGAGTCTCAGCTCAGTCTGCCCCTGGTATCACCCCTCTAGTGGGTGTCACTCGGGTCACTTGGGTCTGGTCCACACCCACTGCACCCCCCCTAGGTACGCCACTGCTGCCCATCCCACAATCCACAGCAGCTCAGTTTCCTCTTCCTGTGAAGGTTTTCCCCAGCTCTCTCTGTGGCTGCATACAGTCCTACAGCCTGCTGGTGCTCTGCCTCTCTCTGTGGCTACTTACCGTCACTAAAGAGAAACTTCAGCAAAAAAATTACAGCAGGAACAAATACTGCAGTTGCTGACTTTTAATAAACAAGTACTCACCAGTCCAGGGATCCAGTGCTGTTATCACCTAGGCTGATTTTTCACTGGTCCCCAGCACCACCATCTTGAGTGTGGGAAGGCAGCTGTGACTTCCTATTGGCTCACAGCCAGCTCCCCACTGTGCATGTGCGAGTCAGTGGTGCCAGCCTGCGGCAGGAGGTTGTGGGGTGGCGGGCGAAGAACTGTCAAAACTAGGTACCTGCTCTTTAGCAGCTGACATCATTCAGCCAGTCAAGGCTCTGCAGGATCCTGACAATAATGTGAGGATCTGCCCAGAGATACCTGAGTGGCAGCTGGCTCGGCCTCTCAGCACGCCGTTAGCACTTTACTGCTTTTCAAATTAAAAACAATGAAAACTATACTTCAATGGAAACACACGTTTACTGTTTGTGTTTTCTTGTATAAACAGCCATTTTTTACTGTTTCTTTTTGTGGTGTTGCTGTAATTTTGGTAATAATTCATAACTTGGGTCCCAGTACAGGAATAATTTTATTTGGATTCAAAATTTTAAAGTATAACTAAAGGTAAACCTTTTATTGTTAGATTTGGATTAAGTGGTAAAGGGTTAAAAAAACACTGTCTATTTTTTTATTGTTGTCTATGTCCCTGTTAGGAAAATTTACCCTCTTTAATTGCCATCAGAGCAGAAATGGAAAACTTTCAATGGGGATAATTGTTTCTGTGTAATTTGTCTAACAGGGGTTTTCCCCTCAGATAGCTTGTCACTTCCCATTGAATTTACAGGACAGGAAGTTACATAGTTACATACATAGTAGGTGAGGTTGAAAAAAGACACAAGTCCATCAAGTCCAACCTATGTGTGTGATTATGTGTCAGTATTACATATCCCTGTATATTGCGGTCATTCAGGTGATTATCTAATAGTTTCTTGAAGCTATCAATGCTCCCCGCTGAGACCACCGCCTGTGGAAGGGAATTCCACATCCTTACCGCTCTTACAGTAAAGAACCCTCTACGTAGTTTAAGGTTAAACCTCGTTTCTTCTAATTGTAATGAGTGGCCACGAGTCTTATTAAACTCTCTTCTGCGAAAAAGTTTTATCCCTATTGTGGGGTCACCAGTACAGTATTTGTAAATTGAAATCATATCCCCTCTCAAGCGTCTCTTCTCCAGAGAGAATAAGTTCAGTGCTCGCAACCTTTCCTCATAACGAAGATCCTCCAGACCCTTTATTAGCTTTGTTGCCCTTCTTTGTACTCGCTCCATTTCCAGTACGTCCCTCCTGAGGACTGGTGCCCAGAACTGGACAGCATACTCCAGGTGCGGCCGGACCAGAGTCTTGTAGAGCGGGAGAATTATCGTTTTATCTCTGCAGTTGATCCCCCTTTTAATGCATGCCAATATTCTGTTTGCTTTATTAGCAGCAGCTTGGCATTGCATGCCATTGCTGAGCCTATCATCCACTAGGACCCCCAGGTCCTTTTCCATCCTAGATTCCCCCAGAGGTTCTCCCCCCAGTGTATAGATTGCATTCATATTTTTGCCACCCAAATGCATTATTTTACATTTTTCTACATTGAACCTCATTTGCCATGTAGTCGCCCACCCCATTAATTTGTTCAGGTCTTTTTGCAAGATTTCCACATCCTGCAGAGAAGTTATTGCCCTGCTCAGCTTAGTATCGTCTGCAAATACAGAGATTGAACTCTTTATCCCATCCTCCAGGTCGTTTATGAACAAATTAAATAGGATTGGTCGCAGCACAGAACCCTGCGGAACCCCACTACCCACCCCTGACCATTCTGAGTACTCCCCATTTATCCCCACCCTCTGAACACGCCCTTGTAGCCAGTTTTCAATCCATGTACTCACCCTATGGTCCATGCCAACGCACCTTATTTTGTACAGTAAACGTTTATGGGGAACTGTGTCAAATGCTTTTGCAAAATCCAGATACACTACGTCTACGGGCCTTCCTTTATCTAGATGGCAACTCACCTCCTCATAGAAGGTTAATAGATTGGTTTGGCAAGAACGATTCTTCATGAATCCATGCTGATTACTGCTAATGAGATCATTCTTATTACTAAAATCTTGTATATAGTCCCTTATCATCCCCTCCAAGAGTTTACATACTGTTGATGTTAGGCTAACTGGTCTGTAATTCCCAGGGATGTTTTTTGGGCCCTTTTTAAATATTGGTGCTACATTGGCTTTTCTCCAATCAGCTGGTACCATTCCAGTCAATAGACTGTAAAAATTAGGAACAACGGTCTGGCAATCACCTGACTGAGTTCCCTAAGTGCCCTCGGATGCAAGCCATCTGGTCCCGGTGATTTATTAATGTTAAGTTTCTCAAGTCTAATTTTAATTCCGTCCTCTGTTAACCATGTAGGTGCTTCCTGTGTTGTGTCATGAGGATAAACACTGCAGTTTTGGTTACTGAAGCCCCCCGATTCACTTGTGAAGACTGAGGAGAAGAATAAATTCAATACCTTTGCCATCTCCCCATCCTTTGTAACCAGATGTCCTTCCTCATTTTTTATGGGGCCAATATGGTCTGTCCTCCCTTTTTTACTGTTTACATACTTAAAGAATTTCTTGGGATTTTTTTTGCTCTCCTCCGCTATGTGTCTTTCATGTTCTATCTTAGCCATCCTAATTGCACCCTTACATTTCTTATTGCATTCTTTATAAATTCTGAATGCTGAGGATGATCCCTCAACCTTGTATTTTTTGAAGGCCTTCTCCTTTGCTTTTATATGCATTTTTACATTGGAGTTAAGCCATCCAGGATGTTTGTTCGCTCTTTTAAATTTATTACCCAATGGGATACATTGGCTAATGCCCTTATTTAATATGCTCTTAAAGCAAACCCATCTCTCCTCCGTATTCTTTGTTCCTAATATTTTATCCCAATTTATGCCTTTTAGCAAGGTTTGTAGTTTAGGGAAGTTTGCTCTTTTGAAATTCAGTGTCTTTGTGTTCCCTTCATGTTTCCTATTTGTGTGATTTATACTGAAACTAATTGACTTGTGATCGCTGTTACCTAAATTGCCCCGTATTTCCAGATCTGTTATCAGGTCTGTGAAGTGAAGGGAAATTTCCATAATGAGACACAGATGACAAAAAAAACTGTTTAACCACAGTTTAACCCTCCCCAAATGTATTCATAATGAAAAAATTGTCTTTACATATACTTTAAGAACCTTTGGTGGACAACAATAAAACCAAATAATAAAATGTTTTCTTTTTTCTTTGGTTGAATGCTTTCTCTCTCAAAACTATATTCTTTTGCAGGATAACATCTTCAGTAATAAGAGGTTTTAGTAGCGCCCGACAGTTCATCTATATAGATGAGAAGAAAATTCTGGCTTTTATTAAGTGGCTAGAAAGTAAACAATTGCCCAATGGATGTTTTAATGACCCCTACAGCTTTAATACAGAGGAGGTGAGTAGTACAGATATGTTTCACTAAACTTCTGACACTGATTACTCATCAAGTCAAAATTTCTATAATTTAATAATACTTTCAACGTATTCATATGCAATTATTGTAGCTATAGTATGGAGCTCTTCGTTTAGGCTTGTACTAAAAGATTAATGAGACCGCCAGCAGAACCTCCAATAAGGCATCAAAGATCCTCTCCAGTTTGCATAAAAAAGGTGGAAGGCTCCAGAAAAAACAAGCTGCAAAGCCACTACCAATGGCAGGAAAAAGCAGCTGTAAAAACGCGCTTTTAGTAGCTTTCTGCATTAGCGTTAATGTGCGTTTAGTCGCGTTAGCTTTTAGCAGCATTTCTCTGCCTCTATTCAAAATCAATGGTTCCCTATGAGAGCCGTGTTAACTGATCTGACTTTCAGCCCATTGATTTGAATAGAAGTCGCATCAAAGTCAGATCATGATGATGCGACTTGTGCTCTGAGGGTCCTAAAGGGGAACCCCATGCCAAGATTTTGTGAAAAAAAAAAGGCGTGGGGTCCCCCCAAGATCCATACCAGGCTCTTTTGAGTCTGGCATGGGTCCTGAAAGGGAACCCCATGCCAAAATAGAAATAAAATAAAACGGTGTGGGGTTCCCCCCCCAAGACCATACCAGACCCTTTGGTCTAGATTTTGAGAGGTACCCCACCCCAAAAAAATGGCGTTGGATCCCCCTCAAAATCCATACCAGACCCTTACCCAAGCATGCAGCCCGGCAGCTCAGGAAAGGGAGGATGAGCGAGCGCCCCCCCCCCGGACCATACCAGGCCACATACTCTACAACATGGGGGGGGGTGGGTGCTTTTGGGCAGGGGGGCTCTGAGTCCCCCACCCCAAAGCACCTTGTCCTCATGTTGATAGGGAGAGGGCCTCTTCCTGACAACCCTGGGCGGTGGTTGTGGGTGATCTGCAGGCAGGGGGCTTATCAGAATCTGGAAGCCCCCTTTAACAAGGAGGCCCCCAAATCCTGCCCCCCTATGTGAATGAGTATGGTGTACAGTGTACCCCTACCCATTCACCCCAAAAAAGGCAGTGAAGTGTAAAAAAACAAGTGACAGTTTTAACAAGTCCTTTATTAAAAATCTTCCTCGGTCTTCTCCCTCTGATCTGCTCCCTCCATTCTTCTCCCTCCTTCAGTCATCTCCACCACTGCTGTCTTCTCTGCCGCCGAACCGGGCCTCCTCCAACGCAATCTCCCATTGTGCCAGCTCCACTCTCTGCCCGTTCTTATATAGTCATGGGGCATGGCCATCTGGTGATGTCACCATTAGACCCTGCCCTTGTGACGTCACGTGACATCACAATGGGAGACGGTGTCGAAGGAGGACCAGGTCGGCAGGCGGAGAAGACTGGAGGGAGAAGATCGGAGGAAGATTTTTAATAAAGGACTTGTCAAAACTGTCTCTTGCTTTTATTTATACTTCACTACCTTTTTTTGGGGTGAATGGGTAGGGGTACAAATTACCCCATACTCATTCACATAGGGGGGTGCTGCCCCAAAGCACCCATGTTTAAAGCGTGTGGCCTGGTATGGTTCTGGAGGGGGTGCACGCTCGTTCCCCCCCTTTCCTCACCTAGCTGCATGCTCAGATAAGGGTCTGGTATTGATTTTGGGAGAACCCCGCGCATTTCTTTTGGCATGGGGGTTCCCCTCAAAATTCATACCAGACCGAAGGATCTGGAATGGTCTTGGGGGGGTACCCCATGCCATTTTTTTTAAATTTTGGCATGGGGTTCCCTTTCAAGATCCATACCAGACTCAAAGGGCCTGATATGGATCTTGGTGGGGAAACCCCATGCTGTTTTTTATGTTTATTTTTAACATGGAATTCACCTTTAAGATCATCAGAGGACAAGTTGCACCACAAATCAGATCATCATGATCTGACTTGGATGCAACTTCTATTCAAATCAATGGGCTGAAAGTCGGATCAGCAAAGATGGCTCTCATAGGGAACCACTGATTTTCACATGTGAAAAAACCCGCTTGACAAGGCTTAACACTGTATCCAGCATTAAATCGCGTTTAGCAACTTTCAGCTGTGTCAGATGTAATGCCAGTCCTCAGAACGTGCTGGCCCTGATTTTTTTTTTTTGCAGCTTAAAAACGCCTATGCCACTTACAGCTCCTAAAAGCCTGTGTGTGCATGAGTCCATAGAACAACATGGAGAGGCGTTTTTAAGCTGCAAAAAAAACATCTGACGCTGGTAAAAGCAGCTGGAAAATGCCCTGTGTGCATGGGGACTTAAACTCAAAAAGCAAAAAAGATACAGTCCCGCAGCCAAATGCAGGATGTAATGGGTCAGCGTACTATGCTCATATATATGCGTACCCATATGCGTATCCATATGTGTTTCGTCACAAGGAGCAGCCATCAGGGGATATACAGTAGATGCTAACTCACACTATGAAATAATGCTCCCTTTTTAATGTAAGCTGAAGAGGAGCCAGTGTGCCTTATTGCGAATGCAGGTTTGACTGGTGGTCTCATTAATCCTGTATGGCAGGGATATGCAATTAGCGGACCTCCAGCTGTTGCAAAACTACAAGTCCCATCATGCCTCTGCCTCTGGGTGTCATGCTTGTGGCTGTCAGAGTCTTGCTATGCCTCATGGGACTTGTAGTTCTGCAACAGCTGGAGGTCCGCTAATTGCATATCTCTGCTGTATGGAGATGATTTCCATACATAAGCATGGCTTGACCTCCTAAATTCTGAGGTCCAGCAATCTGATAAGAGTCTTTAGTGCTTTTCGTGTCTGTCTATGTGTTTCTTCTAGTACAAGCCGACATAAAATGCTCAATACTCTTACCAAATCCAACGATCTGGTAAGAGTCCTTGCTGCTTTTATTATTGGAGAGTCTATCATGGAGGAGTCTCTCTTCAGGAGCTGAATAAACAAGAAATCCCCCAATGGATTAGAAGCAGAAATGTAATACCTTATTTTAGGGTAAGGTATGCCGGACCTTCAGCGCGCATGCCCCAGTGATGTCACTGGCTGCATGCAGGGTGAAAATCTCCTAAACAGTGCACGTTTAGGAGATATTCATTTTACCTACAAGTAAGCCTTATTATAGGCTTATCTGTAGGTAAAAATAGCAAAGCAGACTTTACTACCACTTTAAGTCTAATGCCCTGTACACACAGTTGGATATTGATGGGACATTCCGACAACAAAATCCATGGATTTTTTCCGACGGATGTTGGCTCAAACTTGTCTTGCATACACACGGTCGCACAAAGTTGTCGAAAAATCCAATCGTTCTGAACGCGGTGACGTAAAACACGTACGTCGGAACTATAAACGGGGTAGTAGCCAATAGCTTTTGTCTCTTAATTTATTCTGAGCATGCGTGGCACTTTGTGCATCAGATTTGTGTACACACGATCGGAATTTCCGACAACGGATTTTGTCGGAAAATTTTATAGCAAGCTCTCAAACTTTGTGTGTCGGAAATTCCGATGGAAAATGTGTGATGGAGCCCACACACAGTCGGAATTTCCGACAACAGGGTCCTAGCACACATTTTCCGTCAGAAAATCCTATCGTGTGTACAGGGCATAATTCTCACTTGTAAAGTGAGTATAACCTTCTCACAAAATAACATACGAAGAAAAAGTACCAATTACAGCCGTATCATAAAACAAGTAGTCACCGTTTATTCATTCGAACCACAGTACCAAAGAAGAAAAAAACAGGGTCCCTGTCAGGTGAGGCCCACCTGGTAGACACTGAGGCCACCTAAGCACCAGCATGTAGTGAAGTGTGTGAGTGCCAGGATCACTTCTGGAGCTGAAGCAAGGTACTTTAGAGTGGAGAATTTTTCACTTTATTGGACTTTAATTTTGGAAATTTTTTTACTGGAGGTTTGATGGACTTGTAAAATCATTTCTAAGTGCCTGACCTGTTATAAGCATTTAATCCATAAAGTCACAAAAAACTGTTGACCTTCATAATTGTTCCAAGTCAGCGAAAAAAACATTGAAGCTATCGAATCAGCATTACAGCAAGGCATATTTCTTTCAGTATTGGTTTCTTTAAAACTGTACTATAGACTGATAAAAAAAGGCACATTGATGTGTGCAATTTGTTTAGCCCTAATTCAGGGGGCAAGGCTTATCCTCAAAATGCATTGGCTTTGTGCACAGTCTTCAATCTGTTTTCACAATAATATAATAGAATAGAATAAACCTGTATCTGAACTTTAGCATAATGTTGTGGCCCTTCAGATTTAGATTTAGCCTGGGAACTATAACGGGTAGATCTTAACCTCCACATGTAACTGATACATCCCTTTTGAGAGCCTACTTTTAAAACATTTGTTGCTGTCTTTTTTAGGAGGAGGTAAAAAATGCTGCCTATATTCTCATCTCTCTGCTGGAGCATCCGATTGTCCACAATGTAAGTTCTTTAATTGTACCAGTTTTCATGTGGCGATTTTTTGAAGTATAGAACAACCAAATACAGTACATACTTTAAAATTACATTAAAGCCTGGGTACACAGCTTTTAAATTGCATATTTCTTTAATTATCTTTAAAAATTGAGAAAGTAAGTTTATAATCTATGTTAAACCATATTATTTCATTTTACTTCAAAGAACTCAGGGGTAGCTAAATATTGTTTTAAGGCCCATTTCCAACGTGTTTGTTGTCATACAGCAAAACTCATACATCTTGCTGCATGAAAATGCATTTCAAGAGCAAATCCCATTTCTTTCCATAGATTTGGCTGAAATCTATTCATTGAAGTTTACTGTGAAATGTAAAGGGATTTATATGGGCCCATGTGTAAACTAAACTGCTGTAATATACATGGAAAAGTGTAATTTCAGCCTTAATGTAAGAGGCATGTGTATTTTTACTTGAATGTTGATATGCTTTGTGTACAGTATTTCTTTCGGATCTGGCAGTAATCCAACATGAAGCTTTGCCTATGTGCAGGAGCTTCTTGTAAAAAAGACCATTCACTACTGCCCTCTCTCTTTATGCAGGGTGCTTTAACTCAGCAATTCCATTCACCTCATTCCCATTGACTAGTCCAACTGTTAACACTTGACACAGGAAACACACTTTTCATATTCTATGCTTGTTCTCTTCCTGAGGACCCTCTACATCTCTCTTTCTTCCGTGAATCCATGCTAGGTCCCTAGGCACTCTGTGCCGCAAGGTTGGTCCCAGGCACAGGGAACCGGTTGCTAGTGATGGGGCCAAGCATGAAATCCCTTCACTACCCAAGTGTCCATCACCCTTGCCATCTCACCTGTCTCCTGGCTGGTTGGCTGATTTAGTAAGTGACACAAATATGGTGGTCCTTAGCAAAAAGCAATATAGCCACTTCTCAAACAGCTTCTACTCATTAGACACTGTACTGTATCTTCCCTAATCTTCAGTCCCCTGATGTAAGTCATGTTCTTTAATGCGCCATGCATGCACCCCTTTAAAAAGACTTCAGACCGGGCAATTCAGGTGAACAACTAAGATCTTTTACTGAAGTAGTTAACAGCAACAAACAGACAGTTCTGAAAGATATCTTCCACACTCTCACAAGGCAAGAGTCCATGTAGGCAGTAAATCCACAAAGGCAGTAATGAAACCTTTAGAGTCCATGATTTTGCATTAATTTATAAGAGGCTATAAGTCCATAACTGGCAGCAACAAGTTCATGTAAGTCCTCATGTTTCAGACCCTACAGGTAACACTGACTGCGCTATACAGATGTGGTACATACTGACAGAGTAACGGCTACATCTTGCAGGACAGACTCCCTAGACTCCCCTGGGGCACCAATAAGCCCCTATTTGTAAGGTATGACCTGTGGGGGGCAGTAACCTTTTGGAAGAGTTAACCTTTCCTTCCCAGATCCACCAACCTAGCAGGTCAACCTAAGGACAGATGTTGCAAACAGATACATTGTAGCATTTAGTCTGAACACTTAAACACAGTTGACCTGAGTAACCCCAGATCATGAACACAACCTCAGAGAAACTTTTAACCCTTTAGAAACACCTTCTTTTAGGCGCTGTCACTCATCCCGCATGCAGAGTCCCTTTGTTATTGCACCTGCACCTGCCCCAGGCTCCACACAGGCAGCCTATAGGGGAGAGTGCAGATGCAGCGACTGCACAGACATAGCCACATGTCAAAATTGAACATGCATGTAGGATCGGATGCATGGATATGCCAATGCAGCTACTGTATCTGCATCTACCTTTATAGGCAGCCTGTGCATAGCCTGGGCGGATGCAGGCACAATAACAAAGAGAACCTACACAGAGAACAGGTGTCAGCGCCCATCTGAATGAACACTTTTGTATTTATACTGTGTAGGAATCTGCTTCCTTCCAATGTCTGTAGCTGCAGGGTGGTGCCAGGGGGTTTCTTGGTTATGCTTAAGCACCCACAAAAATTCTTCAAGCCCCCCCCCCCCCCCCATTGTACCCTTCTTAATTAACATAAAGTCAATTTGTCACTTTGATTGTACTTTTTTTTTTTCTTGCTGCTTATCCAACCTACATAGGAAAAAGATTTCCAAGGACACTTTTTGCTTAGTGCTCAGCAAGCCATTGTAGAGAGAATGTACTTTAATTAGGGGTGGGGCATTTATTTAAAATGGGCGTGGTTGTACAAGAAACATATTGTTAACCTTTTAATTTATTTGTCACAGGCATATATTTAACGTGTACGATTTTTACGCAGTGCTTTACATACTGTATGTAACTATTTACTTTTTAAATCTGTCCACACAGTATATGCAGAGGACAGGGGTCAGTAAGGCAATATAAAGGGATCAGTAGTAGGCAGGGCAGTATACAGAGGTTGTTGTTATGTAGGGCAGTGTACAGAGGTCAGTAGTAGGTAGAGCAGTGTACATAAGTAAGTAGTATCCGGGGCAGACTACAAAGGTTAGTAGGATGTAGGGCAGTATACAGAGGTCAGTAGTACATAGAGCAGTGTACAGGGATCATTAATACGTAGAGCAGGATATAGTGGTCAACAGGGCAGAGGACAGGAGGTCAGTGGGGCACAAGACAGGGGGTCATTGAGGCAGAGAACGGAGTCAGCGAAGCAGCGGACCAGTTTCACTAGCGCAGAGGACTGGAGTTCACCTGTTCAGAGGACTAGGAATCACTAGGGAAGAAGACAAGGATCGGCAGGGCACATAGCAGGGGGCAGCATGGCAGAAGAGAGAGAATCAGCAGGGAAGTAAACAGGGGTCAGTAGTGAAGAGGACAGGGGTCAGTAGTGAAGAGGAAAGGGGTCAGTAGGGCACAGTAATGGGGTTCAGGAGGGCACGTTACAGGGGTCAGAAAAGTACAGGTCACAGTACAGGGGGTCAGCAGGACAGAGTACAGGGATCAGGAGGCAACAGTACAGGGTATCAGGAGGGTACAGTACAGGGAAGCAGCAGGGCACAGTACAGAAGAAAACCAGTTTGTTCCACATGCAGAGCAGCACAAGAAATCTGCCTTTGACAGATCTACCCGTTCTGGTGCACTGATCCAAGCCTGCCTTCCTCTCTAGTACATCCCACATGATGTCACATACAAGTGCCTGGGAAGGATGAGAGTAAAGGGCCTGCAGGGATAAGTGCAGTACACTCATCACTTTGCAAATGGGGAGGAGCACTTTAGGTTGATGGTCAGCAAGGCAGGAAAGGCAACCTGCCAGCGATTGATATATTGCCGACCCCTGCTCTTTACACGTGATATTTAGTGTGAAAATGCAAGGCCCTGCCACTGCCACAAGAATAGGCAAAAGTGACACAGGGTTCACATAATTGCTGAGTGTGGGGCTCAGGGATATCCATTGTGAGTGGAGAAAACTGTTTTTTTTTACTTTTCTCCTGGTTTTGGTACTCCACGATTGGGTTCCAGAGTTTGGAGACTTTGAAGCACTTTGGGAGGAAAGTAGTCTCCAACCAAATGTCCAGGTCTTGCTGAAGACCATCAAGGTATGTGTAGAGATGTCCACATCCTTTAAAATGACAGGCATGGGCAAAGTTCAGGGCTCACATTAGGAGACAGGCGTGGTCTACTCAGAAGACATTACTCCATGCTGAAGTCAGAAGGTTCCTTGTTCAGAGGACTGAGAGGGTCACGACAACTGAGCAAGTCTAGAACACTGAGAATGTCACACCAGAAGAGTGAGTCTAGAGGAACAAGAGAAATCTAGAAGTCAGAAAGGACTGAGAGGTGTTGTGTAAGATGGTCAGAGGGAGCAGTTAAAAGTCAAAAGCCAATGCTTGAGGCCTTGGCTTTTACTCTTTGCAGTGTAATGGAGGTTATGTATTGGCTGGAGCAGAATTGACTTTTTGTGGTCACTTTGTGTATGAAGGCCTGTATTAATAATTTAAAAATCATTTAAAACGTACATTTGTTTGAACCATTTACCTAACGCTTAGCATAGACTGTCACTTATGTCGGCATAGACTGCCTCTTAGCGTAGCATAGGGTAAAAGATGTAGGGATCTGCCAGCGAATTAAAGTTTGCACCACATTTCAAGGTACACATATAGAAAAACAAGACATGTTTTGGGACTTCTCAGGTACCACTTCTCAAGAACATCACACAACAAAACATAGGTTAAAAAGACTACTTTATTAGTACAAATATTTATCTGCATGATTAATAATTATATCTTTAAAAGCAATTAATACGAGTTATATCACCTTTAAACAATTGTCTGTGCACCTATAGAGGCCACAAACCCATTTATTAGCTTGTAAAGTCACCATATAAAGTTTTATCTCAAGTTCAATCATCCAGAACAGCTTTTGATAGACCTCTACTATTGATCACAACTTAATACATATGGCCTCACTCGATATGTTTTGCATATTGCTTCCCCAGGAGTAGGGTGAAACAGATGATAATTGTGGTATTTATCAGTGATATTAGAACTTCATATACCAGCAAAGGGTATGGAGGCCCCTCAAATCTCTAGAACCTCAGCAGTGAAAGTGCAGAGAACATTCATATACATAGTATAATAGCCACAAAGACCAGGGGACTTTTGTCCCAAAATAGTGCACTGCTGACAATAATATTCAATAGTGTCTTTCAGAAAAAATTTTAGCGGGAAGAATTTTTGTTTCTCTCTCTCTCTCTTATTCACTCTCTTTTTCTCACACTCTCGCTATCTTTCTCTTTGTCACTGTCTCTCTCATTCTTTTTCTCTCTCTCTCCATGGTCAAAGGATGGACAGAAAGCAGAGATTTGTACAAAACGTACTAGAATCGTGTTACCTTAGGACAGATAAGCATTTTGCATGCAGTTAAAAAAAAGTTGACGGTTAAAAATGCACTGTTCTAAATTTGCACAGGACTCTTCAGAATTGCACCATATTTATGTGAACGGCCTCCATAGAAAGTTATGTAATTTCAATTATCATGTGATTTCATGCATTCTGGAAAGAATCAGAAATCGTATCAGTATGAACAAGGGCACTGAGGTCATCTACTCACAATGCTGTAGGCTGCCTCCCTCTGATATCCACCCGGCACTCTTCAGTGAAGGAAACACAGACCCACACTACCATAGGACAGCTGAAAACACTTCATCCAACTTCCTCCTGGCACTTTCCAGTGAGCTCTCCAGACCTACACCAACTCAAAGACCTGACTTTCAAATAGGCAAGCCAGCTCAAGCTCCATCCGGGACCTTGATGACTCCTGAATGGCAACTTCAATAATCCTTCCCAGGGTAAGAGGGGTCTCCTCTTGCAGGACTGGATCCAGACTCCAACAACCCATCTCAGGCATCAGACTTTTTTTGGGCTCTCCAGCTACCTACTGGGTACACCTTCAAAGGGATTGGTTGGATGCCATAAATATTCAGGCTGCCTCCACTATCATTCTAAAATCTTCTAGAATATAGGGGGAAGTAATCAGAGCAGCAGCCTGTGAGATACTGAGCAGGCTAGAGCAATCAATCCCTGCTACACTGACTACAGAGGAACTAAACTAAATTTACCTAACTACATTTACCTAACTAGGAGGGTGCTACACCTAATAATGTGGGATATTAAAATATATAAAATTATATATATAATTACATAATGAAAATCATCATAAATTGACCATAAATGCATCTGTCATCTTCCACCATCAGTACAATCTGTAAATGACCTCTCCTTCACCTTATTGATATGACATTTAAGGAAAGAGGTCTATCTCACTTATCCTTTTTAGCCAGGATACGACTGCCTCTACTCCAATGGAAAATTGCTTCTTTCACTTCTGGAATTCAGCTCAATTGAAAGAGAAAGGAAGCATACTGTTCTGTGTAGTACAGAGTTTTTATTAATACAATGGATACACTCACTTTTTGTAAATTATTAAAACAAGACTTCATACACAGAGTGACCACAAAAAGGCAGCTCTGCTCCAGCTAACACATGAGCTATAATATACTACACTGTGAAGAGTTTAAGCTAAGTGATAGTTTCTGCTGAGCTACTGCAGCTTAGTATAAGTACCCTGTTTCCCCGAAAATAAGACCTAGCGTGATTGTCAGTGATGGCTGCAATATAAGCCCTACCCCCCAAATAAGCCCTACCCTGTTTCCCCGAAAATAGGCCATACCCTGAAAATAAGACCTACAAGGACTTTAACTAGGGCTTATTTGGGGGGTAGGGCTTATATTGCAGCCATCACCAACAATCACGCTAGGTCTTATTTTCGGGGAAACAGGGTAGGTGTTGTTAACAGCTGAGAAGTGAGGGGGTAGCTACATTTTAGAACACTAAAGAAATTGGGCTTATTAAGGATAGTTACTATCCCTAGTTTGATATAGGGAAATCTAACTGTCACTTAGCTTATCATACACTGTTGCTTAGGTCAGCATAGACTGTCACTTAGCATAGACTGTCATTTAGTTCAGCATGCATTCTCACCTAGCTTAGTATAAACTGTCAGTTAACAAAGACTGTCACTTAGTTCAGCACAGACTGTGACCTAGCTTAGCATAGCGTGTGACTTAGTTCAGCATAGCTTTTTCATTTCTCTCAGCATAGGCATACGTGTAAAAAAATTCCTTGATCTGGAACTCAAGACAAGAACTCAGCTCACTCCCCCTTCCAGGCAGGATTTCCGAGGCTGGGCAATTTATAACATGCTCACACACAACAGACAGCAGTGAAAATGTCCCACCTTGGGCTTCTTGGGCCCTGCACTGAAGGAGAGTACTGGAAACTACTAAGCGGGGTAGAGGGGGGAGATTCCAGTCCAGATGGTGCATGTATATATTAGCATTGACAAGAACACTGCTGCTGTCCCCTTGTCCCTGATTCCCGGACACGGCCATTACAGGATGGCTTACTAAAAAGTGTGAATGTCCCAGCAAATCTGGGACAGTTGGCAAATATGCAACTGCCATTTTATAGTGCTGCACAGGGTACTTTCTTTTGCTCTGTGGAGGGATACAGCAGCTTCTAGGTCACCTCACCACCAAACCATTAATTCAATCCAGAGTGTACAGATTAGGTTCTGGGGGGACCTCTGATCTTATTGGTGGGTGATTTTTATTTTTTTTACAAAAAAAAAATAACAATTTTAAACTATAGCTATTTTCTAGTTATAAAAGAGAGCTGCAGATGTTTTTTTCCCCTTGAAAATAAGAATACATTTACATTTAGAGAAATAGAATAATTACAGGGAAGTTTGGAACCTACAGCCACAAAAGAGACAATACACCTAATTATTACTTTACTTTTGGCAAAGAAGTAATGGGTCTGACACAGGGAAGCATTAACATAATACTTCCCACTCAGTATTCATGGTGCCATGCTTATGTCATCTCCAGCATCAGAAGAATTTCAGAAGGATGGTAGGGGGACCGGTGGGCTCTGCAGAGATAGGAAACGGTTTCATTTATCTGGTCCTTAGTGCAGGAAATCATGACTCAGAATACAGGAAACTGTCACTTTGAATAAAATGCAGGTTATTCTGGAGGGATGTCTTTGCAAAGACCACAGATGGGCATGAAATGCATAAAATAATGCACAGTTCAAAATAGATTTTGCAAGGAGTTGGGCATTAAATTAATGTTTGTGTCTGGAGATCATCTTTAATTCTGCAACGTAGGTTACCTTGTTTTCTTTTTTTATCTTTATCATTTGTTTGTTCATCATTAATTCGTGTATGCGTTCATTGTATGCATTCTGACCATTTATGACCTGTGTTTTGTGTCTAGGGAAGCATTGTGGAGAATGCCAAATCCTGCATAAGGAAAGGAGCAGATAATGCTACAACACCCTATACACAGGCTCTCCTGGCTTATGCCTTCACCTTATTGGGAGACCGTGAGCTGAGAGCGCTCATGCTCAAGCGCCTGGAAGAGCAAGCTGAGGAGGATGAAAGTGAGTAGTATGATCCTTCCATACACTAAGCTTGGAATACAGGAAAAATGAGTAGACAGGAAAGTGGCCACAGCGCACATGTTAATAAAAGCATGTATCCATTTATTGCACAACATATTCAAGTAAATGCAGTTCTTGAGCTTGGAACAGAGGAGAGCCGAGTGCAGCACAGCCAGTGAACTGGTAGGCGGCTGTCATGCAAAAGATTCCCGGACCCGCCAAAGGGATGTGAAGACAGCAGCATCAGAACTCTGTGCAGGCCAGTCAAGTAACTCCACCCCAAACTGGATCATCCATGTCTTTTTGGACCTTGCTTTGTGCACTGGTCCAAATCCTTTGGTGGAGGAGGGATTATGGTGTGGGGTTGTTTTTTAGGAGTTGGGCTTGACCTCTTAGTTCCAGTGAAGGGAACTCTTAAGGCGTTACCATACTAAGACATTTTGGACAATTTCATGCTTCCACTTTTGTGGGAACAGTTTGGGGATGGCCCATTCTTGTTCCAACATGATTGCGAATCAGTGCACAAAGCAAGGTCCATAAAGACATGGATGATCCAGTTTGGGGTGGAGGAACTTGACTGGTCTGCACAGAGTCCTGGCCTCAACCTGATAGAACACCTTTGGGATGAATTAGAGCGGAGACTGCGAGCCAGGCCTTCTTGTCCAACATCAGTGCCTTACTTCACAAATGTGCTTCTGGAAGAATGGTCAAACATTCCCATAGACACACTCCTAATCCTTGTGGACAGCCTTTCCAGAAGAGTTTTATAGCTGCAAAGGGTGGGCCAACTCAATATTGAACCCTACGCACTAAGACTGGGATGTCATTAAAGTTCATGTGCATGTAAAGGCAGGTGTCCCAATACTTTTGGTAACATAACGTATCTCAATATCATATATATGTAGCAACCAGAGAAATGGAAATGACAACAACCCCTCAAACAAATATATACAACAGCAGCAAACAGGGTATATAGTTTGTATTATGTGCGCTTGTGTATACAGTATCTCACATTTTTGTAAATATTTTATTATATCTTTTCGTGTGACAACACTGAAGAAATGGAATCGGTGGCCTCTAAAAATAATAAAAACGGGTGTAAAATTTAGAACAGCAGTTGTACCATCATCCAAGACTTAATGGAATAGGGGTTTGGGAGCCTGGTCCCCAGCCAAGGCTCACCAGAAGCAAGGAAGCAAATGGATTTTCTCGGTACAGTATAGGAAAAGTACAAATAGAATATATAGACAATCGTAAAAACTTACGAATAATTTATTAATAAAAAATAACTGACAATAGAATTAAAACAGAGGTGACTTGGTCATACATAGTACTTCGACTAGTTTTGTGGGATAAACCGCTTCATCAGGAAATACATCTGTAAATAGACACAAGATCAATGACAATATAGTCAAAAATATATAGGGAAATTATATAAACAGTACAATTAAGTAAGAGAGGGGAAAAAAGTAATGAAAGTATAGGGCTGCTTACCCAAGTCCCGGTCCAAACAGAGCACAGGGCGTCACCAGTAGAGCCTCCCGCGGTAACTGGGGGAATAAAACAAGTCAAGGGGCTGGAGTCTGAGTGGAATAGAGTACATAAGTTAAATATATATAAAGGTGATTGGACTATATCCAGAAAACAGAGACAGGACTCCTAATCCCTAAATAAATAGGAAAATGTAAAGAGGGAGATAAAACTCACTCTGAAGAGTAGTGGGACTTTAAAGGGAGATGATGTGTCTGTTAGACGTAAGCAGTATCACAACAGTTAATATAAAAATACAAATTTTATTGAAAATATATAAAATGTGCAATAAGAAAGTGACAATTCAGAGAGAAATTACGTACAGAGATTTTGAAATCACTTGTATTCAGCCAACATGTTTCGTATATCTTTGCTTCATCAGGGTATTACAAGCATCACAGATTTCATCTCGAATATGTACAAAAATATACATCATTAATATGGTCGTAATTATCAAAATGCATTTAACAAGATAATATTTCATGGTATGAGTACAAAATAAATACATACAGGAAATAATAATTGAGCTTACCTGGTCTGTGACAGTCATGAGGGGAGGACTACTGAATACACACCATAACCAACCAAACGCTTCCCTATGGGTCACCCGGTGCCTAAAGACCCATGGATGCCAGGTCCAAAATGGGTCGTACCAGTAGGGGAACTGGACCGTGTTCAAGGGAGTGGTAAAAGGGGTTTATAATGATAATCATCATATTGATCATTATAATAAGGTAGGAAATATAATATAAATGGGACACATGAAGCGCTAAAGTGTACAGTTACGTTTTCAACATGTGACTGTGAAAAAAGTGCTGGAAACATAACCTATATCTATTGGGTTATGTATATCAATGGTGAATCTCTAACATATAGGTAAATAAGAAAAAAGTCCATAAATAAAATGAATAATGTATCAGTTCGTAAATACAAGGGAGTTCATAGCTATAGGTGGTGCCAAAGCTCCACATGGCGTAAGGGTTGGAACCAATACTATATGAGGAGACACCTTGCGTATAGATCTTCTAGGTTTCAAATGGAGACGGCAGGTGGTAGCAATGAATATCCTTATCGGAAAAGATGGACACAGTCACCATACGGTGGAGTGTCTTACAGGCTTGGGGGATCCAACGATCCCGAGGATATCTGGCTGGAGAGATCCCGATATGGAGTCACATCCAAGACGACCATCACCGTTTGGTAGTATAGGGATTCCCAATCAGTCCGGATGTCTTTCTCAGATGGAAGGTGTATGCTATCACTTATACATTCTTGGAATAGCGCAATTATTGATTGGTTTATAGAGGAAATATAATATAACCAAGAGTAATTCCTAAAAACAGAACTCCCATATTATTTAAGCATAATGGTATGATCAATATTGACCTAATAATGGGTAAGCGTTAAATAACCTGTGGTAACACCAATTAATAAAGAGACTAGATAATAAAATATAAGAATATGGTAGATATAGGAAATTAAATCAAATCAGAGGCCATAAATCAGGGGCTCACATTGGTGACCTAAAATGGTATGGGCTGAGAATATTATTATTACTTTCAGTGCCAAATACATTAGTAGGTCTTTGTTGTTAGGCAGTATGTATTTAAATGCAGGGGGATACATGCAGTCCCACAGCAAAGTAAAATACGAACAGACACTGCCATATTGTGGGCAGCCAAACTCACAAACACATGTATTCAGGTTGTCACATTCCGGAACTTACCTTGTGGCAGTATGTACATGTATAGCCAAATCCTGCAAGGAGTGCAACGGCAGTGCGAGAGCTCTGGCCCCGCTATGCAGTGCGGGGTGCGTCTGTCACAGACCAAGCCGTCATTGCCATCTTTTGTTGACACGGTCCTACCGGAAGTGAAAGGTCGAATACGACCTCTGGCGTCACTACTGGTCCGGACGTCCCTGCGAGGGTGCGCGCGCACTGGGGGAAATCGTGCGCACGCACTAACCATACCACGCTCAAGCAGGGATGGCATATGAGGGCATATCTTCGTCCCTATGTCATGAGCTTGCTTTCTTATCTCAAGGATACTTTGGAGTTGTTGAGAGTCTTGGAAGGACTTTTAATACCATCAGGAGCAATATTAACAGCCATTGATATTGAGGCGCTCTACTCTAGTATCCCGCATGCTCAGGGCATAGCAGTAGTTTCCACATTTCTTAAAGAACAGGACACTAACAACTGGGAAACGGGCCAATTCATCACTACTCTGTTGGAACATATTTTGACCACCAACATATTTTTGTTTAACGGCTCCACCTACCTCCAGGTACAGGGAGTTGCGATGGGGACTTCTTGTGCCCCATCGTATGCTAACCTGTACCTGGGGGGGTGGGAGCATACTTTTTTTTCTGATGACGGCGCCTCGATATTTCTCCTCCACATTCTCCTTTGGCGGAAGTATATCGACGACGTCCTGCTCATTTGGACTGGCACGTTGCAATTGCTTTCTGAATTTATGATTTTTCTTTCCCATAAATGATTTCACCCTAAAATTTACCATCCAATCGAATAATACCACAATTCCGTTTTTGGATTTATGCCTCTACCCTTATGATGATAGCACAATACATAGCACCCTCTATAGAAAAGAAACAGCGGGCAACACCATACTACATTACCCTCCTCGTCCCCTCGTTCACAGCATACCCTCCAGTCAATACTTAAGGTTGCAACGAAACTGTACAAGGAACGAGGACTTGGAACTAGAAGCAAAAGCCCTATATCTCAGATTAATTCAAAGAGGATATAGCAAAAAAGTTCTTCAAAAGGCATATTGGCGAGCCAATCAAAACACACGAGAATCACTCATCTTTCAAAACAAGGTTCGCGATACTTGTGCTGCTACCAAACTCATTATGACACACACTGCCCACCAAGACATCTCTAATGGAACGGGATCGTAAACTCATTAGCAATAACTGGCATTTCCTATCAGAGGACCTCATCATCTCCAAATATGTGGCTGTAGCACCGCAAATCACATACAGGAGATCCCGTTCCATTAGAGATGGATTAGTGCACAGCCACCTTCCCTTTTCGGCTCCCGTTTTGGGAGCAATAGGTGGCAGTGGCACTTTCCGCTATGGGCATTATGAATACTGCCCTTGGATCAGGGAAAGTATTGGTTGCCCCCTCCCCAGAGGGGGCTTCCATAAACTTAAAGGATATGCCGACTGCTGCACCACCGGCATTGTTTATCTTGCCACGTGTCGCTGTGGCGCATTTTATATTGGGAAAACTAAATGCCCATTTGCTAAACGCATCCAGGATCATCTATATTACCTGGATGCGGGCTTACTTTAAACTCCCATATGTAAACATGTGGGTCTACATCATAGTTTTGACCCCACTTATATTTCATTTGTTGCATTGGAAGTCATCCCAGACATGGAAAGGGGTGGTAATGTAGATAAAAAGATTCTTCAAAAAGAGGCCAGAAAGCTACTTATCCACCTGGCCTTAACACAGCGTTATCTTACAAACCTTTTTTATAATTTTTCTCTAATTTATATCACACTCCTCTTCCTCATCCTGTTCCTTTCCCTTTCCTTTTTTTTTTTGCAATTTCTATAGTGGAGTAACTCTATACATATGCATGTCTACACCCTTTGTCCCTTATATTTGATATGGGATATAATATGGGTGAATATTTTAATATTTTTGTATTTTGCAGTAGCTACTATCATTGTTTGATTATTTTCCATTATGATTAGGTCTGGCTGTGCTTCGGGGGACTGCTGATTTCCTCATATCAGCGCTCCTGTTTGTCTTACTCGGTTCGCTGTTAGCCAATGGTAGGGGAATTTGGGTGTCCCTGCGCAAGAGGGCGGAGTTTCCCCTTTCCGCCCTCATATGCCATCCCCGCTTGAGCGTGGTATGGTTAGTGCGTGCGCACGATTTCCCTCAGTGCGCGCGCACCCTCGCAGGGACGTCCGGACCGGTAGTGACGCCAGAGGTCGTATTCGACCTTTCACTTCCAGTAGGACCGTGTCAACAAAAGATGGCAGTGCTGGCTTGGTCTGTAACAGACGCACCCCACACTGCATTGCGGGGCCAGAGCTCTCGCACTGCCGTTGCACTCCTTGCAGGATTTGGCCATACATGTACATACTGCCACAAGGTAAGTTCCGGAATGTGACAACCTGACTACATGTGTTTGTGAGTTTGGCTGCCCACAATATGGCAGTGTCTGTTCGTATTTTACTTTGCTGTGGGACTGCATGTATCCCCCTGCAATTAAATACATACTGCCTAACAACAAAGACCTACTAATGTATTTGGCACTGAAAGTAATAATAATATTCTCAGCATATACCATTTTAGGTCACCAATGTGAGCCCCTGATTTATGGCCTCTGATTTGATTTAATTTCCTATACCTACCATATTCTTATATTTTAATATCTAGTCTCTTTATTAATTGGTGTTACCACAGGTATTTAACGCTTACCCATTATTAGGTCAATATTGATCATACCATTATGCTTAAATAATATGGGAGTTCCATTTTTAGGAATTACCCTTGGTTATATTATATTTCCTACCTTATTATTATAATGATCAATATGATGATTATCATTATAAACCCCTTTTTTAGATTAAAAATCTCTGTACGGTCATAATTTCTCGCTGGATTGTCACTTTCTTATTGCACATTTTATATATTTTCAATAAAATTTGTATTTTTATATTAACTGTTGTGATACTGCTTACGTCTAACAGACACATCATCTCCCTATAAAGTCCCACTACTCGTTTTCCTACATAAGTTAAAAATGCCAAAACTATAAGGTGCCAAGATGGGGGGTGTCCCAGTGATGTGATGAAAAATTGAAGTTGAAATAGGGGTGATGGAAAATGGGTAAAAATGAGAGGGGAACAAGGAAGTGGTGCAACCCGTGAGTGAATAGTGAAAACCAAAGTTAGTTAATTGGGTGTGAACAAGCCAAGGCCACAAAAACTGCAAAGAGCAAGCGCACTACTAAGAAAAATAGGAGACATGGACGGGAACGAAAGGGGGGGGGGAATAAGAAGAAGGAGCGATAAGCAAAAAGGAAGGGGAAAAAAGCAAGGAAAAGGGAAGGAGGGGAGGTGTTAGGGGGAAGGGGGGGGGGAGAGGAGAGAAGAGAGAGGGGGGAAAAAAAGGAAAAGAAAAGGTGAACCAATCCATTGGGGTTTTTTCCTTTTTTCCCTTTCGTTCTGTCCCCCCCCTCCTTTCTTTTCCAACTTTATCCCATTTAACCTGTGTTTATGTCTCAGTAGTGCGCCTGCTCTTTGCGGTTTTTGTGGCCATTGGCTTGTTCACACCCAATTAACTAACTTTGGTTTTCACCATTCACTCACGGGTTGCCCCACTTCTTTCCTTGTTCCCTCTCATTTTTACCCATTTTTCATCACCCCTATTTCAACTTCAATTTTTCATCACATCACTAGGACACTCCCCCTCTTGGCACCTTATAGTTTTGGCATTTTTACCTTATGTACTCTATTCCACTCAGACTTCAGCCCCTTGACTTGTTCATTTCCAACAGTCGCCGCGGGAGGCTCTACTGGTGACGCCCTGTGCTCTGTTTGCACCGGGACTTGGGTAAGCAGCCCTATACTTTCATTACTTTTTTCCCCTCCCCTACTTAATTGTACTATTTATATAATTTCCTTATATATTTTTGACTACATTGTCATTGATCTTGTGTCTATTTACAGATGTATTTCCTGATGAAGCGGTTTATCCCGCGAAACTAGTTGTAGTACTATGTATGACCAAGTCACCTCTGTTTTAATTCTATTGTCAATTTTTTTTTTTTTAATACATTTTTCGTAAGTTTTTACGATTGTCTATATATTCTATTTGTACTTTTCCTGTACTGTACCGAGATAGTCCACTTGCTTCCTTGCTTCTAGTGAGCCCCCCCAAATCTCTATAATAAACTATAGAACTCCTCCCTCATCTCTATAATAAACTATACAACCCCCCCCCCATCTCTATAATAAACTACTTCTCCCTCACCACTATAATAATCTACACAACCCCCCAATCTACTCCTCCCTCACCTCTATAATAAACTATACAACCTCCCAAACTCTATAATAAACTATAGAACTCCTCCCTCCCCACTATAATAAACTACACAACCCCCATCTCTATAACAAACCATAGAACCCCCCCTTCACCTCTATAATAAACTATACAACCCCCCATCTCTATAATAAACTATAAAACTCCTCCCTCACCTCTATAATAATCTATACAACCCCCCCAATCTCTATAATAAACTATAGAACTTCTCCCCCACCTCTATAATAAACTATAGAACTCCTCCCTTACCTCTATAATAAACTATAGAACTCCTCCCTCATCTCTATAATAAACTATACAACCCCCCCAATCTCTATAATAAACTATAGAACTCCTCCCTCACCTCTATAATTAACTATAGAACTCCTCCCCACCTTTATAATAAGATATAGAACTCCTTCCTCACCTCTATAATAAACTACATAACTCCTCCCTCACCTCTATAATAAACTATAGAACTCCTCCCTCACCTCTATAATAAACTATAGAACTCCTCCCCCACCTCTATAATAAACTATAGAACTCCTCCCTCACCTCTATAATAAACTATAGAACTCCTCCCTAACCTCTATAATAAACTATAGAACGCCTCCCTCACCTCTATAATAAACTAGGTGCAGCAGCGGGGCTCAGAAGTGAGCATGTACAAGTGTCCCCCTCTATTGGAAGCGGCTTCCCATGGAAGGGGGGGCACTGGACAGAGGGGAGGGGCCAGGTGTACCAGTGGGAGGACCTGAAAAGAGGAGGTTCCCGGCAGCTCTGCAAAAATTCTGCACTTTATTTCTATAGATTTGGTGGCTCTATGTTATTGTATTTATGTGAGATCTGCCTATTGGGTAATCCTGGGTTTGTGGCACACTGCTTTGTGCGATTATCGCACTTCATATGCTGGAATTTGTGCAGAATACTTTATGTGTATAGAAGATACTTCTACCGCCAGGGAAATAATCTGCTCATTGGGTAACACAGTAATTGTAATCCCTCCATATCCCCATTGAGGTGACCGGCCTCAAGTGATACACAAAGATGCGACCAATCCTCCTACATACAATGGGGGGAAATCATCATTTCATCTCCTGTCCTGAAGACACTTACATAGAAATGAAGGGTCTATCATTGTTAACATAGGTGTATTTTATATGATAGAGACAGAAGATCAACCAAAAATCCAGAAAAAAAACACATGATACAAATGTTATAAATGAAGTTCAGTGAGTAAAATAAGTATTTGATCCCCAAGCAAAACATGACTTAGTAGTTGGTGGAGAAACCCTTGTTGGCAAGCACAGAAGTCAGACGTTTCTTGTAGTTGGTGACCAGGTTTGCACACAGCTCAGGAGGGATTTTGGTCCACTCTTCTTTACAGATCTTCTCTAAATCTTTAAGGTCTCTTGGCGACTGGAAGTTTCAGCTCCCTTCATACATTTTCTATAGGATTAAGGTCTGGAGACTGGCTAGGCCACACCACGACCTTAATGTGCTTCTTCTTGAGCCCCTCCTTTGTTGCCTTGGTGCTATGTTTTGGGTCATTATCATACTGAAAGACCAATCCACGACCCATCTTCAGTGTTGTGGCTAAGGGAAGAAGGTTCTCATTCAAGATTTTAAAATACATGGGCCCCTTAAGCACAGAAACAGCCCCAAAGCATCATGTTTCCACCTCCATGCTTGATTGTAGGGATGGTGTTCTTGGGGTATAGTCAGCATTTTTCTTCCTCCAAACACGGCGAGACAAGTTAATGCCAAAGAGCTCAGTTTTGATCTCATCTGACCACAGTACTTTCTCCCAATCCTACTCTTAGATTTTCATTGGCAAACTTCAGACAGGCTTGTACATATGTCTTATTGAGGAGGGGGACTTGTCATGTTTGGGGGAAGAAAAATGCTGACAATGACCCTAAGAACACCATCCTTACAGTCAAGCACGGAGGTGGAAACATGATGCTTTGGGGCTGTTTCTCTGCTAAAGGTACAGGCCGACTTTGCCGCATTAAGGGGCCAATGGACAGGGCCATGTATTGTAAAATCTTGGATGAGAACCTTCTTCCCTCAGCCAGAACACTGAAGATGGGTCGTGGATGGGTCTTCCAGGATGACAATGACCAAAAACATACCGCCAAAGCAAAAAAGGAGTGGCACAAGAAGAAGCACGTTAAGGTCATGGAGTGGCCTAGCCAGTCTCCAGACCTTAATCCTATAGAAAATTTATGGAGGGAGCTAAAACTTCGAGTTGCCAAGAGACAGCCAAGAAACCTTAAGGATTTAGAGAGGATCTGTAAAGAACAGTGGACCAAAATCCCTCCTGAGATGTATGCAAACCTGGTCACCAACTACAAGAAACGTCTAAGCTCTGTGCTTGCCAGCAAGGGTTTCTCCACCAACTACTAAGTCATGTTTTGCTTGGGGATAAAATACTTTTTTTACTCATTGAACTCCATTTATAACATTTGTATCATGTGTTTTTTCTGGATTTTTGGTTGATCTTCGGTCTCTATCATATAAAATACACCTATGATAAAAATTCTAGACCCTTCATTTCTTTGTAGGTGTATGTAGGTGTATGGTCTAAGAAACCGGAAACAACAAGTATTTCATTCCGATGTAAACAAGCCGTTACCAGCCTGTGACATTCTAAAACCAGGAGGCTATAGGCTACATTCACATCTTCTGTACCTCCATATCTCCCGTGCCTCCATACCTCCCATGCCTTCATACCCCCCGTACCTCCATACCCCCCGTACCTCTATGTACCTCCTGTAACTCCATACCCCCTAAACCTCCCGTACCTCCATGTACCGCCTGTACCTCCATACCCCCTAAACCTCCCGTACCTCCATGTACCTCCTGTACCTCCATACCCCCTAAACCTCCGGTACCTCCCGCACCCCCCCCTGTACCTCCATGTACCATCTGTACCTCCATACTCCCTAAACCTCCCGTACCTCCTTAACTCCTATACCTCCCGTACTCCCCCCTGTACCTCCATACCCCCTATACCTGCATACCTTTATACTTCCCATACCTCCATGTACCTCCATACCTCCTGTACCTCTATAACGCCACAATCTATCTCTCCCGTACCTCCATATCTATACTATAATAACACTGCACTACAATAACACACTATAATAACACTGCACTACAATAACACACTATAATAACACTGCACTACAATAACACACTATAAAAACACTGCACTATTTATAATATAATAACTAAATAACTGTGCCCACGCAGCTTAACACACAACTCCGGCAATGCCGAGATACCTAAACTCCCACGCCTGTGTGGGAGTGACGTCATGTTGGCCCGGCCAATTAAATCAGGCGGAGATTGGTACCAGGAAGCCACCTGGCCAAAGCTGCCAGTGGCTACGGGATACCATGGCGTTGGAGCACTATGAAAAGTAAAGATCCATTTTAAGACTCCTGGCAGTCCTCCCTGGTTGGTCTGCGCCTCTTCACTAGCTGGAATACTTCCCGTAGGTGAAGACAGGTCTGATTATTAAGAGTTTTGACATTGGGATCAACAGCCAGTGTTGCCCTTTGTTGACCAATGCTGGAATCCAATAGCGTATTGATGTCATCAGTCACTGGTGACAAAAGGGAAATCGGTAATGAGAGGATATCAGCGTCAGTGTGTGTGGAGGTGGAAGGCAGATCTTTTCTCTCATCGCCATTCCTGGGTGCATTGTGTGTTGTTTTCACAGTGGAGATCTACTATCAATAAGAGTGGACTGTTTACAATGTGCAATTTGATTATTCAAATTTATGATATTCACTTTAGAAAGGTTGAATTATTTTAATTCACAGCATGGATTCCCTTTTCTGGCAATACAGCGCGACTCAACAATGGAAATTGTCCATAGCTTTTTTCATATTTTTCCTACGACGTGCGACGCTGGGATGGACAGTAAATGTACTCCATCGCGGCCTAAGGCCGGAACCCATTACTGGGGTCATGTATTTGGTTGGAAAGATCTCATCACTCCAAGGTCTAGCGTTATTCCTGGTAGGTGCGACACTGGAAATGGGAAAGGCAGTCTCCTCCATAGCGATCGCTGCATTTTTGCTTGTTGGTGGAATAATGACATCACTCGGTGGGATGATGTCACTCTTTCGTGGGAAGATATTCCTGTGCCTGACCATCATTTTTGATTTGAGCTTCTTTATACGCCGGCTTAGCCAAGCACGAAGGGAAGCTCGAGGAGGTGCGACTCTGGAAACGGGAACGTCAGTCTCTTCCTTAGAGCTGTCCACATTTTCACTTTTTGGAAGGATGTCATCGTTCATTGGGAATATGTTGCCACCCTAAACACTTTGGCCTGCGCTTCTTCACTGGCCGGCATAAATCCCATATGTGAGCACGGATTTCTCATAAATCCCATATGTGAGCACCTCATAGGTGCGAACGCTGGGAATGAGAAAGTCTGTCTCCTCCATGGTGCTGCAATTTTGCTTGTTGGTGGAATGATGACAGCATTTGCTGGTAGAATGATGTCACTTGTTGGTGGAATGCTGTCATCACTCACTGGGATGATGGCACTCTTTCGTGGGAAGACATTTTTGTGCTTGACCACCATTGGTGGTTTGCGTCTCTTCGTTCGGCGGCGTATCGGGGCACGTAGGTAATCCCGAGGAGGTGCAACTTTGGAAACGGGAACATCTGTCTCTTCCATAGCGCTGTCCACGTTTTCACTTGGTGGAATGATGTCATGGCTTGTTGGGATTATGTTGCCAACCTTGATAAGGAGGTGTGGAATGACAGTGTGTGTATTGCCTGGTCTGGCCAATCCAATAAACCAACAAAAAAGGCCAAGTGCTCTGGGCACAGCATACCCCTCAGGATGTCATCAATAGCATATGTATGCTATTGATGACATAAAGCCTTTGAAGAAGGACATATAGTCTGAAACATGTCAGGCATCATTCGATATAGCCACATGTACTAGCCCGCTGCTACCCCACAGGGCAGTTACCACCATGCCTTCAATTTTGTATTTGTGTTATTACCATTAATTTTAATGTTTTCTATTGTATAACCATTTGTTAATCAATAAAGGAATAATTTTTTAATACTCTCCTGGTCTGTCCTCAAAATCCTGAGGGGTATGCTGTGCCCAGAGCACTAGGCCTTTCTTGTATGTTGCCAAGCTTGAACACTTTGGTTGGCCTGCGCTTCTTTACTGGCCGGCATAAATCCCTTACGTGAGCACGGATGTGATCCCTAGGAGGTGCGACTCTGGGAAAAGGAAAGTCGGCCTTCTCCATGCTGCTCTCTGCATTTTCACTTGGTGGAATGGTGTCCTCACTTGCTGGTAGAATGGCATCACTTGGTGGGGTGATGTTGCTACTTGTTGGTTGGAACAGTCGGTGGAATGGCTTGAAATATATTAGGAGCAGTACCACCAGCATGGTGATAAACCCCAGAAAGCATTATGACTGGTGCTCAGTAACAATTTTTATAAGTATGGGTGGGACTGTGTTCTCTAGGGCCACCCACCCCTTGGACCAGACTGACAAGAGCCCAGCGACCACCTATTGGTACAAATCACCAACATTTATAAGCAGGGATGGGACTGTGTTCTCTAGGGCCACCCACTCCTTGGACCAGACTGACCAGGGCCTGGCAACCACCCATTGGTACCGATCACCAGCATTTATAAGCAGGGATGGGACTGTGTTCTCTAATGCCACACACCCCTTGGACCCGAACCCCTATTCCAACATGGAAGAAATGACACTTTGCTACAATGTAAATTAGTGTACAGTTTGTATAACAGTGTAACTTTGGTGTCCCCTCAAAATAACTCAACACACAGCCATTAATGTCTAAACCGTTGGCAACAAAAGTGAGTACACCCCTAAGGCCCCTTTCACACTGGGGCGGTGGGTGCGTCAGCGGTAAAGCGCCGCTATTTTGAGCGGCGCTTTACCGTCAATTTCGCGGCTTTTACCCCCCCCCCCCCCGCTAGCTGCCAAGAAAGGGTTAAAACCAGCCGAGAAAGGGTTAAAACCAGTAAATGTGTAACGTGGATAATCCACGCTACCCCCAAAGTGATGATGCTAATAAAAAATAAAAAAAATTATATAGCATGCTGGTATCAAACCAGTAAAGTGACGGTGCTGCAATGAAAAAAAACTGGAATATTCAGCTCTAAAACGTGTGTAACCTAAAATTAGATGCGCAACCAAAAAAGTAAACAAACCAATGTGTGCAACCAGAGGTGCAAATGATTGTGTGCAACATAAAATGCCAAATAGCAAATGAACAAATCGGTGAAAGAAAAAATATCACAGCTGGTGTAAATTAATGAATAGAATAAAAACGTCCATATATTGTGTCATTCAATATAACTCCATTCCGTATAAGTCCTTCTATAAAAACTTCAATAAGAGGGCAGACAGTTCCTTCCACGGTATATCCCCACAGAAGAGCCAAACAATAATGAACCAAGGATAATAAATGCCAGATGGCCGCTTACCAGATCTGTAGGATCTCTGTTACGGAGATCAAATGGGCATATACAGGAGGGATCGTTCAAGCAGGAGGGGCTGATTCACACATCCATCAAGATCCTTTCCTCCGCCGGCAAATTCAAATGCTACAATGTACTCCGTAGCACCCGTTCCAAAAGAATACACTCATGGAATTTTTCATGAAAAGAAGAGAGAGGGCTTCATGGTGCAGTAGGGTTTAAAACAGTAGTACCTTTATTCCGTATCATGGACAACTGACATCTAAAAAGCATTAGCAGAAAATACAAAAGGAGAGACACAGCTGCGGCTTGAGCCAGCCAGCTGGTGCGTGGTGACGTCAGGTCCTAAAGCTCCACCAGAGCTCATTATTGTTTGGCTCTTCTGTGGGGATATACCGTGGAAGGAACTGTCTGCCCTCTTATTGAAGTTTTTATTGAAGGACTTACCGAATGGAGTTATATTGAATGACACAATATATGGATGTTTTTATTCTATTCATTAATTTACACCAGCTGTGATATTTTTTTCTTGCACTGATTTGCTCATTTGCTATTTGGCATTTTATGTTGCACACAATCATTTGCACCTCTGGTTGCACACATTGGTTTGTTCACTTTTTTGGTTGCGCATCTAATTTTAGGTTACACAAGGGTTAAAACCACCCGCAAAGCGCTGCCTGCGGTATAGCCGCGCTGCCCATTGATTTCAATGGGCAGGAGCGGTGGAGGAGCGGTATACACACCGCTCCTTCACCGATCCGAAGATGCTGCTAGCAGGACTTTTTTTAGTGTCCTGCCAGCGCACCGCTCCAGTGTGAAAGCCCTCGGGTTTTCACATTGGAGAGACCGGAGCGGCTCTTTCAGGGCGCTTTGCAGGTGCTATTTTTTAGCCCTGTAGCGCCTGTAAAGCGCCCCAGTGTGAAAGGGGTCTTAGTGAAAAAGTCCAAGTTGGGCCCAAAGTGTCAATATTTTGTGAGGCCAACGTTATTTTCCAGCACTGCCCTATCCCTCTTGGGCATGGAGTTCACCAGAGCTTCACAGGTTGCCACCGGAGTCTTCCTCTCCTCCATGACATCACAGAGCTGGTGGATGTTAGAGACCTTCCACCTTCCGTTTGAGGATGCCCCACAAATGCTCAATAGGGTTTAGGTCTGTAGACATGCTTGGCCAGTCCATCACCTTTACCCTCAGCTTCTTTAGTAAGGCAGTCGTTGTCTTAGAGGTGTGTTTGGGGTCGTTATTATGTTGGAATACTGCCCTGCTGCCCAGTCTCTGAAAGGAGGGGATCATGCTCTACTTCAGTATGTCACAGTACATGTTGACATTCATGGTTCCCTCAATAAACTGTAGCTCCCCAGTGCCGGCAGCACTCATGCAGCCCCAGACCATGACACTCCCACCACCATGCTTGACTGTAGGCAAGTCTTTGTACTCCTCACCTGGTTGCCGCCACACACGCTTGACACCATCTGAACCAAATAAGTTTATCTTGGTCTCATCAGACCTCAGAACATGGTTCCAGTAATTCATGTCCTTAGTTTGCATGTCTTCAGCAAACTGTTTACGGGCTTTCTTGCGCATCACCTTTAGAAGAGGCTTCCTTCTGGGACGACAGCCATGCAGACCAATTTGATGCAATGTGCAGCGTATAGTGTGAGCACTGACAGGCTGACCCCCAACCCCTTCAACATCTGCAGCAATGCTGGCAGTACTCATATGTCTATTTCCCAAAGGCAACCTCTGGAAATGATGCTGAGCATGTGCACTCAACTTCTTTGGTCGACCATGGCAAGGCCTGTTCTGAGTGGAACCTGTCCTGTTAAACTGCTGTATACAAAAAGGAGAGGAGGATAGGACTTTATATGAAGCATGCATCCAGGGAGACAACACAATAAGAATGAGTCTGGCAGGTACCTAATATAATAGAACTATGAACATTGCATGAAAGCATTGCATAACAACAATTGGCAATCAATAGAATATTTGTATATAAAATGTGGTAATTGATAACAACAATAATAACATGATAATATATTAGCATAATTAGTTCATACTGTAAACATTATAAAGAACCAAATTCATTGAAGCGTGTCTCCATAGTAAATAACCGTAACCCTGATTGATTGGTACAATCCAATTGACATATGAGTTAGTTAATAGTAGTAATGCAATATATAAGCGAGGGGGCATCTATTGGCTCAACGCATTTAGTAGCGACTGCCACTCTTCAGGAGCAGGTATGAGGTAGATGTCTATAAATATTGAAACATATATTTTAATTGTGAAAGGATTGCATAGTAGGTCTTTATATAGGGAGAGGAGGGTAAAAAAAATATTTTTGGCCTTTTTTTTCCCTCTTCTATTCTTTCCTAATTCATATTCAATTTTTATTGTGTCCCAATTTCCCCTCTGTTTTTGGTTTAACACCTCAGCGTTATGGTTTGGTCTGTAATCCTATTCACTATTTATTTTGCAATCACAATTAGGGCATACCTTGTCATTACAATCACCCTGCACCTATCCCACACCGTGTTTCAGGGTGCCTACACCCCTTACCCACCACTCAGTACCACTTCTTTTACAGAATACAGAACCAAGTATATATTTGTGGTGCTGAGTAATTTGTATGGAATTTGCTAATGATAACAAAAAAAGCAGTAAAATAGATCCCCTGCAGCAACAATAGATTCCCCACTAGCAACACAGTGGTGTGAAAAGTCCCATAGGATTTAAAGGGAAAACATTTTCTTGAGTCTTTCTTGCAGAGTAAAAACGCAGGAAAAACGCATCATTGTGGAAGGAGCCTTATGGTATATATTTGGTAATAGGTCTGTGATCCAGTGAATGTCCTCTAAACTCTATGCTCGGCAGGGTCCTACCTAAGAGATAATATTGCAATAACAGTCTGTCAGTCTGTATTAAACCCTTTCCCTGCTGGCCAGCACATTGGGGCCCAGGTGCAGCGCTGGAGCGAGATAAGTTCCTCCTAACCCAGGTATAAGTGCTTGCACTGTGTCCCAAGCAAACAATACTGTTCCTTTTAAATTAGGTGCAGTTGGATTTAACCAGTGGCTTCTCGCCAACTTCTGGGGTGACAGCTAATCTCCCTCAGTTCTCCGGTGGCTCAGCAAAGTTAGCATCATTCGCCCAACGAGCAGGCAGGTGCACCAGTCAATGACAGTGGTGCTCTCATGTACCAGGAGATGTCTACTACTTTGTCTCTCCTACATCTCCCTCAAGACTGGGAACAGATCTTCCTTTTCCTCTCCATAGAACCCAGTCATGCTGGTAATTGTGGTTCTATTGCCAATCTGTAATACAGGCTCAGTCTGTCTGGGGACTACATCTCCCACAAGTCACAGTGGCACCCAGCAGGATCTGTCCTTCCCACAATCTACAGCAGCTCAGTTTCCTCTATGATCCAGGGTAGTGCGTGGGGTGTTTCCCCAGTCTCCCTATGGCTGCATACAGTCTTGCAGCTTGACGGTGCTCTGTCTGTCTCTCTGCGACTGCATACAGTCCTTAACAGCTTGGGAGGAGGAGAGAAAGTGCAGTGATGGTAGCCCAGTCCTTGCTACCAGATAGAGCAGCAATGTGGACCAGGTGCTACACCTGTATAAGTGGCAACACCATCCACCTCAGAGCTTACATTCAGTTTTAGAAGTAGGGCCCTGGGGAAAAAGTAGTTAATAATGAGTATCATTATGGGGTGAGGTGGCCAAGGCTAGCATAAGAAACTGAAGAGACAAAGTGGGAGTGCCTCTTTTGGTAAATATACTAATTTTCACCTTAAATCTTCATTTAGATGGATCGAATCATTGGGAAGGTGCTAGCTATCGTCACATACATGTTGAAACATCTGCATACGTGATCCTGACTCTGCTTTCTGACAAGATAATCACCAAGAAAGATCTTAATGAATGTGCTGATGCTATCCGTTGGCTTCTAAAACGACAAAACGCATGGGGTGGCTTCGATACTTCTCAGGTTGCATCTCTTTTCCCACCGCACATTTCCTTTCATTATAACTATTACATTCATAAAAAAGGTGTACACTGAGGATTCCTGACCTTAGTACAGAAATATTTCTTCCTGCCATGATGATGTCCTCATGTTTGGCCCCTTTCACAAATGTAGACTGTTCATTTTGTCAGTTCGGTCCAATTTTTTTAAAGAAATTTTAATGTTTTAATTCGTTTTTCATCAGTTTACATCAGTTTTTCATCAGTTGTTCATCAGTTTTTACATCAGTTTTTTTACATCTACTACCAATGCAAAAATGGACCGTTTGTTTTACATACGTTTTTCATCTGTTCTGTTTTTTTAATGAAAAAAAATAGGGCTTTGATCCATTTAAAAAAACAGATGTTGATGGATGCAGATGTAAACTGATATAAATGGATGATCATCCGTTTACATCCATTTTTCTATAGAGATGCATTGATGTCCTTTTTTCATCCATCAACAGATGAATGAAAAAACAGACAAACGCTCTGTATGTCTGAAAGGGGCCTTAAACATACTGCATCATTTGACAGCCTGCCCCTAGACAGTGACACTAATCAGCAGGTGTTGCTGATTGGTGCTCTGTAGTACGGTACAAAAATCGCCACTCTCACACAGACAGCAGCAAATCTGTCAATTCCAGCTGATCTTTCCCCATTAATGACTTAACATGCCTTGTTCTGCACTATGCAGTTAATTTACTAAAACTGGGGAGTGCAAAATCTGGTGCAGATTTGCATAAAAATCAATCAGCTTCCAAGTTTGTTTTGCCAAATCTTAATTGAACAAGCTGAAGGTAGAAGCAGATTGGCTACCATACACAGCTGCACCAGATTTTGCACTCTCCAGTTTTAGAAAAGCAACTCCTGTGTCTCTATAGGTGTGGCCATCTTGGTAGAGACAGGGCTCATTAATGCCTGAGCTTTCAGCAGGGAGAACAATGAGTAAAAAAAAGTAGTGGCATCACTAAAACTAACTCAAAAATCTTCTCAGGCTAGCAGGTAGAGATGTACAGGACAGAAACATTCACTTTGTTTCCTATTTGTAAGGTAATAATTTTGTTTTATCATATTTGTTATCTTAGAATGATTTGTTTTCAAAATGTGTTACGTATATTCAGATTCTTTTTGTATATTCGTTATTTTCTAATCAATACGAAATTCGGAAGACGGTTATATTCCTTCTATTTTACTCTATTTTGTTTTAATTCTATTCTTTTATTTTCAATTTTATTCTATTTTATTATATTCTAATCTGTTCTGTTCTATTCTGTTTTATTCTATTCTGTTCTATTTTTTTTCTGTTCTTTTATTTTATATTTTATTCTATTCTGTTTTGTTCTATTCTCTTTTATGTCTACTATTTTATTTTATATTTTATTCTATTCTGTTTTGTTTTATTCTTTTCTATTCCGTTCTATGCTATAATTATATTTTCTTTTCTATTCTATCCTTTTCTATTTTTTTTCTATTCTTTCAATTTCTATTTTATTCTTTTTGTTCTATTCTATTCAGCTGTAAGAATCATCGTATTGCCCTTGCTGTATTGATTGCAATATGTTTCCATTTTTAATTCAAATTCATTTTCATATTCTCATTAATTTTCAAATTCTGATAATTTCACTATAATTTATTTCAGATCCGTTGAAACTTGTTACTATTGTGATTCAGAAATTTGGATACATCCGACTCTCTGAATAACTAAAATGTGGTCTGAATTTTGATTAGTAATGAAATGAATTGCACATGTGTACTAGCAGACAGGTGCAGCAGTGGCGGAATCTTACACTGCAGATACACAGCAGTTAGGCCGTAGGCACAGGAGTGCCTAGGCACAGTGACATATCAGGAAGTGCATTGCTATTTTTGAAGACAAAAAGGTACACTGCTTAGAAAAAATTAACATTATTAACAACATAATGTTAATAATGTTAATAACATTATTAACATAATATTCACTTTGTTTATTACAGTTCTACTTTAACATACATTATTGTACTACCTGCTACCTTTCACTACTATACTTTATATTAGTATACTACCTATTACCATTATTTTAATAGAGAGATTATTACTTAGGCTTAGGATGATTATTATTGGGCAGGGAGGTGATGTGCCAAAGCTCTAAGTAGGAGCATACATGAGGATTCTGGAAGTCCTTTGCCTGGGGACTCCTTGGATGCACAGAGGAGGATTTCATTTATAACAGAGATACATATGATGTTTGCAGTTAGAGGATACTGTTAGACTGTTGGGTTGGTTAAAGTGGTTGTTAATACACTTCTAATAAATTGTCTTATCCCCTCTGTACCATTATAACATGTGTCCCTGTGCCTGTGTAATGTAAAAGTGAGCCGTGTTCATACAGGTACAGATCGGAGGATTTTTTACATTACACAGGCACAGGGACACATGTTATAATGGTACAGAGGGGATAAGACAATTTATTAGAAGATATGAGAGCAGCAGGAGCGGGGGCGGACGCTGCAGAGCAGGGAGGGGAGGGGGGAGGAGGACAGAGGAGACACAGACACGGGAGTGCTACAGAGAGCAGGCTGCGGATGATGGAATCATGCAAACTGACCACGGTGTCAGGGCTCAGCAGTCATAATTATTGTGGTCAGTTTGCAGAGGGGAGGGCATAGCCAGGCAGGATCAGCCAGGTTTTTTAGGGTATACAGAGGGCCAAATGACACAGCACAAGCACTGTGCTGTAAAACATGCTTTAAGGTAACAGGATCTGTTTTTTTTTTTTTTGGGGGGGGGGTTAACAAATGCTTTAAGGCAACATTTAAAAATCAATTTACATATTTGAATATGAACAATTTAAAATGACTGTATTTCTTTCTTTTAATATACAGTGAGGGAAAAAAGTATTTGATCCCCTGCTAAATTTGTATGTTTGCCCACTGATAAAGAAATGATCAGTCTATAATTTTAGTTTTGTTTTCAATGTTTTTTAATAAAGTTTTTCACAATACAGAGAAAGACCTTGACATAAAGTTTTGACTGTTAACAGTCTGCATACTTTTTCAAACGTTAAATACAGGTATGCTGTAGTCTTAAAAAAACAGGTATCTTTTGTTCTTTTAAGACTATTTTCCTAAGTTTTGCCTTATCCACTACATCAGTTGTGGTTTAAAGAACAGACTATACTGTGCATTCTCTATCTTGAGCAGTTTATTATAGTCTGTAGGCTTATGTCGGTTTCTTGATGTAGGTCCCATAGCACGTCCTCCGAGTCAGGAGACACCCACCCCCCAGTAATACTCTGGGTGGGCCCGGTTCTCCAGACCACGAAGGGACGCCCTCCCGATTCCTCAATGTCAGGGTCTTATGAAAGGTAAGAGGGGGGATAGATAATAGAAGTGAGGAAAGATGAACTCGGAGGGGATGAGAGACAGGATTGGGGGAGGGGGTCCCATATTTTATTAAGTAACTTCATTTTATCCTGCATGATTGCCGTTTGTCTTTCATTTAGCATAAGCCAGGACATTTTATGTTTAAGTTGGTCGAATGGGAGGGCCTCTGACTTCCAGTTTCTTGCTATTGTAATTTTTGCTGAGATGAATATAAATGTGAGGAGCCGTTTTTGATTTTTTTAGGCTTCTACTACCCTGCTACCCAAGAGTGCGTGCTTTGCGGACTTGGTCAGTTTAATCTGTGTAAGAGTGTATATAAAATTGTAGACCCTGATCCAAAACCTCTGTACCTTGGGACACGTCCACCATATATGGTATGCCGCTCCCATCTGACCGCAGCCCCAAAAGCACTCTGGAGTAGCTCCGGGTTAAAATTTTGCCAGTCTAGCCGGTACCATGTAGCACCTTAGTAGGACCTTATAATTTGCTTCTATAATTGAGCAATTAATAAGCGATCTAGAGGCTGCTATTGCGTTCCATTCCTCTAGGTCCAGGGTTTCTTGTAAGTCCTGTTCCCATTAAGTCATATAGGTCAGTTTTACTGAAACATATGTCAAAATTGTATATATTGCTGATATGTGACCTCTAATGTTATCATGTTGTCGATACGTGGTCCATGGGAGACATTGTTGCTAGGTTTCCCTTGCATGCTAAGGTTTGTACATAATGGTGTATTTGGGTGAATCTGTAGTATTCAATGTTTGGTATTTGATACTTATCTATTAGTAGCCTTTTGGATAGCATACCTTTGTGGTGGCAGAGATCTGCTATCCTCATAAAGCCCTTGGTGGACCACCACTCAAATGCAGAGGGGGCGAGGCCCGGGGTGAATTCGCTATTACTCAAGAGAGGTGCAAGTGGATTATGGGGCGATTTAAATTTCTGTGTCTTTGAAAGTCTGTCCCAAATGTCTAAGGACAAGGAGAGAGTGGGGCACAATATGGTCGGTCTCTCCTTCATCGGTAGCCACATAATATGGGGTATTGGGGTGGAGTGACAGGAGAAAGACTCCATGGTCATCCATAGTGCTTGGGGCTGTTGGGAGTGGAACTTGGTGAACTGGGCCGCATAAAAGTATTTCTGCAGATCAGGCAGTCCAAGACCTCCCTTTTGTTTTAGTGTAAACAAGGTAGCTTTGTTCACCCTGGGCCTCTTATCTCCCCATAAGGATCTTTTTTTGGAATTACATCAGGTCCGATTAAACCAGTGCCACGGGTATAGTGCGAAACAGATACAAGATTTTTGGAAGAATGTTCATTTTTATTGAGTGTAGTCTGCCGAACCACGATGGAGGATGAAAGTGCCATCTAGCTAGGTCTCCCGTTAAGCGCCTAAACAAGGCAGGGTAATTTTGAGAATATAGGGTTTGTACGGAGGGGGTCAGTCGTATTTCAGTCTATAATTTTAATGGTAGGTTTATTTTAACAGTGAGAGATAGAATAACAACAAAAATATCCAGAAAAATGAATTTCAAAAAAGTTATAAATCGATTTGCATTTTATCGAGTGAAATAAGTATTTGATCCCCTATCAAACAGCAAGATTTCTGGCTCCCAGGTGTCTTCTATAGAGGTAACGAGCTGAGATTAGGAGCACTCTTAAAGGGAGTGCTCCTGATCTCAGCTTGTTATTTGAATTAAAGGTACCTGTCCACAGAAACAATGAATCAATCAGATTTAAATCTCTTCACAATGGCAAAGACCAAAGAGCTGTCCAAGGATATCAGGGACAAGATTGTAGACCTACAAAAGGCTGGAATGGGCTAGAAGACCATCGCCAAGCAGCTTGGTGAGAGGGTGACAACAGCTGGTGCAATTATTTGCAAATGGAAGAAACATAACACACGGTCTGGGGCTCAATGCAAGATCTCATCACATGGAGTTTCAATGATCATGAGAATGATCAGGAATCAGAGGAATCAGCCCTGAACTACACTGGAGAATCTTGTCGATGATCTCAAGGCAGCTGGGACCATAGTCACCAAGAAAACAATTAGTAACACACTAATCTGCGAAGGACTGAAATACTGCAGCGCCCTCAAGGTCCCCCTGTTCAAGAAAACACATGTACAGGCCCGTCTGAAGTTTGCTAATGAACATCTAAACAATTCAGAGGAGAACTGGGTGAAAGTGTTGTAGTCAGATGAGACCAAAATTGAGCCATTTGGCATCAACTCGCCGTGTTTGGAGGAGAAGGATTGCTGCCTATGACCCCAAGAACACACCCCCATCATCAAACATGGAGGTGGAAACATAATGCTTTGGGGGTGTTTTTCTGCTAAGGGGACAGGGCAACTTCACCGCATCAAAAGGGCAATGGACAGGGCCATGTACTGTCAAATCTTGGGTGAGAACCTCCTTCCCTCAGCCAGGGCATTGAAAATGGGTTGTGGATGGGTATTCCAGCATGACAATGACCCAAAACACACAGCCAACGCAACAAGGGAGTGGCTCAAGAAGAAGCAAATTAAGGTCCTGGTCTGGCCTAGACAGTCTCCATACCTTAATCCCATGGAAAATAAGTGGAGGGAGCTGAAGGTTCGAGTTACAAAACGTCAGCCTCGAAACCTTAATGACTTGGAGAGGACTACAAGAAACATCTGACCTCTGTGATTGTCAACAAGGGTTTTGCCACCAAGTACTAAGTCAGGTTTTGCGAAGGGGTCAAACACTTATTTCACTCATTAAAATGCAAATCAATTTATACATTTTTTGAAATGCGGTTTTCTTTTTTTTTTTTATGCTATTCTGTCTCTCGCTGTTAAAAAAAACCTACCATTAAAATTATGGACTGATCATTTTTTTGTCAGTGGGCAAACGTACAAAATCAACAGGGGATCAAAAACTATTTTCCCTCACTGTATATATACTGCTTATTGCATAGAAAAATTACAATGTGGTTTATTCTTACAGGACACTACCGTAGCACTTCAAGCTCTTGCTAAATATGCCAAAGCCAGTGGCCACAAGAAGGGAGACTCAACTGTGACTATCGATGGAGATTCAGGATTCCACAAAGAGATTCATGTAGAGAAGCGTAACAGCTTACTCCTACAAACAGTGAACATACCAAAAGTCCCTGGGATTTACACAGTATCTATCAAAGGAAGTGGCTGTGTTTACATACAAGTGAGCAGAATGCTGTCTTTTTCCTCAGTCTTAACCCACATTTAAAATATACTATACCAGATAATCAGCACTTGGTGAACCTTTAAAAAGAAAAGAGAAAGTCATGTATATTCTTACAGTTATCCTGATATAATGCAGAGCAGATGTGACTTATCAGAGTGGCATAGCAATTGGGATGCAGTGGTGGTGTGCCATGGCACCAACTTACAGGAAAAGCCTATATTAGCATATTGCGCTCTCCTCGGGTTCTCCAGAAAGTGCTTTCTTACCTGCTTTATAATGTCTTCTGTGTCCCCCTATGTTCATGACCAATCTTTCATAGAGGCTGCCATTGCTGACCTCCTTTTTGAAATACTAGTCCCCTGGCTGTCAAGCTCATGCTTTGTTTTCAATACTGTTTTCAAGTCTATGGGCCTGAAACAATTATGGCAATAAAAAAAAACACAACACCTATTTACAGAATGCTTGTCCTGGGTCTAAGTCAAAAGTACTGAAGCCACACTGAGACAGGGAACTTGCATTTTCAGAAAGAGGCAGCCCCAATACTTCTCTCATGACTAAGTAACTTTAACCACTCCCCAGCAGCTTTATACCCCTAAAGGCTAGAGCAATTTTTAGGGGCCCATTATTATTGATAATATTATTACCTAAGATAACAAAATAATACCAATTTCATTTTTTTCAAACAAACAATGCTTTCTTTTGTAGAGAGTGAGTAGGTGCCCTAGGAACCGCACATCAAGTCAAGACCTGCTGTATGATAGTAAATAGCAGTCCCAGTCTGGACCTCCACCAGGCCAAGCCCCCAAAGTGTTTCACTCCACCCACTGGAGCTTATTCATGCTTTGGGTGTGTGGTCTGGTTGGGGGTCCAGACTGAGACTGTCATTCAATACAGCAGGTCTTGACTTGTGCGGCTGCGGGACATCTAGTTACTCTCCACCATTGCCTGAAGCATAGAGAGCTCCCTTCCTGGGCAGCACTCACAGCGGTGGGCACAGGACTTCAATCCCATACAGCCTGAGTGGCTCACACACGTATACTTGGTTTGCAAGGCTTTTTTCTTTTGGTGATATTGTTTTTCAAAAATGATATCATATTTTATTTCTATGTAATCTATAACCAAAAAACATTTTTCTACTCTGACCTATGTTCAAAAAATGAATACATTTTATTCTATAATTTGCTCCATTTTGTAATGACACTAAGGTTCACACCTATGCAGGTTTTAGTTTGCATATTCCAGGTGCATTTTGTATTTTTCAATACACATTTTTAATCCATTGAAGTCAATGGAACCAAAAACCAGAAAAAAGTCCCTGACCCTTTCTTTAAAATACACAGATGTGAACTTGACCCACAGGAAACCATATTAAATGGACTGTAGTGTGTTTCTGCAAAACTGAAAATGCACTAAAAAAATGCATAGGTGTGAACCAGGCCTAAAATTTGAATAAAGCACTGGTAAAGTTATTTACAAATTAAATAAAAGACACTTTTAAATTTGTTCATGATGTTAAAGTGACATTTTAAATGTCAAAGTTTCAATATGCTAAAGTGACATAGGGCCTATTACCATTGATAACAACATTATTAACAAAGATAACAAAATAATACAAATTTCATTTTTTGGTACATATATATATATATATATATATATATATATATATATATATATATATATATATATATATATATATATATATATATATATATTGTTTTGCAAAAATTACATTATGTTTTATTTCTATGCAATCTATAAACAAAGGCATTCAAAAACACATTTCAAGAAATGAATACCCTTTATTCTATAATTCGCCCTATTTATGACACTAAAATTGTAAATTTAGAACAAAGCACTGGTAAAGTTATTTACAAATGGAATAAAAGGCTTTTTTTTTAATTTGTTTATGATGTTAAAGTGACATAAAAATAACATACCAGGGAATCACCATAACTGATTACGGTGAAAAGGAGTTGAAATCTCTCTCAATGTTTTAAGCCTAACACAGTAAACACAATAAAATAAAAATTCTCCAGTAAATTGTTAAAATCCTTACCCCAGGAAAGATTTAACAGTGGACATACAGTCTTCATCCAGTCTGTTATCTTGAAGGAGGTGACTGCTTTGCCATTCTAGGATTTGGGGCTGTTTGTTTCTATTGATTCACACAGTGTAGGGAAACAAACTGTAATCTCTGTATGCAAGGGTGACTCCATAGTATGTGCAAGAGAAAGGATCCACCCTGAAACAGGAAAATTGGGATAGTAGTCATGACATCAGCCTAAACATAGGTAAGAATTAAAAGATAAGAAAGCTGCATACTGTTTTATCACTGTTATGTAATAGTTTACAATTTTTTTTTTTTTTCGAGATGTGCAAAGAGAGATCACACAAACTATTGTAGGTAAAATCAAACTGTATATAATATTTAATTAGATAATAAAGATAACAAATGTAACAAGAATACTTAGCTATAGATACCTTTTGCCAAGGAGTCCCCCGATTCCGGCTTGGCAAAGATGATCAAACCAGGTGCGTGCTTGCCCTGGTATGGAACTGACTATTCCAAGTTTTAGCTGTAGTATATACAGCACTAATGGGCAGTAGTAACCAATTGTAACTCTTGGAAAGTAGTATTGCCTTTTAGGCCGGGTGTGCCAAAGCCTTGACTGGTTAAGTCAAGAACAAAATCATTTTTTTTTCCACTCCTCATAGTACTGTGATTTGTTAAATGTCTCCACTTGAACAAAAAAAAACCCTAAGGTGGTTGTAATAGCTGAAAGTTTTTTTACCATTATGCATGAAGTTAAAAAACCTTCAGTATGCAGCTCCCCCTGCATCCCCCTATAATATTATCAATTTTAATAATATTATTATACAGGACTTATATAGCACCAACAGTCTGCAGCCCTTTACAACATGAGGGCAGACAGTAGAGTTACAATACAATTCAATGCAGGAGGAATCAGAGGGCCTTGCTAACCTATGTAATCCCGTAAGGAGGGAGTTGCGGTAGTCGAGGCGGGAGAAGACCAGGGAGTGGATTAGGAACTTTGCGGTGTCATTGGTTAGGAAGGGGTGTATTCTGGAGATGTTGCAGTGATTGAGGTAGCAAGATTTGGACAGTGATTGGATGTGGAGCCGAAAGGAGAGTTCGGAGTTTAGGATTTCACCTAGGACCTTGGCATGTGGGGAGGGACTGATCGTAGTTCTATCGATCTTGACAGAGAAATCAGGGGAAGAGGCACGGGGAGGAAAAATTAAAGTGTTACTAAACCCAGTAATATGAAAAAAGTTCATCTGCCGCCCCCCCCCCCCCCCCCCCCCCAGTGCCCACAGCTTATAAATCTTCTTTTTACATTAAAATACTGACACTATATACCTTTTTGGCTGATCTATATACCGCAGTCACGTGATAAAGTGCTAGGTGTTCAGGTAGAAGGAGATTTCCACTATAGCCTGTGTGCTCATGCTGTTATGCGAGGCGGATCATCCATGAATCAAGATGTTACATCCCACCCACTGTGTTCTTTTTTAGTTACTGGGTATGGAGGAGGAGGACTGAGGGACTGGGCTGTCATTTAAGATTTGTATACATGCCCACATGTGTGATGTCAATATCATATGACCTGAAAAGCTCAGCTCAACAAGGAAACTTTATATTGCAATAGAGACCAAACTGAGCATGTGCAGGGAGACCACTCTGACTGTGTCTTATCTGGCCTTGCCAAGAGAGACCCTGCAGGAGGGGGAGGATCTATCCATACAGGATCAAAGAGCCTTTTTACACAATAAAGAGAAATAACTCCTTAAGTTCCTCAGTGAGTACAACAAGCATGCTATTCTGGATATACAGACAGATTTTACTGTTTTGGGTTTAGTAACACTTTAAGAGCTCGGTTTTGGATAGATTGAGTTTGAGAAAGTGGCGTGACTTCCAGGCTGATATGTCTGTTGGTAGGTTAGTGATACGTGAGGAGACTGAAAGAGTGAGCTGAGGGGTAGAGAGATAGATTTGGGTGTCGTCAATGTAGAAATGGTATTGGAAGCCATGGGAGGCTATCAACTGACCCAAGGAGGGGGTGTAGATGGAGAATAAGAGAGGTCCAAGGACAGAACCTTGGGGGGACCCGACAGAGAAAGGGAGAGGAGAGGAGGAAGTAAAATTGTAATTAACGCTAAAGGTGGGTTAAAAAAAGATATAAAATACAAGTAAAATACATAAAAATATATACCAAAAAAAATATGAAAAATCCATAATAATAATAAAATAAATGGTCAATAATGATTCCATTAATTCTCAAGCCCAAGTTTTACTATTTTATACTATCTCCCACTGCAGGTCTACTTTGTTAAAGCGGTGATCCACCCAAAAGGGGAAGTTCCATTTTAAGGACTCGTCTCCCGCTCTTTTGACCCACTCCCACGTCCACTCCAACCGCTCAGGCGATTGGAAGCGGAAGTTCTCCTCCCTCCCCATCTTGCAGTTTTCTGGGACACGTGACAGGTCCATTCATGATGCGCAGCGCTGCTTGTGCATGTGAAGTGGGCACGCGGCTGTGAAGTTGCATGTTGTCATAGCCAGGTGCCCATAGTTAAGATGCCAGACTCATGGATAGAAGACAGCGGGTTAAACCGGCTGGGGTGAGCACACCACTAGATCATGGGACAGGTTAGGTTATTTTTTTCCACAGGAGACTGGAATCCATCTTTAAAATGCTCCTGTTATTTGTCCACAAAAATCCAGCTAGAGGTTCCCTCTAGAAAAGGTATTATGGTCACCTTTTTAGTGGCCCATGTCCCCTACCTTTGTGCTTTGTTAAAGCAATGCAGCAAATGCAGCCCCTGCATAGTAGACTTTTTTCGCCAACTCATATGGCACTGCTGGCCCCTACTTTACCCTCTGTAATTAGAACAATTTTTTACTCTCAACAGGATATTTACGGTATATATTTATTGTGTCTATGCTAAAAAGCCATATAGTTGCAAAATATAAGTGTTGGCCATTGTAAACAGTTCAGTTTTCCCATAGTCTTTTAGTTTAGTTATCATTCCTAAATGTACCTGTCTTAATTCTGATGTTTGAGTTAGTGGATGGAAGTTGAAATTTAAACACGGATGGATCCCCTTATCACGGTGAACCCCCACCCTGCCTTAAGCATAATGCTGCAGAGAATATTCTGGGATGGGAGGCCCCTGTCATATGACCTGTTTAAGTCATGTGACCAGTTTCCTAATCCCTGAAATTTTTACTTCCAATCATTTAAACAAATTTAGTTTCTCACGATCCCAAAGCAAGCCAAAGAAAACACACTGTGCTTTTTACAAAATGTGTCTGAAATTTTTCTGGCAATTCAAGCTGGGAATAACGGTCAGCTTTAAAGCGGGATTAAACCCAAAAGCAAACATTTATTAAATTGCAGCTTACCAATTCTTAAATGTGATGGCTGCTTTCGTTTTCTTTTTTTGGGCTTTCTTTCAGCCTTTAAGTCTGTTGTTTTTTAACAGAACAAGCTCTCCTGCAAATGTAGCAGTTAGTGTGATAAAATAAACCATTTACCACTGGCAGGGGTGCTTGCAACGATCAGCTTTTATTTATTCATGTAAAACCTTTATTTCAAAAGAAAAAAAAATGCTGTACCTGTAGTGTGAGGCTTCAATTTATAAGTGTATCTAAATCTACTAGTCAATCTAACACTCCCCCCCCCCCCCAATGATGTAAGCAAAGAAAGGAAAACCAAATCTCCTGCGCTTGAGAGAAATATGAGGCTAAAGACAGTCTGAGATCTTCAGTTGATCTGACTCCCACACTGGCTATGCTGCCAGACATAACAGGCCAGGAAAGGAAAACTGTAAAAGATAAGGAACAGAGGGGGCACTAGCCTAGTGCATTACCTTTGCAGCCATTATAAAAAAAGATAATGAATATATACTCACAAACAATTATATCAATTGGGCAGAGCAAAGTCCACAAAGTACTCCGACTACCCTGGTCTGCTAGAGAAGTCCCAAGAGTGAGATGGATTTCTAAAAATCCTAATGCATTTCGAGAGGGGTCCAATCTTCTTTAGAGCTACTTTTTTTTTTAATAATAAATGGTTGCAAAAGGTAATGCGCTAGGCTGGTGAGCCCTCTGTTCTTTATCTTACAATTCCCCTCCCCTTTTGGTTTTGGGTTCAATACCACTTTATTGTAGTGTATATAGGGAAAAACCTATGAGGAGTTAACAGTTTGTAAAATTAAAGATTTAAAATAAAATACGATTTTCAACCTTTAAATGTGCATGTTCTTTAAATAAGTAAAAAAAAAAAAAGTTAGGTTGGTTAAGTTAAACCAACTCTTCTATCTTAGTGAATTGATCCTCGTGCATCTACTTATTTCTCTACATTTGATGAGCTTTGAAAAAAAATTGTAGATTTCTGATTTTGTACCTCCTTGCAGTCACATCTGCATTACAACGTTCCTTCTGATGACCACGAAGATCACTTTTCTGTGAATGTAACCACCCAACCAGCAATGTGTAATGATGAGGCACATACAATGTTTGAAGTCCATTTGGCTGTCAGGTGAGATGACTTTTCACTACATAATTTATCCCTACTCACTGTTGCGTGCTTATGTAACCACCATACAGTGTACTGCAATGTATTTGATGTCAGGTCGCTTTAAAGTGGATGTAAACCCAATTTTTTTTTTTATGTCATAATGTAGAGTATAAGATTTCCTATCATTTGAGCCCAGTCTTGCCACAAAGAGTTAATCCAGCTCTGAGCAATCCTGTTTTATTGTTCAGTGAGATAAATCTTGACAAACAGAGAAAAACTTTGTCAAATCCTCCCCCTTGCTGTGAGTGACAGGTGATTTACATATCTCGTGCACTAGCCTAAGACATGCATTATTTTTTAATTCCCTCCCCCACTCCTTTCTTCAGCAGCTCTGCAAGGATTGGCTGTTCCACACCTCAGTATGATTTGGCATGCTGAAGTCATGTGGTTACTTTCCTGTCTTTTCACTGGATGTTAGAGATCATAGCAGAAATTACGTGTAAGAAATACACAGAAAGAAATGCATATTGACAAGGGGAGTGTAGAGGTGGGCGGGGAGTCTACTGACATCACGACTCCACCCACTGAGCTCCAGACAACAGACTCGCCCACAGAATCTGCAGTTTTTCGGGTCTAATAACAGACAGAGGGGAGACATTTGACAGGTAAAGATACATGCAGGAGGCATGTATATCCTTATAGATAACCCCTATGGCAGTAGTTTAGAAAGGATGACATTGGGTTTACATCCACTTTAAGACAAACGTAGTTGCAGGAAAAAGACTTCACTGGTGGACACATGGTTATGATTGCAAAGCAGGATCTAAACATTACAAATAAATTGCAACTAATACAATAATTTGTATCAAAGGGTAGATTTAGATATGTGAGTAAATCTATCTCCGTTCTGCATTTTTTGCCAACAAATGAGCCGCAACCTAGTGCATTGCACATGGTTGAGGGGGATTTGCGGTGTTTCCCCCGTTCGCTTGAACAGGTGGTGTAGTTTTTGCCGGAGAGCAAAGCATCACGACCGCGGCATTTAAACATCCGCTCCACTGCCAGCTGCAGCTCAACCAAACATTTTTACTGCCCTCCAACTGATGAGGCTTTTGGATGGAGTGTTGACTTAATTTATTTATTACAGGTACTTATATAGCACTGTGAATTTACCCAGTGCGTTACATATACATTGTACATTCACATCAGTCCCTACCCTCAAGATGCTTACAATCTAAGGTCCCTAATTCACATTCATACACACACTCCAAAGACATGCTGGTAGGTTAATTGGCTTCTGTCTAAATTGGCCCTAGTATATGAATGTGAGTTAGGGATCTTAGATTGTAAGCTGCTTTAGGGTAGGGACTGATGTGAATGTATATGTAAAGCGCTGCGTAAATTGACGGCGCTATATAAGTACCTTAAATAATAAATAAATAATCATAATAATACTAGGGCCAATTTAGACAGGAGCGAATTTAGACAAAACCAACATTGGAGTGTGGGAGGAAACCCATGCAGGTGCAGGGAAAGCATGCAAACTCCAGGCAGGTAGTGTCATGGTTGGGATTCGAATCAGTGACCCTAGTGCTGCTAGGCAGAAGTGCTAACCACTTAGCCACTCTGACTTTGTTATAAATAAACCTGGACACAGTATGCCTATATATCCTTTTTTGATTAAGAGTGTGCAAAATATTGCCCCTACCTGATGAAGGATTTATTGCTCATTTTGTCAGGGGTGATCTCACTAAATAAAAATTACCTTACCCCATGGTCCTGTGTCAGATATCACTTTGGTCCTCCCACACTGAAATGTGGACAGTATTCCTACACAAAGTGCAATGCAGGACCAGCGGTGGCTGCTGGTCTTTCATAGTACATGATGATGTTAGTGAGAGGGCAGCAACAAGACTGGTCAGAGATCAGCAAAAAATGGTGGGAAATCTTTAACAATTTTTTTTTTTATCACCAGAAAGTATTTTACTAATTTTCTGGGACAACCTTTACCTATTATTGTGTTACTCTTATATTATGTATTTATTTCCCTGATACATGCTTACAAATCCTGCAGTTGGCTCACCTTTAAAATCTTTTTTTTTTTGTAGATACTTGGGAAAACGACCCAAAACCAACATGGTTGTGATTAAGGTGGAACATTTATCGGGGCATATTCCTGATAGAAAGAGTATTAATAAGGTAGGTGTCACATACAGTATCTCACAAAAGTGAGTACACCCCTCACATTTTTGTAAATATTTTATTATCTTTTCATGTGACAACACTGAAGAAATGACACTTTACTACAATGCAAAGTAGTGAGTGTACAGCTTGTATAACAGTTTAAGTTTACTGTCCCCTCAAAATAACTCAACACACAGCCATTAATGTCTAAACCGCTGGCAACAAAAGTGAGTACACCCCTAAGCAGGGCTTTTTTTCTCAGAGAATAGGTGCAGGAACCCACCCTCCCCAGTCAACTCTCCGCCCCCTCACCCCCCCAACTCTACCCCTATTCCCGCCCCCAATACTGCCATTCCTTGGGAAAGAGAAGTAAAGTGTTCTTTACCTTCTCCCTCCCTGTCCACAGCTCACCTCCCCATCCACAGGTCACCTTCTCTTCTCTCTTCCACAGCTCACCCCCCCCCCCCACACACACACACACACACATACAGGTTGCCTTTCCCTCCATGCGCAGCTTACTTTCTCTTCTCAGTTTACCCCCTCCCCTCTCCACAGCTCACCCCGTCCTCCCTCTGGTTACCTTCTCTTCTCTCGTCCACAGTTCACCCCCCCCCACAGCCCACCTCCCTCCCCCCCACAGCTCACCCTCTCCACAGTTCACCCCCCCACAGCTCACCCTCTCCACAGTTCACCCCCCCACAGCTCACCCTCTCCACAGTTCACCCCCCCCACAGCTCACCCTCTCCCCCCTTTCCACAGTTCACCTCCCCCCACAGCTCACCCTCTCTACAGTTCACCCCCCAACAGCTCACCCTCTCCACAGTCCCACCCCCACAGCTTACCCTCTCCACAGTTCACCCCCCCCCACAGCTCACCCTCTCCCCCCTCTCCACAATTCACCCCCCTCCATCCACAGCCAGCTCACCCCCTCCACCCCCACATTTCACATTACCATGCGCAGTCCCCTCCCTCCATCCACAATTCCCCTTTTAACCTCTGTCAACATGTAACCTCTGCACACCCCCCATCCACAGCTTACACCCCCAGTCCACAATCACCTCTGCACTCCCATCCACAGCCTATCTTCCCCCCTCCACATTTCACTTCTGAGCCCCCATCTACAGCTATAACTCTCTACAACCCCCCATCTTCCACCTCTGCACCCCAAACCCCCCCCACTCTTGACCCTGTATACATTTCCCCTGCTCACAACACTCACTTTGCACAATCAACCCCCCCCCCCCCCCGCTCTGACCTCTGCAGAACATCCACAACTTCAGTCTCTACTCTCTGCACAACCAGCCTCCCTTCCTCCCCCTTTCCCTCCACAGCTATCTCATCTTCATTAGAGCCGTGCTGAGCACACTTCCGTTCTGTCAAATCAGACCCCCCCCCTCAGCTCACTGTACAGTCTCCTCCGTGCAGCTCCGCCTGTCAGATCAGTAGATCAGTGTAGCACAGAACCGAGGAGGAGTTTCAGAGAGCTCTGCTCCATGCTACACTGATCTGACAGACAGCAGGCGGGGAGCGCTGCCTCTGAAATCCGATCAGTCAGCTGTGGAGCACATTCACTGGATGCCTAGCATATTACAGAAGATGGTGGAGGAAGTGAATGGTATAGAAAACTTCCTCTATCGGCTTCTGTTCTATGTGAGATGCTGAAGAGGAGAGGGCTGCCTAAGGTGGTGAAACTGCGTTCCAGCAAGTTGCGGCAGAAAAAAAGCCCTGCCCCTAAGTGAAAATGTCCAAAATGGGCCCAAAGTGTCAATATTTTGTGTGGCCACCATTATTTTCCAGCACAGCCTGAACCCTCTTGGGCATGGAGTTCACCAGAGCTTCACAGGTTGCCACTGGAGTCCTCTTCTACTCCTCCATGACGACATCACGGAGCTGGTGAATGTTAGAGACCTTGCACCTCTCCACCTTCTGTTTGAGGATGCCCCACAGATGCTCAATAGGGTTTAGGTCTGGAGACATGCTTGGCCAGTCTATCGGTCCATCTTGGTCTCGAAAGCCCACAGGACATGGTTCCAGTAATCCATGTCCTTAGTTTGCTTGTTTTCAGCAAACTGTTAGCAGGCTTTCTTGTGCATCACCTATAGAAGAGGCTTCCTTCTGAGATGACAGCCATGCAGACCAATTTGATACAGTGTGCATCGTATGGTTGAGCACTGCATGGCTGACCCCCCCTACCCTTTCAACCTCTGCAGCAATGCTGGCAACACTGATACCTCTATTTCCCAAAGACAACCTCTGCATATAACGCTGAGCACGTGCACTCAAATTTTTTGGTCGACCATGGCAAGGCCTGTTCTGAGTGGAACCTGTCCTATTAAACCACTGTATGGTCTTGGCCACCATGATGCAGCTCAGTCTCAGGGTCTTGGCAATCTTCTTTATAGCCTAGGCCATATTTATGTAGAGCAACAATTTTTTTTCAGATCCTCAGAGTTTTTTGCCATGAGGTGCCATGTTGAACTTTCAGTGACCAGTATGAGTGAGTGAGAGTGATAACACCAAATTTAACACACCTGCTCTCCATTCATACCTGAGACCTTGTATCACTAATGAGTCACATGACACCGGGGAGGGAAAATGACTAATTGGGCCCAATTTGGACATTTTCATTTAGAGGTGTACTTATTTTTGTTGCCAGCGGTTTAGACATTATTGACTGTGTGTTGAGTTATTTTAAGGGGACAGCAAATTTACACTGTTATACAAGCTCTACACTCACTACTCTACATTGTAGCAAAGTGTCATTTCTTCAGTGTTGTCACATGAAAAGATATAATAAAATATTTTCAAAAATGTGAGGGGTGTACTCACTTTTGTGAGATTCTGTACACATGCATGATTGGTGTCAAGCGCTATATTTTGAAGCAATACATTGTTGAGTGGTTGAGCAAACTCAGGTCAGGCAACAAAAATATGCAAACCTAAAATAAGGCCATGACTGGCAAAAGAGGTTCATTATAATTTATTGCCAGATCAGGGTAATGAGGCTCACTTTTTGATTATTTACTGTGGAAGTGAAACAGAAGATGTACAGTGGGGATAATTGACAAAAAACTATCTGCAGCTTTTACGTATGTTGGTGCACTTTCAGCAGTGCGTTGCAGGAGACAAAAATATAGTTATATATTATATCTAATGCACACAAGTTCTTAATGTCATACTGAAACTTGGTGTAACATTGCAGAAAGGTTAAGCGATGGTCTGGCAATGCATTATTAGCACAGATATTCTTCCTGAATGGACAGTTGATGTTCATTATCAAACTTGGGTCCTCCTGCAGTTCTGCATTATATGACAAGCCTTTGGAGACTTAAGCTACCTATACACTGTTATTTTTTTTTTATTATTTCATTCAGCCAGTGGGCTGAATGGAAAAAAAAAAACTACCAGATTCCTCAATCCTCGCAAATGAGGTGTATTAAGGAATGCCCCCCGTCTGGGACATTGTGTTCTGAGTCTGACAACAGCACCTGCAGCTGTCAGAATATACAGATCAGTAGCTGTGGCTGCTGCATCCTTCTGTCTTGCTATGGTGATGACCCATCCAAATATGACCCATGAAAAGCAAAATAGCCCTTTAAAGAAAAGCAAAATAGCCCTTTACCAACAAGTGTGGTGAGACTGGGATGTGCACACGGCAGTGTCAGTGTAGTGGTGCAAAACAGTAAGGTTAATGGTACCGCAGTAGTGCAACACATACATTAAGATTACCATTAGTTCACATTTCCACGGGGGTCTGGCAGCACAGCCTAAATCTTGCAGTAAGTAGGTGCCAGTCCCACTACGCAAGCATCAACTAAAATTAGATGATGCAAGGGGTGCCTGCAATAAAGAGGTAAGGTAACGGAAGGATGCCGGAGATTTAACATGGGGGAAACCAGTGAGCCACCAAGCCAAAGAACAAGGTGCAGTATATTTTAAATATACTTAACATGCAATTATTACCCTATAATCTGTGCATTACTTACTCCTGACCTCTGCACTCTGTGTGTTATTTACTCTGCTCTTCATAGATTACTTATGTCTCATCTCTGCTTTCCATGTGTCAGTTACTCTTGAAATCAGTATTCTGTGCTTTACTTACTCCTGAACTCTGTTTTCCAAAGGTTACTTCTGACCTGACCTCTACTATCTCTGCATTACTTACTCCTAACATCTGCACTATGTGTGTTACTTCTCTTGACCCTTGCATTCTGTGTGATACTTACTCTTGACACCTGCAGTCTGTGGTTACTTACTCCTGACCCCCTGCATTCTCATCATTACTTACTCCTGACCTCTGCAATGTGTATCCTACTTCTGATCCCTGCAATCTGTACTTTACTTATTCCAGATCCATGCAATCTGTTTTTTACTTACTGATCACTGAAATCTGTGCATTACTTTCTACTAATCCCTGCAATCTGTGCATTACTTACACCTGACCCTGTGCTCTGTACATTGCACACTCTTGACACATATCAGCATAGCCTTGGGTTTTATTTAATCATACCCCTTTAGGAACATCCCATTGTTACAGCAATTTGGCCACACCCACAATTTGAGGACATGCACTATTTTAAATTTAAATTGAAGGTATCATTAGTCTCAATTTCCTGGGGATAGTCCCTGTTGTAAGTCCTTGGTGTGGTTTGTAGTTGTAGTTTTAAAAGTGGGTGGGCCAATAGGGTGTCCTTGGATTTTATTTTCAAAATCTTGTCTTGTTTTAGGATTATATACCAGGGGTATATTCATGGACAAAGTGTAGGTAGTGTTATTTTTATGTGTTACTCTTGGCCAAGATTTTTTTTGTCTTTTTTTTTGCTATTGAATTGATGCAAATACAATATTGATATGTTTATATACGATTGTATGCACTTTAGTGTGTTTTCCACTCTTTTCTTTTATAAAGATTGTATTAATATTCAATTCAACAGTACTGCTTTGCAGTTTGGTGGATACATTGCAGTTGAACTTTAAACAAAGTCAGGACAAGGTTTGGATGAAGGAAAAAGGGGGAATATATGCAAAACAGAAGTGTTCAAATTCCAGAAATACCAAAATCAGCCATACGAAACATCTGAAAAATGAGAAACGCAGTCTGGGGTTTCACTATTCTGAGGAACGTTGCGTGAAGTGTAGAACTAAAGCATCCACATATTTTGTTAAACCTTAGTCATTATCAACCATATATTTCAAAATTGTATATCAACCAGAGTATAACTTTGAACAGTACTATATAGCTAGCAATGTAACCATCCCAGGCAAACGCCTGGTGGCCTGGCAATCTAAAAGAATAGATGAAATTTCAAGCTAAAGAAAGAGAAGAGGAAGGAGAAAAAGGGCTGAAAGATGGACAAGGACAGGGAAAGAAAGAAAAGGGGAGTCCATACGGTGGGGAGCAGAAGCGTATTAAATCAAGAGAAGTGTAGTATCAAATCTGGAAGGTTTATTATAGTCGATCCAGGGTTGCCAAACCCAAAGGAATTTTTTTGTGGGTGTCTGATAGTATAGCAGTCAGTTTCTCATTTACCATTATGTTGTTCATGCGTTTTTTACCACCTGAAAACGAAGTATAGGTGTTTTCCATGCCCTAGCTATAGTTAACCTGGTTGCAGTAAAGAGATGCATTGCCAGCTGGTGCTCCAGTCGGAGCAATTCAGCTATTGGTTTGCAGAGGAGAGCTTCATAGGGATCCCTTTTAAGGTTGGTATGAAGTATGTTGCGGAAAAGAGAGTAGACTCTGACCCATAGTCTACATACCTTTGGGCATGTCCACCAAATGTGTGCCATAGTGCCCTCTTGAGAGCATCCTTGAAAACACAAAGTAGAGTAGTCTGGAATGAAATGGACCAGCCTAGCCGGTGTGTAGTACCATCTGTAAAGTACTTTGTAAGTATTTTCGAGAGTAAGAACATTTTTTGAACATTTAGATAGTGTTACAGTCATGACCTTGCCAGTCCTCCGGATCCAGCTGCCTCCCTAATTCTGCCTCCCACTGAAGGTGGTAAGATCTTAAAGGTGTTTTTTTAGAGGAGATGAAAGAGTAAATTAAAGATATCAAGCCAGAGGTTTGAGGTCGGGCCCTATAGATGCTTTCAAAGGGAGTCAGATTGTAGGGAATGGGCCTAGATTTTATAAGCTCTTGGAGGAAGTATCGGAGCTGTAGGTAGCTATAATGTTCTCGTAGGGGAATATTATGAGAGGAACGCAGGGCCTCAAATGCAATGATCCTAGTGGGGGTACACAAAGAGTGAATATCCACAAAACCTTTAGCCATCCACCAAGAGAACTGCTGGGAGTTATCACACCCTGGCAGGATAATTGGAGAGTGTGGGATTTGGAGTAGGGGAAGATGAGGAGAAATCAGACCTGCAGAGAATTTAATTGAATCCCATAGGCGGAAGGAATGTGCCAGGCATGGACCGATCCTGGTAGCACGATGTATAAGGGGGAGCCACGGCAGAGAGGAGACTGGTATCGTATATGAGTCCACTAGATCAATAGTGGCCCATAGTGGCATATGAGAGATCTCGTGAAGATGAGATAATGGGACTATATTTGCTGCTGTATAGTAGTAGGCTTGCAAATTGGGGACCGAAAGCCCTCCATTGATCTTACGGGCATATAAGATTGAAGCCCCAGATGAACTTCAGGATTTTGTGTTGATGTACCTGCAAAACATGTAAGGGGACCGGAACCGGCAGGACTCTAAAAAAGTAAGGTAGTTTCAGAATATAGGTCATACTGCACGAACCGCCACAATCCTGCCGAACCAAGATAGTGGAAGGTGAGTCCAGGAGGACAACATATCCATCAGTTTTCTGAATAAAGAAGAAAAGTTGGCTTGATAGAGTCCTGCATAGGTTGGAGTAAGCCGGAGCCCGAGATAAGGTAAAGAGGGTAGCCATTGGAACGGGAATGCTCTTTGTAGGGTTGCCTATTCTGAGGGTAGAAGATTAAGCGACATAGCTTTCGATTTGGTAGGGTTGACGGAAAGGCCAGAAAAAGACGCAAAAGTATCCAAGAGGAAGAATAGGTTGGGTAAGGCAATTCTGGGCTTGGTTAAGGTCATCGGAATATCGTCTGCGAATAATGATATCTTATTGGAAGAGCCCCCTACCTCGACACCTGTTATGTCTGGATGAGAACGAACTGCCTCAGCGGAGAGAGTGGACAACCTTGTCGAGTTCCCCTCCTGATAGGGAAAAGAGACGATTCAAAGCTATAATATTTGACCTTAGACTGAGGGGAATCATATAGTGCCGATATCCATCTTAAGAATGAAGCACCAAAACCGTAATGGCAGAGCACCATTGTTAGGTAGGGCCAGGACAATTTTTCAAAGGCCTTATTCACATCGAGGGACAAGAACATGGTTTCCAAGGATCGACCATGGGCTTTATGCTGTATTTGTAATATTCGTCTTATGGCGTCGCCCACTTGTCGCCTTGGGACAAATCCTACCTGGTCCTTCTTGATCAGTTGTGGCAAAAAGGAATTTAAGCGATTGGCCAAGATTTTCGTCAAGATTTTCATGTCCACGTTAATAAGTGAGATGGGCCTAAAAAGTTGGCCCAAGAGGAATTGTCATGGTCCAGTTTGGGTATTATCACTATATTGGCGGTTAAGAGGTTTGAAATGAAGGCCTGGTTGTCCTTTAGTGCGTTGTACAGAGCCGTCAGATGGGGAACTAAAACGTCTGCCATTTGTCATAATAAAGTGCCGTAAAACCATCCAGGCCTGGCCTCTTGCCTATTTTCAGTTCCTTAATACATTGTAGCACTTCAGTTGTCTGTATATCTCGGTCCATTAGAGATACATTGGTTTAAGACAACGTGAGCAGTGTCAAACCATTCAAGGAGTCCAGGCCCTGTGGTTTTCCACTCTTTTTAATATAAAACAAGAGGTGAACATATCTCCCAACTTTTTGAGATGTGAACAAGGGATATCTACCTATTAGCAAAAGGATATAGGCATAGGACATCCCCCCGATATGCCCCCTTACAGGAGAATTATACATAAAAAAAGATTAATTAAACCCACAAGTGCTTTTTTTACCCACTACTATTCCTTTATACTGGATGTTTACATTTACAAATGCAACCATTTAGAAAATGGGTTAATGGTTTAGCACTGAGAAACACTTTTTTAAAGATAAATAGTGCATTTTATATACAACTATATAGATCAGACCAAAATGAGGGACAAATGAGGAGGAAAGATGAACAGACAGGGGCCCAGTGATAGCCCGTCCATAGAGGGCGCACGGGCACCACCCCCCCTATATATGCGTCTGGCCCCCTGATCTACATATCAGGGCTCCGGACTATGAATTCCAATGCGGGGTGGGTGTTTTTTTGAAGCACCTGATTAGAGTCAGAGGCTCTAATAGGCTTCAAAAAAGGGTGGGCTCGGAGCGCAGAGCAAGTTCTTCTCCGCCAATCAGAAGGCAGGTCGTGAGACCTATTTTCCAATTGGCCAAAGCGTCAGGCGATCCTATTAGATGCCTAGCATTTTGGCGGAAGAGGAGACACACCGCGGAGGAAGCTTGAGGAGAGGACACTGAAGCCGCCACTGCTCGCACTCCAGGAGAGGAGGAGAGGACATTACAGCCCTGCCACATGTGCTGTCAGTGTCGCGTCGCCCAGCGGAGGGTGGTGCTGTCTCAGTGCTACGCTGCCGGGGGGGCATGGGGGTTGGTTGTTTGTTTACCACACCCCAAAAGAAGAACCCAGTAGCCACCACTGCAGGGGACTTTGTTCCAAATCAGGGACGCACCCTCAAAATTAGGGACAGTTGGGAGCAATCGGTGGAGTTTTGGAGGTCACTGCCAGGTTTTTAGACATTTTTGTCTCTTTGCTATAAAGATGGCCTTAATGTGCTCCAGCAGTCCTAACTCCAGAGTCACTCTCTGAGTCTCTATACTACTGACCAGTAGCATCACCTAGAGTCCTATACTACTGACCAGTAGCATCATCCAGAGTCACTCTCTGAGTCTCTATACTACTGACCAGTAGCATCACCTAGAGTCCTATTGGCATTGGGGCTCTTGTAATATTTGTTGGATCGTTATATAACAAAGACCAGTATTGGCAATGTCTGCTCATCAACGTATGCACAAGTTACACATTGGAACAAAATGACCACACTTTTTTTGGCAAAAAGATTATCTTTGGAGAACTGTGTTGTGTCTATGGTCCCCCTAACATACTGGGGCAAGTTACCATGGAATTAAAATATTTTTTACAAAAACAGAACATTTACAAAATAAAAAATATATTTTTGTCCCATGGTTGAAAAGGAGAATATTGAAGTGGCAAGACTGCAGACTATAATGTGGACTTCATGTATGACATCAGAAAGAAGGACTGAAAGAGTCAGCTAAAAAGCAGCCATTCAGATTCTCCATTTCATAATTTCACTGCGTTATGGTAGAACAGGAGGAATCTAAAAGGGTGCTATGGGCAATGAGAATTGATCTTACTCCTAAATACTCTTTTTATTCCTGAGGCTCTATAGGTAACAATTGCTCTCTCAGATACTTCGGAAGGAACTGATGCATGTAACACTCTTATTTTCTCTAGCTGGAGAAACAACCTGATGTGGAAAGAGTAGACTTTTTACCTGGATACATTGAAATATACTTGCTTTCGGTAAGTAGGGATAAAATATGGGGAAATGCACATGTAGTACACTGATGTTCTGCATTTTTTTTTATTTTTGATTGACAAACACTTTAGCAAGGGCATGCCTGTGCCTTCAGTGGTATAACGTGAATTGTAGAAAAACTATTTCTTCTGTATAGAGCTATCCATTTATAGTAGAATACTAAAATTGCCAATGGAAGGAAACACAGGTTGTAAAAAAAAAAAATCCTTATAATATTCTATTGATGGCAATTTGTTGCTAATTTATTACTGATCTTTGTATATTCTTCTTCCACAGCTTAATCATGAAACTCATAGTTTTGCTTTTGCCACAAAGAAAGAAATGCATGTAGACAATCTGCACCCTGCAAACATCATAGTGTATGACTACTACAGCCCAGGTGCGTGGAACTATAAAGTGATATCTTCTGATGTGCTATCTAAATAGCAACACAAGAAAATTCTGCCATCTATTGTGAAAATGGCTAGAAAGAGCTTGGCATGCAATTACAGAATCCTTACATTTATATTAATACACTCTGATAAGCTATTTTTTTTTACAGTGGAAATTATTGTTTCATACTGGGAGACAGTGATTTAAAAATATGACTAATCATGCTATATAATACTGCATTTGCATATTATTTATCACCTGAAGCTTCTCTCCACTACATTTACAGAATAATGTAATACTGTGTTGTAAATGCCCTGAATAACTACATGTAATCCAATATACTACTAGCTAGGTCTATTGACAGCACATATACAGTGCCTTGAAAAAGTATTCATACCTCTTGACATTTTCCACATTTTGTCATGTTACAACCAAAAACATAAATGTTTTCAGATATTTATTTTTAAAACATTTTGAAAAAACAGTTATCATTTTCCTTCCACTTTACAATTATGTGACACTTTGTGTTGGTCTATCACATAAAATCCCAATAAAATACATTTACGTTTTTGGCTGTAGCATGACAAAATGTGGAAAATTTCATGGGGTATGAATAATTTTAAGACACTGTACTAACAGTTTGGGTTGCGGGAAGGAAACACTGTTTCTAGGTCACAGGGCTCTGTATGAATTTTTATTTGACGATAAGTTCACACTAATGCAGCTGCAGCTCAATCCTGTTTTCTGTTTGATTCTGTAGTGCGTTTTTGAAGTGTTTTTCATGCTTCATGTGTTTTTTTGTATCAAGAAGGAGACTGTGTTTTATACACAAAACTTTCACACACATTTTCAGTGCATTTCCATTGATGTCTATGGGGCCAAAATTGTGCTGCAAATTCACCAAAGTAGAACCTGTACCTTTTTCAAAAATCAATTGAGTTGCATTGATGTAAACGGGTGATTTCCATAGTTGTGCGATTCTGTGTGATTGAAGCAGTATCTGAAATCGTACTAGCGTGAACCAGGCCTCAGAGACAAAACATGTTATAGAATGAGCACTGAGCCCACTATGGAAGCACCCTGTAAATGTTTACTTGTAAAATATAGATGTACTCATGTAGCACCCTCTAGTAGTACTAGGATGTGTACAAAGTTTTTTGTTGTAGTGTAGGCAAGTTTCCAGGCTTGGCTTTTTCTTCTGGGTCAGGGTTTGAGTGACTCAGGCAGGGCTGGGTGACTCACAGGCAGCATCACTGAGACCTCCCAATTCTTTCCAGAACATACTGAAATCTTCTGGAAAGGGAGGAGGAAAGGTGAGGTGGAGCTGCCTGGAGTGTTCTGAGGGCCCTGACCAATCCTCAACCCTGATTCGCAGGGGGCAGGCCTCCTCAAAAACTTGGGGTCAGCCCAGCTGGAGAGGACTTGGTATCGGGTGGAAGATGGGGATGGAGTGTTATGCCCCGTACACACGGTCAGATTTTCCGGCGAAAAATGTGTAATAGGACGTTGTTGTCGGAAATTCCAACCGTGTGTAGGCTCCATCACACATTTTCCATCGGATTTTCCGACACACAAAGTTTGAGAGCTTGCTATAAAATTTTCCGACAACAAAATCCGTTGTTGGAATTTCCAATCGTGTGTACACAAATCCGACGCACAAAGTGCCACGCATGCTCAGAATAAATAAAGAGATGAAAGCTTTTGGCTACTGCTCCGTTTATAGACCCAACGTACGTGTTTTACGTCACCGCGTTCAGAATGATCGGATTTTCCGACAACTTTGTGTGACCGTGTGTATGCAAGACAAGTTTGAGCCAACATCCATCGGAAAAAATTCATGGATTTTGTTATCGGAATGTCCGATCAATGTCCGACCGTGTGTACGGGGCATTAGGCTGTCGAGGCCTTTGATGGAGCTCCCCAGTCTGGGGGGGGGAGTGACCGTGGGCCTGGGCTTCATGTGCGAACGGGATCATCTTATAACCCACAGAGGTGTCCTGACCAGGAAGCACAGAAGAAGCAAGAGGGGACAGCAGGAGAACACTGCCAGGCAAGTCTCCAGGAGTTCCACAGAGTGCAACCAGGAGGGCTGGTGTGTGTTCACACAATCAGGAGGACTGGGGAGGCACGCCTGAGAGGACTGAGATTGCAGTCTGGGATGGGTGCAGAGCCAGTGGAGTGCCTTTGCTCTGCAAAGGGCATTTGCTAAGGCCTGGCAGAGCCAGTGTCAGGCCTAAAACATAGTGCAAGCTGGTCCTGGAAGTGAGGAACCAAGTGATGTGCTGGAGAGTGAGGTCAGCAATCAAGTGATGTGCTGGAGAGTGAGACCAGCAATCAAGTGATGTGCTGGAGTCGGAAGTGAATATAGACTGTATATAGTTGAGGTCCCAATTCTTTATCTTTTTTTCTTCAATCAAGTGGGCATCCTATTTCTCTCTTATCCCCATCCAAGTTTATTCCGCCCCCAATAAAACATAAAAAAACAAAGTAAAAGGACTGCTTCTTGACTGCTGAGTGTCTGAAGACTGTGTGAGAGACGGACCACAACAACCAGCAGCCCCTCTACAGGGGTACCGCTACACTCAAATAATGAAACATTTCTACATAAGGTCTGTTAAACGTCTAAAAATTAACTTTTAAAATCAATAAATACTCTTTAAAAGCGTTTTGCAGATAAGATATAAAAATGCTTTCAAGAGATGGCTGGTACCCACTTTCACATGGTATACACACCTATTCAGTCCAGTCAATCACTAGCCTCATATCCTTCACGCAGGCAATTATTTATGTGGAGAGTATTGAAAGGCTATAAAAGTAGTGCAGTCTATAGAAAGAGATAAGGTGCATAAAGATCTTAAAGAACATTTTAGTTATTTTTTTTTTGGGGGGGGGGGCTTTATGACTTTGTGGCCCTTCCCAAATCTGCTTAGGAAAAAGTATATCAAGAAAATCCAGCTCTCCAAACACTCCCATCCTCCTCCCTTCATAATCAGTGCAGGGTTCATAAGGGGGCAAAAGGGACAAGTGTCCCAGGCCCCCCTGACAGAGAGGTACTTCCTTTATAAAAAAAATTATAATGATAAAATTATAAATAAATTATATTTATATATAAATTATAAAAATAAAGATTTATTATTAAAACAAATTACCAAAGTGTGTGGGTGTCAGGATATGGAGCAGTTAAGCTTGACTTCAGAGGCAAATAAAGGGATGAGGACTTCAGGGAGATGTTTTACATTTCAACTTCTAATATTATTTTACTATTCGAGATGTTTGTTTTAACTTGACTGTGTCATGGAATTTATTGCCTAGTTTAGAGACAAGTGGGTGGGACAATGGAAAAGTTAGAAAGATATTGGAAAGTGTCAGCCAACAGCCCCAACACCATCAAGTGGGAGTGAAGTTGAATGAATGAACACCATTGATTTATTGTAGTGAGAAACATGAGAGAGAAGCTCACTCTCCCGCTTGACTCTGATTTAATCAAGAGGCAAATCCGACACTGTGATCTTGAATAAAACTTTGTTAGCAAGTTTTAGAGATAAAACGATAATTCTCCCACTCTACAAGACTCATCTGGAGTATAGTGTCCAGTTCTGGGCACCAGTCCTCAGGAAGGATGTACTGTAAATGGAGCGAGTACAAATAAGGGCAACAAAGCTAATAAAGAGTCTGGAGGATATTAGTTATGAAGAAGGTTGCGAGCACTGAACTTATTCTCTCTGGAGAAGACGCTTGAGAGGGGATACGATTTTAATTTACAAATACCATACTGGTGACCCCACAATAGGGATGCAACTTTTCAGTGGAAGGGAGTTTAATACAACATGTGGCCACTGATTAAAATTAGAAGAAAAGAGGTTTAACCGTAGACTGCATAGAGGGTTCTTTACTGTAAGAGCGGCAAGGATGCGGAATTCACTTCCACAGGTGGTGGTTTCAGCGGGGAGCATCGATAGTTTCAAAAAACTATTAGATAAGCACCTGAATGACCATAACATACAGGGATATACAATGTAATACTGACATATAATCACACACATAGGTTAGACTTGATGGACTTGTGTCTTTTTCCAACCTCACCTACTATGTAACTATGTAATGTAGCAAAATATATATATAGAGAGAGAGAGAGAGAGAGAGAGAGAGAGAGAGAGATAAAATGATTAACCAGTTGTCCTTTTTTTTTCTACAGAAGTCATTGCGTATGTTGAATATAAAGCCCCTTGTAGTTCAGGTAAGGAATGTACATGAAAAGGTAACCCCTATGTATACTGTCTTATATTTTACCACTAATACCCATAATTTTTGACCCATATTGTAGCCCCTTATTATTGCTACTAAAGATAGTCTTACACCAAAGGTTTGGCTAAAACTGTCCGTTTACGGCCCCTTTATTAAATAAAATAGTTAACAGTATAAACCAAAACAAAGCATAAACTTTTTGGTTGCCGATCCTTGGAGGCACTTCATATCCAACTCTTTACCTTATATCTGCTTACCCACTTATGTTGCTTTGCATCCGACTCGGGGATGAACCACCTTCAGCAGATAACCATAAACTCCCAGTTAACCACGTAACTGGCATTCACCGGGGACCCATACCTCAGATGTGTCCCAACCATAAACTCCCAGTTAACCACGTAACTGGCATTCACAGGGGACCCATACCTCAGATGTGTCCCAAACCTTTAATTCCATCATTTTACTTCCAAATGCCTCCAAAGACCCAACCGCCTTCCTAAAAGAAAATACAACACAAAAAGAAAACAAGAAAGACAGAAAAACAAACCAACATTATCAATTTTCCATGCAACCAATCTCAAATAATTAGGGCGGGAGCTTTTCCTATCCTCGTGTGCTGACAGGAAGTCTGCACCTCTGACCTCCTCTCTGCACTGCCTCCCCCTCACACCGCTCTGACCACTCACCTGTGAGCTCAAGTTAACTTCAGGAAATAATTCAACCCTCATGTAAGGGCTTACCTTGGTTGGAGTCCATGGCGCAGAGATGTACGCTCACCCTTGCAAATAGATACAGCCCACAGTAACAAAGAGATAATCTACCTCGGCTGTGAATCTGTGCACGGGGGCTTGACAGGAATTTGCCAAAGGATAGTTGAAGTAAAGCCGTAGTCAGGGATTCCAGAAGTCAGAATAAACGATTAGCAGAGCCAGGGTCAGAAGCCGGAGTCAATCTTGGAACACTGTAATTGGAACACCGGAACCTTAGGCAAAACAGGAGACAATGAACTGACAAAGCCCTCAGAGTGAGGCAGTGTCAGAGAAGCTCCTGGAACAGATTCAGTACCAGGCGCCCTCGGGTGCGCCAGTGCGCGCCGGTGCACTCGCGCACAGCGTTTGGCGCCAATCGCCCTATTTAAACTGTTGGTGCACTTTGCTCAGTGCTGTCCGATCTGCAGCTCCCAGTATCCGAGCTTCCTGTTAACCTGTCTGAACGTTTGATCTCCTTGATACCCGGCTTGTCTATTGGATTACTTTCTGTCTGCCTGCATCTGACCCCAGCCTGCCTTTGACCTTGAATCTGCCTGCTCCTTTGTATTACGCTGCCTGCCTGTTGCCAACCCTGCCTGTGACCTGGACTCTGAACCTGCCTGCTCCCTTGTACTGTGCTACCCGCCTGTTGCCAACTCTGCCTGTGACTGGACCTGCCTACCCTGCTCCTGTTCTGCATCTGCTGCCTGTGCTCCAGCTTACCAAGGATCTGCAGTCCACGTGCACCAGGATCCTGGGCCTTACTTCCGCAAGTCACCCACCAGGCTCTCATACCATTCTGTGCTCCCGTGCCTCCTATTCATACTACCAGGGGCCAGGAACCAGATACGTAGGGGAGACCTTCCCCTGCTGTATCGGGCTCGTCAGTCAGGTATGTGGAAGTTTGACAGGCAGTGTTTTATTGGATAAACTGCCTCAGCTGAACCAGGAGTGACAGGTACTAATTGCAACAAGATCCAGAGTATGGCCCTAGTATTTCGTGCAGAACTAGGCAAAGCTGGAAAGCAGGCTGAAATCAACTGAGGTGTGGCTCAGAGGCAAAGTAACAGGAGCACTAAACAGGCAGTCATAGGTTCAATACCTCTTTGAGCCACTTGCGGCGTGACTACGCCTGGCTGTCTGCATGGCAGGGTAGGGACTGTGACACCTCACTAGCCCAGCCTACAGGGTCCCATTTCATGTAGCACTGCTCTTATTTCTTCTTTACTTTTCCTTCCGGCTTTTCTATATCACCATATTAATTGGTGTAGCTTTGCTCTTTTATATATTCCTCTTGTCTCCTGCTTAACATTCAAAACTGTAAGGTGTTAATTTTTGACCCATATTGTAGCCCCTTATTATTGCTACTAAAGATAGTCTTACACCAAAGGTTTGGCTAAAACTGTCCGTTTACGGCCCCTTTATTAAATAAAATAGTTAACAGTATAAACCAAAACAAAGCATAAACTTTTTGGTTGCCGATCCTTGGAGGCACTTCATATCCAACTCTTTACCTTATATCTGCTTACCCACTTATGTTGCTTTGTTAAAGCTGTATTAACCCTTTCATGACTAAGCCTATTTTTGACATTTGGTGTTTACAAGTTAAAATCCGTATTTTTTGCTAGAAAATTACTTAGAGCCCCCAAACATTATATATATTTTTTAGCAGAGAATCTAGAGAATAAAATGGCGATTGTTGGAATATTTTAAGTCACACGGTATTTGTGCAGCGGTGTTTTAAACGCAAAAAACAAACAGTAAAGTTAGCCCAATTTTTTTGTATATTGTGAAAGATGATGTTACGCTGACTAAATAGATACCAAACATGTCACGCTTTATAATTGCACGCACTCGTGGAATGGCGACAAACTACGGTACCTAAAAATCTCCATAGGCGACGCTTTAAATTTATTTTACGGTTACCAGGTTAGAGTTACAGAGGAGTTCTAGTGCTAGAATTATTGCTCTCGCTCTGACGATCTCGGCGATACCTCACATGTGTGATTTGAACACCGTTTACATATGCGGGCGCGACTTCTGTATGTGTTTTCTTTGGTGCGCGAGCTCGCAGGGACGGGGGCGCTTTAAAAAATGTTTTTTTCTTATTTATTTTATTATTTTTATATTAATAAATTGTGTTTTAAAAAAAAAAAAAAAAAATTGATCACTTTTATTGCTGTCACAAGGAATGTAAACATCCCTTGTGACAGTAATAGGTGGTGACAGGCACTCTTTATGGAGAGATCGGGGGTCTAAAAGATCCCCGATCCCTCCTTTGCACTTCAAAGTATTCAGATCGCCGAAAATGGCGATTCTGTATACTGTATATTTTTTTAAAACTGGCGCCATTGGCAGCCAAGTAAACGGGAAGTGACGTCATGACGTCGCTTCCGTGTTTTCGATTAGGAGGCTGGAACGAAGCCTCTCACGGCTTCGTTCCAGACTGTCACTAGCCGCCGGAGGCTTTTAGCCACATCGGTTGTTATACCTAGAAAGCCGATCGCCGGCTCTAAAAAACAGTAACGGGATGATGCCTGCAGCTGCGGGCATTATCCTGGTATAACCCCCAAAATCCGAGTACGCACATCTGCGTACGCTCGGCGGGAAGGGGTTAAACTCAAAACCAAAATGTAATATATTGCAGGTTACCTATGGTCCGTTTTTATCATCTGGTGATCCAGCTAGTAACACTTTCTGCTTTAGGGTGTCTCCACATCACTAGAGGAGCAACAGACAGTTTTAGACAGCAGCATTCTAGTGAAAGGTAGTTGTAGATGCACTAACAGATTCAAATTGACTCCAGCTTACACTTTTTAGGTAGTTACAGTAACAGTTTTTTTTTTTCTTTTGGGATAAAGGTCTTGCATAAAAGAATAAAAGCTGACCATTGTAAGCACCCCATTAGTGTTAAATGGTTTATTTCAACCCTCTAAGTTGAAACATTTTTGTTTCCTTTAAAAAGGAAAATGCATGCATTTTTAAAGGTCAACACAATTACGTTTTTTAGTTCCTCAGCAATTTGCTGTCTACACCAGTGGCGGATGGTGCACACGCAGCAGATTCCCCCCCCCCCCCCCCCCCGGTTGGGTTGGTTGGTCGGTGCACTTACCCCATCCATGGCGGGCAATCACGGGCGGCTTCCCCAGCTCTCCTCTGCAGGCATCACAAGCAGCTTCTCCTTCCCCTGCTCGGCGGCTCCTCCCTCCTCCTTGGCGGCCAATCAGAACACTTCTCCTTTCGGCGAATTGGGAATCTGGTCTCAGAACCGCTTCCTGATTGGCAGGGAAGATATTTAGTGTGAGAACAGTGAATATTTATTTGCTATTCTCACACACCTGGGTGGGCTTCCGAGCACATTCTTTGTGCCTTGAGCCCACCCTATTTTGAAGCCTGTTAGAGCCTCTGACTCTAACCGGTGCTTCAAAAAAATCACACACCCCCCTCAGTGGAATCCATGCATCCGGCGTCCTGAATGGGGCCAGACGCATGGATGGAGGGGCTGCGCCCTTAATGAACAGGCTGCCCCTGCTCTACACCTTGGCTTATGCTTACAAAGCTTCATCATTGCCTTCCATAGGGAACTTTATTGTGTGACTCAGCATGAAGGCAGAGTGGTGGGAGGGGACTAACCTTGGAAAAGACCACCCTGGATTCAATCACCAGCAAACACTTCAAATCAGTTGCCAGATTCATTTTAACCAGCTCAAGACCTATTTTCTATCATAGATTTTCTCATCCATAATGGGAAATGCAGGTCTTGGTCATACTTTACATTACTAAAGACAAATAGACTGTGCACTTTGCAAATTTTCTCTACAGCTTAGTGAATGTGGTGAAGCTCTGCTGATTTCCATTATTCAGGCTGGGTTCACACTGGTCCGACAAACGCTCCGACATTGGAAGCTCATGTCGCATGACGTGTGAAATGTAATGTTTCCCTATGGGAGCCGTCCTAACTGGTCCGACACAAGTCGTTCCGACTTTAGAAATGCTCCCTGTACTACTTTGGTCCGACTTTGATCCTACTTCAGCCTATTGACTATCATTGAAGTCGGATCAAAGTCGGATTGCCGTCTCGCATGATCCGACTTCGGCACGCGACTTGTGCTCAGATGATCTTGAGGGGGAACTCCGCGCCAAATTTTAAATAAAAATCCGGCATGGGTTCCCCCTCCAAGAGCATACCAGGCCCTTGGGTCTGGTATGGACCTTGAGGGGAACCCCCTACACCGAAAAAGCGGCGTGCGGGGGTCCCCCCAATCCATACCAGACCCTTATCCGAGCACGCAGCCCGGCCGGACAGGAATGGGGGTGGGGGCGAGCTGGCGGCCCCCCCCCCTCCTGAACCGTACCAGGCCGCATGCCCTCAACATGGGGGGGTTGTTGCCTTGGGGGAGGGGGGCGCGCTGCGGCCCCCCCACCCCAAAGCACCTTGTCCCCATGTTGATGAGGACAAGGGCCTCTTCCCGACAACCCTGGCCGTTGGTTGTCGGGGTCTGCGGGCGGGGGGCTTATCGGAATCCGGGAGCCCCCTTTAATAAGGGGGCCCCCAGATCCCGGCCCCCCACCCTATGTGAATGAGTATGGGGTACATCGAACCCCTACCCATTCACCCAGGGAAAAAGTGTCAATTTAAAAAAAAACACTACACAGATTTTTAAAGTAATTTATTAGACAGCTCCGGGGGTCTTCTTCCGACTTCGGGGGTCTCTCCGGTTCTTCTCCGCGCTCTCCGGGTCTTCTGCCGGGCTCCTCCTCTCTCTTCTGCTCTTTTGCCGCTCTTTTGCTAAAGAGGAGGAGCCCGGTCTGCTGCCTTCTTCTCTTCGGGGGTCTCTCCGGTTCTTCTCCGCGCTCTCCGGATCTTCTGCCGGGCTCCTCCTCTCTCTTCTGCTCTTTTGCCGCTCTTTTGCTAAAGAGGAGGAGCCCGGTCTTCAATCTTCTGCCTTCTGCCCTCTTCTCCTGATGTTGACACGACGCTCTCTAGGGCTGGAATGCACTCTGAGCGCTCCGCTCTGACTTATATAGGTGGTGACCACGCCCCCTTATGCCGTCACAGTCCCTGGGCATGCTGGGATTGTGACGTTTTAGGGGGCGTGGTCATCACCCAATGACCACGCCCCCTAAAACGTCACAGTCCCAGCATGCCCAGGGACTGTGACGTTTTAGGGGGCGTGGTCACCGCCTATATAAGTCAGAGCAGAGTGCACAGAGAGCATTCCAGCCGGGGAGAGCGCCGTGTCAACATCGGAAGAAGAGATGAAGAGAAGAAGCGGCGAGACAGCGGCGACAAGACAGCGGCAGCAGACCGGGCCCCTCGCTGGCAATAGAGCTGGAAGAAGATAGCGGCGGGGCCCGGGAGAAGAGGCGGAACACCGGGAGAAGTCGGAAGAAGATACCGGAGCTGCCCAATAAATTAATTTTGAAACCTGTGTACTGTGGTTTTTTTTTATTGACACTTCCCTAGGTGAATGGGTAGGGGTACCATGTACCCCATACTCATTCACATAGGGTGGGGGGCCGGGATCTGGGGGCCCCCTTATTAAAGGGGGCTCCTGGATTCCGATAAGCCCTCCGCCCGCAGACCCCGACAACCAACGGCCAGGGTTGTCGGGAAGAGGCCCTTGTCCTCATCAACATGGGGACAAGGTGCTTTGGGGTGGGGGGCCGCAGCGCGCCCCCTCCCCCAAGGCACCAACCCCCCCATGTTGAGGGCATGCGGCCTGGTACGGTTCAGGAGGGGGGGGGGGCGCTCGCTCGTCCCCACCCCCATTCCTGTCCGGCCGGGCTGCGTGCTCGGATAAGGGTCTGGTATGGATTGGGGGGGGACCCCCACGCCGTTTTTTCGGCATAGGGGGTTCCCCTCAAGGTCCATACCAGACCCAAGGGCCTGGTATGCTCTTGGAGGGGGAACCCATGCCGGTTTTTTATTTAAAATTTGGCGCAGAGTTCCCCCCTAAGATTCATACCAAACACAGTGCCGGCATTGGCGGGGATCCAAGTCGGATCCCCGTTCATTGAAAGTCGGACACATGCCGGCTTCATGTCGCAGGGCAAAGTCGGATCCAAAGTAGGACGGCTGTCGTGTCGCACCAGTGTGAACCCAGCCTCAAACATGAGAAGCAAAATGCTGTTTTTTTTTCCTCGCACCCGATTGGGTATTATTTACAAAGTGAAGCTTCACCATGTTTACTAAGCCCTGTGGAAAATGAGCACAACTACACTTGGAAAGTTCACAGTCTATTTGCCTTTTGTAAATCAACAGTTTTACGATGGCAAAGGATAGATTTTATCAGTTATGTCCCATTGAGCCCTATAGAAAGTTGTCACTGCTCTCAATTCTGCTTCATTAGCACACACATTTGTCACCTGTCCCATGCCTTTAGGAAATACAGATATGTGCCATCCTCTAAGGGCCCTTTCACACTGGGGCGGGGGTGGCGTCGGCGGTAAAGCACCGCTATTGTAAGCAGCGCTTTACTATCAGTATTCGGCCGCTAGCGGGACGGTTTTACCCCCCGCTAGCAGCAAGAAAGGGATAAATACCACCGCAAAGCGCCTCTGCAGATTTCAATGGGCAAGAGCAGTGAAGGAGCGTTATTCACCGCTCCGAAGATGCTGCTAGCAGGACTTTTTTTCCCATCCTGCTAGCGCACCGCTCCAGTCTGAAAGCCCTCGGGGATTTCAGACTGGAGACAAAGCAGCAGCACTTTCGGGTCGGTTTGCAGGTCCTATTATTAGCGCAATAGCGCCTGCAAACCGCCCTAGTGTGAAAGGGCCCTAACAGTGACAAATTCAAGTTAACCACTTAAAGAGGTTGTAAAGCTTTGTGTTTTTTCACCTTAATGCATCCTATGCATTAAGGTGAAAAAACACCTTGCACTCTCCGCCCCCCCCCCCCCCCCCCGAGCCCCCGTTTTACAGTACCTGAGCCCCGATCCCGCATTGCTTTCCCCCAGCTTTTGTGCTTCATTGGATGATTGATAGCAGCGCAGCCATTGGCTCCCGCTGCTGTCAATCAAATCAATGAGGCGGCTCACCGGGAGCGGGGCCGAGTGACACACTCAGAGGCTATGGCCGCCAACTGTATCACATCGTAGCGCTCCCACAAGCTAACCCCCTTGGGAGAGCGCTTCCCGGAGGGGGGTTAGCTCTTGCGGGGAGAAGCCGAGGGATCCCCGAAGACGAGGATCTCTGTGCAAAACGAACAAAACGAACTCTGTGCAAAACAAACTGCACAGTGGAGGTAAGTATGATATGTTTGTTATTTTTAACAAAAAAAAAAAAATTAAACCTTTACAACCCCTTTAAGCACTGGAAGATTTTCCTGCTTGATGACTAGGCCATTTTTTGCGATACAGCACTGTGTTGCTTTAACTGACAATTGCGTGGTCGTGCAATGCTGTACCCGAACAAAATTGACGTCCTTTTTTTTCCCAGAAATCTTTTTGTGTTATTTGATCACCCCTGCGTTTTTTTTTTTTTTTTTACCCTATAAACAAAAAGAGAGCAACAATTTTGGAAAAAAAAAAATATTTTTTATTTTTTGCTATAATAAATATCCCCAAAAATGTTTTTAAAAAACTATTTTCAAATTTTTTCATCAGTTTAGGCCAATATATATTCTTCTACATATTTTTGGTAAAAATAAAATCACAATATTGATTGGTTTGCGCTAAAGTTATAGCGTCTACAAACTATGGGAAAGATTTTTGGCATTTTTATTATTATTATTATTTTTTTTTTACTAGTAATGGCAGTGATGTGCTATTTTTAACGGTACTGCAACATTGCGGCAGACAGATCGGACACTTTTTTGGGACCATTGACATTTATACAGCAATCAGTGCTATAAAAATGCACTGATTACTGTGTAAATGTCACTGACAGGGAAGGGGTTAACACTAGGGGGCGATCAAGGGGTTAAATGTGTTCCCTAGGTGTGTTTCTAACTGTGAGGGAATAGTACTGACTAGAGGAGGAGCCAGATCATTGTTCCCACTTAGCAGGAACAGATGATCTGTATCTCCTCCCCTGTCAGAACAGGGATTTGTGTGTTTACACACACAAATCCCCGTGCTGGCTCTCGTTCCCGTGACCACAGGTGGCCGGCGGCGATCGCGCCGGCCGGCCGAGTAAAGCGGGCGCGCACGTGCGCCTGCTATGGGTCTTAAAGGGGACAACGTACCCATACGGGGTTTCGTGGGAACGTGCCACTTTGCCGACGTATATCGGCGTGAGCCGGTTGGCAAGTGGTCAAGAAGGCCTTTTGCACTCTGTACTGATGTATGAGTATTACTCCTAGCAGAGAGAGATCTCCCTTCACTTCTGTCCTGTAGACACACAGAAAAAAGGTGGCTTTAGATAGATAGATAGATATACTTTTAGTCTCTTACTAATATCCAATTTACATTATCCTTGTCACAGGAATTGAAGTTGCAGAAGTCCATGATGGCATAGAAGTTCAATAAACTGAAGAAGCTCACTAATGAACAGAAAGAGTGTCTATGAAGACCATAATTCATTCGAATTGAATACTCTTTACATATTGACCTGTACAGTATGTAAAAGGGAAAAAAGTCAATTATTTTACTTGTCTGTAATGCAAACTTTAATAAAGTCATGAACACTCTGCCCAAATGTTGTATTATGTTTTTACGTTAGTAACACATTTTAGTTCTTTTCTTTTTTTTTTATATACTTTACACTTCCAGTCTTCATTAAAATGTTTATCCAAGTGGGGAAATGAGGGGGGGGATCCCTCCAATGGGGTCAAAACAAATGAAAACATTTCCTCACTTACAAGAAAATGTTTAATTCTCTTTAGTTAAAATTTTGTCTCCGTAAAAATAAATTGTTAACCACTTCAATACCGGGCACTTATATCCCCTTCCTGCCCTGGCCAATTTTCAGCTTTCAGCGCTGTTGCACTTTGAATGACAATTGCGCGGTCATGCAAAACTGTACCCAAAGGAAATTTTTATCATTTTGTTTCACACAAATTGAGTTTTCTTTTGATGGTATTTAATCACCACTTGTTTTTTTTTTTTTTTTAATTTTGCTAAATAAACAAAAAAAGGCCAAAAATGTTGAAAAAAGGCTACTCTACCTCCCCGTGTTCTCCATCTTGAAATTCTCTTCTACTCCAGCTAAGGAACAGATCTGGGCTAGGATGAATGTTAGCTTAAATATATACTTTTTTTTTTTATTCAGACTGATGTGATGCACTTTGCTACTTGTCACTATTATACAAAGGTTCCATTCACTTAGAGAGTGTAAGCAGGTGCTTGTGGAGTGCCATTGAATGTATTCTTGCTGTTGTAATAATTGCACTGTGTAGCTATGTAAACAGTTACAGGTTGCCCAGGATGGGAAGGGGTTACCTGTGTGTAGACTCTTTCCTGGGCTTTCTGGGTCCTGACCCCTGCTATAAGCCACAGTGGAGGGCTCAGAGCTCGCTCTCTCTCTCTTGATTCCACAAGGGCTTTACAGAGGAAGAACTGGTACAACATGTAGTCCTCCTTAAAGTGGAGTTCCACCCAAAAATGGAACTTCCACTTTTTGGATTCCCCCCCCCCCTCCGGTGTCACATTTGGCACCTTTCAGGGGGGAGAAGGGAGCAGATACCTGTCTAATACAGGTATTTGCTCCCACTTCCTGACATAGATCACCGCAGAACTTGCGGTGACCTACGCTATGCGGTTCTGGCGCCAACGCTGTCCTCCCCCGCTGTATTCTGGGAGACACACAGGTCCCAGAACACAGCAGGGAGCAGAGAGGATGCACAGCGCGAGTCGCGCATGCGCAGTAGGGAACCAGGAAGTGAAGCCGCACGGCTTCATTTCCTTATTCCCTCACCGAAGATGGCGGCAGCAGCAACCGAGAGCCGACGGACAGATCGGCTTCGGCTGCCAACATCGCGGGCTCCCTGGACAGGTAAGTGTCCATATATTAAAAGTCAGCAGCTGCAGTATTTGTAGCTGCTGGCTTTTAATATTTTTTTTTTCGGCGGACCTCCGCTTTAAGGATGTGGTCCCCTTCTGGGGCCCCCTGCCGTAATTCTTCCTGAACAAGAAACCTACCATTAGGCTCCATTCATACCAATGTGTTCTTTTATGCTTTTTGCAGAAATGCAGGACATAATTTTCAAAATATGGGTTCCTATGGAACACGTTCATATCAATGCATGTTTGTGCATGCAGCGTTTTGCATGTAATAGACTGTAATATACCTCCATTCAAAACGCAAGTACTGCATTTTTACTGCAATTTGCAGGTTTTTTTGCTTTACATGGTTGCTAAGGAGTGGGCCTGGAAGCCTTAACAACCGATGAGTCATCAGCTGTCAGCGGGGTTCCCCGCTGACAGCTGAATGTAAAAAAAAATAAAAAAATTGCCAGCTAAAAAAATGCAAGAAGAAAAACGGCATGCAGTTCCCCCCAAAACCATACCCTTCAGTCTGGTATGGATTTTGAGAGGAAACCCCACGCCAAAATTGAAAAAAAAAAAATCCATAACGGACCCTTATCCGAGTACGCAGCCTGGCATGCCAGGAAAGGAGGGGAGGAGCGAGTGCCCCCCTCCTGAATCATACCAGACCACATGCACTCAACATGGGGGGGGTGATCCCCATGTTGATGGGAAAAAGGGCCTCTTCCCCACAATCCTGGGCTGTGATTGTGGGTTCTACGGGCAAGGGGCTTATCGGATTTTGGTAGCTACCTTTAACAAGGGGGCTCCCCCTCTATGTGAATGAGTATGAAGTACAATGTACCCCTACCCATTCACCGAAAAAAAAGTTGTGTAGTGTAACAAAAAACAAGAGACTGTTTTTGACAAGTCCTTTATTAAAAATGTCTTCTTCCTCCACTTCTTCCTCTGGTCTGCTTCCTCCACCGCTGCTACCACCGCTGACGCAGGTGAAAGTAAAAAGCGATCCTCCTCTGACGCTGACTCCCGCTTTTCTGTCCAATGCAACGTCTGAAATTTCTTATATATCTATAGGGCGTGGCCATCGGGCGACATCATCCGGAGACCCTGTCCCTTTGTGAGGTCACAGACACATCATGCCCCAATTGGTGACATCAAAAGGGGCGGGGTCTCTGGATGACATCACCCGATAGCAACGCACCATAGTTATATAAGAAATGTCAGATGTCAGAGTGGACGGAACAGCGGGAGCTGTTCAAAGGAGGATCTTTTTTTGATTTTCTGCAGGTCGGCGGTGGCAGCAGCAGTGTAAGAAGAAAACCAGAGGAAGAAGACATTTTTAATAAAGGACTTATCAAAAGCTCTTGTCTACACTACTTTTTTGGGGTGAATGGGTAGGGGGACAATGTACCCCGTACTCATTCACATGGGGGGAGGGCGGGATCTGGGGCCCCGCTTGTTAAAGAGGGCTTCCATATTCCGATAAGCCTCCTGCCTACAGACCTCCACAACAACAGCTCAGATTTGTGGGGAAGAGGCCCTTGTCCTCATCAACATGGGGACCACCCCCCATGTTGAGTGCATGTGGCCTGGTATGGCTCAGGAGGGGGGGTGCTCCCTCTCCCCCCTTTCCCGGCCTGTCAGGCTGCGTGCTCGGATAAGGGTCTGGTATGATTTTGAGGGGCCCACTCCGTTTTTTTTTTTTTTATTTTTTTAGCTGCCTAATCTTTTTTTTTTACATTCAGCTGTCAGCAAGGAATCCCGCTGACAGCTGATTACTCATCGGTTGTTAAGGACATGGCGGCCAGCTTCCCGTGTGCTCCTTAGCAGCCGGTTATATACAGTGAATGTAAAGCAAAAAAAAAGGTGCAAAAAGCCAATTGTGGTAAAATCACAGTAAAAAAAAAGCACAGCAAAAAGCATTGCAGAAATACTCAAAACCAACATGCGTAAATGTGAATCGAGCCTTACTGGACTTTTGCTGAATGGACTTTGCTTCTCTGGAAATTATGAACCTCAGCAGCCTGCATTAGGCCCATTTCACACATGCGGATCCGTGTTGATCCGACCCATGAACATCCGCTTGCTCAGCGGGGATTGCTCTGTTGATCCCCGCTGAGTCGGCGGATGACAGGGAGGTCCCTGCACACCGCCCTGTCAGATGCCTGTGCAGAAACCGCCATGTCAGATCTCCGCTCTCCCCTATGGGGGATCAGATGAACACGGACTGTCTGTCCGTGTTCATCCGATCCGCTCTGCAGACGGATAGAAAAATAGGATTTTCCTCCGTCTGCAGAATCAGACCATAGCAGAGATGGATGATGACGGGTGTCAGCGGATGTTCATCCTCTGACATCCGCTATCCCATAGGGATGCATGTATGTCCATATTTCATCCGAAAACAGACGCATGTAATACGGACATATGGTCCGCATGTGTGAAAGGGGCCTCAGTTAGTTAGGGCTGAACTCTGTTTCATGTGTGCTGTGCTGCTGAATGCTCAGCAAAGTTGAATTAACTGTTTCATGCCTGGTCTTAAATTATTCAAAGTGGTGCATGTGGTACATGGTGTATCTGAAGAATAGGGCCTTTAAAGCACACATAGGGTAGGAAGCGAGCCTACTACTAAAAAGTTAAGCAGGAGAATTGAAGTTGGAGAGCAGTTGCCATGGGTAACTATGAACTGGTGGGAAGTGTATAACAGCTGGTCATGAAGTGGGGTACTTGACGAAGGTGACAGGTCCTCTGGTAGCGAGGGGGGTCATTGCTCTGGCTACAAAAAAAACACAGCTGACTCTCTAGCACAGAGGGGTGGCAGCAGCCCAGAAAGAGCTCTCACAGCAGTCTGTACTCACAAATGTCTTTGCAAAGTTGGTTGCCTCCTTCCAACATCCATGCAACACCTTTCTCCTGTGATACCAGACTACATCTTTAGATGACAGCCCCTCAGTCAGCTCTTTGTAACTTGAGCACAGCAGGCCCTCTAGTGACCCACCTAAAGCACCAGCACCACACAAGCACAACGCAGAATAGCCTAAGGGGGCAGCCAGTCTCCCTTACGCTATGTTGCTCTCCAGAAGGAAAAGACTTGGAAGCTCTGTGTCTCAGAGTATATATACAGACTCCCATCAGCCTTCAGGGCCACCCTGCCTGGGATTGGCCAAGACTGTATAAATATTCATGCTGCTCATTTGCCTTGCTCTACAGTCTACACCTATGTTCTACAGAGATCCATAGTTCTCTAGAAAGTAGAGGAAGCAATCAAACATGCAACAGCTGAAACTCTGAACTAACCAGAATAATCCGCTCAGCCTCACCAATTAAAGTGAGCAATGCTGAATTTACCTAACAAGGAAACTGCATACCTAATCCTAGCACCTATCTAGAAGGGTGCTATATGAAGATCAATGAGAGGCCGAGAAGGCAGCTTCCTCGACTGAGAAAGATAGGCGGGTTTAGTTCTGCCTTATGACTCAGTATAAGGGCTGCCAGAAGGGGCTGAGAAAGGGTTAAGTAGAAGGTCAGACAGTTTTTGTAACAGAGCGGGGAAAGGTTAGAACCCCTCTTGGGTATTTTATTGCTGCCAGAGTGAGATTCGTGGATGTGGGATGTGATGTCTAACCACAGGATCCCTCTAATGAAATGGTAGGGCCCTAGACCACTTTACTAGTTCATGGACTCACTAGATCAATTCAACCATCAGATTAATGAGATGCACTCTGCAATCCATGTTAGAGCTCCGTTTACATGATTTGTTCTAATTTCAGCAATGCAAGCAGTGGAAATGCATTCCTCTGAATTCACCCCTATGCGTGCCCAATAAATTTAGCATTGACATGTGCTGTATATGCTTTTCGAGGGTTATCCTATTCATGTCTAATGGCCCCCTAGGCAGATGCATGTCAGCACCCAACACATTTTGATGCACCACAACACATCCATGTGAATAAACAGCTATTAAATTTTGAGGCTGACATTAGTCAAGAACACACCTAAAACCCATGGCAACAAGGCATAAACGCTAATAACACAAGGGAAAGGCTCTTTTCAAATTTTGATTGCAAACTAAACTACAAAAAAATGTGTATTTTTGAACTAAACAGGGATATTTCTACACCAATTAACAAAACAAAAAGAAGAGAGAACCTACAAGTAACAAGGTATCAATGTAATTTTGCTGTGGTATTGTTCTAAACACGGGAAAAATGCGCTACTTTACAGGCATAGTAAAGACACCCCCCAGACACGATATTTAAAGGAATATTTCCATTTTATTGTTTCCCTTTAAGCATTATTAAAATGACTGCTTCCGAAAAAACATCAATTTTTAAAATATTTTTTTGCATTGATACATATTCCCTGGGGCAGGACCCGGGTCCCCAAACACTTTTTTATGGCAATAACTTGCATATAAGCCTTTAAAATTAGCACTTTTGATTTTTCACATTCGTGTCCCATAGACTTTAACAGTGTTCGCGTGTTCAAACTAATTTTTAGCCTGTTCGCATGTTCTGCTGCAAACCGAACCTGAGGGGTGTTTGGCTCCCCCCTATTTCACACAATCTAGTCATTCCTCATTAGCTAAACCCAAAGGAATAGGTTACAGAGGAGTGGTGTGTGCACCAACACCACATGGACCTAATTAGCAAGATACATGTGAAAAATAATCACATGGCAAAAGAAAAGTCAAATTGCATCAACAAAAAATAATCTGTATCTGCTGCAGCATCAATGCATTGGTGCCCCAGGAAATGATAACTGCTTGATTATAATGCAAACAGAACATAATACATAAAATCCGCAATGCAAACTAATGCTAAATAAATTGTTCCCAGGGCTGTACTGACATCTCCCGATGGATGGAAGGATCAGACAAATGTCCAAATCGTAATCCAAGGCAAAGAAGCTGTATTAAAAAACAATATTGTGGTCAAAATCAGACAGGTGTAGAGAAAGGTAGCAGGAGGAGACAGGCAGAGTGCAGGTGACAAGTAAGCGGTAGCGGTTAATAGAGCAGCAAATAATAGCAGGTCTTGGCTTCAAAGCAGGAGTACATGTATCGGGCACCTGTAAGGAGGGAGCGGAGGAAGATGGCAGAGTGACTCACTCACATTGCAAACAGCAAAAGTTCAGTCTGTGCTGCTCACTTAAGATGTGCAAAAGCCAGTTCCAATAACTGCATAATGCTGCGTACAACATAAGTATTTAAAACCTGGTAGTTGCTAAATCTCAAGTGAGTCCAGGTGTGCCGTTCAGTATGGAACCTTGGAAAGATCACCTCGTATCGCTGCTTGAGATGGTCAAATGCTGCACACGCATGTGGGTGTGTTCCTCTGCCATATCTATGCACTTCCCACTGATGCTACCTGGTAGGATGGAAGTGGTGGTAAGCGTGACTGGTGGCGCCCAGCGCACACCTGCACGACGTTAACACATTTCACTCATCTTCGTCAGGACGTGTACTTATTTTGGGGGGCCCACGCCATTTTTTTAAAAAAATGTTGGCGTGGGGTCCCCCTTAAAAACCATACCAGACTGGAAGGGCCTGGTATAGAAAATGCGCCTGAAAACCGCATACATGTGAACCTAGACTGAGGGCCGGTTCACACCAGAAAGGCATGTTCCTTTCATGGTTCCCGTTCCACAGGTGAATGTGCTACCCTTTTGATCTGCATGTGGTTGTCAATGTGTTGTAAATGCAACCCCAAATGCAGATCGCAAATGCAGTGTGTTTGTGGGAACCAAATCACATGATGCTGCAGTACATTTTTAAAAGAAGTGCGAGCACTGCAGTCCAGTCTGTTTTGTAGCACATTCAAATAAATAGGCTGTCAAAACGCACTGCATAGGAAGACGCGTGTTCCTGTGCGATCCTGGTGTGACACGGCTCTGAAATACAATCAGTTGTGGATGGCGGAAAGGGCTGCTGCACGTGTGAATGAGAACTTAGGCTGGCCATACATTATACAATTTTCTTTAGATTTACCTTCCACATTGTAGTTCAAGGACCTGCCTAATTGGATACAATTGAAAGTGTTGTTGACCTGTAGTGTTGACCTTATATAATATGTTTTTTTAATAAGGCTACTTTCACACTAAGGCGCTTTACAAGCGCTGCAGCGCTAAAAATATCGCCTGCATAGCGCCTGTAAAGAGTCTCACCTGTCTCTCCAGTGTGAAAGCCCGAGGGCTTTCACACTGGAGCAGTGCGCTTGCAGGGCGGTCAAAAAAGTCCTACAAGCCGCATCTTTGCAGCTGTGTAGCAGCGGTGTATTCACGGCTCCTAAAGCGCCCCTGCCCATTGAAAACAATGGGGCAGCGCCACCAAACCAGCAGCGCTTTGTGGGCGGTTTTAACCCTTTTTGGACCGCCAGCAGCCAAATAGCGCCGCTAAAACAATGGTAAAGCGGCGCTAAAAATAGCGCCGCTTTACCGCCAAGGCTCGCCCGCACCAGTGTGAAAGTAGCCTGAATCTAAAGGAAAATTGTACAAGAAAATTGAACATGTATGGCCAGCCTAAAGCCTTGTACACACAATCAGATTTTCGGACGACCATTCATCCGTTTTTTGTTGCATGCTAGTCTCATGTCGAAAGTGGAAAGGTTACTCACTATACAAAAATTCTCGTATGACAGAATACAACTTCAGAAGTGACGTAATGTGTTGAATAGTTTTGTATGTATTCTTTTGTTTCTGAGCATGCGTAGTCTTGCTCTTACAATAGTTTTCGTACAAAAAACGTACTAATTAAATGAAAATGGGATGTTGAGTTTACGTACAACAAAAATTTTATAGACTGCACATCCAGCTTTTGTCAGAAGAAAAACGGGAACCGGCTGTCGAAAGCACCGTACTAAGGATCCGAAAATCGGCAGATCGTTCATCGGACTAAATTTTACTTACAATTTTCATATCGTGTGTACGGGCCTTTAGGCTGGATTCACACCTATGCATTTTTAGTGCATTTTGCAGATTTGCACTACAGAACGTGTTCCATAGGAAACCGTGTTAAATGGACTGTGGTGCAAATCTGCAAAATGCACTAAACTGCATAGGTGTGAATCCAGCCTTAAGCCCCATTCACACAGGGACGACTTGTCAGGCGACCTAGTCGCCTGACAAGTCGCCTCCCGTTCTGTGCTATGAAACCGTTCTAAGGGGAGCGACGCAAGTCGCTCCGACTTAGAAAAAGGTTCCTGTACGACTTCGGGGGCGACTTGCATAGACTTCTATACAGAAGTCGTTTTGCAAGTCGCCCGGGCAGTCGTTTTGCCCCTGTGTGAATGGGGTCTTAGACTGTTCCTGGAAATTCTATAACAAGCTGCAATTAGCAGCAACACACACCTGTGTATCAAAGCTACCACAACTGTGTCTCATTAATAGCCAATTAAAAAAAGAAAACTGCCTGCAAAGGATGCTGGGAGGTTGTGAGGGAGGAGGTTGTGTATGCTTGGGTTGAAATGGTGTATTAAGCTTTATACACCTGATTGCTAGTTTTAGGGCTCATTTACACTTTCAGTTGTGGGGTAGTAAAAACGCAACTCAACAACAAGTTTTTCCTTGTTGAACCAACCAAATTTGATCTGTGTATGAACAGCTTTAATGTCCCCCTTTTAATGGTCTTCCCACTGGTTTGACCATTAAAGCATCTCCCATGTTCCAGTGAAGTGATCATATATTCCTTTTAAATATTGGGAGCCAATTTACATCTGGGCATCACCACAACACTCCATACATGACTTGGCACATTGTGGTTCTATTTATTTTAAATAGCACTCCAACGCGGCAATGCACATGCTCTGCAATGCACTGCCTCACTTGGTAACGCATCATAGGCCATTGGGGCAAACATTTTGGAACGTGTTGGATTTTTGGAGCCTTTTGGTGCGTCACAATGCCCATTGATTTCAATTGGCTGCCTTAATGCAGCAAAAATGAACAGGTGGCATACTGCACATTTATACACAGGTAAATAGACCCTCAGTCATGTGCGGGGGACTTGGAATAAAGTTTATTTTTCTTGTAGAGTTGAATGATTGAGGTAAGCACTGAATTACTTTATTGCTCTGAAGTTAATCCTTGTTCACACCATTATGCTGTAATGCAGTAAAGTGTGTGTGATGTGCATTGTAGTGTGCTGCAAAAAATACAACGTGCTCATTTTTTTTTTTACATTTAAGGTAGGTTACATCTAATTGAAGGGTTGCATTGTGGTGTGATTGGAACCTAATGCCCTCGTACACATGATCCGAAAATTGGACAACAGATCATCAATTTTTTTTTTTGCATGCTAGTTGTATATTGAACTTGAAGAGTTTACTAAAGTTCTGAAAATTCTCGTACGACAGAATAAAAAATTGGAAGTGATGTCATGTTTTGTATTTGTATTGTATTTTCGGAACGACAACTGTACTGATTAAACATAAATCGCACGATCTGGTATCGTACGAGAAAAATTTTTGCGTTTGTCGGATCAGAAAATATCGGATGAACTGTCTGATCGGCTCTCGAAAGCTATGTACTAACGATCCGATTATCGTGCGATCGCGTCAACATCTGTATTTTTCATCCGATTTTCAGATGTGTGTATGAGCCATAAGGCCCCGTTCATATTTGGGCGTAGCAAAAACGCAAACAAAAACTAACATTTCTGCAAATGCAAGAAAAACGTGCTAAAAGGCACAACACACTCGCAGTGTGATTATTGCTCAATGGCAACCCAGACACTGGTAGCAGTCACGTGACACAAAACGGACTTGGCTCAGGGCCAAAACTTGATACATGAGCTTCTTTAGACTGCTTTCACACTGGAGACATTTTTCAGGCGCTTTAGCGCTAAAAAATAGCGCCTTAAAAAAGCCTCAGCTGCAATCCCAGTGTGAAAGCCCGAGTGCTTTCACACTGGGGTGTTTCGCTGGCAGGGCGTCACAAAAAGTCCTGCAAGCAGCTTCTTTGCAGTGCTGTAGGAGCAGTGAATACACCACTCCTAAAGTGCCCCTGCCCATTGAAATAAATGGGCAGCGCCGGCAAAGCGCCGATGCAGCAGCGTTTTGCGGGTGGTTTTAACCCTTTTTCGGCAGCTAGTGGGGGTTAAAACCGCCCCACTAGCGGCCGAACAGCCTAACTAAAACGACGGTAAGATGCTGCTAAAAATATCGGCGCTTTACCGCCGACGCCCGGGCACTTTCAGTGTGAGGGGGCTCTTTCAGTGTGTTCTTGGAGGGGAGGGAGGCCCTAAAAATGAGCTAAACAATGCAAACAGCGCACCAAAAATGTGACACTGTAGCATTGCTTAAGTGTGACTGGGGCCTTAGGGCACATTACATGCATTGTCAGTCATTTTTGACTACCATCCTAACACACAGGGTAACACACACATACATAGTGGGCTATCCTATGGTGCATTATACATTTTGGGACACATCTGATTTTTGGGATGTTTTAGTGTTTTAGCAGCTCATTAATTTCATTGGGTTGCCTTAAGGCTTCAAAATGTGCATTAATGCACTGCAGAAATGTAAATGGGACCTTATTGTCTTACGATTCTCCCCACACACACACACAACCTTGCAAAACTGCTCTTTGATGCCTCTGGCAATGGCACAACATCACAGAAGCACTCTCCTCGGGTCACTGGCTGCGACACACACACAGTATGATTTACTAAAGGCAAATCGACTGTGCACTTTGCAAGTGCATTTGCCCCAGAGCTTAGTAAATGAGGTGAAGCTTCACTTTGCACAGAATACCCAATCACATGCAACAGAAATGTAAAAAAAAGTGCATGTTTGCTTGCAAATGATTGGATGATGGAGGTCAGCAAAGCTTCCCCTCATTTACTAAGCTCTGAAGCAAATGCCCTTGTAGAGTTTATTTGCCTTTAGGCCCCTTTCACACTGAGGCGCATTCACACTAAAAAAAAGCGCCTGAAAAGCTCACAAAAACCTATTTTCATTCAAATCAATGAATGCTTTCACACTGGGGCAGTGCGCTGGCAGGGTTGGTGAAAAAACTCCCCTCTCCATTGAAATGAATGGAGAGCGCTTCAAAAGCACCTGAAAAGCTCTTCAATAGTGCTCAGTGTTTTATTGGCAGTTTACAATCGCCTCAGTGTGAAAGGGGCCTTAGTAATCCATCTCACTGCTCCTCCAATCACACACCTGTGTACAGTATGTGCACCTCAGAAGGAGGCGGGGTTTGCCAGGCCCTCCACTATTCTGGCAGAGAAACAAACACACTGCATTTACCTCATGTGTGCTAGAAGAGCAAGAGACTAAAGTACTACAGATTGTATTATTACATTGTACACTGTTTGGTTTAAGCCTCTGGGTAATTTAACTTATTGGTAGCATTTTTTGGTGCTTAAAGAAGGAAAGTTCAATAGAGGCTGCTGAACGTAAGGCCCATTTCACACTGCCCCCGCCCCACTATGCCTCTAGATGCCGTAATAGGGGTAAGTCCCGGTCAAGGCAGTAGTACCATAGCTGCCAACTGTCCCGAATTTCCCGGGACATTCCCAGGACTTGGACTTCATTCCCGGATTTGTGGCGTCCCGGGAAATGTCCCGAAAAATTCGGTTCCGGTTTTTGAAACCGCCGCCGCCGTTGCCGCCGCTAGAGGTCGGCGACCGGCGGAGACATTGTCTCCGCCGGCCGCCATTTTCTTGAAGTTCAGGAAGACGGCTGGGGGGGCTAGACGAAGCTTCTGCGTCGCCGCCCACCCCCTGCCCCGCTCCGCCTCGGCCCACCCCGCTCCGCCTCGGCCCGCCCCGCTCCACCTCGGCCCGCTCCGCCTCGGCCCGCCCCGCTCCGCCTCGCCCCGCCTACCCCCCGCCCCGCTGCCAGTCTGATATGGAAAGGGGCGGGGGTTCTAGGTGGGGGGTGAGCGCGCTCACGATGTGAGGGGGGGGGGGGCACAGGGGACACCTGATGTGAGGGGGGGACACCTGATGTGAGGGGGGGGCACAGGGGACACCTGATGTGAGGGGGGGGCACTGGGGACACCTGATGTGAGGGGGGGGCACTGGGGACACCTGATGTGAGGGGGGGACACCTGATGTGAGTGGGGGGGCACTGGGGACACCTGATGTGAGTGGGGGGGCACTGGGGACACCTGATGTGAGTGGGGGGGGGCACTGGGGACACCTGATGTGAGTGGGGGGGGGGCACTGGGGACAACTGATGTGAGTGGGGGGGCACTGGGGACACCTGATGTGAGTGGGGGGGGGCACTGGGGACACCTGATGTGAGTGGGGGGGGGCACTGGGGACACCTGATGTGAGTGGGGGGGCACTGGGGACACCTGATGTGAGTGGGGGGGGGCACTGGGGACACCTGATGTGAGTGGGGGGGGGCACTGGGGACACCTGATGTGAGGGGGGGACACCTGATGTGGGGGGGGGGCACTGGGGACACCTGATGTGAGTGGGGTGGGCACTGGGGACACCTGATGTGAGTGGGGGGGGCACTGGGGACACCTGATGTGAGTGGGGGGGGGCACTGGGGACACCTGATGTGAGTGGGGGGGCACTGGGGACACCTGATGTGAGTGGGGGGGGCACTGGGGACACCTGATGTGAGTGGGGGGGGCACTGGGGACACCTGATGTGAGGGGGGGACACCTGATGTGGGGGGGGGGCACTGGGGACACCTGATGTGAGTGGGGGGGGCACTGGGGACACCTGATGTGAGGGGGGGACACCTGATGTGAGTGGGGGGGCACTGGGGACACCTGATGTGAGTGGGGGGGCACTGGGGACACCTGATGTGAGTGGGGGGGCACTGGGGACACCTGATGTGGGTGGGGGGGGCACTGGGGACACCTGATGTGAGGGGGGGACACCTGATGTGGGGGGGGGGCACTGGGGACACCTGATGTGAGTGGGGGGGGCACTGGGGACACCTGATGTGAGGGGGGGGCACTGGGGACACCTGATGTGAGGGGGGGGCACTGGGGACACCTGATGTGAGGGGGGGGCACTGGGGACACCTGATGTGAGGGGGAGCTCCGCCGGGGACTCCTGATGTGAGGGGGGGCTCCGCCGGGGACTCCTGATGTGAGGGGGGGCTCCGCCGGGGACTCCTGGTGTGAGGGGGGGCTCCGCCGGGGACTCCTGGTGTGAGGGGGGGCTCCGCCAGGGACACCTGATGTGAGGGGGGCTCCGCCGGGGACTCCTGATGTGAGGGGGGCTCCGCCGGGGACTTCTGATGTGAGGGGGGGCTCCGCCAGGGACTCCTGGTGTGAGGGGGGGGCTCCGCCGGGGACTCCTGGTGTGAGGGGGGGCTCCGCCGGGGACTCCTGGTGTGAGGGGGAGCTCCGCCGGGGACTCCTGGTGTGAGGGGGGGCTCCGCCGGGGACTCCTGGTGTGAGGGGGAGCTCCGCTGGGGACTTCTGATGTGAGGGGGAGCTCCGCTGGGGACTTCTGATGTGAGGGGGAGCTCCGCTGGGGACTTCTGATGTGAGGGGGGCTCCGCCGGGGACTCCTGGTGTGAGGGGGGCTCCGCTGGGGACTTTTGATGTGAGGGGGGCTCCGCTGGGGACTTCTGATGTGAGGGGGGCTCCGCTGGGGACTTTTGATGTGAGGGGGGCTCCGCTGGGGACTTCTGATGTGAGGGGGGCTCCGCTGGGGACTTCTGATGTGAGGGGGGCTCCGCTGGGGACTTCTGATGTGAGGAGGGCTCCGCCGGGGACTCCTGGTGTGAGGGGGGCTCCGCTGGGGGCACCTGATGCAAGGACGGACTCTGCTAGTGACACGCTCAGGGATCCCACTGATTCGGCATTATGGTGAGTTGAATGATTTCATTTTATATTACAATGTAATAATAGAAATAATGCGCTTCAATCATCCTGACACCATAACAACCATGGTGCCGGGATGATTGAAGTGCTAACACCAGGTGTTTGGAGTATCTTTATCTGCTGATTGTTAAACTTTCTAGAATACACATATTTTTATCGTGTAGGATCTGGGGCTGCTGTCCCGTCATTTCCCCCTCTCTCCCCCTCTCTCCCCCTCTCTCCCCCTCTCCATCCCTCATTCATTTCAGACTCTAACCACACCCTCTAGAGCCACGCCCATTTAAGCCACGCCCACAATTTTGCGTAAACCACGCCCATTTTACGCCGCGGCGCGCTTCGCGCGCCGCACTTGTCTGCTTTTGCTAGGCCACGCCTGCTGGTGAATGCCCCGCCCCCTAATTATTGGACAGCTACGCCTACAGCCACAAAAGTGTCCCACATTTTTTTTTTACAATGTTGGCAACTATGTAGTACAGGTATAGGAGTGATCAAGGTGCATAGGGAGATCTCACCACCTCAGTAGTATGGCCATCACTCTTTCCGTTGGATGCACTGCATGGATCCAATCCACTCAAGTTCATAAACCATTGGCGTTTGCGTCTCTTGGTTCAGGTTACGTGCAGCAATCACCTCACCCTCTGCACATGCCTGCGAGCTGTGGTCGCGAGAGACGTCATGTGCGTGATGACGCCACGTTGACGCATTTCGTTAGCCAATCAACGCTAACTTCCTCAGAGCGAGGAGGGGGTCTGCGGACAGCGGCTTAAATATCATTAAGCAGATGCAGTACTAACTTCTCGCCACGAGACGTCATGCATTCCTAAACATCACCTCCTATCATTCATCACGCTGGCAATCATTTTTTTTAAAAATACCACTGAGTACATATCAATCACAATCCATAGGAATGCTAGCTAGACTCACACCTACAGACAGAAGTACAGTAGCTAGGGAAGGTAGAGAGATGTTTAGTATATTAACTCAAAGTACAGGCGATCCCCGGGTTACAAACATCCGACTTACAAACGACTCCTGCTTACAAATGGAGGGAGATGACAGGAAGTGAGAATAAATCTACACATAGGAAGGGAAATTCTCTCCTGTAAGGCCCCTTTCACACTGAGGCGGTTTGCAGGCGCTATTGCGCTAAAAATAGCGCCTGCAAACCAACCCGAAACAGCCGCTGCTGTGTCTCCAGTGTGAAAGGGCTTTCACACTGGAGCGGTGCGCCAGCAGGACGGGAAAAAAAGTCCTGCTAGCAGCATCTTCAGAACGGTGAAGGAGCGGTGTATACACCACTCCTTCACTGCTCCTGCCCATTGAAATCAATGGGGCAGCGCGGCTATACTGCCGGCAAAGCGCGGTGGTTTTTAACCCTTTCTCAGCCACTAGCGGGGGGTAAAACCGCCCCGCTAGTGGCCGAATATCGCTGCTAAAACAACGGTAAAGCACCGCCGACGCACCTCCCGCCCCAGTGTGAAAGGGGCCTAATGCTGCGTACACACGAGTGGACTTTACGGCAGACTTTGCCCGGCGGACGGGATTTGGTCGGACAATTCGATCGTGTGCGGGCTCCAGCGGACTTTGTTTTCTCAAAAGTTGGACGGACTTACATTTGAAACATGTTTCAAATCTATCCAACGGACTCGAGTCCGGTCGAAAAGTCCGCTCGTCTGTATGCTAGTTCGACGGACAAAAAGCCACGCTAGGGCAGCTATTGACTACTGGCTATGAACTTCCTTATTTTAGTCCGGTCGTACGTCATCACTTACGAATTCGACGGACTTTGGTTGATTGTGTGTAGGCAAGTCCGTTCATTCGGAAAGTCAGTCAAAGTCCGCCGGACAAAGTCTGCCGTAAAGTCCGCTCGTGTGTACGCGGCATAAGAGTTATAATGGGAAAAAGTTGTCTCCACTGAAGCTATATCACCAATTCTTGCTTCCACAACAACCCAAAATTATCAAAATCCATTTGTCATTGGGACAGAAAGTGAGGTGAAATCTTCTGAACAGGGGCACAGACAGCAAAACAAACATTACAGGGGTGTTAAGTCTAGGGGTGCACCGAATGGAAATTTTGGTGCCGAAGCCAAAACCAAAAATGAAGGGTGCACTTGGCCAAAAACCAAAACCAAAAATGACAGTTTTTAAAAAATAATATTTTGATATATAAAATTGTATTATATTCGACATTTTAATAATGATGAATTTAATCAATAAAAAATACAATCCAGTAACGTAAAATAAGTACTTTGACCGCTTGCCAACCAGGCGCCACAGTTTTACTGTGGCAGAATGGCACGGCTGGGTGAAACAACGTTACCTTACGTCGCTTTGCCTTTTGGCCACTAGGGGCGCGCGCCCGCAGCATGTGCCTGGAGCCGATGCGAGTGCTCGGCAGGCGCAATGACTGCCGGGCACCAGCAATCGCTCGTGACAGTAAGCACACAGATCCTGTTTTTTTCAGGGGAGTATGTGTGTTCATACTAATTATGAACACCGATCTCTCTGTCCTCCTAGACAGTCCCATCCCCCCTACAGTTAGAACACACCTAGGGAACACAGTTAACCCCTTGATCGCCCCCTAGTGTTAACCCCTTCCCTGCCAGTGACATTTATACAGAAATCAGTGCATTTTTATAGCACTGATCGCTGTATAATTGTCAACGGTCCGAAAAATGTGTCAAAGGTGTCCAATTTGTCGGCCGCAATATTGCAGTCCCGATAAAAATCGCAGATCACCGCCATTACTAGTAAAAAAATAATAAAAATGCCATAAATCTATCCCCATTTTGTAGATGCTATAACTTTTGCGCAGACCAATCAATATACGCTTATTGCGATTTTTTTTTTTTACCAAAAATATGTAGAAGAATACATATCGGCCTAAACTGAGGAAAAAATTGTTTTTTGGATAAAAAATGTGGGATATTTATTATAGCAAAAAGTAAAAGATAATGGGGGTTATTTATGAAAGGCAAATCCACTTGAAATTGCACTTAAGGTGTACTTGCTGTAAATCTGAGGGGTAGATCTGAAATGAGGGGAAGCTCTGCTGATTTTATTATCCGATCATGTGCAAGCTAAAATGCAGTTTTTTTTTTCCTTGCATGTCCCCCTCGGATCTACAGAGACTGTACTTCCAAGTGCACTTTCAGTGCAATTTCAAGTGCACTTTGCACTTGTAGTTTGCACTTGTAGTGCAAAGTGGATTTGCCTTTAGTAAATAACCCCCATTGTGTTTTTTTTTTCCAAAATTTTTGCTCTTTTGTTTATAGCACAAAAGCTGTGACCTAGGCCTGTTTGTTTTTTATCTGGGGGCAGGGGAGTGGTTTAGTGTAGCAGCAGGTGACTGACATGTGCCTCTGCTCTTAGGCGCTTCCTCTGTTTCCAGTGAGAAGGTTCTGGAAAAGAGGCAGGGCAGAGTGCTGGAGTGATATGGGGTGTATTTGGGAGCCCTGACCAATCCTCAACTAGGATTGGCAGGGAGCAGGCCTCCTATATATACCCATGGTCAGCCTGTTTTGTGAGTTGTCAGGTGGAAGAACTGAGATGATGGCGTGTTAGGCTGTCCTAAAGGGTACCCCCTTTCTGGGGGGGGGGGGGGTGAACTCAGGCCTGGAGCTCGGGAGCTGGGAGGGTGCCTCTCTTTACACGATCATTGAAAGGTGTCCTGGAAAAGGAGCAGGAGGAGCATAGCGGGGAGCAATAGCCAGGAAAGTCATTCAGGAGGGATCCATGCCAGGGTCAATGAGTGAGAAGCTCTGTAAGAGACATACCAGGATTGGGTGTGGTGCCAGAGGGAGAGACTGTGGTGTTGTTGAAGTTAATTCGCTGCAGCCAGGAGGGTTGGCAGGATTTGCATCAGACGTGCTGGGAGCAGTAGTCCACCAAGGACCAATAAGCACAACTATCTTCTTCATCTAAAATGGTTACTAGGAAAATGTTAGAACGCATTCAGAGTGAGGCCTAGCCAGAGCCGTAGATAAGGGGGGGGGGGGGGGTCAGGGGTGTTCCAACCCCCCCCCCCAGGTCCAAAATGAAATGCATTGTGTCCCTGCTCTGCAGCCGCACATGGCACCAGTGACAGGCAGCACTGCAGTCAGTGGCACACAGAGTGTAATAATGTCGCTGCAGCAAGTGTAATAGATCATTAGGCCTACCAGCACGCACGTTGTGGTGGTACACCGCCAGGCTTGGGCTGAAGGCTGACAGATCTATCACCAGGTAGCACACTGGGCACAGTGGGAGCCGGCGGTGCGTGTAGTCCTGCCCACTGCTCTCTACACCCTTATTCCTGTTGGCTTGCAGTGCCACCCCCACCCACCTTGGGCTTGGGAGAGGAGCTTTGCCTGGGCCCTGGAGTGCAGAGTGCTTGTACAGTGCTGTGTAGCTGCGCCCCCCCCTCCAACCCCCCATGGATGCTGCTGTCCTGTCTAGGGATGTCCCTCTTTCTCTTGTGGCCTAGTATCAGAGAGTCTCAGAGAGTGTCCTCAGACTTACCACTGCTCAGACTGCTGTGCTGCTGCTGGCATTCTACTGTTCATACTAGGTAATCGTGAGTCAGTGAGAGACCGTCTGTGATTCTGTGTGAAAACTGGCAAAGTTAGTGATTGAGTTTGGCTGGGCTAAATTTTGCATTGCTTGTGTTAATGACAGTTGACTGAGGCTGAAGTTGAGTTTTCTATTGCTTGTTTTACTGACAGTCCAGCCTGGCACTAGCAAGCTTGTTGTGGTGCTCATTGACTTACTGATTCAGCAGTTGGCACCACAACATGTCTGCCAATGCTAGAGCCAGGCTGGCCTCAGTGGCATGCCTTGGCCCTGTTTTACCCCTGGTTCATACATATGTGGTGCAGGAAACGCATTGCAGTCACACTGTGTTTTTGATCTGCTGCAGGTGTCAATTCAAAGTTAACAACTCCCCAAAAGAAGCTCGCAAATGCAGTGTTTGTCTGAACCAGATCACAGGGTTGGTCAAAAAAAGGTGCCTGCACTTCTTTAGTGTGATTCAGCCCATTCAAAATGAATGGGCTGAAATCACACCACACAGAATCGCATGTGAATTGCACAGGAATGCGGTGCAGTTCCTGTGTGATTCACATGCAAACTATAGTGTGAAACCAGGCTTCCTGTGTTGATTGCGGTGCAATCAAGGCCCGTTCATTTTGAATGGGCTCAAATAGCACCAAAGTCATGCATGCAACAATTTAGGGAACGCACTGCAACCGGTTCGCATTGTGAATGCGGTTCGGTGCAGGCAAACACACTGTGTTTTGCAACCTTTGTTTGGGGTGTCGTTAAGATAGCACTGACACCCACTGCAGATTGCAAGGGGGGTGCGATTTGAATGAGGTGCATGAAATGTGCATGGATTGAGGGTTTCCCGCATTCTAGTGTACCTCTGCGTATCTCCTAAGCAGCAGTGTGTTTTTCCTGCCAGTGCAGGAAGGTGTGCAATTAAACACCTTCTTGTACCTGCTCAGATGTAAACCTAGTCCAAAGAAAAGTCAGTGTATTCCTGGCTGGTGTTTTTTTTAATTCTGTGATTAATTGGAAATTAAGCACATAGTTACATAGTTGGTGAGGTTGAAAAAATACACAAGTCCATCAAGCCTAACCTATGTGTGTGATTATATGTCAGTATTACATTGTATATCCCTGTATGTTGCCGTCATTTAGGTGCTTATCTAATAGTTTCTTGAAACTATCAATGCCCCCCCGCTGAGACCACCACCTGTGGAAGGGAATTCCACATCCTTTTACAGTAAAGAACCCTCTACATAGTTTAACCACATCAATACAGGGCACTTAAGCCCCCTTCCTTCCCAGGCTAATTTTTAGCTTTCAGCGCTCTCGCATTTTCAATGAAAATTGCACAGTCATGCTACGTTCTACTCAAATTAAATTTTTATCATTTTGTTCGCACAAATAGAGCTTTCATTTGGTGGTATTTATTCATGGCTCCGTTTTTTATTTTTTGGGATATAAGCGAAAAAAGAGCGGCAATTTGAAAAAAAAAAACAATATTTTCTTTGTTCCTTTTTAAAAGAAATCCAATAAAATCAAATTTTGTCATAAATTTAGGCCAAAATGTATTCTGCTACATGTCTTTGGTAAAAAAAATCCCATTAAGTGTATAATAATTGGTTTGAGTGATCACGATTCACGGACAGATGTGCTCAAATGATCATGTACAGATGTGCGCAGGTGATCACGAACATATGTGTGCAGATAATCATTGGGACATGTGATTTTACTGGGATATATGTGGGGGACAGGTGTTTTGGGGACATGTGTTTTGGGACATTGTGTTTTACACTGTGTGTTACTATGCTGGTAATCAGTGTGTAAAAAGCTGTAAAAAACAGCTCATACACATTGATCACCAGCCGGCTGCAGCGATATGCTCTCCTCACCGACAACTAATGTGTGAGGCGAGGGGAGCCAATCCCCTAGCAACCGGCTCTCTGTTTACATCACATGACGGCTGTGATTGGATACGACCGTCATGTGATCAGGAGGGCCAATAACAGAGTCCTCCTGCCGATCTGAGACGCGCCGTGTCCGGGTGACACAAGCGCATTGGGATCGCGCAGCTGCGCGGGCGATCCCCCTCCTTCTGAGGGACGTTCCTGAACGTCCACTCAGAAGGAGAGAGCGCCCACCCGGCCGTACATATGCAGTGGCCGGGTAGGAAGTGGTTAAGGTTAAACCTCTTTTCTTCTAATTTTAATGAGTGGCCATGAGTCTTGTAAACTCCCTTCTGCAAAAAAGTTTTATGCCTTTTGTGGGGTCACCAGTATGGTATTTGTATATTGAAATCATATCCCCTCTCAAGCCTCTCTTCTCCAGAGAGAATAAGTTCAGTACTCGCAACCCTCCCTCATAACTAATATTCTCCAGACCCTTTATTAGCTTTGTTGCCCTTCCTTGTACTCGCTCCATTTCCAGTACATCCTTCCTGAGGACTGGTGCCCAGAACTGGACAGCATACTTTAGGTGCGGCCGAACCAGAGTCTTCTAGAGCGGGAGAATTATCTTTTTATCTCTGGAGTTGATCCCCTTTTTTAATGCATGCCAATATTCTGTTTGCTTTGTTAGCAGCAGGTTGGCATTGCATGCCAATGCTGAGCTTATCATCTACTAGGACCCCCAGGTCCTTTTCCATCCTACATCCCCCCAGAGGTTCTCCCCCCAGTGTATAGATTGCATTAATATTTTTGCCACCCAAATGCATTATTTTACATTTTTCTACATTGAACCTCATTTGCCATGTAGTTGCCCACCCCATTAATTTGTTCAGATCTTTTTGCAAGGTTTCCACATCCTGCAGAGAATTTGTTGCCCTGCTAGCTTAGTATCATCCGCAAATACAGAGATTGAACTGTTTACCCCATCCTCCAGGTCGTTTATGAACAAATTATATAGGATTGGTCCCAGCACAGAACCCTGGGGGGACCCCACTACCCACCCCTGACCATTCCGAGTACTCCCCATTTATCACCACCCTCTGAACTCGCCCTTGTAGCCAGTTTTCAATCCATGTTCTCACTCCTTATTTTGTACAGTAAAGTTTATGGGGAACTGTGTCAAATGCTTTTGCAAAATCCAGATACACCATGCCTACGGGCCTTTCTTTATCTAGATGGCAACTCACCTCCTCATAGAAGGTTAATAGAATGGTTTAGCAAGAACGATTCTTCATGAATCCATGCTGATTACTGCTAATGATACAATTCTCATTACTAAAATCTTGTATATAGTCCCTTATCAACCCCTCCAAGAGTTTACCTACGATTGATGTTAGGCTAACTGGTCTGTAATTCCCAGGGATGTATTTTAGGCGCTTTTTTAAATATTGGTGCTACATTGGCTTTTCAGCTGGTACCATTCCAGTCAGTGGACTGTCAGTAAAAATTAAGAACAATGGTCTGGCAATTACTTGACTGAGTTCCCTAAGTACCCTCAGGTGCAAGCCATCTGGTCCCGGTGATTTATTAATGTTAAGTTTCCCAAGTCTAATTTTAATTCTGTCCTCTGTTAACCATGGAGGGGCTTTCTGTGATGTGTCATGAGGATAAACACTGCAATTTTGGTCACTGAAGCCCCCCCTGAAGACTGAGGAGAAGAATAAATTGAATACCTTCGCCATCTCCCCATCCATTGTAACCAGATGTCCTTCCTCATTCTTCATGGGGCCAATATGGTGTCAGGGAACCAACAGCAGGAGAAGGGCTCTAGGACCCAGCATCTCTACCAGCACTTATGGCAAGAAAAGGACTTTAGGACCCAGCATCTCTGGCAAGAGAAGGACTTTAGGACCCAGTATCTCTACCAGAAGGTCACATGGGCCTATATAAGGAAGTCTGCTAGTGTCTGCATTTGCTGGTTGATCTTCAGCTCCTCCAGTGTGTTATCTTTGTGATAGTCCTGTTCCTGTGTCTCCTGTTACCAACCCGGCTTGTCCTTGACCTGTCTCCTGTTTGCTTCCTGTGTTCGACTCCAGCTATCCACCTGACCACGTCTGCCCTGATACCAACCCGGCTCACAACCTAGGCTTTCTTCTGACCACACTCCAATCGCAGCATTATCCGAATCCTGCAACACCTCACGGGTGCCACCTGTCTGCTGATTCTACGCCAGCACACCAGCTGTACTCTGGAACCTCCTGCATATAGTCCTGCAGGCGACCCGTGCTTCTTTGGGCCTGACCTTTCCTGTTTTCACCCTCAGGGGGGTCTGGAACTTAGCCGCAAGGGAAGCCTCTCTCTTCATTGGCCTCCAGTACCAGGTACGTGATATATGGTCTGTACTCCCTTTTTTACTGTTTACATACTTAAAGAATTTATTGGGATTTTTTTTGCTCTCCTCCGATATGTGTCTTTCATGTTTTATCTTAGCCGTCCTTATTGCATTCTTACATTTCTTGTTGCATTCTTTATAAAATCTGAATGCTGATGATGATCCCGCAACCTTGTATTTTTTTGAAGGCCTTCTCCTTTGCTTTTATATGCATTTTTACATTGGAGTTAAGCCATCCAGGACTTTTGTTCGCTCTTTTAAATTTATTACCCAATGGGATGCATTGGCTAATGCCCTTATTTAATATGCTCTTAAAGCAAACCCATCTCTCCTCAGTGTTCTTTGTTCCTAATATTTTATCCCAATTTATGCCTTCTAGCAAGGTTCGTAGTTTAGGGAAGTTGGCTCTTTTGAAATTCAGTGTCTTTGTATTCCCCTTATGTTTCCTATTTGTGTGATTTATACTGAAGCCAATTGTCCTGTGATCACTGTTACCTAAATTGATCCGTATTTACACATCCGTAACGCTTTATTTCTAGTTGGTGCGTCTACCATCTGACCCATAAAATTGTCCTGCAAGACATTTAGGAACTGGCGAGCCTCAGATGAATGTGCGGTTCCCTCCGCCCAGTCTATGTCTGGATAGTTAAAATCCCCCATTATGATTACGCTTCCCATCCTTGCTACTAATCCAAATTTTGATAGAAGATCTGTCTCCCCTTCCTCTTTTAGGTTAAGGGGCCTATAGCATACTCCCAGTATTATTTTCCCCTTAGCTTCATCCCTTTGGAGCTCTACCCATAAGGATTCCACCTCCTCCCTAGCTCCCTAAGGCCCCTTTCACACTGGAGCGGTTTTCAGGCGGTATTGCGCTAAAAATACCGCCTGAAAACCGCCCCTAAACAGCCTCCGCTGTTTGTTCAGTGTGAAAGCCCGAGGGCTTTCACACTGAAGCGGTGCGCAGGCAGGGCGGTGAAAAAAGTCCTGCAAACCGCTTTTTTGGAGCGGGGAAGGAGCGGTGTATTCACCGCTCCTTCCCCGCTCCTGCCCATTGAAATCAATGGGACAGCGCGGCTATACCGCGGCAATACCGCGGCTATAGCCGCGCTGTACGAGGGATTTTAACCCTTTTTCGGCCGCCAGCGGGGGGTAAAACCGCACCGCTAGCGGCCGAATACCGCTGTAAGAACGACGGTACTGCGGCTCTAAAAATAGCGCTGTTGTACCGCCGACGCCCCCACCGCCCCAGTGTGAAAGGGGCCTTAGTGAAGTCATCTCTCACATTCACTTGTACATTATTCTTGATATAAAGGCATACCCCTCCCCCTTTTTTACCCTCTCTATCCTTGAGATAAAGGGTATACCCTTGAATGTTTGCCAGCCAATCATGAGAGCTGTTGAACCAGGTCTCTGAAATTCCCACAACATCCAAATCCTTCTCATACAACAGTATCTCTAGTTCACCCATCTTGTCTGCCAGGCTCCTGGCATTGGTGAACATGCCACGTAGTTTAGACCAGTCGCATATCATCCTCTTATTGGGTGTTCCAAGATTGCAACTAGGACTTGCTACTATACTTATTGAAAAACAAACAGTCAGCGCAAAACTCAATGTCTACTCACAGCAGCTGAACACTAAAGGCAAATATATAAACCCTTCAGAACTATGTAAATTAATCAGTGCAGCGCTAAATTAATAACTAAAAACAATTAATGAATCAGAATTCAATAAATGAAAAGTTCATAAGTTCGTATGTTGAAACACATATGTAGATAGAGAGGCACACAGACGTCAATGGTGATAAAGGGTGCTTCATGCAAAAGTTTGGGGTGCTCCTTGATCCGTGCTCACACCATATGTTTAGCCAAACTGCTCACCTTGTTTATTAGACCCCTGAGCTAACAGGAAGGGCAAACACATTGGAGTCCTTAATAAAAAAGAAGCTTCTCATTTAGATCCACTTTTTTGCCGGACCCCCATCATATATTGTTTACCCAAATTACATAAAAATAGTACCAATCCACCTGGCCGCCCCATAGTCAATGGTATAGACTCAGTCTCTTCTAGACTGGGTCAATACATTGACTCTTTTTTGCAACCTTTGGTTACGGGAACCCATTCCTTTATTAAGGATACCAAACACATCATCCAAATTCTAGAAGCCCTTTCCTTTTCTTCTTCTTGTTTGCTAATAACAGCGGACGTGAGTTCCCTCTATACGATTATCAGTCATGAAGATGCGTTAGCATCAGTTCGATGGGCCTTCAGAACATCCGATCTGACCAGAAGACATAAAAATTATATCTTAGATTGTCTAAAGTTTTGCTTATCAAAAAATTACTTTTGGTACAATAAACGCTTTTTTCTGCAAACCAGGGGAGTCGCGATGGGTGCCCGCTTCGCTCCCAGTGTTGCCAATTTATTTATGGCACACTGGGAGGAAGAGTTTATCTATAAGAACACACCCCCCGAGCTTAAATGTTACCAGCGTTATATTGACGACATCATTATGGTGTGGGATGGTAATAGATCGAACTTGGATGCCTTTATGCGAAAACTCGATGAGAACAATAGAAATATTGTTCTCTCCTGGAATGTAGATAAAGTTCATGTTACCTTTTTGGATTTAGACATTTTCTTGAAAGATAATCAGTTGGAGTTAAAAAATCATTTTAAGCCTACGGACCGCAATGCGTACATACCCCTTGGGAGTTGTCACCATCTCCAATGGTTGTGTAATATTCCCAAGGGGCAATTTGTACGGATTAGGCGGAACTGTACGCATGAGCATCATTACCTTGAACAATCTGAGGTTCTATCTGCCCGTTTTATCCAAAAGGGTTATAACAAAACCGATATTGATAAACATATTGAGACCGTTCGAAATTTAGAGAGAAAGTCATTAGTATCCAATGGCCCGAGGGCCAAATGTGAGGGTGTGGGCAATATTAGAATGATCTTGGACTACAATGTGCAATATAAAAAATTTGAAAAAATAGTCCGGAAATATTGGCCCATTCTCAGACAGGATAAAACTTTGGGCCCTGTACTCCCGGAATACCCCCAGTTTGTCTATAAGAGGGCACCGTCCTTAAGAGATAAATTGGCCCCGGGGGTAATTGACCCACCTCTCTCTTGTGTAAATAGGATTTCGAACATTATGACAGGTTTCTATGCATGTGGGCGATGCCCACCATGTAAACAAACCAAGGGCAATATTAAAAAACGCAAAGAGTTTGTAGCTACAGCTACAAAAAAGGTCTATCAAATTAGGGATTTCATTACATGCTCAACATCAGGAGTCGTTTATATCATGGAATGCGAATGTGGCCTACAATATGTAGGCAGAACATCTAGGTCCCTTCATATTCGTATTGGTGAACATATCACCAATATTAAGAAGGGCCTAGATTCTCACAATGTCTCCAAACATTTTAAACTTTTCCACAAACGCAGCCCTGTTAAACTAAAGTTCTGGGGAGTGGAAAAAGTAACACCCCATTGGAGGGGCGGCAATTTCATAAGACAATTGAGCCGCCGCGAGTCTTTTTGGATATATGAAACACATGTGGGAGTACCTACGGGGCTCAATGTCGAGTTTGATTTGAATTGTTTTATTTCTGATCGTTAGTTTTATTTTTTTTTTTTTATATATTTTTTTAGTTGTTAAGTGCTTTATGTAACTGGTGTCTGGTATATTTGGGAGATTGTAAAAGGTGGCCGTGGTGACTAATTAAGATCATTTTTTAACAATTAATTCATATTATTTTTAGCAATATTTTTTGTTGTTATCAGATTCTATCTTTGAAGTATTATGTGCATTTTTTGATGCCCGTTTTTGGGTCAGCATGGGTGACCACAGATCATGTGGGCATTAATAATAACTTCTTAGTCTTAGGGAGCCTTAGTCCAGGCTGGTTCCCTGGGTGACTCCTTTTTTAATATATTATGTTTAAGTTATATATATTTGAATGGTATTTGGTTTGCAGTATTGACGTGGTGTGTGCCCAGCTCCCTTCTCTTAGGTTGCTGTGACAACCACACACGCTTTAGGCTTTATGCGTACTCCGCCCCGGGAAGGTGGGATACTATGATGATGACTGGCGTGCAATGTGCCGCTTTGCGGACGTAACGCCGGATCACCATGGTAACAGGCAAACATGCCTTAGTTTTGTTTATACTTTCCTTAGGTGGGAGGTACCCTTTGAGGTGGATGATCATGTGATCCGCCGTCACGCCGACACGTTGTCGTGCCGTCACGGTGAAATGACCACTAGGGAGCTACAACCTATCAAACTCCTCCCATGTCTGAGCGGTGCGCTCCGATAGGACGCTTACCGCTCGTTAGTTTAATTACCCAGTCGGATTACCATGCATGCTCTGCGCCGCATGACGCGCTTTATAGATTACCATGGTAACCTTTTCAGATATCCTTCGTATTAGAGAGTGGTGCGTCCTGATTGGATGCTTACCGCTCGTTTTTTAATTACACAGGTGAGTGTGATAAGGGGCTTTCTATTTAAACTACAGTGGCATTGTGAGACTCTACTATCGCTGAGGAAGTCCTATGGACGATACGCGTGCGAGAGTTCATCTTAATGTCACTACGGCCACCTTATCAGCTTTGCTGTCATCAGTCCTTTTATGCTTTATATCCTAGCACTTGGATTAAGTGCTTTTTATGTGAGTACCCATCTTATATTAAATGATACCTTTATACAAATCATACAGAGAGCACTAGATTTTTTCTTTATATTATATGTTGCTATGGGAGAGTCACAAGGCTTATCTGCAGGAGTTCGAGAGGTGCCCAGCTTCCATCCACAAGTTTACCATTACCACCAGGGGTGGTGAAAGCTCTTATGACCTTCCTGTTAGCTCAGGGGTCTAATAAACAAGGTGAGCAGTTTGGCTAAACATATGGTGTGAGCACGGATCAAGGAGCACCCCAAACTTTTGCATGAAGCACCCTTTATCACCATTGACGTCTGTGTGCCTCTCTATCTACATATGTGTTTCAACATACGAACTTATGAACTTTTCATTTATTGAATTCTGATTCATTAATTGTTTTTAGTTATTAATTTAGCGCTGCACTGATTAATTTACATTGCTACTATACTTACCTTGGGTTTATGTGCTTTGGTCAACCTACCACTAATGCTCCCAATACTACCCTCTGGAATATGTTCCACGCTGACTATCTCTACCTCTAGACCCCCCCCATCGCCTAGCTTAAAAACCCCTCTAACTTTTTGTCCATCTTCATTCCCAGCTGATCTGCACCCTCATGATTTAGGTTCAGTCCGTCCCTTCTATAGTACTGGTTATCGACTGAAAAGTCGGCCCAGTCCTCCAGCAAACCCAAACCCCTCCTTACTACACCAGCTCCTCAGCCACTTGTTTACTTCCCTAATCTCCCTCTGCCTTTCTGGTGTGGCTCGATGTACCGATAGTATTCCTGAGAATACTAGCCATGAGCTAACGGTGACAGGAATCTAGAATTGGACAGTGAGAGGAGAGCAAGTGATCTCAAGTAGGGATAGGCAAACAGTTCGGCCCGAGCTTAAGTTCGGGCCGAACTATTGCTGTTTGGTCGTGCGGCGAACATCCGAACAAATGGGTCGTTCGACCATTTGTTCACCCCCTGAACCGACCACAATGCATTGTGGCGCTGAACAGTGCATTGCAAGCCCTGATTGGCTGAAGCAGTGAAAGCTGCTTGGACGCTGTCATCATGACTTTATCCAATCATGGCTCATTCCCGCCCCACAGTATTAAAAGTATTATTTCAATAGCAGCCATAGGCGTGCCCACGGGGTGTGCCGGGTGTGCCTGGGCACACCCTAATCGCCATGCTGGCTCCCGAGATTCGCTGTCAAATGTTCTATCCAAGCAGTGTGTGGCCCGCACTGCCTGTGAATCACTTTCATATACAGCAGATACGATCGTGAGGAGAGAGACGCTCACTGTGTGTAAAACTGCTTGCAGGGAGAGAGGAGCTGTCAAAATGCCGAAGTGATGTCGGGGTGGGCGGGACTGAACAGCCATTAAACACCAGCCAATGAGATTTGGTCTGGGCGGGCTACATGTATGTGACCCCGCCCCCTTTCTTAGGCAGCCCGATCATTGGCTGTTTGATAGCTGTTCTGTCCCGCCCCTCCCCTGACATCACCCATGAGTTATGACAGCTGGTCTTCACAATGCATGCAGATACATTACATCATGACAGTTTCACACACCGAGCAGCTCTTGCCACGATCTACTGTATGTAAAACTCCTCTCCTCTGTCAGTGTCAATGAGTGCTGCTGCCCATTAGTTGCAATCAGTGCTGCCCATCAATGCCAATCAGTGCTGCCAGTCAGTGCTGCCCATCAGTGTGAATCAATGCTACCAATCAGTGCCCATCAGTGCCGCTATCAGTGCCAATCAGTGCTGCTTATCAGTGGCAATCAGTGCTGTCTACCAGTGCTGCCTATCAGTGCCGCTATCACTGCCAATCAATGCTGCCAATCGGTGCCGCTATCAGTGCCAATCAGTGCTGCTTATCAGTGTCAATCAGCGCTGCCCATCAGTGCTGCCTATCAATGCCGCTATCAGTGCCAATCAATGCTGCCAATTGGTGCCGCTATCAGTGCCAATCAGTGCTGCTTATCAGTGTCAATCAGCGCTGCCCATCAGTGCTGCCTATCAATGCCGCTATCAGTGCCAATCAATGCTGCCAATTGGTGCCGCTATCAGTTCCAATCAGTGCTGCCCATCAGTGCCAATCAATGCTGCCAGTGCCCATGAGTGCTGCCAATTAGTGCCCATCAGTGCTGCCTATCAGTTCCAATCAGTGCCCATGAGTGCTGCAAATCAGTGTCGCTTAGTGCTGTCTATCAGTGCCTCCTATCAGTGCCAATCAGTGCCAACTATTAGTGCCACCTATTTGTGTCCATTAGTGCCAATCGGTGCCACCTATCAGTGCCCATCAGTGCTGCCAATTACTGCCCATCAATGCTACCAATCAGTCCTGCTTATCAATGCCAATCAGTCCTGCCTATCAAGGCCAATCAGTGCTGCCTATAAGTGCCAATCAGTGCCACCTATGAGTGCCCATCAGTAGTGCCCATCAGTGCACTGAGTGCAGGGATGGGGAGATGAACTCTGCAGCCAGGCACATTGTTCATGGCGGGGGAGGCACAGGAAGGTGCCATCCCCAAACTATTCCCACAAAGTTGGGAGCATGAAATTGTCCAAAATATCTTGGTATGCTGACGCCTTAAGCGTTCCCTTCACTGGAACTAAGGTGCCAAGCCCAACCCCAACCCCTGAAAAATAACCCCACACCATAATCCTCCCTCCACCAAATGATTTGGACCAGTGTAAAAAACAAGGTCCATAAAGACATGGATGAGCGAGTTTGGAGTGGAGGAACTTGACTGGCCTGCACAGAGTCCTGACCTCAACCCGATAGAACACCTTTGGGATGAATTAGAGTGGAGACTGCGAGCCAGGCCTTCTCATCCAACATCAGTGCCTGACCTCACAAATGGGCTTCTGGAAGAACGGTCAAACATTCCTATAGACACACTCCTAAACCTTGTGGACGGCCTCCCCAGAAGAGCTAAAGCTGTTATAGCTGCAAAGGGTGAGCCAACTCAATATTGAACCCTACAGACTAATGCCGCGTACACACGAGCGGACTTTTTAACCGGACTGGTTTGACGGACAATTCGACCATGTATGGGCTTCATTGGACCTGCAGCTGACTTTTTGGGTCGAAAATCTGACGGACTTTAGATTTGGAACATGTTTCAAATATTTACGTCGGAACTCCGCCGGACCCAGTTCCTATCAAAAGGTCCGCTAGTCTGTTTGCTAGTCCGATGGATGAAAATCGAAGCTAGGGCAGCTATTGGCTACTGGCTATCAACTTCCTTATTTTAGTCCGTTCGTACGTCATCACTTACTAATCCGTCGGACTTTGGTATGATCGTGTGTAGGCAAGTCCGTTTGTTCGGAAAGTCCGCCGAAAGCCCGTCGGACCAGTCCAGTCGAAAAGTCCACTCCACCTCACAGGCTCTGCGGTCCGGCAGCTTCGCCTCCAGAGAATGCGGTAGCAGCTGGTTTGAATATTCCAGTGCTCCTTACTTCACAGCAGCATGTGTTGCCTGACGTTCTGGTTAATGTGACAGGAGGTGAGAATCTTCCTTTACAAATGATTAGTCACCTGTCCGCTTATTTATCTAAAATTCTATCTGAATTGCATTCTAATACCTCTGTTTCTAATAATATTCCTGTATCTGTTCCTCCCTCTTTTCCGACTGACAATACTGTTTTTACTGAACCAGCGGCTGTTGTGTGGTCAGCAGATATTTCACAATCCGCTAAATTATGTACCTCTGATGATAACACTTGCACAGGTAAATCAGCCACAAATTCTTCTGGTGCTGTGATGTTACCTGGTGCCCAATTGAAAGAATCCATGCCTTGTGTCTTATCGCCCTTAGGTTTTCATTTACCTATTACGGTTAAGGATAAGATATGGAACGGTGAATTTATTGATATTTTATCACTGTTGCCATCTAGTAAAGAACAATTTTTTAAATTTGATAAGGGTGATAAGATCGAGATCGTTGCAAGAATGTTCCCAAATCATTTTCAAATTGGTTACAAGGTGTTTGCATCTTCGCTAGTGTCTTATGTGAAAAATTTCCGGACCGTAGTCCGGGCCTTTTTCAACATATTGATATTATACAAGAGGCGTACAGGTCTTTTCCAGGTTTCTCTTGGTTTTCATACGATGAAGCCTTTCGTCATAAACTGTCTGTGTACCCTGGTTTGCAATGGGGTTCTAAAGATGTAGGTTTGTGGCTTAACCTTTTCCTTCCACAGAAACCGAATTTTCCAAGATCTTCTACAGGTAATGTTGCACTTGCATCAGTGGTACTGTACAAAAAAGGTATATGTTTTTCAGATAATGATAGTCAATGCAGATGTCCCTCTACATGCAAATACAAGCATGAGTGCGCCATCTGTGGAGGATCTCATCCAGTCTCTAAATGTTTTCGAAAATTATCATCCACAAACCAGCAGCAACCTCACAGGGAATTTTTTCTCAAAAGCAATAACGCAAGTGATTATAACAAACATGCTCCCGTGGCTTCAGCGTTATCCAAACCAGCAGAAAGCGGATCTTCTCATTAAAGGTTTTCAGGAAGGTTTTTTAATTCCTCGATTTTTAGGTTCGGGTTGTACTGTGGTTAATAATTTAAAGTCTGTTTCGGTTTTACCTTTGGAAGTGAGTAAAAAATTGGAGACGGAGCTATCGTTGGGTAGGATTTCTGGCCCTTTTGATTTTCCGCCTTTTCTTGATTTTCGTTTATCGCCATTGGGTTTAGTACCGAAAAAAGAACCTAATACATATCGTTTGATTCATCATTTGTCTTTTCCTGAAGGGTCATCTTTGAATGATCAAATCACTGATGATTTATCATCAGTATCGTATGCTTCTTTTGAACAAGCAGTTCAAAAAATTAAATTATTGGGTGGCTCTGTTTTATTGGCTAAGGCAGATATAAAATCTGCGTTCAGACTTCTTCCGATTCACCCTAGCTGTTTTAATTCTTTGGGTTTTCAATTTCAAGGGAAGTTTTATTTTGATCGCTGTCTGCCTATGGGATGTGCACTTTCTTGTTTTTATTTTGAAGAATTTTCTACATTTTTGGAGTGGGTAGTTTCACAAAGATCTGGGTCTCAATTTTTGCTACATTATCTTGATGACTTTTTATTTATGGGACCTTCTGATTCTTCCCAATGTTTTTCACTGTTTTCAATTTTTGTTGATACTTGCAAAGACTTTGGTATTCCGCTGGCTTGTGAGAAGACTGTATTGCCTACTACTTGCATTGATTTCTTGGGAATCACAATTGATACTGTCAAAAGAGAGTTTAGATTGTCTAGTGAAAAAGTTGTGAAGTTGACATTTTTTCTTGAATCCTGTATTCGGAAGAAGAAGGTTTTATTGAAGGAATTGCAATCCCTATTAGGTTTATTAGCCTTTGCGACGCGTATTTTACCAATGGGTAGAATTTTCTCTAGATGAATGTATCTGGCCATTTCGGGGCACAAGAACCCTTGTTCTCATATTCCGTTGACTTCTGATTTGAAAGAGGATATGCACGTTTGGCAGAAGTTTTTAATCCATTTTAATGGAAGAGCTTTTTGGCAGGATGAATTCATCCTGGATAGGGATTTTTGTTTGTTTACCGATGCTGCAGGCTCTGTTGGCTTTGTGGCAATCTGGGGTAATCATTGGTGCGCTGATTCTTGGCCGCTGAGTTGGTTTAATAGAGGTTTTTGCAAAAATATAGTGCTCCTTGAATTATTCTCTTCGATTGTCGCTCTGGAATTATGGGGTGAGCATTTTGCAAACAAAAGAATCCTGTTTTGTACTGACAACAGGGGTGTTTTGTTTGCTGTTAACTGTTTATCTTCCAAGTCTCCACCGGTAATTGCTTTTCTCCGTTACTTGGTCTATAAATGCCTCTGTTTGAATATATGGGTTAAGGCTAAATATATACCAGGTAAGGCTAATGAGACGGCGGATGCCCTTTCTTGTTTACAGATGGAGCGTTTTTTCTCCCTTCCAACAGCACATTGTTTCGGAATGCCTTGCCCAACTCTTTTGTGGGAAATCATCTAGTTTCGGATAACATTGTAAAATTGCTGGCTGCAGCCTCATGGTCCAGTTGCCGGTCTTCTTGGTTGCTCTGGTTGCAATTTTTAAATACAAAACAAATGCCTGTATTTGATTGTTCTGAACATATGGTTTTATTGTTTTTAGAATCTTTAATGTTGAGGGATTATTCGTGGTTTAATATTTATAAAATTTTAGCGGGCATTTCATTTTTTCAAAAATTAAATCATTTACCTTCTTGTTGTTCTTATTTTTCGGTACAGCAAGCACTTAAAGGTTACAAGAAATCGCATTTTAGAAAAGATGATAGGAAACCTATCACTCCTGACATTCTCACGTCTTTTTGCTCCGTTACTAGCTCATTGTGTTTTTCCTCTTTTGAAGCTATTCTTTTCAATGCCGTTTTCACGTTTGGCCTTTTTTGCGGCATTACGGATTTCTGAAATTGTGTCTGTGAGCAAAAGAAGCCATTCTGGTTTACAAGTGCAACATGTGATTCTGACGGATACTATATTGAAGATCTTTATTCGATCTAGTAAAACTGATCCAACCGGGAAAGGTACTTGGTTACGTTTGTCGGCTTGTCCGGGTTCTCCTATTTGCCCTGTAATGAGGATGTCAGCCTATTTGGCTATTCGTCCTCATAGGGAAGGGGTTCTTTTTATCCATGAAGATTTTTCCCCTCTCACAAAATTCCAATTTAATAGTATCTTGTCCAGATGTTGCGAATCATTGCATTTATCTAACATGCATATCTCCTCACACTCTTTCAGAATCGGTGCTGCCACGGAAGCGACTAAATTAGGATTTGATTCTGGCACTTAAACCCCCTTAATAACCAGACCAATTTTCAGCTTTTGGTGCTCTCACATTTTGAATGACAATCACTCAGTCATGCAACACTGTATCTATATGAAATTTTGTCCTTTTTTTCACACAAATAGAGCTTTCTTTTGGTGGTATTTAATCACCGCTGGGTTGTTTATTTTTTGCGCTATAAAAGAAAAAAGACCAAAAAATCTGTAAAAAAATACATTTTTCTTCGTTTCTGTTATAAAATTTTGAAAATTAGTAATTTTTCTTCATATATTTTGGCCAAAATTTATACCGCTACATATCTTTGGTAAAAATAACCCAAATTAGTGTATATTATTTGGTCTTTGTGAAAGTTATAGTGTCCACAAGCTATGGTGCCAATATCTGAAAATTGATCACACCTGAAGTACTGATGGCCTATCTCATTTCTTGAGACCCTAACATGCCAGAAAAGTACAAATACCCCTCAAATGACCCCTTTTTGGAAAGAAGAAATTCCAAGGTATTTAGAAAGATGCATGGTGAGTTTTTTGAAGTTGTCATTTTTTCCCACAATTCTTTGCAAAATCAAGTTTTTTTTTCTTTTTTTTTTTTTTTTCACAAAATTGTCATATTAGCAGGTTATTTCTCACACACAGCATATGCATACCCAAAACACATTCTGCTATTACTCCCGAGTGTGGCGATACAACATGTGTGAGACTTTTACACAGCGTTGCCACATACAGAGGCCCAACATGCAGGGGAGCACCTTAAGGGGAGCACCTTCAGGCGTTCTGGAGCACCCAGGCCAATTCTGACATTTCTCTCCTACATGTAAAAATCATCATTTATTTGCTAGAAAATTACATAGAACCCCAAAAAATTATATATGTTTTTTTAGCAAAGTAGAGAATACAATAGCGGTCATTGCAACTTTTTATCTCGCACGATATTTGCGCAGCAATTTTTCTAACGCGTTTTTTTTGGAAAAAAAACAGTTTTTTGTTTTAAAAGAAAATAAAACAGTAAGGTTAGCCCAATGTTTTTGCATAATATGAAAGATGAAGTTACGCTGAGTAAATAGATACCTAACATGTCACCTTTTAAAATTGCACACGCTTGTGGAATGGCGCCAAACTTTGCCATTTAAAAATCCCCATAGGCGACGCTTTAAAATTTTTTACTGGTTACAAATTTTGAGTTACAGAGGAGGTCTAGGGCCAAAATTATTGCTCTCGCTCTACTGATCGCAGCAATACCTCACATGTGTGGTTTGAACACCGTTTTCATATGTGGGCAGGACTTACGTATGTGTTCGCTTCTGCATGCAAGCACACGGACAGGGGCGCTTTAAAAAATTTTTTTTTTTTTTTATTGTTCATTTTACTTTATTTATCTTAGTTTGACACTTTTTTCCAAAAAAAAAAATTTTTGATCACTTTTATTCCTATTACAAGGAATGTAAACATCCCTTGTAATAGGAATATGGCATGACAGGTCCTCTTTACAGTGAGATATGGGGTTAATAAGACCCCACATCTCACCTCTAGGCTGTGCCTGAAATAAAAAAAAAAAAAAAAAAGATCCTGGCTTCGATCGTAGCGGTGAGTCGGTAGAAGCACTGGAGGGCGGCGGGAGGGGGGACGTCCCCTCTCGCCTTCCGTAAGAACGATCAAGCAGTGTAACAGCCGCTATGATCATTCTTATGGTGTAGGGAATCACCAGCTGAAAAAGCTGATATCTGAATGATGCCTGCAGCTGCACCCATCATTCAGATATCCCTGCACAAAATCAAGGACGCCGTATGACGGAAGGCGGGAAGTGGTTACAACGCTTTTTTTTTTAACACAAAGTTGTCCATTTATACAATATTTCTAACACATAGCATGTACATACCAAAAATGACACCCCAAAATAGCTTCTCCTACTCCTCCTGAGTACGGCGATACCACATGTGTGAGACTTCCACAGCCTGGCCACATACAGAGGCTGGGTATGGCTGAGCATGGCTGGGTATGGCTGAGCATGGCCGAGTATGGCTGAGCATGGCTGGGTATTGCAGAGTATCGCCGAGTATGACTGGGTATGGCAGAGTATGGCTGGGTATCACCGAGTATTGCAGAGTATGGCTGGGTATTGCGGGGTATTTCAGAGTATGGCTGGGTATGGCAGAGTATTGCGGGTTATGGCAGAGTATTGTAGATTTTTGCAGGGTATTGCAGAGCATGGCTGGGTATGGCAGAGTATGGCTGGGTATCACCGAGTATTGCAGAGTATTGCAGAGTATGGCTGGGTATTGCGGGGTATTGCAGAGTATTGCGGGATATTTAGGGGTATGGCAGAGTATTGCGGGGTATTTCAGGGTATTGCAGGGTATGGCAGAGTATTGTGGGGTATTGCAGGGTATGGCAGAGTATTACGGGGTATTGCAGGGTATGGCAGAGTATTGTGGGGTATTCCAGGGTATGGCAGAGTATTGCGGGGTATTGCAGGGTATGGCAGAGTATTGTGGGGTATTGCAGGGTATGGCGGGGTATTTCAGGGTATGGCAGAGTATTGCGGAGTATTGCAGGGTATGGCAGAGTATTGCGGGGTATTGCAGGGTATGGCAGAGTATTGCGGGGTATTTCAGGGTATTGCAGGGTATGGCAGAGTATTGCGGGGTATTTCAGGGTATTGCAGGGTATGGCAGAGTATTGCGGGGTATTGCAGGGTATGGCAGAGTATTGCGGAGTATTGCAGGGTATGGCAGAGTATTGCGGGGTATTGCAGGGTATGGCAGAGTATTGCGGAGTATTGCAGGGTATGGCAGAGTATTGCGGGGTATTGCAGGGTATGGCAGAGTATTGTGGGGTATTCCAGGGTATGGCAGAGTATTGCGGGGTATTCCAGGGTATGGCAGAGTATTACGGGGTATTGCAGGGTATGGCAGAGTATTGCGGGTATTGCAGGGTATGGCAGAGTATTGCGGGGTATTGCAGGGTATGGCAGAGTATTGCAGGGTATGGCAGAGTATTGCTGGGTATTCCAGGGTATGGCAGAGTATTGCGGGGTATTCCAGGGTATGGCAGAGTATTGCAGGGGTATTGTGGGCATAGCAGAGTATTGTGGGGCATTGCAGAGGGAATTGCAGAATATTGGACAGCATTGCAGGGCATGCAGAGTAGTAGGGATGGCTGAGCATGAATGGTTGGATAGCTGGATGTCTCTGTGCAGCGCTGTGGGCACTACAGATGCAGCCCACAACGCTGCTACCATCCATCCCCCTCTCCGCTCACAGTGTACCGATCGGTACACAGGAGGTCATGTGACGGCGCGATTACATGGAAAACGGCCGTGATTAGCGGCCATTTACCGAGATCCGTGATGCGCCGGGTCCTCTGGAGCAGAATCCTGGGAGACGTCCCTGGACGCCCTCCCAGGGTTAAGCAACCATCCTGTAGCCGTCATTTGGCTATGGGCCGGTTGTTAAGTGGTTAATATTAAATAAAATTAATTTTTACTGAGAAGTTGTTGGCATTTTCATTTATGTCCAGGCATTCCTGCCTACAATCCCATATGAGGAAAAGGGGGTAAGCCTGTCTTAAGGCGACCCTTTTCCTTATGGGATTGTGGTAGGAGCAGTTTCCAGGCTCCCCGCTGTGGAAAATAGCGGGAAAGCCTGTGATAGGTTCTCCAAGATCAGCTGACTTGGAATTTTCTAGAATTCTGGAGATTTTGGCATTGGGATAGGTCAGCTGGGTCGGGTGACTCATTGGGATGCTTGGGGTTCCAGGATAGGTCATTTAAGGTCATGTGACCCCCTGGAACATTCTAGAATTCCAAGGGGTCCCTATATAAAGAGCTGTTCCGTGGGGTCCGGGACCAGTCGTTTGAAGAGGATCAACAGCAGAACTTCCCTCCCTTCCCCTTGTCGCGGCTATATTATGTGGTAGGGTCCCTTTTGCTTTTAAGTAAGAGGGGACGGTTTTGTGAAGTAATATTGAAGACAGATTGTTTCAGCTTGAGTCTTAGTGGCTAAGCTGTATTTGCTTATGTTTTGGTGTATTGAGTTATTTAAATGATCAAATAAATATCTGTGGTAATTTAATATTTATGATATGGTTATAAGCCAATAACATATGCCGCTGCCAAGTTTTATCCAAAAAAAAAAAAAAATATATATATATATATATATATATATATATATATATATATATATATATATATATATATATATATATATATATATATATAATACTAATTTAATATTAAATAAAATGAAATTTTACTGAAAAGTTGTTGGAGTTTTCATTTATGTCCAGGCATTCCTGCCTACAATTCCATATTAGTTTAGTGTCAGTCTAGCTATAGTGTGAGTGTAGTGAGGAGGACCATCATTCAGCTTTGCATAGTGTGCAGCTAGAGTAGGGACAGCTCAGATAGTTTCATTGTAGTGTAGTGAGACTGTGTCATTCATACATACATTAGTGTAGAGGAGGGAAAGCTCATATAGTTTCAGTGTAGTGTAGTGAGAACGTGTCAGTAATCTTTACATTAGTGTATAGCTAGAGTAGGGACAGTTCAGATAGCGTCAGTGTAGTGACAGTTGAACACCGTCTATTATTATTATTATACAGGATTTATATAGCGCCAACAGTTTACGCAGCGCTTTACAATATAAAAGGGAGAAAATACAGTTATAATTCAATAAAATACAAGAGGATTAAGAGGGCCCTGTTCAGAGGAGCTTACAATCTATTAGGGTGGGGCAGGTGGTACAAAAGGTTTTAACTGTGGGGAATGAGCTGATGGAAGTGGTAGGAGATTAGTTAGAGACATAATAGGCTTTCCTGAAGAGATGAGTTTTCAGGGATCGCCTGAAGGTAGCAATTGTAGGGGATACCCGGACAGGTTGAGGTAGCGAGTTCCAGAGGATGGGAGGGGCTCTGGAGAAATCCTGGAGACGAGCATGGGAGGAGGAGACTAGAGAGCTTGAGAGCAGGAGGTCTTGAGAAGAGCGGAGAGGACGATTTGGATGATATTTGGAGACAAGATTGGTGATGTAGCTCGGGGCAGAGTTGTGAATGGCTTTGTATGTTGTGGTTAGTATTTTGAATTTAATTCACTGGGTGATTGGGAACCAGTGTAGGGATTGGAGGAGAGGGTTGGCAGACACTGAGCGGTTGGTAAGGTGTATATGTCTGGCAGCAGCATTCATGATATGACTTTCCTCAGCACTGTAAGGGGGCCAGCAACAAATGTGTCCACAGGCAAAGGTGGACGTGGTGGTTAGTCCTCAGGCACGGCATCATTTCCTCTGTTTAGTGAGTTTGCCCGAGCTATCCAGCCACAGCATGCAGAGGATTTGGACTAGCTCACTAAACCTTCCCCATCCTCCTCATCCTCTGTCACGCAAGCAGAGACAAGTGTGCAGTCCCCTGCAGTTGCCAGAGTGGATAAACCTGCCTCCTTGTCCACATCTATTCCTGCCATAGCCCCAACATCAGCCATTGAGGAGTCAGCTGAGTTATTTGACCACAGCGTCAGCCACTTGAACCTTGATGATGCCCAGCCATTACTGGATTCAGATGTTGGTTCTGAGGTTTAGGATGACAGGAACATGAACCTAGTGAGAGGGAGAAACACTGGTAGACAAATTGGCATTCATGTTCCCCAAGCCGCAGCGTATTGCCAAGTTGTCTCCAGTGGTAATGATAAAGATTGGAGGAGATGGAGATGATGATGATGATGATGATGAGGTCACTGATGCGACTTGGGTGCCAGATAGAGCAGAGAAGGAAACTGAAGGTGAGGCGGCACAACCCTAAGGAGGCCGACATCACGCCAGAGTGGAGAGCAGCCACCCTATTCCAACACATTCTGCAGATGTTATCTCCCGGCCCACTCCCAAAAGCTCAGCTGTCTGGGCCTTTTTCAGCACATCTGCAGCAGATCGCACTTTTTCTATCTGCAAACTGTGTCTCAGGCACATCAAACATGGCAAAAACACCAACCATTTGGGTACCACATGCTTAACAAGGCATTTAACGTCCAACCACTCAGCCCGTTAGCAAGAGCATCTAAAAGCCACACAAAAGGGGCACAAATCTGTCCCTCCTCCTTACCCACTTCAGTCTGCCCCTGCTATACCGAGTCATAAACTGTCAGCAGCCTCCACTGACAGGGGAAAGGAATTTTCTGGCATCGTTGGGCAAGGCAGTTAGCTGTAAAATCCACCTTACTGCTGAAACGTGGTCCAGCAAGCATGGGCAGCGACGGTATATTTCGTTCACAGCATACGTGGTAACGCTGCTTGCAACTCGAAAGGATGCAGGACAGGGCTCATTGCGAATGCTTGTTGTGCCCCCATGTCTACATACAGCTGATGGTGATAATGCTAGACCTGTGAGCTCTACCCCCTCCTCCGCCACCTCCATGCCCTCCTCTGCAGAATTGTCCTATGAACATCAGGTACCCCCTAAGCATTCACAGGGCTATTCCCAGAGTCAAGCTAAAAGGTGCCATGCAGTGCTTCAGCTGGTGTGTTTGGGGAACAGGAACCACACCGGAGCAGAGATTCTTGCAGCTCTGCAGGGACAGGCCCAGAGGTGGTTCACACCACGCCAGCTGGAGCCAGGAATGGTGGTGTGCGATAATGGCTCAAACCTCCTGTCCGCCCTTTGACAGGGAAAGTTGACACATGTGCCATGCCTGGCACATGTCCTCAATTTGGTGGTGCAGCATTTCCTAAATATGTACCCAGGGTTGCAAGATGTGCTAAAGCTGGCCAGAAAAGTCTGTAGCCATTTCAGGCCGTTATACACAGACAGTGCTTGGTTGGCTGAAATTTGTGACATGCCTACCAGGTGGAACTCGATTTTGTCAATGCTGCAGCAGCTATACCTGCAGCAGAGGGCCATCAACGGGTACCTGTGCAAATACGGCACGACGACAGGCTCAGGCCACCTCTGCTTTTTTTCCCCACGCCAATGGTTGATCATTAAGGATGCATTCACTGTATTGTCACCATTTGAGGAGGCCACAAGGATGGTGAGCCTTGACAGTGCATGCATCAGTGACACAATCCCTGCTGTGTTCCTGCTGAAGCAGATTTTGCCTGACATTATGGACAGGGCACTGGAGGCAGAGCAGCAGGAAGAAGAGGAGGACTTCCTTTCCTCTCAAGGCCCAGACACCATCATTTCTATGTCACAGAACACACAGAAGGAGAAAGGGGAGGAGGATGAGGAGGAGGATTCTGGCACTTTAATAGGCTTCGAAGAAGAGGAAGACATGCGTCAATCTGTAAGCGATTGCTTCAAAGCCTGCAAAAGGACCCAAGAGAACGTGGCATAAAGGAGAAGGATGATTACTAGTTGGCAACCCTCCTTGACCACCGTTATAAGGGGAAGATCTCAGAACTCATCTCGTCCCCATAGAGAGTGCAAAAGATAAAATCACTTGAGGACACCCAAAGAGTAATTTTTCTGCACCTGTTTAACAGGTACATATCATTGCAATTTTTTTACAGCAAGGCCAATTCTTGCTTTCATCAGGAGTACCTCTATAGGGTTATGGTGGGAAGGCGCCACAACACCTAAAGACCAATTTTATGCATCCGTTACTTCTATCCAAAGTCAAAGTGACACCAGAATGTATCTAAAAAATCTCTTATCTTGTTCCCAGTGCACTACATTGTGGCCTCATCATACACACTGGCTCCCCAGCTGTTGCTGAGCAAAATAAAGGAAGCTTGCAGGGAAAATGTCTTTTTTTTTGGCAGTTAAATTATTGCTGCAGCAGATTCTAGACATGTTATAGATCTGCTACTTTACAGGTAGACTAAGGGGACCCCCCAGGCACTATATTGGAAATAATTTTTCATTTTTATGCTATCACTTTAAAAATCAAAAAATCACTGCTCATTTAAAAATGACGTTTTTCACATACTTTTTTTTTTTTGATCGATACAAGTCTGCCAGGGCAGGACCCGGACCCCTATAACCATTGTATACCCAATTACTTGCATATAAGCCTTCAAAATGGGCATTTTTGATTTTAGACATTCGGGTCCCATTGACTTTAATGGGGTTCGATATTTGGGTCTGAACTTTTGCTGTGTTCGAAAGTTCTGGTGCGAACCGAACAAGGGGTCCATTCGGCCCATCCCTAATCTCAAGTAGTTAGCTGGAGGAGATGTGAAGTAGCAGAGACCGTCATTTTAGATTAAACTACGTTTATTTCCATTACTAAAGATTCATCATTGGGCTTCCCATGTCCCTTTTCCCCATCCAAGTTTAATCCCCTAATAAAAGCAAGAGACTGTTCATTGTCTGGAGAAGTGTGCCTAAAATGGATGTCTGGCCAAGCAGGGTGATGTGCGGAGGTGAAACACGCAGCGACCCCTACGGGGGCACCGCTACACTGGTATGCTACCGTTTCTCTGGTATACTTTCCTCTGTGCTACACTTCGAAACTGCTTCCACCCCCCCCCCCCTATTTGTGCGGCCTGTATCATTTCCTGTGCACGCTGCTTTTTCTCCACATTAAAATAATGCTCTTTTAATCGAGGAACTGTTGCAATGCAGTACAGAGGGTTGGACTCAATGTCTTGAAACCAGTTGTTAACGCCTCCATTAGAGTGGTTTTAGCCGTTTTTACACCATGGTCTGTTTCTACCTCTTTTTCCTAGCAGACGCTTCGGTGCAGCAATCAAGTGAATAACTTCAGCAAATGGAAGCATTAGCTGAGTTTATTTCTTTTGTTAACTGTTCAAATGGAGTTAGAAGAGACAAACTATTTTCAACTAACATCCACTCATGTGCGCTCAGTGTTGACGGCAGCTCGTAATCTGCAATATACGCAGCTAAAACACGCTTTTATTCGAAAAGACTATGCAGCAAATAGTAGGTGCTGTTCCAATGAGTGGCTACAACTTGCTGCAGTCGTTTTGGTGGCATTCCAAACTGTATCTGCAAGGCTTGTATCCTGGAATAAGCAAGCGGAGAATGCCTAAAGTGACCAACAATTTTTCTTCCTATCTGATATGGTGTGCTGGCTCAGCAATCCCTCATTCACAGCCAACTGTAGCGTGTGTGCCATACACAGTATGCTTTTAAGTTCACTGTCCTCCATAGCCTTTGCCATGTTCCATGCATTATCTCGGACAATCAGATGCACTTTAGACTTCTCAATGTGCCAAGTGTTAAGCGTGGTTTTTAAAGCATCAGATATTGCTGTTTGCAGTATGTGATCCAACAAACTCACGTGCGTTAAGTAGGATGTTTTGCAATTGGAATTTGGCATCTATCCACTGTGCTGTCAGGTTAAGCATGCTCGTTGGACTGATGTCTGAACTCCAGATGTCAGTAGTAAAACTGATTGCTGGTATGTCAGTAGTCAAGAGCTCATGAACGTGTTTTGTAACACTGCCAAACAATTCAGGTAGACGGGTATCTGCAAAGTAGCGTCTGCTTGTAACATGGTATGTTGCATGAGCCTACGGAATCCAATGTTCTCCACAACAGAGAATGTCTGGTCGTCTAATGCAATAAATTCCATAATTTTATTTGAAATGCTATGAGCTTTGGGACTGTCATTTGTACATTTTTTTTAGCGTTTTCGAAGACTGTGGCCACAGATGTTGTTGAACTTGTTGTGCTTGGGGACTTTTTGGAAGTGGTACTGTTTTCTTGTAATCTTCATGCAGAACTGAATGATGTGTTTTCAGGTGGTGTATCAAATCTGTTGTTGAAAAATGCTTTGGCACTGTACCCCCTCTTAAAGTTTCTGCTGAGCAAAGACTGCAGGTTGCAAATTCGGGGTCTTTATCAGAAACTTTAAAATATTTCCACACTGCAGACATGGTCCACCTTTGCTAGTAGCGCAGAAGAATAGCATAGAATGATCTATAGTGGGGGTAAAATCTGGGGGGGGGGGGAGGACTAAAATCAATTTTAAAACTAAACCCCAGGCAGCTATAAAATTTAAAAAAAAACCCAACTTAACCAATCTTTTTTTAACAGTGCAGCTCTCTTGCCATGCAAGGTAGTTTTGTCTGCATCTTGTACCAAAGAATAAAATATAAATATAGATTGATTGCATGCTATTTGTTTGAGATATTCAGTAGTACATTACTAGTATATTAATAGTACTGTCTACTACTACTAGTAGCATGTTTAAAAAAAATCATACACTTGTCAGTGTATAGTATAACAAAAACATATTACTGAATGTTATCTCTCTTTCTAAATAGCAGTTCCAACATGCATTACTGTTATATAGTTTAGTAGTAGTAGTAGATCTAAGTACTAGTTACATACTACTGAATATCTCTTTCTAAATAGCATGGAATCAATCAATGTTTTGTATTTTTCATAGTACTAGTTGAATTGTCAGTTTAAGAGGAAAGTGTTGGAAAGATCTCCAGCGTCAATGCTCACTGGCTAATAGTAGTACTAGTAGCCATCCAGGAGGGACAGTGCCCTCTCTCCAATGCAGCCCTGTATGCTCCCACCTCCTGAGTCCCAACTGCATCTCAACCACGAGAAACGTACTCTTGACTCCATCGTCTCAACTGCAGGGAACATGCTCACGAGTCCAGCGTCTCAACCACGAGGAACGTGCACGCCGTCCACACAGCGAGTGATGTCACCCGGCGACATGCCCACCGCTAATGCACATATGCAATTATTAACGTTATTATCGGCATTTTCTTTTCTTTCGATAATGTGCCGAAAAAACACAATTTTCGGCCGCCGAAATTACGGTGCATCCCTAGTATTAACCTTTGCCTATGCTATCCAAAAAACATACATTTTTTTTTTTTTTTTATGGCTGAAGCTACACTTAAAAATTTTACCTGTTCCGACTTACAAAGAAATAAAGAAATTCAACTTAAGAACAAACCTACAGACCCTATCTTGTTTGTAATCCAGGGACTGCCTGTAATACAAATTAAAAGAAAGGATATAGATCATGCCTCCAGAAAGAATTGTAAATTGCAAAATCCCCCCTTCTTTTAGGTAAGTTAAGCACATAGATGTCTTTCACCCTTAAGTCCTTGGGGTCACCCTGATGGAACTGAGCGAAATGCACAGCCAGGGAACACTCATCGTCTTTTTTTCTTAATACACGCGGCGTATTCGCCTATTCTGATGCGGAGTTGTCTTTTTTTTGTTTTTTCACACATAGATCTTATTGCCAGGACAACATAACATATATATTACTCTAGTTGTTGAGCAATTGATTAATTGCTTAATTTTATACTTTTTAGTCCCATCAAAACTCCATCAGCCAATTTTTGGTCGGGGTTCTTTGATATTCTGAGTGGACTAATGTATCATTAAGATTACGTGCTCTCCTTGCTGTCATTAATGGTCGTGGACCTACTATTTCTGAAATAAGTTGAGTTTGGGCCGAACATTTGCCTGAACACCCTGCAATGCACTGGGCGCCGCACAGTGCATTCTGTGCCCTGATTGGAAAAAGCTTTGCCCAATCAGGGCACAGTGTAAGCTGGTTGTTAAGGAACGGCGCCGGGAAGCCGGTTGCCGCGTCCTTAACAACTGATGAGTCATCAGCTGTCAATGCGTTTCCCCGCTGACAGCTGAATTTAAAAAAAAGTGCCGGTAAAATAAAATAAAGAAAAAAAATGCATTATTTGCAAGTAATTGGCCATAAAAGGAGTATGGGGGTCTGGGTACTGCTCTGGGGGACATGTATCAATAAACATTTTTTTTTTAAAAACTATCGTTTTTTTCAGGAGCAGTGATTTTAATGATGTTTAATGTGCAACAATGAAAATTAAAAATTTAAATATCGTCCCTTAATGTGCCTTTAAAGTGGTGCATTTGTAGCATATACAGAACATGCTACAGCAAAACTGACATTTCTAAAGAAAAAAATCCCATTTAAAATGGCTCACGGTTACAATTGCCAGCACCTGGCTATTCAAAAATAAAGAAAAAATGGTGTGGGGCCCTCCCCGTCCATACCAGGCCCTTATCTGAGCATGCAGCCTGGCAGGTCAGGAAAAGGGGGGGGGGTGATGAGCGACCCCCCCCCTTCCTGAACCATACCAGGCCACTTGCCCTCAACATGGGGGAGTGGGTGCTTTGGGGCAGGGGGGCTCTGCGCCCCCTCACCCCAAAGCACCTTGTCCCCATGTTGATGGGGACAAGGGCCTCTTCCTGACAACCCTGGCCTGTGGTTGTCAGGGTCTGTGGGTAGGGGGTTTATTGGAATCTGGAAGCCCTCTTTAACAAGGAGGCCCCCAGATCCTAGCCCCCCTATGCGAATGGGTATGGGTACATCATACTCATACCCGTTCACCAAAAAAGTATCAAATAAGAAAAATAGGAGACAGTTTTTGACAAATCCCTTGATGTAAATTCACCATCAATCATGACGCCCGATGGACCCAAACCCCCCCCCCCCAATAAAAACACTTTCGCCTTTTGGGAGGCCTCCCGGTGACAGCTTGCCCAGCACTTTGACAGCTCTTATCCTGACCTGCCAGGCTGCATGCTCGGATAATGGTCTGGTATTTTTTTTTTTTTTTAGCGTGGGGTTCCCCTTAAAATCCATACTAGAACAGAAGAGCCTGGTATGGACTGGGGGGGACCCCACACCATTTATTTTTTATTTGTTAGTAGCCGGGTGCCGGCAATTGTAATCAGTAGTCATTTTAAATGGGATTTTTTTTTCCTTTCGAAATTTCAATTTTGCTGTAGCATGTTCAGTATATGCTATAAATGCGCTACTTTACAGGAACATTAAGGGGGACCCCAGGCACGATATTTAAAGGAATTTTTAATTTTCATTGTTGCAGTTTAAGCATCATTAAAATCACTGCTCCTGAAATTTATTTTTTTTTTTTTGATACATGTCCTCCAATTACTTGCATATAAGCCTTCAAAATGGGCATTGATTTTTTTCTGTTCAGCTGCTATAGACTTCAATGGGGCTCGCTGTTAGAACATTTCCCCGTTCGGGAGTTCTGCTGCTAATCCAAACAGAGGGGTGTTCAGCCCATCCCTAGTGGGGACATAGTTAGGACATACCAGTGTTTCCCCAAGATATTTTTAATTTGGTACCACTGTGAACCCTATAGATTTATGGGAATACCCTCTTTCCCTGAAGCGTTTATACATGTCCGTGGTTTCATCTCTGAAGTCATGGTCTTTAGAACAACTTCACCTGATCTGTAAGAATTGTCCTGTTGGGATTCCATGGATCAGGGACCTGGGATGATGGCTCTGTGCCTGCAACATAGTATTGGCCGCCATTTCTTTCCAAAAAGTTTTTGTAGTGATTTTTCTCCCTCCATGGAGATTTGGAAATCAAGGTAAAGCAGTGTTGTCTCATGGTGGGAGTAGGTGAGTCTGATGTTTCTCTCATTTTGGTTCAGTTCTTGCATAAAACTGGCCAATTGGTCAGTCGTCCCGCTCCACACCATGAGCACATCATCGATGTACCTCGGCCACAAACAGCAGTGGCTGAGGTACATCAAGGACTTGTACACCGTTTTCTCCTCCCAGAGGCCAAGGTTGAGACAGGCATAAGCTGGGGCTCACGGTGCCCCCATACATGTGCCTCACAGTTGATGATGACGACAAGCACCAAGAAATTGGAAGTCATTTTGATTAAGCATAAAATCCAGGATTTTAATTTATGAACTCATTGTGTGTACCCAGTACAGAGTATTTGACTTCTAGGAAATGAACTACTGCTTTAAAGGGGTTCTAAACCCTCGTGTTTTCATTAAGGTGAAAAAACTTCTGACACTGACCAGCCTCCCCCCCATTTTACTCACCTGAGCCCGTTCTTTCCCACGACGGAGACGTGCTCTACCTCTCTGCCCATTGTCACGGCTCTTGATTGGATAGGTTGATAGCAGTGCAGCCATTGGCTCCCACTGCTGTCAATCAAATTGAATGACGCATGCGCCCGGGTGCCGGGCAGAGTCCTGCTTTCTGGGTGAGTACACGCAGAAGCAGGACTCGGGAGCGTGCCCGCACCGATGTCCACCAAGGAGAGTGCTTTTCCAACGTGGACACCCGATGCGAGGCGGAGCTACCAGCGCCGCCAGAGGCCCCCAGAAGAGGAGGATTGGGGCCACTCTGTGCAAAACGAACTGCACAGTGGAGGTAAGTATGACGTGTTTATTATTATAAAAAAAAAACAAAAAAACAAGGGTTTACAACCCCTTTAAGTCCCCAGATATGCGGGATAGACGTATATAGTGTTTCTACATCTATCCCTACCAGGCGGGCTCCAGCTGGTATTTACAGATGCAGTAATTTACGGAGAACATCCCTTGTATCCTTGACAAAGGAGGGAAGATGGTAAACCATTTTCTTTATCAAGGAGTCCACATATTTCCCCACTTTTTATAAAGGGGCCCTTAATTGCAGACACAATTGGTCTGCCGGGGCTAAGTTTAGAGATTTGTGCAGTTTGGAGATGGTGTATAAAGTTGGAATGTTATATTCTCCCACTAACAGATAGTCACATTCCTTTTTGGAAATTAGACCTGCTTCTAGTCCCAATTTAGGTCTATAGTTGATTACATCTACAAGGGCAGGGAATGGGTTCACTGAGCGTTTTCTATATGTTGTACTGTCTTTGAGTTGTCTCAATACTTACATCTCGTATAAAGATCACTCAGAAAAACCACATTACCGCCCTTGTCACTTTTCTTAATGACCAAATCTGGGGCTTCTTTCACATGTCTAAGGGCTTGTCGCACATTTGGGGATGGGTACTACTCTGTCCTACCACTAACTAATAAGACACATATATATGCAAATTATGGACTTATTTGCTATGCTATTTTACTATATATTCTTCATGCAGGAAATAGTCTTGTAAAAGTGTATTCTCCATCAGCCAATCCATTTTAGCAGTAAAGTTCATGTGATTTACTTTGGAGAAATAGAAAAATATATCTAGGCCCCTAAGGACAATTTCAATTAGGCAGTGAAAACAGGTGGCTGAGCTGTGGATTTACTGCCCCCCAGCACCCCTGGCGTTCTACCTAAAATCTATCATTACAGCTGGACAGGACTGTACATGGGCTGTGATCCTTTGAGGTCATTTTAAAGGATATGTTTACCTTTATGAAAAAATAATAATAAAAGTAATAATAAATGCACATATTTTTGCAGGAAAAAAATGTGCATTTTTTTTTCACAGGAGCCTGCAGAGCATTGCACCCACAATCAGTGTATCATGAGTGCAATATCAGACTCCTGCACATATTGCCTGCAGCTCTGTGTCCATACTTCTGTAGGGGCTGTCAGTTTCAGAACTGTAGAAAGTGTGAATGGACTTCAAGCATGCTCACCAGCACATTTACAGTCAGTTGAAACTAAAAGTCCATCTTCTGCGGTGGTAGATGGGACTTGTAGTTTGTTCATTCACAGATCCCTGTGAATGAATGATGCGGCTGTGCAGGTGGAGCCTGGCACAGCCATGCCAATCTCAAATGTGACTGTGGTAGAGAGGAACCCCCGCCCACTCTCACAGGCAAGAGGGGGCTAAGGGATAGAAGGGGTCTGCTTGAACATGTTACACCCTAAATACAGGTGTAACATATTCAAAAGGTGAGCTTATCCTTTAACTTGGCCCACTGAGTTTGACAGATCAACAAACTCTGGGCTAGCTCATTTGCAGGCCAGTGAAAAGAGTCCAGTTTTAACTCTCAGGAATTTAGGCAGGTCACTTTTTGCAGAAGCCCCGAGCACATAACGTACTCTTCTGCCGGCTAGTTGGGGCCCTTACCTTGGTGCACAATAGAGATGTGGTCTCTTTGGCAAATGGAGTTCCTCTTTAATAAGTACAGGTAGAGTGAAGAGTCACTTTAAGGACATCAGGTTAAGATGAAGTATAATTTTAAGGAAGTCAGATCAAGGTGAAGTATCACTTTAAAGATGTCAGATCAAGGTGAAGTATCACTTTAAGGATGTTAGATTAAGTATTATAGAAATGGCTTTGGAGGGAAAAGAAGGGGAAACAGATTCTGGCTGGAGTGTGTCCCTTTAAATGGAAACTAATGTATTCCTTGAATGGCTCAAGTCTGAAGTGGGAGTGTGTAGAATCCCTCCTTAGCAGAGAAGCAAAGAGGTGAATTCTGGTATCCTGGAGCTAGTGTTGATAAAGACAGTAAGTAGGTTAGCCTGCAGCACTGGATGGGTTATAGTGTCTGTGCCTAAAGATATAGGCAGGTACTGTAACTGTTCTAGACCCTAACAACTGGATGAAAACAACCCTAACAGTTTGCAGCAGCACGAAGCGATGACTTTCTGCATGGAGGGGGCCCCTTTATCCTTCTCTGGGATGGCTGTGAAGGTGGTGATCACTCGGTCTGTCTGCCTGCAGGTTTTGCTTCCTGCCTCCTCAGGATGATCAGATTCTCAGGCAGCCTTTTGCAACTTCCCAACTCAGTCCAATCCAGCCTGGGCCTGCATAGATCGACTCTGCTCTGTCACTCACATCCGTCCTCCAACACACGTCTCTCCCATCTCCCCTTGTATTCCCGGGCTTTTCCCTTTTGTTATTGTGATTATAGCTTACTCCCCAAGAAAGCATAGATAGACAATACATCCTGTTATATCATAGAACAGAAGAAATGTATACTATAATACCACAGCACCACCTGCTGCATAGATAGGTATAATGCATACAGTATTGTCAGTTTATTAACAACTTTACATTACATGCTGTTGCTCTTCCAACAGGCCTTCTCAACGGCATATGCTTTGTCAAATTATATTCAGCTTTTTCTGGATATAATTATGACGTTCCTTCAATAAAGGCTTGGTGAGTGCATCAGCAGTCATCTCCTCTGACTAGCAGCATTGAATTTCAATAACACCTTGCTCTTGATTACCCCTCAATAGGTGATACTTGACTTTGATGTGTTTGGTCCTAGGATTGACCCTTTCGCATTGTGTAAGCTTTATGTATCCCTGGTTGTCTTCAAAAATGGGAATTGGTTTTGACATGTCTATTCCAATGTCCACAAAAAGTTGACAAATCCATATCGCTTCTTGACAAGTGTGTGCTGCTGCAATGTACTCTGCTTCAGTTGAAGATAGAAAGACAGTTGCTTGCTTTCGACTAGACCAACTTATGGTTCCTTCCCCATACTGGAAGATGAATCTACTTGTGGATTTGCGGTCTGTGCTGTCCCTGGCCTAATCAGCATCCATGTATCTGACCAACATATAGCAGCTTACTCCTGGGTCTCCTTCCCATCTCTGAGGATAAAAACATTTCTATATTTTTCTAAAGGAGTCACTGTTTATGACCAGAATGCATATCACCGGGACCTGGATCAGGGAGTCACCCTCTACCATCCAGCAATGGATTGGGGTGGTAAATGCCACCCTTCCCTACAAAAAGTACTATATATTCACAGAGGCTGCCCTAACAAATATCATAAAGTTTGGGACAGATGGCTTGAAAATGTCACTACCTGTGCCGATGATGTATGAGCTACCCAGTAAAGCTTTCTATGTATGTACTCTATAGTTTTTTATACAGTATGCACACTCACTATCCAGGCTTCAACATGGGTATATCTGATCTATACAAGAATACCAGGATCTCTGAGCTTTCTTTTGTTAACCACTTCAGCCCCGGAAGATTTTACTTCCTTCCCGACCAGAGCACTTTTAACAATTTGGCACTGCGTTGCTTTAACTGACAATTGCGCAGTCATGCAATGCTGTACCCAAACAAAATTTGTGTCCCTTTTTCCCCACAAATAGAGATTTCTTTTGGTGGTATTTGATCACTTCTGTGGTTTTTATTTTTTGTGCTATAAACAAAAAAAGAGCAATCATTTTGAAAAACAAAATTTTTAACTTTTTGCTATAATAAATATCCCCAAAAATGTTTAAAAAAAACAAGTTTCTTCATCAGTTTAGTCCAATATATATTCTTCTACATATTTTTGGTAAAAAAAATTGCAATAAGCGTATATTGATTGGTTTGCGCAAAAGTTATAGTGTCTACAAACTATGGGAAAGATTTATGGAATTTTTATTATAATTTTTTTTTTTTTTTTACTAGTAATGGCGATTTTCAGCGGTACTGTGAGATTGCGGCGGACAGATCGAACACTTTTGATTACTGATTACTGTGTAAATGTCATTGGTAGGGAAGGGGTTAACACTAGGGGGCGATCAAGGGGTTAAATGTGTTCACTAGTTAGTGTTTCTAAATGTATGGTTAATAGGACTGACTGGGGGAGGAGACATATCATTGTTCCTACTTACTAGGAACACACAACATGTCTCTTCTCCCCTGACAGAACACACAAATCCCTGTGCTAGCTCTCGTGCCCGGCGGGTCAGGTGCAGGTCAGGTGCATGCTTTGGCCAATCAGCAGCTGTCAATGCACTGCAATCTCGCAGTGCATTGGTGGTCTCGCGGTTCATTATGGGGCGTTCCGCAGGCGCTCTAATTTCATTATGGTGCAAACGCACCATAATGTTTGGTATTCGGCGAAGATACATTTTCCCAGTTCCTATAAGAGAGTGGCCACACTGAATCCACTGCAGCCAATTATATTTGCCTAAAGTGATTGTAAAGGTTCTGTTTTTTTTTCTTAATAACAAACATGTTATACTTACCCCTCTTCTGGGTCCCCCCGCCAGCACTCTCTGCTTCTCCTCTTCAGTGTCTGCCACTTGCTATGGGGGCAAATGTGCAGGCTTGATCCACAGTGTAGTTAGGCCCCACCCTCATACTCTGCTCACTGGCTTTGACTGACAGCAGCAGGAGCCAATGGCTCTCACCGCTATTTCTGAGCCTGAGGAGTGAGAGAGAGAGTGAGCAGCGCTGGTTCTCTGGCACAATGCTGAATTGAGATTGGGCTCAGGTACCTATTTAGGGGGGCTGGGGAAAGGAGTTGCACATGAAAGGGTAAAAACCTTTAGACCCCTTTCACACTGAGGCGGTTGTCAGGTGTTTTAGCGCTAGAAATAGCGCCTGTAAAGCGCCTCCCATTCATTTCAGTGTGACTTTTCACACTGGGGCAGTGCGTTAGGAAAAGTCCTGCAAGTAGCATCTTTGGGGCGGTTTGGGAGCACTGCATACAGCGCTCCCAAAACGCCCTGCCCATTGAAATGAATGGGCAGCACTTCCAAAGTGACTGAAAAGCGCTGCAACACGGTTTTTAACAGGTTTTTACCCTCTTCTTTGGGGTTAAAAGCGTCCCGCTAGCGTCCGAAAAGCGCCGCTTAAACGCCGCTAAATCGAGCAGCGCTTTAGCACTAACACGGCCGTGGCCCCAGTATGAAAGGGGTCTTAATCTTTACAACCATTTTGAAGCTGTAGCCACACAATCAGACTTTGTCATTATTCGACACTACTTTGCCACTTACAAGGGTGGTATATAAAAAATGAAAAGTGACTCAAGGCCTTAAGGTTAGCTAAAGCAAAAATTCCCCTACATATATATCTGTGTGAATAAACATAGTAGCCCAGGCAAAAAGGCAGCAATATGCTGTTATACACTGTTGACAACTCGTATATTCCAAGCAATGGCATGCCTGATAAGTTACTTCTGCTGAATCTTTCTCCTGTGGTTGAGGACATATTGGAAGAGGATTGCAATCAGTGATATGGCGATCAATGACCTCTCCCCAGCCCACGCTGTCAATATCTTTCCTAACTTGGCCAAGGCAAAAGTCAGGTTTGCAGAAGAACTAGGAAAGTGAAGCAAGATTGCAGAGGTCAGTTTTAGAGATTATAATTGATGTTGCAGGTGGGTCTATGGACCACCATACCAAAAAGAATTACATTATGAAGATCATGTGAAACAACCACTAAAATCTATGTTTTAGAGTTCTCAAATCTGTAGAATAATGACCTCTCCCCAGCTCACACTGTCAATATCTTTCCCAACCCGGTCCAGGCCAAAGTGAGGTTGGCAGTAAAACTAGAAAAATTAAACAAAATGTCAGAGGTCATTTTTAGAGATTACAATTAAAGTGGTAGTAAACTGTACAAGCAGTTTTTTATTAAATGGGCCCCATGCAGGTTTGCTATAATGTGCTATTATGCAGTACATGCTTGAACATTACTGACTTACCTGTCAAACAGAGCCCTCCAGTTCTGAACCATTACTTCTCCCAACACTATTATCTTAGCTCCAATCTTCCTTCTAAGTTCTGGCCTTTTGAATTGCTGGACCTTGATAACATCACTCTCACTCATGAACACAGGATTTACCATTGTACACTTTGGCCCCTTTCACACCTAGGGATCGTTCGTCCGTTTTTCCGGACATCAATGCATGTCTATGGAAAAACGGATGACAACAGATGATCATCTATTTTCATCCGTTTTCATTCACTTCCGTTAACATCCTTTTTTTTTTTGTAGGGATGAAAGCCCTAGTTTTCATCCCTCCAAACAATGGATCGGAAGAAAAAGGATGTAAACTGACAACTGTTAAGTTTTTCATCCATTTTTGCATTGGTTGTTAGGGGCAATAAATAATAAAAAGAAAAAAACTGCGCTATTATCTAAAAAATATTTAAGCTGCAACTCAAAATGTTATACAACACCAAAACGAAATAAAGAACAGGGGGAGCTGCGCTAAATTAATTGATCTATGAGGCAATATTCCATACACTCACAATCTAGAAGCTAATGTTTCGCAACAGGTGAAACCGCGGCGTGATTATAAAAAAACAAATAATCCCAAATTGAGTACACTGCTAATGTGGTTATGTACCAATGCATTAATAAAAAACATTCAGTGAAGATCAATTTCTAAAAGAAATGTGACAAATAAAATGAAATGAATATTATGACAAAAATATGAGTGATCATAAAACGTACAAAGCTGAAGAAAAAAATTATTTTAAACAGCTAATAAATATTATATAACCAAAAGTCCATACATGAAGATGGTAACCAAAAAGGGTTAAATAGTGTCTAGTAGTACAAAAAAAATGAATAAAATAAAGTCCATGCACAAAAAATTATCTAAAAAATGTAGACTCTTCTGAAGTGATATAAACAGGACACCCCAGAAAAAAGTGACCAGATAAAAGTGCCTCAACCACAGTAAACACTGCCACTTACCAGATCGTGGTTGTCCCTTATTACAGGGGACCTTAGTATGCAGATGGCTATTACCCCAGGCCTGTATCTCTATGGAGTACACTGAACTCTTCAGCCTCAGCAATGATGGTCCTCATACAGATCGGATAGGGCACGGCAATAGAATCCCCATAGAACAACAAAGGCTCACAATAGTGCAAAACCCTTAACATTTATTCTGAATAGCATAAGACATAAGACAAATGCACACACTTTACATTTGGATAGATAAAATACAGCATTAAAAAGAATCGAGCCGGCCAGCCTCGAATAAGCCCGTTGCTTCCGGGACTAAAGCCCCATACACACTATCAGTTTTTCTGCTGAGTTAGTCCTTCAGATTTACCAAAACCATGTAGTGCAAGAGCCTGCCTGATTGCATACACATTGAAACCCCTAAGGTTTGACCTCATATTATATGGTTTTGGTAATTCTGAAGGACTAACTCAGCAGAAAAACTGATAGTGTGTATGGGGCTTAAGCGTATATCGGTGATGTCAGTGCGTCGCTTCTCCTCCCTGTGCGTTTCTTCATCAACAGGGCGTCGGCACGGGGCACGGGCGGCGTCCTGACGCACCGTTTATATACAAAATAGATAACCAAGCCTCGGTCTGAGCCCCGGAAAAAGAGCCAATGGGCTCCATCTTGATCAAGGAAAAACATGAAAAACCCTCATAGCAGAGTATCCGCATAATAAGGGCAAATAATAAGCAGTCTCATACCGCTTACCAAACACTAAAAAAAGATTTAAAAAATCATAATGAAGGCATCCACATGTTGTCAGCTGACAAAAATAGCCTAAGAGGTGCCTATCACACAAGATAAATGAAGGGCATTAATGTAATCAAATTCAAAAACAGCAATGCATCATCAGACATAAAGGTGCCAGTGCTGAAACACGATAGCTGTCGGGGATTACATTAATATAGAGAATATAGTACTACTAGACACTATTTTTTTTTTTTGAAAATCTTTTTATTGAGTATAAGACATACAAACAATTAACAACAATTAAACCTGCCACAGCATTGGGACTAGACCCACGCAGGAGTCAGTGCCAGCCGGCCATTGGGCTGCATCCAGCATTAATATCATACATCTGTAGCATGTCCGAAAGAAAAAAACAATAACAAACAAACCTAGTGCGGTATGGGCTCCTGCTCAATTAAGTATTTCAGGATCAGATTTATCAGCTGAGACCCATGGGACAATATTAGATGTCAATTAAACCCATTTTCGAGATTACATTACCATAAAATCAACCAATGTATCAGTATCACTTTCTCCCGTAGAGTGGTATTATGTACCCGTTCAATCAGTCTGCGGTTGCCGTGGAGGCCTCAGCTAGCCATTTGGCTCACACTCTATCATATTTTTTGGGGCATCCCCTATTTTGATAGGTTTCCTTATAGAGTGGTAGTACTTTATTGACATGTGTTTTCCATAACAATATGGATGGCGGGGCACGTTTTTTCCAGCAGAGAGTGATCATTTTCCTTGCATAAAAGAGCAAGAGCCCTATGAGGGTTCTCTCTGCTATCTTGGGGGCTAATTCTTCCACTAAACCTAGAAGGCAGATCTGCGGGGTTGGGGCTATATCTGTTCTCACCACTTCTTGGATTACAGATATTACTTCTGACCAGTAGTTTTTAATTGCTGGACAGGACCAGAAAATATGTATAAAATCACCTGGATCCCTAGTACATCTCCAACACTCCGAGGACAGGGAGGTTCTCATCTTATGCAATCTATATGGGGTGAGATATGCCCGATGTAGTATTTTGTATTGTATGAGACGGTCTCGAAGTGAGACCAGGATTTTGAAGGGGAATTCCCACATGTCCTCCCAATCCTCGGAGTCCAGTGTCGGGATATCCTGTGTCCATTGCTGCTGGAGCTTTGACAGATCTGGAGAGGAAACTCTTAGGAGATGTGCATAAAGGACTGAGGTCGGTTTCTTGGTACATTCATATCTTGTGACCCTCTCCAGATCGGATTGCACTATTTTCGTGTCGTTGGGTATTATTTGGGCTTTGAACGCATGAGACAGTTGCATATAGCGAAATAGATGCAAGGGAGGCACATTGTATTGGGATACCAGGTGATTGAAGGGGTGTATGGCGGTGCCGGTGGCGAGGTCAGATATCAGTTTAAGACCGCATTTGGCCCATATTTTAGGGTCTGGTAATGAGTAGAGATAGGATAGGGTAGGGTTGTTCCAAAGGGGGGTGTGCGGGGAGACTGCATTTCGTGGGAACTTCTCAAGTTCCAGTCCTGCCCTCCAGGCCCTTAGAGTCGTGTGCATGGAGGTGGTCAAATCATATGGAGCCTTGGGACCTCGAAGCGGTAAATGTGTAAGGGCTTCCACAGAGCGAACCACCGCAGCCTCCAGAACCGCAGCGGGGTTGGACGCATCCGGTACTAGCCACCAAACTGCCGTGACCAGCTGGGCTGCCAGAAAATATTTCTGGCAGTCTGGGAATGCCAGCCCCCCCCTGCGACACCGGACGCATTAGTGTGGAGAGTTTAAATCTAGGGGGATTTGGACCCCAGAGGAAGGAGGAGAAAATTTGGTTCAATTTCTTGAAAAATGAGCAAGGTATCCATTGTGGGGAATTACGAAATAGGTATGTAAATTTAGGTATGATTTTCATTTTAATTAAGTTAATGCGGCCCAATAGGGATAGAGGAAGGTTCTCCCAAGCTTTGAGTTTGGCCTTGACTACTTGGACCACCGGGTCTAGGTTAAGGGGGATAAAGCTGGATGCGTCTCTCGAGACGCGTACCCCTAAGTACACCATTTCGTCCACCCACTGCATCTGCAGATTCTGCGGGGCCAGTCTTTTTGCCTCAGTGTCAATAGCCAGCAACTGGGATTTTGTCCAGTTCACCCTTAATCCTGTTACTTTGGAGAATTCAGTCAATACTTGCAGCGCTCCTCTAAGAGAGGAGTCCGCGTCATTCAGAAAGAGCAGGAGGTCGTCCGCATACAGAGCTACCCTCTCCTCCAGCCAGGCTATTTTTAATCCTTTTATATGGGGTGAGACCCACAGTGCCTCCGCCACCGGTCCCATAGCTATTGCGAATAATGCCGGAGAGAGGGGGCAGCCCTGCCTGGTACCCCTGGACAGCGGGAAGGGGGGAGAAACATTTCCTCCCAATCTGATTGCTGCCTTCGGGGATTTGTATAAAGTTTGCAGCCAGGCAATAAAAACCAATGGAAATCCCATCCTCCGCAGAGTTTCCCAGAGAAATGGCCATTCGATTGAATCGAATGCCTTTTCGATATCGAAGGAGGCAACCGTTCTAGTGCCCACATTGTCATGTATGGCATGTAAATTGGTGAATAATCTGCGGAGGTTAATATCCGCTGACCTGTGTGCCATGAACCCAGTCTGATCTGTGTCTACAATAGAGGGCAGAAGTGGGTTGAGTCTAACAGTAATTAGTTTAGATAAGATTTTGAAATCAGTGTTAAGAAGTGCTACTAGACACTATTTAACCCTTTTTGGTTACCATCTTCATGTATGGACTTTTGGTCATATAATATTTATTAGCCGTTTTAAAATATTTTTTTTAAGCTTTGTACTTTTTATGATCACTCATATTTTTGTCATAATATTCACTTCATTTTATTTGTCACATTTCTATTAGAAATTTATCTTCACTGAATGTTTTTAATTAGTGCATTGGTACATAACCACATTAGCAGTGTACTCACTTTGGGATTATTTGTTTTTTATAATCACGGTTCCACCTGTTGTGACACACTAGCTTCTAGATTGTTAGGGGCAACCAGTCACTGTGGGGAGGAGAGCAAGGAGAGGGGCAGGACAGGGGAAGAACAGTATACACAATAAGGGGGCAATCTGTACTGCTCTTCCTCTGTCCTGCCCCTCTCCTTGCACACACTACCCCCCCCCTCCCCCCCAAGAGGATCTGTATAGTTCCTTATTATGTCTGCTTAAGACATTCCTTAGCAGAAATAGAGAATAGAGCAGATATACAATGTATCACTCCTCTTAGATCAAAGGAATCAACTTCTGTCTGTAGATGAGCTCAGTTTAACCATTTAAAGACTAAACCTTTTTATGACATTTTTTGCTTACAAGTTAAAATCGTTATTTTTTGCTAGAAAATTACTTAGAACTCCCAGACATATATATATATATATATATATATATATATATATATATATATATATATATATATATATATATATATATGAGGAGACCCTAGAGAACAAAAAGGCGATCATTGCAATATTATTTTATGCCACACTGCATTTGTGCAGCGGTCTTTCAAACACAATTTTTTGGGAAAAGTAAACTTCCATGACTTAAAAAAAATTAAACAGTAAAATTAGCCCAATTTTTTGTATAATGTGAAAGATGATGTTTTGCCGTGAGATTTGTGATCTTTATGGCTCTTTCACACACATGGTCTGTTTTTGATGGACTCCGTTTGCTCAGCAGGGATCGCTTCGTTGATCCCCACTAAACCCGCGGATAACAGGTCCATCTCTGCTCACTGTGGAGAGACGGACCTCCGCTCTCCGCTATGAGGGATCTATGAAAACGGATACGCCTGTCCATTTTTATCTAATCCGATAGACGGATGGAAAATAGGGTTTGCATCCATCTGAATTTAGCGGATCGGAGCGGATCGGATGTCAGCGGACATGTCACCACTGACATCTGTCGCTCCATAGGCTAACATGGAGCGCCCGTTCAGGTCCGCCTAGAAAAACTGACAGGCGGATCTGAACGGTCCACATGTGTGAATGGGGCCTTTTTCTAAGCAAAAAAATTGTGATTCTCATTTTATCCAGAATCGTGCAGTTTAATGTAAACCAAAAATTTGACTCAAGTGGTTAAGTGGATGTAAAAACTGATGAAAAACTGTCAACTGATTTTCTTTGAAAAAACATGGCTGAACTGATGAAACAAATGTAAGGCATGTGTGAAAGGGGCCTTAGTGTTCTCTGAATGCAGAGCTTACCTGTAAGGCAAAGTTTTACTTCAGAGTTTACTACTGCGTTAAAGCAGAATTTCACTCTCTCAATCAACATTGACTATTACCTGTTATAAACTTTTTTCTACATTTCTTCATGTACTTCCTGGTTTCCAGGCCTAGGCAAATTTTGTCATATATCCCAGGAGCATAGCTGTGCGCAGCCTATTGCATTAGGGTGTGCACCCCAAAGCTCAAACGCACATGCGCAGTAGAGTAGTAGACAATGTCGGTAGAGCAGTGAATAGTGTCTGTAAGGATGAGACTGGTGTCAGATTTTGTTTTCATTCTTTTGTTCTGTTATTATTTTTTACAATTTTATTTTTATTTTTTTATTATTTTTTTTACAATATTATTTTTTCAGTAATATTATTTTTTATTTATTTTTACTATTTGTTAGGAGCCCCATTGGGGGGCTTTGGTGAAATAGCAAAGAAAGGGGCTGAGGCCAGAGATCTCACAGTCCTTTTCTCTGTAGCCTCAGCTGCCACAGAGGTAGAGGCCTTCAGCAGTGTAAATATACATCGCATAGGGTGATTAGGGTGTGCCCAGGCACACCCAGCACACCCTGTCACACACCTATGCCTAGGAGTCTTCTGGAGGGGAGGAGTGGTTTTGTCAGCTAAACACACCCGCCTATCTGCATGCCTGAGCTAAGGGTAGATGGATTCCAGGAAGTAAATACTACATGAATCATCTGCCGTTACTCAAGATGGCCATGACCAGAATTGCTACAATGTGTTTTTCAAAAGAATTTCTCAGCAAATAAAGCATGGAGACATGGATGGATGGGTTAGTTTGCTAGGAATATTTAAAATGAATTAAATAGTGTTTTTGGTTAGTGGTGTTTAGATGCAGTCTAATTCCGCTGTAATATTGTAGCTGGACCTCTTTAACCACTTCAATACAGGGCACTTTCACCCCCTGCCCAGGCCAATTTTCAGCTTTTAGCGCTGTTGCACTTTGAAAGACAATTGTGCGGTCATGTTACACTGTACCCAAATGACCACTGTTTTTTTAATTTTTTGCTAAATAAAATAAATGAATAAATAATATGCTAAATAAATACATTTAGGCCAAGCTGTATATGCTACATTTCTCTGGCGAAAATAACCAAAATCAGTGTATATTATTTAGTTTGTAAGAAAGTTATAGCGTTCACGAACTAAGGTATATGTATTTGAAAATCGATCAGTCCTGATGTACTGAGGGGCCATCTCATTTCTTGAGGCCCGAAAACACCAGGACAGTACAAATATTCCCCAAATTACCCCTTTTTGGAAAGTAGACAGTCCAATGTAATTAGTAAGAGGCATGGCGAGTTGTAATTGTTTGCCTCCAGATGCAATCTGCTTGCCTCCAGATGCAATGTGTCACTTACAACACACAGCCTGCCACCATATGCAGTGTGCCACTTGCCACCCGCAGCTTGCAACCAGATGCAGTGTGCCACTTGCCACCTGCAGCCTGCCACTAGATGCAATGTGCCATTTGCTATCCATAGCCTGCCACCAGATGCAGTGTGCCACTTGCCACCCCCAGCCTGCCACCGGGTGCAGTGTGCCACTTGCCACCCCCAGCCTCACATAGAGGCTTGGCTGTTTAAGTGTGGCCAGGTGCCTGCTCCTCCTTCCTGCTCCCCCTCCAATCCCCTCTCAAGGAGACTTCCTTCCTTTATTTACAGCGGAGCTGGAGTAGGCAGGCCTCGCACTGCCTTTCCTCAACATGGTCCGACATACCGGAGCCCCGGGAAGGTGAACGCCCCTCCCGACACTGGCTGCCGCTGTAGCTCCTCCCAGTGGCACCGCCGCCCAGGGGTTAAGGACTCCTGTTCTAGGCAACCATTTTTACTGAATAAAATGGATTCATTCAGTCTTTACTATTGTGGTTAGCTATGATTGGCCACAGCTAATCATATGGTACAGATGGGCTGTGATTGACCCCATCTGTACCGTATGATCATTGTGACCAATCACAGAGATCAATACAATAGTACACAATAAATGAGATGAATCAAAGCCATTCATTGTGTACAATTGCTATGTGAGCTGCTGTAATTGGTCACAGCGGTCTCATGGTACCGGCAGTGGCCAGTAAACTGATTAGTCATCAGTTGCATCCTGTGGACACAGCGGGTGACAAATCACGGCATGGCCTGTGGCGTGTTCTGGGAGGACGTTATATGACGTCCACCTGGAATGAAAAATGTGTTTTTTGGGTTTTTTTTATCAAATACTTTTTATTAATTTTTCATTGTACAACAAAAAAGAAAAGTTTGCAAACACACAGAACATTTTGCATGATTTCCCCCACCCTAAAACCTATTCCAACACAAAAAGAGAAAAAAAAACAACCACAGTATCTCCACATTTGCGCTCACCAGTTTACATTTCAAACTTTAATCAAAACCCTCCTTCACAATATTACGCCTTAGTAATCATTTGACTATGGGCCAGGTGGGAAATGGTTAAAGGCACTTTAGACCAAGCAGAAAAAAATAGCTGCACACCAACATCCATGCATCAGGTTTATTGAAGGACTATGACAATGGACCAAAGGGTGACAATGTTTTACAATATTGTGCTTCTTCAAGCACAATACATGTGTGAAACGTCATCACCCTTTGGTCCGTTGTCAAAGTCCTGGTGGCAGTCTTTCAAAAAAACTGTTGGACGGATGTTGGCGTGCAGGAAATTTTTTCTACTTCGTCTACATGTTCACAGTTTCGAGCCGAAGCTAGCACCCAGCCCCCCCTCTTTGGTGGATGATCATACTCACCTCGAGCAGCGATTTGTCGGGGCCCTGCCCCTGCCATGCCCCTGTTGAAGACCCCTAGGTCGAAACACGTCGGGCCCATATACCACTCTCCATGTTGCCCACTTGCTTTTATTTATCGTGATCACGTTTTTTATGTTCTTATGGTTGTTTTTCCAATAAACGCCCTTTTTATCTGCACTATGTGGAGGCACATCTCTTTTCTCTTTTCATCCATTGTATGAGGTCCAGTGCCTCCAACTGCTTCACCGACGTCTTTTTGGCCCTCCTGATCCATGCTTGGGCCGTCCATTGTGAGGACTCATCTTGCTGTTCCTGGAGATCTACGCAGACCGCAACCTAGAGGATCGGAGCGTCCAGACCTTCCAGACCTTCCACTCCATGTCCTTGGTGACACACTGCGCATGTGATTCCCTGTCGCTGACATGGGAATCCACGAGATCTGGTAAGAGTCTCCCTATTATGTACTGCTCTATTGGCTTGTCCTGCTGAGAGGTCGGTTTAGATGCAAGGTGACTTCTGACAACCATTGGAATACCACCTTCTTCTGGAGTACCCCCATTTCCTGTGTTGTGGAACATTCACATTTACTTATGGACTTTATGTTCCATTCACCCCTTGCTTGTTATTACTATCCCAGCACCTATTCATCACTTTTTTAGTTTTGAATGTATATTCACACTTATGCGCTGCATTTTTTCCTATGTTAGTTCACTGTTTTTGTCAGACTGTATGCAGCAGCTTTTGTTAGCCGTATTAGTTAGCGCGGTGTTTCTCATTTATTTTTAATTGGATTATCATACTCACCTGGAGCAGCAATTTGTCCCATTGTTCCTAAAGGCCTATCATACCAAAAGATAATTGCATTATAAGGTTCATGTGAAACATGCACAAAAGGCTATGTTTTAGGGCCCATTCACACTGCCCTGCAGCCCAAAACACTGCTGCCGCACAGCATTTTGGGCTGCAGAGCAATGCAGCAGGACGCAGTGTGATGCGCATTTTATTGCATCACATAGCTCACTTTTTTTACTAAACTTTGTTTGAAGTGTAGAAAGTGACACTTCATGTCACTGCAGAGCAGGATGGTGTGCTGCACTTGCTATGTAGTAAGATACAGGATTTGCAGAGTGGTGTGATATTAAACAAACATGTTGTATATGTAGCAGTACCCCCCATAGGGGCTGCTGATTGACTCTACACCCCACTGGCTACCCCGACTCCTCAGATCCTCTCTTACCTCTGACACCTCGGGTTCCATGTTGTAGTGCAATGCTATCAATGAAAGTCCTACACAAAGCTTCTGAATCACTTAAGTAATTTACTGTAATATATGTCTAACACAATAGACTTAGTTATAATTCAGATATGACAATGAAAATAATAACAATCAATAAAGATATGAACAAAGAACTCAATGGTCACCTGAGAGATGTATGCGGACAGGCAGATAGTGAGACTAATGTCCTATATGATAAAGTACTTATATTGAACACCTTCCCACTCCTACCTCAGAGCACACACACACAGTTGAAAAAGTATGAAAAAGTATTCATACCCCTTGAAATTTTTCACATTTTGTCATGTTACAACCAAAAACGTAAATGTATTTTATTGGGATTTCATGTGATAGACCAACACAAAGTGGCACATAATTGTCAAGTGGAAGGAAAATGATAAATGGTTTTCAACATTTTATACAAATAAATATCTGAAAAGTGTGGCGTGCATTTGTATTCAGTCCCCCTGAATTAATACTTTGTAGAACCACCTTTCGCTGCAATTACAGCTGCAAATCTTTTTGGGGATGTCTCTACCAGCTTTGCACATCTAGAGAGTGACATTGTTGCCCATTCTTCTTTAAAAATAGTTCAAGCTCTGTCAGATTGGATAGAGAGCATCTGTGAACAGCAATTTTCAAATCTTGCCACAGATTCTCAATTGGATCTAGGTCTGGACTTTGACTGGGCCATTCTAACACATGAATATGCTTTTCTCTAAACCATTCCATTGTAGCTCTGGCTGTATGTTTAGGGTCGTTGTCCTGCTGGAAAGTGAAACTCTGCCCCAGTCTCAAGTCTTTAGCAGACTCTAACAGGTTTTCTTCTAAGATTGCCCTGTATTTGGCTCCATCCATCTTCCCATCAACTCTGACCCACTTGCCTGACCCTGCTGAAGAAAAGCACTCCCACAACATGATGCTGCCACCACCATGTTTCACGGTGGCGATTTTGAGTTCAGCGTGATGTGCAGTGTTTGTTTTCCGCCACACACAGCGTTTTACTTTTAGGTGAAAAGTTTAATTTTGGTCTCATCTGACCAGAGCACCTACTTCTACATGTTTGCTATGTCCCCCACATGGCTTCTCGCAAACTGCAAACAAGACTTCTTATGGCTTTCTTTCAACAATGGCTTTCTTCTTGCCACTCTTCCATAAAGACCAGATTTGTGGAGTGTATGACTAATAGTTGTTCTGTGGACAGATTCTCCCACCTGAGCTGTGGATCTCTGCAGCTCCTTGAGAGTTACCATGGGCCTTTTGGCTGCTTCTCTGATTATTGCCTTGCCCAGCCTGTCCGTTTGGGTGGACTGCCATGTCTTGGTAGGTTTGCAGTTGTGCCATACTCTTTTCATTTTCGGATGATGGATTGAACAGTGCTCTGTGAGATGTTTAAAGCTTGGTATATATTTTTTTAACCTAACCCCGCTTTAATCTTCTCCACAACTTTATCCCTGACCCGTCTGGTGTGTTCCTTGGCCTTCATGATGCTGTTTGTTCACTAAGGTTCTCTAACAAACCTCTGAGGGCTTCATAGAACTGCTGTATTTCTACTGATATAAAATTACACACAGGTGGACTCTATTTACTTATTAGGTGACTTTTGAAGGCAATTAGTTCCACTATATTTTAGTGTAGCACCCTTGTCCTAACTAGGGCTGCTAGTACATTCAGTTGTGCTAGGTGGTAACTAGCCTAGCTAATTTGTAGTCTTTAATCAACTGGTTCCTGTCCTAAGCTTGAGTTTAATTTGTAGTCTCTCTTTTCTGTCAATAAGTGGCACTGTTGCCGTTGACATTATGTTACACTAGATTACAGTGAATACAGGTTATGAGTAAAATGTTGTCTCAGCCAATCAGCAGGTATTTCTTTGACCACTGACCATGCTGGGATAGTCTATTTAATTGGAGGGAGTCAGGTGATCAGGGTTCTTTCCACCCGGGCTGCGGCCTGGGTGGGTGTGTGTGTGTCAAGCAGCAGCTGAGGTGGAGGCCTGAAGCCCCTCGGCCCAAGGGGAGCCTGATTGTTGCCGGAGGTAAAGGAGAAGAAGTTGCCAAAGAGATGACCACTTCTTTTGCCAGAGGCAAGTCTAGAAGGGATGGAGTTCTGAAGGAGTACCATAGGCAGGCGCTTCACCAGCCGGGGTCGGTGAGATAAGTGGGAAAGCTTCAGGGACTCATCCAGGAATACAGCGGGTAGCTGTGAGTAAAGCTTGAAGATAAGTACAGCGGGGAGCTGTGAGACAGAGTCAAGCCAGAGGGATCCAGCGGGTAGCTGTGAGTCCGGGAACTCCGCGGGTAGCGTCGGTGAAGCTTGAAGAAAACAGCAGGTTGCTGTGAGTTGAGGTCAGGGGGATCCAGCAGGTAGCTGAGAGTCCACGAAGTCCAGTAAGAGATTGCGAGCTAAGCCTGAAGACTTGAGCGGGTAGCTGTGAGTGAAGCTTGAGCAGTCCAGCAGGTAGCTGGGAGCTAAGCTTGAGGATGTACAGTGGGATACTCTGAGAGAAGTTGTTGCTATAGGAGACAGCAGCTGCCACAAGATACAGATTACTGCATTCAGCTTAAAGGTCCTTTTCTATATTACTGTCTGCCTAGTTCTATTTTTGTCTGCGGAGTCTGCCCATTTGTTATTGCATTTGCCTAAGGGTGTCCTGTGCCCTACCGCTCTCTCCCCTGTTCCTGTTAAGAGAAATAAAACTCTTTGTTCATTTTTAAAAGTGACTGGCACCCATCTTTCCATCTTGCACTACACGCCTAACCTGCACCCTGAGGAGAAATGTCAGCTCTCCCTGATTCTGGGGGTCACCATCAGGCCTCTGGAGGTCGGGGAGAGTGTTACATTAGTTAGGGGTTTCAGAGTAAAGGGGACTGAATACAAATGCACGCCACACTTTTCAGATATTTATTTGTAAAAAATATTGAAAACCATTTATCATTTTCCTTCCACTTCACAATTATGTGCCACTTTGTGTTGGTCTATCACATAAAATCCCAATAAAATACATTTACGTTTTTGGTTATAACATGACAAAAGTGGAAAATGTTAAGGGGTATGAATACTTTTTCAAGGCACTGTATCACACAACTCTGAAATACAGTGTAAAACTGCATTCTGGTTTGAACATAACACACACAGAGAAGTATTGTTTTTGTGTCTGTCATTGCAGGCACCTGCAATTTTCCATCAGGAAAAAGAAGGTAACTGCACATAGTATAAATAGCCGGTTCATGCTGGGGTCGCACTGGAATGTGCGGGTTCAAACCTTCATGATTCTGTGCAATTCCCACATGTTCCCATGTGGTGCTATTTAGCAGTCCATTCATTTGACTAGTCTGCAAATTTCACTGGATCATGTAATAAGTAGTGTATGCACTACTTTTAAAAACATGCTGCACAAAACTGCATGGTACTGGGGTACCATATAAATTGGTGTCTGCAAATGCACTGTGTTTCTGTGTTTGTGATTTGTGTTTGCGGTGGCATTAACATTATATTGTTACCCACGTGCAGATCGCAAGGACAGTGCATTTGAATGCAGTGCAAGAAATGCGCACAGAGTGCACCTTTTCAATACCGAGTTCTGGTGCAGGAGTACTCAGAGTACTCAAATTTGAAGATAAATTGGTATGAAATTGATATTTAATATTTACACTCAGTGGTAAAGAGTAATTATCGCATCGGTTATGGATTTCCTGCCTGTCAGGAAAGGCATGCCCTCACATAAAGTGGTGGATAAGAGTGCATATGTGTGTACAGGTGCAGGCTGGCACATAGCTGTACATATGCACATGGTGGTGCCCATGCATGCCTGTCACTTATGCTGGCATCAAATGGACTATATACTCTACATGAAGCTGCTGCACATGATCTATGGTCTACAATGTTCCCTGTGTAAACTGTTATCATCTCTTGTGTCTGACCACCTGCTACTGCATACCTCCCAACATTTTGAGATGGGAATGAGGGACACCTACTAGCAAACGTATGTAGGCATAGGACACGCCTCCTGCCACACCCCCTAAAGGAGAATTAACTAAAAAAAAAGTTAATTAACCACTTCCCGACTGGCACACGCCGATGTACGTCGGCAGAATGGCACGGCTGGGCAAATGGGCGTACAGGTAAGTCCCATTGAATTTCCTGCCGTGCCATTGCGTGCGCACCGGCCGGGAGCTCCGTGAGTCGGGTAGCGGGTCCTGCGGACTCGATCGACGCAGGGATGCCCGCGATCGCCTCATGGAGAGGACGAACGGGGAGATGCTGATGTAAACAGCATCTCCCCGTTCTGCCTAGTGACAGTGTCACTGATCTCTGCTCCCTGATTGGGAGCAGAGATCAGTGACGTGTCACTGCTAACCCATCCCCCCTACAGTTAGAAAACACTCCCTAGTACTGACTTAACCCCTCCCCGCCCCCTAGTGGTTAACCCCTTCACTGCCAGTGTCATTTACACTGGAATCAGTGCATTTTTATAGCACTGATTGCTGTATAAATGACAATGGTCCCAAATATGTGTCAAAAATGTCCGATGTGTCCACCATAATGTCGCAGTCACAATAAAAATCACTGAACGCCGCCATTACTAGTAAGAAAAAAAATTATTAATAAAAAAATGCCATAAAACTATCCCCTATTTTGTAAACGCTAAAATTTTTGCACAAACCAATCAATAAACGCTTATTGCGATTTTTTTTTTTTTTTTTAACCAAAAATATATAGAAGAATACATATCGGCCTAAACTGAGGGAAAAAAAAAAATTATTATTTTTTGGGGATATTTATTATAGCAAAAAGTAAAAAATAATGCGTTTCTTTCAAAATTGTCGCTATTTTTTTGTTTATAGCGCAAAAAATAAAAACCACAGAGGTGATCAAATACCACCAAAAGAAATCTCTATTTGTGGGAAAAAAAGGACGTCAATTTTGTTTGGGAGCCACGTCGCACGACCGCGCAATTGTCAGTTAAAGCGACGCAGTGCCGAATCGCAAGAAACGCACTGGTCAGGAAGGGAGTAAATTCTTCCGGGGCTGAAGTGGTTAAATCCACAAGGGCTTTTTTTACCACTATTATTCCTTTATATTGGCTTTTAAAATTTACAAATGCAGCAATTTAGAATTTGAATGAAAGGTTTAACACTGGGAAACACTTTTTGAAAGATAAAAAGTGCATTTTATATAACGTATTAACTACCGTATTTATCGGCGTATAACACGCACCCCAAATTAAGAGGGAAGTTTCAGGATTTTTTTTTTTTTTAAATAAACCACTTTGATGCAAAATAATGGTCAGTAAGCATCAATGCAGCCTGATTAGTGCCCATCTGCAGCCTCAATGCAGTCTAATCTGTGCCCATCTGCAGCCTGATCTGTGCCCATCTCCCCCATCAATGCAGCTCACCATCTCTCATCTCTCGCAGGAAATAACCGAGCCGTCATCTCCTGTTTACTCAGCTCTCAATCTGCAGTCACATACACAGTCCCGCCATCGGCATTTGACCAGCTCCTGTCATAGACAGAACACTGGTCCAATGCCGGTGGCGGAGGCGGGACTGTGTGTGTGACGTGAGACCTGAGTGAGAGCCAAGTTAGAGCTGAGTGGAGAGGAGATGACAGCTCGGTGAATTCCGGCAGCACTTGTCCCCCTCCTTCCCCTCCGTGGTACGCTGTCGGCGTATAACACGCACCCGCGATTTCCCCCCTTTTTTCAGGGGAAAAAGTGAGCCGATAAATACGGTATATAGATCAGACCTGCTTTTTACTACTCCTGAACTCTACCTGCACTGACCCTGGCTTGTCCTTGGTGTAGCGCTCACCCACGTAGGAGCTGCTGGAATATTGCCCAGGTTCTTTCCCAAGTAGTGCAGAGGCAGTCAGGTACACAGCAACAGTCATTCCAATTGGCTCAATGCAACAGTCTAAGGGTATCTTTTTTTTTGGTTAATTTTTTCGTAACTTGGATAGGGACAGGGAGTTGTATGGGATAGTACAAAACTATATACTAACAAGAGGACACTCTCCACTATAGCTGAACTTCAGAAGCAAATATCTTCTGCCAGAATCAGAACAAAATCCACTATGAAAGATTAAAAGAACAGTTCTCCCACAATGACACTGAAAAGTGCTGACTGTGTGATTCTATCAGAAGAAATAGAAATAGAAACTATTTTTTTTTTGTAATCAGAATGGTTTTTATTGTGTCAAAAAAAAAGAAACAAAAAACAGATGTACAATATACCTGTAAACAGATATATCGTAATAACTTCAGGGTGTACAGCATTATATTAAGTTGTTGGCTATACTTATATCAGGTGTGTTCCGTCACTACTTTTAGTTCTGTATATTTCACTAGTGAGTTGGTAACAATGTACATGATACACTGGTATTCATAAACAAAAGGGGAACTGTGGTTGAACTAACTACCCTCCAACAGGCAGATGAAACTAACTGAAGCTTCTCATCACAACTAGGACCTTGTTGGGTTACAGCGGTCCCCGCCGCTGGACGACCACTAAGAAGGGAGGTATTAAGAAAACCATTGATCCCTAAATCCCTGAACTGGCTCAAGGCTTTGTATTATCGTGATATGGTACAAACAGTTGGCCAATATTTTTAAAGATCTAGAGGCTCACATTTGGAGCAGTCTATCGAGAACTAACTGAGAGGGTGCCAAACCCAGAGTGTCCAGCCTAGGTTGCCAAATTTTGTAGAACGTATTAACCGCATTTCTTTGTTGATACGTCAGCTTTTCTTTAATTAGAGTATTATTAACCCGTTCGATCCACTGTTTCGTTGTTGGGCTATGCGGTGATAGATATAGACGAGCCGCGCCCAGCAAGCATGTGACAGTGTGTAACGGAACAGTGGATTGATATATAGATGATATGGTATTGGTTGCGGTACTCCAATATCTGAATAGTTTGGGACAGCGCCACATCAGGTGTATAAGATCCCCGTTAGCCCCCCCACATCTGGGGCACAGAGGGGAATCCCTCCTGCCCCATCTGTGAAGCAGCATCGAGGTACGGTAGGTTCTGTGTAAAATGAAGAGTTGGGAGAGCCTATACGATGGAGACACCGAGACGATTGGCAGAGACTGTAAGCACAGTTCTCAGTCCTCGCTCCCAATCTCTCCTAGGTCCTGCTCCTACCTATGTCTACACGGAAGTTTTGCTGCATCCTGCGCTCTAGATGAGAGTGTGTTATATATTTGTGAGAACATACCTTTTTTATTCTGTGCGTTAAGTATGTAAGTTATTATCGGATGTTCTATGTGTCCCAACCTGGACAGTTGTGTCTGTGATTGCACAGCATGCCGGAGTTGGAGGTATCTATAAAAGTTATGTCTAGGTAGCCCGAACTCCTCCTGTAATTCAGTGAAGGATTTAAGGATGGTCTGTGAATAGAGTTGTGATATAAGCCTAATGCCCTTAGCCTCCCAGGACTGGAACCCCTCTAGTTTCTACAGTTCCGTGTAGCGGGGACTGTGTTTAATGAGGCCCCATAGTTTGAACATTAAGTTTATGGTAGGCTTCGATTTAGGGTATTAGGGGAGATCTGCCTCAAGATGTTAAAATTGCGGGGAGGCCCGATGTGACGTGGAATAGTATATTACAGATAGGGTCTGTCATATCAACTCCTCCCCATCCTCCCAGGTGCTGCAGCTGTGAGGCCAGGCAAAAGAGTCGCATGTTAGGGACTGCCATCCCCCCCTGGTCTTTACTGTACTGTAATATGGATAAGTTGATTCTAGCAAACTTTTTTTTCCAAAGGAGGCTTCTACAGATAGTGTTGATGCGTGTGAACCACTTACGTGGGATCCATTGTGGGGATTTATGTAGATAGAAACTATTTAACACATGCTTAGCAAACAGTCTCTCACAAACTAGAGGGGTTGGTTGTACCTCTGAGGAGAGGAACTACAGATCCCAGCAATCCAATAGTACACAGTCCCAAGAGCTGGAGCCTAAACAGTTAAGCCAGGGATCAAACTCTGTGAGAGCAGTCTCCACTTAGGACAACTACTGGCTACACTAATAAAGCTGCATTCACACCTGGGGGAGCATCTCGGAGCACTTTTCCGGCGTTTTTATGCGCAATTTTTGCTTCTTTTTGTGCGTTTGTATGCAGCGTTTTTGGACTTTGCCATTTTTTTATTAGCCAATAGAGAAAACTATTTTCTGTTGTATTATTTGTTGCTGAGCTTTTGCATTAGCTTTTAGTTCTTATTTTATTATTAATTTATTATAATGTTTTGTTAGGGTAAGGGGTTCTAGTTCAGTTTAGGTTAGGATTAGGATTAGGTGTTGGGGTTAGGGTTATTTATTATTATTTTTTTTTTATTTATTATTATTATATGAATATTTATACATTAATAAATAAATGTAAAATTAATACACAAATAAATAAAAATCATAAATAAAAATTCATTCAATTAAAAAAAAGAATTCAATCAAATAATACTAACAATAAATAAATAATCAACCCTTAACTTTAACCCTTACCCCTTAAAAAATAATAATAAATAACTAAACACCCCAACCCTAACACAAAATAAATTATTATTATTATTAATGTATTTTTTTGTTTGAGTCTGGGTGTTTAGTGTTATTGTAGTATTATTAGTATTATTAGCTGAGACAGTATAATTATTCATTTTGCCTTGCTTTACACCTATGTCCTAGAACAACCCAGATTGCTCTGGAATGCACGGAAGAGTAATCAAACCTGCAATGTGTGAAATACAGAACAGATCAAAATAATCACATGCAGCTCAACTGATTCCAGTGGAGCTAAGAGCTAAATTGGCGTAACCTAGCCCCTATCTAGGAGGGTGCAACACCACAATATGTCACTGCCTATTCCTTGCTTCTGATTTGCCTTACCATTGTTAACTCTGGCCTGAACCCTGACTATAATTCTGTCTTCATGAGTATACCTTATCTGCCCACCATCCAGTACCTGCTGATCATTTACCTGCTGTCTAGTCAGTGCCTGCTGATCAACTACCTGCTGCCTGGTTATTTCCTGCTAATTATTTATCTGCTGTCTAGCCAGTATCTGCTGACCAACAACCTGCTGTCTGGCCAGGGCCTGCTGATCATCTACCTGCTGCCCAGTGAAGAGCTTGCTTGCTGATAAACTACCTACTGTCCAGCCAGTGCCTAAGGATCTATTGCCTGCTACCCAGCCAGTTCCTGTCAGGCACTAGCTTGCCATCAGCCATCTCTGCTGTTTTCCTTTCTGCTCCCATGGACACACAGACAGCCTACTTGCATCAGCTGCTGGAAGAACAACCGCATAGCTCCCAACTGTCCCTGATTTTGAGGGACTGTTCCTGATTTGGAGCAATGTCCTTCTGTCCCTCATTTTAGTCTGATCTATATAGATGTATATAAAATGCACTTTTTATCTATCAAAAAGTGTTTTCCAGTGCTAAACTTTTCATCTGATTTCTAAATTGTTGCATTTGTAAATTCCAAATGCCAATATAGGAATAGTAGTGGTAAAAAAAAGCACTTGTGGGTTTAACCCATCTTGTTTTTTCTGTATAATTCTCCTTTAAGGGGGCGTTGCAAGGGGTGTGTCCTGTGCCTGCATACTTTTGCTGATAGGTGCCCCTCATATCCATCTCATAAAGTTGGGAGGTATGCAACCAGGCACTCAAATAAAAAGAAAAAATTGTGCGCTTGCATTAGATACTTAAATCTATATTCCTGTGTGATTGTCATAAATAGATGAATAAATGAATAAACACCATCAGAGTTAATAATAAATTAGAAGTAAATAAGAAAGTAGCTATGCTACACAGCAAATAGCGATATGTAAATCAAATACTAATATTAACCATTCCGTACAAATAAATATAAAAAACTTATGTGCAAAAAACAAGGTTATTCCACCCAAGTGCAAAGTCATAAGTGTGAAAGTTCAAAATTGCGTAATGAGTCGCAAAAAAACGCATATCCAAAGTTCATAAGTTGCATTCCTTAGTGTGTATAAAGGAATAAGGGGACGTGAAGGGACCTCCAACCACCAGTGGATCCAAAGGTTGATAACAGATGTATCCTTACCAGACGCGCTGGACCTCCTTTATAGCAAGGTCTTAGAAGCATACAGATTTAGCCCTCTGCAGGGACAGGAGATGACAGCTCCCCGAGGAGACCAATACTACTAAAGACCACTTACTGTCCTATATCAATGATTCACAACATATCTATTGCACTCATGCCACTCCGTGGTCTCAGGCCTTGAGCCAGAGTTGTAGGCCTTCCTCATCACATCAGGCTCCTCCAACATGTATGAGACACTGCCAGCTTGATCAAATCGGTCCATTATTCCCTGACCTCTTTAGTTACAGTGCTTTTTTTTCCCAAAAAATACTTTCTTTCCTCATTGTCTGTAAGCTATGAAGAGCGCAGTGTTTGGAAATTCCAAGATATTAACACTTTGAGATGCTAAAACCACCAGGATACACTGATCAGCAACTGCAGCTGCTGTTCAACATAAGCTTTCCAGCTTGTCCATTCAATGGTCAATAAAATGAAAAATGCTAAGCCCTCACCTCCAATTAAGTTGATTTAGTTTTTGCTGGTGACATAGGACTTTGGATGTACAGTATTTTTCTAAGCTCTGCTGAAGAAAAATGTACTCATTTTTAACTAATTTATTCTATTCTCTTAATTTACTCTATACTTTTGTAGCAACCTCCTAGATAGGTGCTAGGATTGGTGTAATATAGTTTTAGTTATCTTGCTTAAAAGGAGAATTGCTAGGGAAATTTACTTAGCTCTCTGCTTAAAGCGGAGTTCTGCCGAAAAAAAAAAATTAAAAGTCAGCAGCTACAAATACTGCAGTTGCTGACTTTTAAAATAATAGACACTTACCTGTCCTCACCCGAAGCCGAACTGTCCCTCGGCTCCCGGGTGCAGGCGCTGGCATCTTTGGTAAGGGAATCAGGAAGTGAAGCCTTACGGCTTCACAGCCTGGTCCCCTACTGACCTGACTGGTCCCTGCTGTCTTCTGGGACTTGTGTGTCTCCCAGAAGACAGCGGGAGGGACGGAGGAGGGGCCGAACATGGTGTAGATCGCCGCAGATTCTGCGGGGTTCTATCGCCAGAAGTGGGAGCAAATACCTGGATTAGACAGGTATGTGCTCCCCCCTGAAAGGTGCCAAATGTGACACCGGAGGGGGGGGGGAACCTGATAAGCGGAAGTTCCATTTTTGGGTGGAGAGAGAGCTGTGATTTATTAGTCTAGCCTGCTTAGTGTGCTCAGCTGCTGGTTAGGTCTGCCTCTGACCTCCTCTGTATCCAAGTAACCTAGGAAGGTTGTGGATGAATAGGTAAATGCTATGCAGAATATAGCATGAATATTAATGCAACTCCAGCCTATCCCAGGGAGGGTGGCCCTAGAGGTTCCCAGGCGAGGGTATTTATTCTTTGAAGGGGCTAAGCATGAGGTCTTTCCCAGGTTTAGATTGTACCAGCTGGGTGAAAGGCTGCTGCCTCCCCTGGCACCTGCTGCCATGTGGCCTCAGGTGGGCGATCTGAGGGCCTAAATTTAGAGAGAGTATGCTGCCATGTGGCAACAGGTGGGTGACCTGAGGGCCTGAAGTTAGTGAGAGTGACCTTGGTTCTCCAGAAAGCTGGCAGAAGGGGCTGTATATTTAAGATCTGGTCTGGTACTACTGGTATATAGTGTCACTTGGAAGTTGGAAGAAGGTTACCAGCTGCCCCTGGACATTTTGTGAGTAAAGACAACATAAAAGATGCTAGACTTATGCTCTTAACCACTTCTGTTATGCTATATAGTCAGCTAAGGGTCCAGTCAAGGGAACACTGGCAAGTGTTCTGAATAGCTTGTACAGCTATTGCTACTGCATAGGACTTTGCTCAGTTTCTGCTACTTTTGGACTGCCAAATACAGGAACAGTCTGCCGTAACTGGCTGGTGTCTTGAGGAGCTTTGCCCTGATACTACTACTACTAAGGGACTTTGCTCAATCCTAAACTACTTTATAGCTACTTCCAAGGAGAAGTCTTCTATCTGTGTTCAGCAAGGACTTCACCAGAGTTTAACCGAGAGTTCAGTATCCTACTAATTCTCCTTCTATCCAAGTTCTCCAAAAATACTGGCCAGTGAAGACGAGTGGAAGTGTGTGTGTGCACCTGGCTGTGTGAATCTACCTTGCACCTGGCTGTGTGAATCTACCTTGCACCTGGCTGAATGGCAAAAAGGGAGAAGACCTGGGCAAAATACCAGCGGCTCCTATGGGGCTAGCGCTACACTTTCTATATGTTTTTCTTCTTGTCTCAATACATCTAATATGCTGCTTGAGCTGGTCTCTATACAGCACCTATCCAGGTCAGAGTATCCTCATGCTATAGCTGAAATGAAGAAATGTGGGGTTAACATGGAATGTGACCTTTGGGCACTGGGATCTGCTTGTGGCACTTTCCAGACATTAGTGTACTGAGTTAGTTAGCCACAGGGTGCTTTCCAGATTCAGAGCCATGGTACAGCCTCTGGTGTTACCCAGTATCACTTTCCGAGCAAGCCCCTTGATATGGAAAAGACATCCAGGTATTGGCCTTCAGGCACTGAGCTCTGCATTGTAATCCTTTTCAAACTTCATGTATGGTGCCACTTAGCTGCAGATTTTTCCCCAGTTCTAGAGCAGCTTCTACCCAGTTGCAACTGAACCTCCTTTTTGTCAGTGACCCTCTGAGTGGGGCAAAGCTATCATATTATGTGTCCATCAGTTACCAAACTCTGCATTTTGGCATTTTCCAGGTCATTGGGTTCTGTGTCAGTTAGCTGTAGACTACTTTCCAAGCTCAGAACCGTGGTACAAACGTTTGTGATATTATATCTTGATAAGAAACCCTTACACAGTACATAAGACGCTGCCTTATGTCACACCTCCAACACGACCACTGCCTTGCTAAAGAAGCTGAGGGTAAAGGTGATGGACTGGCCAAGCATGTCTCCAGACCTAAACCCTACTGAGCATCTGTGGGGCATCCTCAAACGGAAGGTGGAAGAGCACAAGGTCCGTGATGTCCTCATGGAGGAGTGGAAGAGGACTCTAATGGCAACCTGTGAAGCTCTGGTGAACTCCATGCCCAAGAGAGTTAAGGCAGTGCTGGATAATAATGGTGGACACACAAAATATTGACACTTTGGGCCCAATTTGGACATTTTCACTTAGGGGTGTACCCAATTTTGTTGCCATTGGTTTAGACATTAATGGCTGTGTGTTGAGTTATTTTGAGGGGACAGAAAATTTACACTGTTATACAAGCTGTACACTCACTACTTTACATTGTAGCAAAATGTCATTTATTCAGTGTTGTCACATGAAAATATATAATAAAATATTTACAAAAATGTGAACAGTTTACTCACTTTTGTGAGATATTGTATGTTAAAATCTGAATTTTATGATAGACATGACTGTTAACACCCAGGGAAGTATATATTTTCTGAAAACAAACACCTGGAGGATAAAATGGTGGTAGTTTTTTATGTTACACGATATTTGAGGATTTATTCAGCAAAAGCATATTTTCAGGGGAAAAAAACACTAAAATGAATTTTAGTGCAAATGCAATATTATATCCATTTTTTTTTTGGTAAAATATAAAAGATGGAGTTGCACTGAGCAAATAGATACCCAGCATGTTAGTTGCCCGTAGAGTCGTAAATAACTATGGTACCCAAAATTCTCCATAGGCAACTTTTTAAAGCCTTTGCACCTCAGCATTTAGAGTTAACCATATGGCCCTAGAAATATTGCTCTCACTCTGATGTTTGTGACAATTCCTCACATGGTGCAATTTATGATGCATACATGTGTTTGCACTATGCTACAGTTTTTATATGGACCTGGACAGCTCAGGAACGGCTGCGGGTGCTGCCGGCGAGGGATGTCCCATTCAGATCACCCTTCAAGCGATCGTATGGCTCAGTAGATTGCAGGTGCAATATTTTCAAGGGTCCTGTAGGAACAAATAATAAATGCACTTATTCTGCAAAAATGTATGCATGTATTATTTTTCCTAGCCTTTAACCACTTGCCGACCAGCCGCCGTCATTATACTGTGGCAGGTCGGCACAAGCCGTTGTAGCTATACGTCGGCTCCTTTAAGCGAGATAGCAGGCGCGCACGTGCCCGCTGCACTGCGGGGGTGCCGATGCTTGTGGCCGATGGTCGCAATGACCGCTGGCCATGTGTGATGACGGGCACGGGAGGCAGAACAGGGACGTATGTGTGTAAACACACAAATCCCTGTTCTGTTCTGTGAGGAGAGACAGATCGTGAGTTCCTAATAGCTGGAAACCACGATCTGTCATTCCCTCTAGGTCAGTCCCCTCCCCCTACAGTTAGAAACACTTACTAGGGAACACAGTTAACCCCTTGATCGCCCCCTAGTGTTAACCCCTTCTCTGCCAGTGAAATTTTTACAGTAATCAGTGAATTTTTATAGCATTGATCGCTATATAAATGCCAATGGTCCCAAAAATGTGTCAAAAGCATCCGATGTGTCCGCCATAATGTCACAGTCCCGATGAAAAACGCAGATCGCTGCCATTACTAGTAAAAAAAAAAAAAATAATAAAAATGCCATAAATCTATTCCCTATTTTGTAGATGCTATAACTTTTGCCCAAACCAATCAATATACGCTTATTGCAATTTTTTTTTTTTTACCAAAAATATGTAGAAGAATACACATCGGCCTAAACTGAGAAAAAATTGCTTTAAAAAAAAATGGGGATCTTTATTATAGCAAAAAGTACAAAATATTGTGTTTTTTTTCAAAATTGTTGCTTTTTTTGTTTATAGCGCAAAAAATAAAAACCGAAGAGATGATCAAATACCACCAAAAGAAAGCTCTATTTGTGGGAAAAAAGGACATTAATTTTGTTGGGGTGCAGCGTTGTGAAGGAATGTGATGTAGATAATAATAATAGTAATCTGAAAATGTCTATTTTCTTATGTGTATACATATTTTTCTCCTTACTCATTATATAAGTATACAGGTTTGCTCTGTTCCTATATTTTCTCAAGATGGCGGGTACCCCCTACATCCCACACATCAGAAGAACGCGGAACAAGATAAAACCAAAGATCAGCCAGACCTTGTTATGAACATTCTCCATCTTCTTTATCTTCTTAACCAATGAGATGTACCTATTAGACTAACATAGCAATGACGTATTTGTGTGTATAAAACATTAACACCGCCTTGAATAAATTAGAAGTGTAACAGTAATGCTGCTGACCGTGTCTCAGAGTGTTTACTTTTATATGCATGCATATCAACACTTTTCAAATTAGAGACAGCAGCAGATAACCTTGGGCTCGATTGGAGCTCTTAATCATTTCCATAACAGATGGTGCCGAAACCCGGGACCTCAGGCTACAGTCGAAGTTATACCGCGATAAGCATTTGGGCGTTAATTGATTGATGAGAGTGGGGTCTTTGCGCAGCCCTAACAGTACCGGTGAGTTTGATTTATATTCTTACCACTGTACGACTCTCTTATCTTTCGGTTGACGGCTGGATTCTGTCGGTATGCTGAGACTGTCTTAGAGGCAGGTATTTCCTCGCCTGAGGTTGTTTTAACGAACCTGCCAATGGGTTTCTGCTGATTGTATTTTTTGTTCACTGTCTGCCATTCTCTGGGCTGCGAAACTCAGCAGTCTAAAAGTGCTACATGTGTGATTGTGGCAGTCGGTTATAGGACGGGTTACTCAAGGATTTGTCGGATCTTTAAAAAGAAATCTCAGCTGCTACCGTTGCAGTCTGAAAGCATTACAGATGTGTCACCCCCAGATGTGCTGTCGGCCTCTGGGAGGTAACTGTAATGAATGACGGCCTATAACTGGATTGTGAAGAGGGTGGTCTGCCCTTGTGGTTATCTTAGCCTGCTGAAATTTTGCAGTTCGAAGAGTGGCAGGTGTAATGTCCTGTCGTGATTGTATTTGTGATTTACTGTTTGCTAAGTTGCTCCCTATTACCCCTGATGTGTTTGTTCTTGTTCTGAGATTAACCGTACATTAGTCTTATGTGCCCCCACCGAAGGAATTTTTGATAAGAACGCTGAGAAAAATATTAACTCCTTGGTTGTATGTATTCCCCTCTCAAGCCGTTAGCCGAGAAACAGAAAGTGATATTGTAAAGAAGGAGAGAAGAAGATGTTGAAATAGTTAACAAAGTTGAAAGAAGTGGCAAAAGTTATGTTGCTGAAGAGACAGGGAGAAAAATCCTGTGTGATAAAGAAAATTGGATAAAGGAAGTTAAGAAAGATGGCGATTGTATTATGTATGTGTATCACAGAGCTTATGATATGTTGGAACTTTAAACAAAGGAGGGGAGGGACAGCACTGCCCTCCGTCTAACAACCACTCCTTTCTCACCACCCAAGCACAACCCACTGTGACAACTCAGCCCGGCGGCCATCTTAGTGCACCCATGCCTTCACTTTCTACCCAGTCCAGTGCACTTCCTGCCGGCGGCCATCTTGGTACACCCAGTAAGCTTAAACAGCCTGTACCCAGCCCTCCCTGTTTTAAACCAAGATGGTTCATACCACACACCTGTCTTCCCCAATACGGGAGCATCACATTCCCAGGCCGGATATGTTAATGATGAAGAAGCGTCTGAGTGGGAAGCCCAACAGCAGGCAGCAAGGCCACCCACTGATTTAATCCCCAATCCGGCTCCGGACTCACAGTTCCGAGAGGATCTCAAACACATGCTGGCAACCGTAAAGAACAGTGCCCCTTGCCAGCCCCTGCCCCAACAACAGTCTCGGTTACCAGAAGGGGCACCAGTGATGTATGTCGCTTTTACTCTATCACAAGCAGCGGCCTTAGTGACAAGTCTGCCTGACCCAGAGAAGCAGCCAATTCCCTTCTACCACAGGATAGTGCAGATACAAGAAACTTACTCAGCTGCCTGGAGAGACTTGATCAGCCTATGCCAAATCAAAGCAGGATATGTCTTTTGGCCAGTCATGCAGATGGCCTTCAATGATGCCTGCCTGACAAGTGCCACTTCCTACACCTCAGGCGTGGAGTTCTGTGCACAACTCCACGACTGGGCAAAGGAGAAGTTGACGGATCAGAAGACCACAATCCAAGATATTACCCAAGATAAAGGGGAGTCTGTGAAGAAGTATCATGCTAGACTCATAAAGGCACACACACACATGTTATCAACTGCTTTTGTTTCAGGGCTCAGAGAGGATATCAGAAAAGGCCTGATGGTGGCCCGCCCTGAATACCGTTCAATGAAAATGTCTGATTTATTGTTGGTGGCCAGAGGTATAGAAAATCAAAAAGATAAAAAACCAACGCCCCTCATGGTAACCCATGACGAAGATCCCACCTACACTAGTCCACCACCACTGCCCAATACCAGGGAAAGGATCACCTGTTACAACTGTGGGAAACGGGGTCACTTCAGAAAAGAATGCAGAGCCCCAAGATGTCCCAGACCAAAAACCTACCACTTTCCTCATTGACAGGGGTGCAGCCAAAAGTGTGTTGAGGGCGGTGAACCTGCCTAATAATTCTTTCCTTTCCACTTCCTGATTTGCTTGCCAGATTTGTGGTGTCCTCTACATGTCCCTTGAATCTACTAGGAGCTGATGTGTTGTCCAGACTACAGGCCTCAATCAGGACACGCCTGAAGGGGGGATGAAGTTACATACTCCCCTATCTTTAGAAGACTCATCTGCCTTGTGTTCTCTGCCTCTCCTGATGACACTTAATGAAGCAAAAAACTTCAAGTTCAATACTGCAGGAAGTACTTGACAGAATCCCTGCGTGCCTATGGTCCACAGGACCGGAAGACAACGGTCTCTTAAAGGTGCCACTAGTTTCAGTCAAGCTAAAAGAGGGCGCTTCATTGCCCCGGAAACCACAATAACCCCAAGAAGAGAATCCTAAAAAGAGAACCAGGTACCTACTGTGGATGCCTTTGACTGCAAAATACCTCACAGAGGTGGACCTTACAAACGTTTTCTTCAGTGTCCACCCTCACCCCTCCTGCTGGTACCTTTTCGCATTCATCCACGGAAAGAAACGGCAACATACCTAAACAGTTGTGCCACAAGGGGCACAGAACTTTCCAAGCCAGTTTGCAAAAGCTATGGCTATCATCCTTGACACATGACAAGAGGAACACCCGGAAGTGATTCTCTTCCAACGTGTTGATGACCTTCTCCTTTTGTGCAGCTGACTTACCCCCTGTTGAAGTCACCTCAGAAAGCCTGTTGTGCTATCTTGCCAACCAGGGCTGCAGAACCTCAAAGCCCAAATTGCAGTGGTGCTCAACACCTGTCATTTTCCTTGGACACTGTTTGTCCCATGGGACACGACACCCCACTGAAGACAGGGTGCAAGTAATCTCTGACATCCCACTGCCACAAGGTCAGAAATCCCTTCATGCCTTCCTTGGACTAATTTCCGAGTGCAGAGCATGGATTCCAGAAGCCTTCCTACTGATGCTCTGCAATCAGACCCTTCCAGATGTCTCCTGAAGAAATATCTAAAGTTTGAAGCCTTTAAGTGCGCCACCCCCGGCGCTAGGGCTCCCAGACTACGACAAAACACTCAAGCTCTTTGTATCCGAACGTCTGGGACATGCTGCAGGTGTACTCACCCAATCACACGGCATCAGCCTACACCCCGTAGGATATTATTCCCGTCGGCTGGATGCGGTAGCAAGAGGAGGCCTATTGTGTCTGCGAGCTGGATTTGCTACCCAAGCCTTGCTTGACAAAACTTTGAACTTGGTCCTCGGACACTGCCTCGTTCTGCTTGCTCCCCATGACGTTGTTGCCATATTCAACCAAGATCCAGCCGAAACACTTGTCCACTACCAGACACTTGAGACTCCTGTGTTCCCTCCTACTGGACAGCATTACTCTATTAAGTTGTCAAACACTGAACCCTACCACCCTTCTTCCACTTCTCGAGGGGGGAAAGGAGGAGGAGGAGTAGAGTCTTGACTTGTCACCCCATGACCACACAGGACACGCGGTCACCACTGAAAACACTGTTCTACAAGCTGAAGCCTTACCACCGGTGATGTCTGCACAGGAGGCAGAGGCTGCAGGAACACCTGTGAAAAATTGATGCCTTGCTTCTCCCAACCCAAGTGACTATTCTGAGTAAAGCACACGACAAAATGAACTCAAAGGAAGCTCGAGACAATCATCTAGCCAATTCAGCTGCCAAACAGACAGCTGGTGGTCCACGGGAAGTGGACAGCAGGGTGGTAGAAGAAGACCACCCCATGCTTACCTTACAGACTTTCCCAGTGGACAGAGTTTATCTAAAAGAACTACAGGAAACAACAAGTCCGGATAAGAAGGAAAGCTGGAAACGGAGAGGAGCAACTCTCAGAAATGGACTATTCAAGTGCAACAAGAAGCCTTGTCTACCCAGGAGTATGTACCCAGCCGTGGTGCAATGGGCACATGGAGCTGCCCACTTGACAAAGACTTTTATGAACTCTCTTATCAACAAGTGTTGCACCAAGAGTTACTCCACTGACCGACAGCTTCTGCAGATCATGCATTATCTGCACCAATGTAACCCAGGATGCACAGAAGAAGCACAGAAGAAGCACAGAAGAAGCACCTGGCAAAAGCCCTATACCCCATTCCAGAGGATGCAAATTGATCATTCTCAAGTGCCAAGAAGTGGCAGATTCGAATACGCCCTAGTGGAAGTGGTCATGACTGCCAGGACCACAGCTAAGAAACTACTGAGTGAGATAGTATGTAGATTTGGGGTCCCAGAGGTGATATTGAGAGATCAGGGACCAGCCCTAACAACAACCCTTACTAAAGAGATTTGGGCAGCACTGGGGGTTCAGTTGGCACTACACATCCCATACCACCCTCAAAGTAGCGGGAAGGTAGAAAGGATGAATGGGACACTAAAAACAGGATGTTAAAGATGGCCCAAGAGACTAACATGAGTTGGCCAGACAGTTAGCCCATTGCCCTGTTCAGTGTCAGACACACCCCCGGGGGAAACATGCCCTATCCCCTTATGAAATTTTGTTTGGTTCAGTTCCCAGACTTGGTTGTTACTTTCCACAACAGTTACAGTTACAGTCTGATGTGTTGACTAATTATGTAACCACATTATCACGAGAATTAACCTGAATGCATGTCCAGGTGTTTTCTTCCATTCCAGATCCTGAATTAGATACAGGAACACACCAACTACTGTCTGGAGATCCTTGAGCCAAGTTATGATGGTCCATTCCAAGTTTTGCTGACCACAGCCACCTCTGTCAAGTTGGCCAGGAAGAACACCTGAATGCACGCTTATCACTGCAGGAGAGCGTGTTTTCGGGTGCTGCATATCCTTTTTCTGTTTGATCTAGGGGGGAGGGGCCCAGGGGGTGGCCATCACAAAAATGATAACATAATTACGTTTTGGTGTAACTCTTCAGGTACACATGTGACCACCTTTACCTTAGATTACTGTGACATAGTACCTTGTCCGTTTGACCCTTCATGGTGATGCCATTGGTACAGTGATATCCCTGATGGTAAGGACATATATGCCACACAGACAGTTACTGGGGACAGAGTTGTGGTTTCTGTGGGGGCCAGTGGGTTGGAACACAGGGCCACACTGGGCGACCACAGAGTGCATTAGACAAAAAAGATGAAAATAGAAAGCCCCCATATCCTAACCAAAGATACCCCTGATACATGCACTGACCCAGCACACAGTCAGAGGAGGAAGCGAGCAGCTCTCTCCGGAAGCTTTTGATCCTCATGTATACATACATGTCATAGGGGTTACAAGGGGGGTCCCTGATGAGTTTAAAGCCAGGGATCTGGTAAAAGCTGGTTTTGAGTCTTTGATCCCCATAACAACTGTCAGCAAGAATGTAGATTGGATTAACTACATGTCATGGTTATGCAATAGAGTTTGTCGATCAGCATACCTGTCTCCATGTGTTCATCTCTAGAGACCAGCTGACCCTCACCTGACTGCTTTTGTAACCTCTCCTCTAAGCATGGCCCCACCCCAGGCCCTATCAGGGAACCCTATATTAACCTGTGCACTGCAAGCCAGCAGTGCTGATCAACCACTGTGTGTTAGCCTCTGTGTGTACTTGCTATGTTTCCTACATCTGATTTCTGTTACCGACTTTGGCCTGTTCCCGGCCATCCCTGTTTGCCTGTGACCCTGATGTTCCAGCCAGCTCCCTCCTTCCTCTTCTCCTGTAGTCTACCGTGAGCGTGAGCTGTGAGACCCTGGGGGCCGCGACCTGGAGCCAGACTGCAGCGCAGTCCATCCTCACCACTAGAGGCTCTGGTGAACACCTGCTGGCTCTTAGACTCCGCGCCCTGGGGAATCTATGCTCTAGCTCCCAGTGGGATCTGTGTCAGTGATCCAGTAGACCTGCTTCCTGAACCTCCCAGGGTTCAATCCGCAGCAGTCACCCGTAGGGTCCACTACCTTGCGGTGCACTCCTGATCCCAACGGTGTGCATCTGTCACCCAGCCTCTAGGTGACCTGACACTACACATATTATAACCAACAGAGATTTGTAAATTACACTAAAAATGCCCTCCAGGGAATTGCTGACCAGTTAGCCCCCACTTCCTACATGACATTCTAGGACCGGATGGCCTTAGACATGGTGCTAGCTGGGAAAGGAGGTGTTTTGTAAAATCATAGGAAAAAACGGGAACCTGTTGTACATACATTCCTGATAATATTGGCCCAAATGGTAAGGTTACTCTAGCTATAAAGAAATTAGAAGATCTGTCACTGGAGTTGAAGAAGAACTCAGGTATCACAGACCCATGGGATCAATACTTTAGCTGGATGAGTGGGTGGCAGAAGGTGCTCGTCCAGACACGGGTAACGGTATTAATAATCCTGGTTCATTTAGCCCTGACTGTATGCTGTATTCTACCTTTCGTAAAGAAGTTAATGAGCAAGAAGAAGAGGACCTCCTTATGATGGAAGATGACAAACCCTTCACTCCCCTACAGTCACTCCCTGTCCATAATCTCATAATCCTATAGGGTTATAGGGATAGATAGCGCCTGACTGCACCTCTCCAGCTGTATCGAGGAGGGAAGTGAACAGTTGCTGCCCAATTCTATATACAGCCTAAAAGAGTTGCTGAGGAGAAGGGCCAGGCCAAAGTGGGACCTTTAGTATTAGGGACAGAAAAGAGAAAATAGTCATTTTAGGGGGGATTGTGAAGGAATGTGATGTAGATAATAATAATAGTAATCTGAAAATGTCTATTTTCTTATGTGTATACATATTTTTCTCCTTACTCATTATATAAGTATACAGGTTTGCTCTGTTCCTATATTTTCTCAAGATGGCGGGTACCCCCTACATCCCACACATCAGAAGAACGCGGAACAAGATAAAACCAAAGATCAGCCAGACCTCGTTATGAACATTCTCCATCTTCTTTATCTTCTTAACCAATGAGATGTACCTATTAGACTAACATAGCAATGACGTATTTGTGTGTATAAAACATTAACACCGCCTTGAATAAATTAGAAGTGTAACAGTAATGCTGCTGAGCGTGTCTCAGAGTGTTTACTTTTATATGCATGCATATCAACACTTTTCAAATTAGAGACAGCAGCAGATAACCTTGGGCTCGATTGGAGCTCTTAATCATTTCCATAACAGCGTTGCACGACCGCGCAATTGTCAGTTAAAGCGACGTCGTGCCAAATCGCAAAAAATGGCCTGGTCATTCAGCAGCCAAATCTTCCGGAGGCTGAAGTGGTTAAATTAAACCAGTGATTACTGTCTGATTTGTGAAAAAATGGGAAAGGGAATATTCTTCATAATCATAACAACAAATTATTTCTCCTTCTGCTCTGATGTGCAGGCCCACATTGTAAACATTTGATGTTGTCTGCCCTCTGCTGCATTGTTAGTTTCCTTACCAGGGCCTTAATTACTTAGGGACCGCCCCACGTACATATACTGCGGCAGGGCAGCCCTTAAGTGCAAAATCACGTTCCTGTACGTGATTCTACTCCTCGGCTCTGCTGCGCGCGTGCTGCGTGAACACTGTGATTGGGCATAGCGGGAGTCAATCAGCAGATACCGCCAACCACCCGCGATCATTCACAGGAGAGGCAGAATGGCAGTCTGCCCATGTAAACAAGGCAGACCGCCATTCTGTGAGGGAGGAAAATGGAGATCTTGTGTTTCTGCTAAGCAGAAACACAGACCTCTGTTTTCCTCCAGTCACAGCGTTTACCCCACAGTTAGCAAGCACTCCCTAGGAGCACACTTAATCCTTTGATTGCCCCTGATGTTAACCCCTTCCCTGTCAGTATCATTTATACAGTGACAGTGCTTTTTTTTTTTAGCACTGATCACTGTATTGGTGTCACTGGTCCCCAAAAAGTGTCACTGAGTGTCAGATTTGTCCGCCACAATGTCGCAGTCCCGCTAAAAATTGTTGATTGCCGCCATTACTAGTAAAAACAATACAAAAAATAAAAAGTCCAAAAATCTATCCCATAGTTTGTAGACGCTATAACTTTTGCGCAAAGTAATCAATATACGCTTATTGGGACTTTTTACCAAAAATATGTTGCAGAATACATATTGGCCTAAATTGATGAAGAAATTTGATTTTTTAAATTTTTCTTTCAATATTTTTATTGTTATGAAAGTATAATACAGCAACAAGTTTCATATAAAAGTTCAACAGAAGAAGTCGACAACATCATACAACAAGATACACGCTGAGCATATATATGGGAGAGAGATTGGAAGAGTGGGGAGGGAATTAAGCTAAACAGGTAGGGAGGATTATAAGCCTGGGAACAAAGTTATGCCTTATTATACGCGGAATAAAGAGATGTTTTAGGACTTACACTCAGAATTTTACACCACGAAAACCGATGATCAATCACCTGAACCTTAATAGTAATCATGTCCTTGTCAATATCACTATAGAGGACTCGGAAGTGTGGGCTTCCCCGGCCCTCCAGGCTGAATTCTCCAGATGTGATCCCAGTAGTGGATGGACTGGGAAGCGTGCCACAAAATACAACCTCCAACTCCTAGGTATGCAAACTTATACCTGTAATGCTCGCCAATGTAACCTATGTGGAAATTGAGAATAGATTTTTTACATTTTTTTTATTGGATATGTTTTAGCCCTGATTCACACTGAGCCGCGGGAAGTTCAGCTGAACTCGCTCGATTTGACTCCCACATGTCACAGAGGGTGGGGACCAGGACTTTATGGAAGGAGACAATCCGCCCACATCCCTATATTCATATACAATCGAAAGTTTTCCTCTTAAATGGGATTTTAAGGGGCGGAAGTCTCAAATAATGTATCAACGAGTATAAAAAATATTTGTTTTTATTATATCAAAAAGTTAAAAATATGACACATATTGTATGAAAGACAACAGTGGGAACAAAATGGATGCCACAGTTTACAAATAATAGTAATACAACAAAAGATATACAAAACAGATCGACAGAACTGCACTTAACCTACAAAACGCTGTTTCAGCAAAACAGGAGCTAAATGACAGTGCAGGCCCGACGCCTTTCGAGGTTTTTATAATGATTACGACCTCTTCTTCAGGGGCTGGAGGTGAGATGTATATCATTCATAAAGAACAGCATCACATGGCATCCGATTAAGAAGGGGGAAGGGAAGCGCCTGTTAGCCACAGGGGTCCAGACCCGAATATCAGTGCCGCCACCACAAGACCAAAATCGTCAGCAGAACACGACCGGACACAAAGGGCGTCACGTCCGTCAGCTGAATAATGAATGATCTAGTCGGCTATTGGGCGCATGAGGACTGAAAATATCTCTATTCAGACTCCGAGAATGGTTATCCATGAACAGACACCATACCAGATATAAAGGATAAATGAGAGGTGTTACGGACTAGTAGTGCATAGTAGGTGGTTAGTCCCTGTGCTGGCTCACAAGGGGATGTTGTCTATGATGGCTGTTGGCTGGCAGAGGCCACAATACAGGAGGAGAAAGTAATGAAGCGCCTATGTTCAGCGGCTTAAGAGATCCTGGCAGCTACACATTCGGTCCGGCGTCTGGTTAGCCCGGTGGCTAACAGGCTCTTCCCTTCCCCCTCCTTAATCGGATGCCTGCACTGTCAATTAGCTCCTGTTTTGCTGAAACAGCGTTTTGTGGGTTAAGTGCAGTTCTGTCGATCTGTTTTGTATATCTTTTGTTGTATTACTATTATTTGTAAACTGTGGCATCCATTTTGTTCCCACTGTTGTCTTTCATACAATATGTGTCATATTTTTAACTTTTTGATATAATAAAAACAAGAATTTTTTATACTCTTTGATACATTATTTGAGACTTCCGCCCCTTAAAATCCCATTTAAGAGGAAAACTTTCGATTGTATATGACTCCCACATGTCAGTCCTGATTGCAGCGGCGATTTCACAGACATCTGTGCGGGTTTCTGCACAGATGTCAATGGAACCCCCCCCAAATCGCAAAAACTAGTACAGAAACTACTTTTTAAAATCGGTGCAATTAGGACGCTGCCATTGCAGACAATTGCAACCGATTTGACATGCAAACTGCACCCGTGTGAACCAGGGCTTATAGCAAAAAGTAAAAAATATTGTTTTTTTTTTTTTTTTCCTAAATTGTCAGTCTTTTTTTGTTTATAGACACAGAGATGATCAAATACAACCAAAAGAAAGCTCTATTTGTGGGGAAAAAAGAACATCAATTTTATTTGGGTACAGTGTCGCACGACCGCACAATTGTCAGTTAAAGCAACGCAGTGCAGTATTGCAAAAAATGGCCTGGTCATGAAGCGGGTAAAACCTCCTGGAGCTGAAATGGTTAATTATAAATCCTTCTGGCCTAGACATTCAGTATTAGTAACAATTTTTTTAAAGGGAATATAGAACCATTTTCATCAGTTGCTGTCTATGGTGTTTATGGTCTAATGAAGCTTTTTCCAACCATTCAACACAGAGGAACCCTTGAAATAACTTTTTGGCCTCAGGGAACCCCTACTAAAAATGTCTATACCTACAACTAATGATACATTAGCATGATACATACCTCCCAACATTTTAAAATAGGAATGAGGGACACCTACTAACAAATGTATGTAGGCATAGGACACACCCCCTGCCACAATCCCTTAAAGGAGAATTAACAAAAAAAAGGTTAATTAAATCCACAAGTGCTTTTTTTTACCACTACTATTCCTTTATATTGGCTTTTAAAATGTACAAGTGCAGCAATTTAGAAATTGGATAAAGGTTTAGCACTGGGGAAAAATTTTGAAAGATAAAAAGTGCATTTTATATACAACTATATAGATCAGACCAAAATAAGGGACAAATGAGGAAGGGAAAGGGACAGAGGGACATTGCTCCAAATCAGGGACAGTCCCTCGAAATCAGGGACAGTTAGGCGCTATGCATTAGTGTGATTGTCAGTGGGAAGAATGTCCCTTATACTTGCGGTCATTATGAATAATCAGTAGCTAAAAAGATCAACAGTGTCAGTGGGAACTTATCTGAGAGGCAGCAATTGCTCATTGTTTAAGGAGCCCCTAGCAATCACTGGAAGAACCCTGGTTGAGAAACCCTGGACTAATGTCTTCACAGCTGTAAGTATACACAGTAGGTCTAAGTAAGCTAATAGTGTATTCATTAATTTCTGTGAGGAAACTAGAGGAGATAGATAAAAACATACTGCTCCTGTACAGCACAGGCAAACACAGAAGTGATAGAGTTCCTGCATTTAAAGTACCTGAGGGTCCACAAACATATTAAAAATGAATCTCACTCTGGTACTCTAATGCATCATGTGAGACAAAACTGACTATGGCACAGGGAAAAGATATCCCCATGTGTTTTTGTGAATACATGACTATTTAAAATGTATAGCTTCAATTCTTCCTGCATTGCCTAAAATGGAAAAAAACAATTTTTGCAGATTTCCATCAAAAGGTGTGTGCACTTTTTTTTTACAATATTTAAACTACAAACAGTATAAAAGTCCACAGATTAAAAGTCATATGTCAGTGTTGAAATCTTTTTATTCAGCCAATATTTGCCATTGGACTTGTTTGCCCCCAGATAGGGAGGGTAATAGTGGGAGGTATTGGCTCTTTCCATGTCTGTCATTACTATAAAAATGGATCAATTTCCCAGACTCATTGAAGGTGACGTGTCCCAACATGCAGCTTCTCCTAGTGTCCATCTGCCTGGCCATCTGCAGCTCAACACTGGTATCAGCCACAGATCCGTAAGACAATTACTATGGCAATTAATCTTTGCTATTTTAAAGCAAAACTTTAGGGATCTATTTTTAAAGCAGTAAATGTGACATGCAGCAATCCGTAAGTGTAGGTAAATCCGGTGCACGTGTTTTCAGTTACAATGATTACCCTGTAGTAAATGTAAATGGCGCATGCGCTGCTTTATAAATATGCCCTATAGTCTTTATTAACTGTTTATGTTGTGTGTGTATGTGTGTGTGTATATATATATATATATATATATATATATATAGTTCCAAGGATAGCCACGGCTGTTAATAAAGCACATACAAATAATGTATATATTCTGTATGCGTGTCTATGTGTGTGTGTGTGTGTATATATATATATATATATATATATATATATATAAATACAGACACGCATACAGAATATATACAATATTTTTATGTGCTTTATTAACAGGGAAAGGCCTATGGTAATGCAATGAAGTACTGCAATAAACCATAAACAAACAAGGCCAAAAAGCACAGTGTGAGAAACAGGCATAGATTAATGGCAACTGTAGGGCCTCTCTGGAATGCAGAAGTCCTATCTAATAGTATTGAAGGCCCTACCTAAACATATGGCCAGTGTAGTTATAAGTCTACCAGGGTTGGAGCCTTTGGGTTTCACATCAGAGTGTTCAACCCCCAACTAGGAGTATTTGTAATTAGCCCGTGGTTCGAGTCAAACGTAAGTTCGACGCGAATATCAGGTGTTCGCCCGTTCGCCGAATTCCGAACATTGTGGGGCGTTCGTGGAAAACTTGAGCACCGCTGAACGCCCATAATGCACTGCGTGATCACAGTGCATTGATGTCACATGATTGGCCAAAGCATGCACCTGACCTGCATGCTTTAGCCAATCACAGCTTAGTAGCATGCAGGCAGTATATTTGATTTATATATATATATATATATATATATATATATATATATATATATATATATATACACAAAGCGTAGTACTACTACTCTGCATTTAGTGTAGTATAAATATTCAGTGTAGAATCTATATTCAGGCAGTGTAGTATATATAATATAGTTTATTGAAGTGGTTAAGGGGAACCCTGCACCAATTTTTATTTTTAAAATGGCGTGGGGGTCCGCCCAAAATCCATACCATGCCCTTCAGGTCTGGTATGGATTTTAAGGGGAACCCCGTGCCAAAATGTTAAAAAAAATGGCGTGGGGTTCCCCCCAAAATCCATACCAGGCCCTTCATCTGATAATGATGTGAATATACAGTATAAAATTTCCTGTAATATATTGCTCAGCACTTTTCTTCTGTATTGATAAGGCAAACGTAGATATAAAGCACTTTATCTAAATTCAGTTTGATGCTTAGGCTGACGAAAAACCGACTGCTTTTACTTGTCTCCATTACATAATAAAATGTAAAAATAAAAACTGACATTATAAACTTGGACAAATATTGGTAGTTTAAATAGCCCACCAGCTAGTTATGTTTCTAATTCTGTGATTGGCCTTTCTGTCTACTTACAGCCACTATGTGATATTTATACCTCAAACGTTAGAGGAGGGATCTCAGGAGAAAGCTTGCGTCACCATTCAAGGTCTAGAAAATGGGCTTCATCTTAAATTAGAACTGCGGGAAGGTGATCACATCCATGAAATAGCCGAGCAAGATATAAAAACAGCTGAGTTTAGCCACTGCTACTCTTTCCTGGTAAGTAGAAATATAATAGTAATGGACATTAACTACTCTAATAAACTCTAAAGCACATTGTTTAGTGTGTGTGTACCTGGTAAAGTTACTAAACCACAATAGTTTATCGCCCAACTAAGTAAACAACTTTTTTTAACTTTGGTTAGTTATGGATGGAATATGCATAGTTACATTTATCCAAGCTGGACCAATGCAACTATGTAAAAGTATACCATGCCTGGAATTCTGCTTTAAGGGCAAAATGATTTTGTGCCCGCCACCAGTTTGCATCCGATTCCATGACCAGACTGCATTACTCTCTTTGCTTTGCTATTCAAATATCACTCGTGATATATTGTATATATTGCATGGAAACTGGTGGCGGGCACAAAATCATTTTGCCCTTAAAGTGGAAGTCCAGTCAAAACTGAAATTTTTTCTTTTAATTATATGTAAAATATCTTTATTTTTGACATTATTCATTTTTTGTGTAGCCGAGAAAGTCTAATCAAAGCCAGACAATCAGCTTCTTCCTGTTCTTCAGGGACAACGGTATTTCTGAATTCTGCCTCTCACTTCCTGAAAACGTTGTCCTTCACTTCTACACAGGCATGCCTACTGTTCATTCTACCGCCCCCTCTTGCCAGAGCCCCGCCCACATCTCTCCTATGCTTTTTAGACAGGCATGCCTAGACCTGCCCAGCCCCGCCCCACCCCCATCCTTTCTCTCCTTCTTAGATCTCCTCCTGTCTTCATAGCCTTGTTTTGGATAGCAGTTTCTCTTGAGAGAGAGAGAGGGGGGAAGGGCAGGCTGTGAAAGTATGTTATGTTTGTTAGAAACTGTAATATAGATTACAATGCAACATGCTACAGATTTTCTACAGTGTACTGTACTGTACTGTTTCTGCATGGAACTGTGTACATGGTGTGGCACACGCCCAGCTTTGGGAGCTACACGTGAGTAATGCGTTAAAGGCTCCGTTTCCACTAGTGAGACTTGTCATGTGACTTTGGACACATAAAGTCACATGACAAGTCACACTCCATTGATTTCAAAGGCAAACGTTCCCATCTATGCAACTTTGAAAAGGTACCTGAACTACCTAAGGCTAGAGTGCGACTTTGGAGTGTGACTTTGATGCAACTTTGAGTGCAGCTTTGATCCAACTTTACACTCGCTGGATCAAAAGTCGCATCAAAGCATTGCAGATACCTTTTCAAAGTTGCTGATTTTTAAAGTTGCGTAGATGGGAACGGGTGCCATTGAAATGAATGGGCTGTGACTTGTCATGTGACTTTATGTGTCCAAAGTTGCATGACAATTCATACTAGTGGAAATGGAGCCTTATGCCGCATACACACAAGCGGATTTTACGGCAGACTTTACCCGGCGGACGGGATTTCGTCGGACAATTCGATCGTGTGTGGGCTCCAGCGGACTTTGTTTTCTCAAAAGTTGGACGGACTTAGATTTGAAACATGTTTTAAATCTATCCGTCAAACTCGAGTCCGGTCGAAAAGTCCGCTCATCTGTATGCTAGTTTGACAGACAAAAAGCCACGCTAGGGCAGCTATTGGCTACTGGCTATAAACTTCCTTGTTTTAGCCAGGTCGTACGTCATCACGTACGAATTCGATGGATTTTGGTGGGTTGTGTGTAGGCAAGTCCGTTCATTCGGAAAGTCCGTCGAAAAGTCCGCCGGGCAAAGTCTGCCGTAAAGTCCGCTTGTGTGTACGCGGCATTAGTCTACATTTCCACTATTGCAACCCCAAAGTTACACGATCTAGTGCAACTTTTAGTGCAGCTTTGATACAATTTTACACTCTCTGGGTCAAATAAATGTGAATACTCCACGCCACAAAAAAAATTAGAATATAATTATTAAAATAAGCTGCTCCCCTAATTTGATAAATGGCGATCAAGAACAATTAAGTGGTGTGTAGGGGGCGCTAAATGGTGACTAATGTTAACATAAACACATGGTGTCAACTATCATACAATAACCATGCATATAAAACCAATCAAGTGTGAAAAACTCAACAATGAAAAATTAGAAGTTTCTCATATACATCTCCAGTCCATCCATGTGAGGAGGCTAGTACTATCCTGCATAAGTGTCCTTGACTTTCTTTGTAACAAAAGAAGTCAATTACATCCGGTAAGCAGAACTAATATCCAGCACATGTTGGGTGTCGCATTTATCATCTTTGGTGAAGGATCCTCACAATTTCTCTAGAAGATTTTCTACACAGAAGATTTTTTCTGTTCACGATAGAACTGTGTTGTTTTTTTCCTTGGGACTTTACATATCAATGTTTGCCTTGAGTTACTTTGATCGAATTTATAATTTTTCATTGTTGAGTTTTTCACACTTGATTGGTTTTATATGCATGATTATTGTATGATAGTTGACACCATGTGTTTATGTTAACATTAGTCACCATTTAGCTACACACCACTTAAAGGTACCTTTTCAAAGTCGCATAGATGGGAACGGGTACCATTAAAATCAATGAGCTGTGACTTGTCATGTGACTTTGGACACAAAGGACGCATGACAGATCACGTTTCCACTATTGTGACCACAAAGTTGCACAATTTAGAGTGCAACTTTGATGCGACTTTTAGTGCAGCTTTGATCCAACTTAACTCTCTCTGGATCAAAGTCGCATCAAAGCATTGCAGGTACCTTTTCAAAGCTGCTGCTTTTCAAAGTCGCATAGATGGGAACAGGTGCCATTGAAATCAATGGGCTGTAACTTGTCATGCGACTTTATGTGTCCAAAGTCGCATGACAAGTTGCACTAGTGGAAACAGAGCCTTAGTGTAGTTGCCTGTACTATAGTGATCATTGTAGACTGTGAGCTGAGACCCCAGAACATTTCCAGCTACACTGACAGTTCCCCACCCCTTCTGTGTCCAGCTCCCTTCTTGTGTGCACAGCTATACTGTATATGTGCACTGCACCCCCCCCCCCCCCCACACACACGTGTCCTGTGTGGATGGGGCATTTTATTTCTTCATTTTCTCATGAATTAGGATGTACAATGCATCCCTATTTATGAGAGAACACTGGGCGAGAACCCATGGTCAGCTCCTCCCATCCTGTATACGCCCACTGGCTACACAGGAACAATGTCCCTCCCAGGAAGTGATATCACTAGCTTTTAGTAATCACACCCCCTGGCTTATTATAGTCTCAGAAGGAAGTAGAATTTAAGTCTTGTGACGGCACTAGATTCTGCAAAATAATGGTAGAAAAACTGGATTTTTTTCATTTTGAGACATAAGGCTGAACTTAACTCGCATTAATGATTGCAGGGGAGAATTTAAGTGTTAGGGTAGACTTACACTTTAAAGCAGAATTCCAGGCAAAGTATACTTTTACATAGTTACATTGGTCCAGCTGGGATAAATTTAACTATGCATATTCCATGTCTGGCCGAGGCCCCTGGAAACTAAAAAATCAGGGACATAGACACTAGACAGCACTACTTCAGTGATCTCCACTTGCTTCTGGGTCCAGTGCTAAATGGCCGGCCTGATACACTAAGAATACAGGAGGTCGGCTACTTGGCACAGGAACCATTCAGAGAAAGCTGTGCACTTTCTGAATGAATGCAAAGCATGCTTTGATTGGACAAGAAGGAGATTGTGACATCACCCCACCTTTCCACCTTGTCCACCAGCTGGACCATTGTAACTATGTAACTATGCTTTAGAGCATATATAAAGTCAGATTTTTTAAAATGATTATTTTAGTTTAATTTAGAGTAGAAAATAGTGAAGAACCTGATCTGTTGTATTTATTTGTCTATTTTGTCTCTGGGGTTGAAATCCATCCTCTCCCAGAGGCACAGCAGAAAGTAAGAGGAGATCTCTTCAAAGTGAGTAGATATCCCCAGACCTGTTTGACCTCTAAAACTTGACAGAGGTTCTAACTCTTAAATCTAAAACTGGAGAACATATTTCTAGTCTACTATAATAATACGGAAAACATTTAGAGATACTTTAACCGTTTGCCAACCACATCACTTAGAAGTATGTTGGCAAAGTGGCTGATACGTGATCCAGGACTTCCAGGCATGCACAAACATACCTGCTGCCCCCCCCCCCCGGCTGAGCCATGATTAGTCACAGCACAAGCCGATCAGTGGGTGCCGGCCAATGATTGACCACCGGCACCCGCTGATCGTCTCCGTCATTCAGGGAAGGGAGCTCTGTGATGTAAATAACACAGAGCTCCAAATAGTGACAGGAGGATCTTGCTGTTTTTTTATTCCCTGCAAAGCAGGGAAAAAAACAGTAAGATCACCTAGTAAAAGCACCACATAACACACACATTACACATTGTTAGGCACATATTTAACCCCTTGATCACCCCAGCCAGTGTCATTAGTACAGTGATAGTGTATCGTATTATTACTAATCACTGTATTAGTGTCATTTTTGATGTCAGTTAGTGTCAGCTTGCCCACCATACTATTGTAGTCCCACTATAGGTCACTGATCACTGCCATTACTAGTATAAAAAAAGAAATAAACTTTAATAAAATTAACGCAAACCAAATAATATACACTTATTGTGATTCATTTTTATTTTTTTTTACCAAAGTCATGTAGCAGAATACATTTTAGCCTAAATTCATGAAGAAATTATATTTTAAAAACATTTTTATTACATACAGTGGGGACGGAAAGTATTCAGACCCCCTTAAATTTTTCACTCTTTGTTATAGTGCAGCCATTTGCTAAAATCATTTAAGTTCATTTTTTTCCTCATTAATGTACACACAGCACCCCATATTGACAGAACAACACAGAATTGTTGACATTTTTGCAGATTTATTAAAAAAGAAAAACTGAAATATCACATGGTCCTAAGTATTCAGACCCTTTGCTCAGTATTTAGTAGAAGCACCCTTTTGATCTAATACAGCCATAAGTCTTTTTGGGAAAGATGCAACAAGTTTTTCACACCCGGATTTGGGGATACTCTGCCATTCCTCCTTGCAGATCCTCTCCAGTTCTGTCAGGTTGGATGGTAAATGTTGGTGGACAGCCATTTTTAGGTCTCTCCAGAGATGCTCAATTGGGTTTAAGTCAGGGCTCTGTGTGCTTAGGGTCATTGTCTTGTTGGAAGGTAAAGCTTCGGCCCAGTCTGAGGTCCTGAGCACTCTGGAGAGGGTTTTCGTCCAGGATATCCCTGTATTTGGCCGCATTCATCTTTCCCTCGATTGCAACCAGTCGTCTTGTCCCTGCAGCTGAAAAACACCCCCACAGCATGATGCTGCCACCACCATGCTTCACTGTTGGGACTGTATTGGACAGGTGATGAGCAGTGCCTGGTTTTTCTTTTTTTAATAAATCTGCAAAAATGTCAACAATTCTGTGTTTTTCTGTCAATATGGGGTGCTGTGTGTACATTAATGAGGAAAAAAAATGAACTTAAATGATTTTAGCAAATGGCTGCAATATAACAAAGAGTGAAAAATGTAAGGGGTCTGAATACTTTCCGTCCCCACTGTATGTTTTATATCTGAAAATAAAAATACTGGGTTTTTCCAAAAGTTTTTTGTCTTTTCTCATTAATATCACACAAAATAGAAAACCCAATGGTGATCACATACCACCAAAAGATAGCTCTATTTGTGTGAAAAAAATTATATAAATATAATTTGCATACAGTGTTGCATGACCACACAATTACCAGTTAAATTAAATTAGCACAGTGATTAGCGAAAATTAACGAAAAGCAAAAAATGCTCTGGTCATGAAGGGGGTAAAATCTTCCGGAGGACAAGAGGTTAAAGGAAAGTGACCTGTAATAGCAAATATATCTCTTTGATGTTCTCAAGAGCACTGAGAGCTATATTTGCATTTGTTCAAAGTGGATATTAAATGATGTGTTTTCATTTGATAGGCCTCCAGGAGCTGGTCACAGGTGCTTCTTGTCTTGGCCTTTCTTTTGGGTTCAATCTGTTGGCAACTTGAATAGCTGATCCTGATGTTGTCACTCCTGCACAGGCGCACAAGAGTCACGTCATCACATCGCACAGCAGTGCCACAAATGTACGTGGAGCTAGCAGGGAGAAGCATTTATGACAGAAGAGCCCAAAAGAGTATTTTTATGTGACAGGTTTATGTTTACCAGCATCTGTGCTAGGATTCTCAACAGCATTATTTGCTGTGACTTCAGTGTTTGAGTGTAGGAATGCAAAATTAGATATTCAGAGAAAATTTTAACTCACAAGTACAGTATGCTAGAACTCTAGGGGTCTGGTAAGACTGCAGCTTGGCAGGCTCATAGAGCAGAGACCTGGGTTAGGTGGTATCTATAAATGGTAAACAGAAGGTGCTTATGAAGAATCATCAGCCACTGTACTAGACATTTTTCTTCTAAAAGGTGTGCTATAAATCATGGCATTTAGAATAGGGACAGTAAGGAGTACAAGAAGGGCAAGGGGAGAAACAGCACACAACAAATAGTGTAGTTTGACTCAGTGAACTTTAATAAAAGCAATGTAAGCTACTCACAATGGAAGCATATGAAGTCCATATGGATTAGGGCTGCATCACATGGGAGTGCCAGAACACAGGATGGATAATAGCCAAGGCACAGCACCCAGGTCACTGTGAAGCCAGTCAGTGGAATAGGAGAGCACATAGGCTACCCAACCAATAGTCCCATTCCTCGGATCCAGCGTGTTTCAAGAATTCCTGATCTTCCTCAGCTGAGCCTCAATCCTTATGGGCTTCATATGCTTCCATGCTTACCCTTGGTATTAGCTTACATTGCTTTTAATAAAGTTCACTGAGTCAACTACATTATTTGTTGTGTGCTGTTTCTCCTCCTTGCCCTTCTTGTATTTTGACAGGTGGAGTTACTCCCCCATATTTAATAGCAGCACACAGCGTTAGTGCCCGTTTAATTCGTTACAAGGCTACCTGCTTTATAAAATTCCTTGATTTAGATTTTGTATGTTCCATAATGTTTTTACCTCATTTCAATGTAATGATTATTAGATTTTTTTTAACTTTTTGCGTTGACCATTTATTGTGAGTTAAGTGCCATGTTCCAAGCGTAATTATTAGATAAATAAATCAGCGCGTGTATGCAAAAACAACATAGCAGCTGTACACCAGGGTCAAATCCCTCAGTAAAATATGTAAAGAAAGGTGCAGCGCTAGAAAGATAAAAAATAAATGATAAATAAATAATGAACTTCCAGGAACAAGATGCGGAGATGTTAATAAAACTGAAAAACATATAGTCCTTCAATAACATACAGTCCTACGATTAATACAAGCACTGATAATGTCCAAGTATTCAGTGAGTATCCACCACACGTGACAGCATGCCAATAAAGTGATTGATGAGTGTGCCCGACACTGATACAGTGAGTGGCCTCTCACCTGATGACCAGGACCCTTTAGTTATAGAGGGTCAATGAGGCATTCCCATAAGGGTCAGACAACAGGGGATCCTATTTCTGATCATGATATTCCGTCAGGAGACACTGGGCTGTGGGTGAAGATGGCTCTGGGCTGAGCTGTGGGTGAGGATGGCTCTCACATGGCATATGCAATGTAAAAGGACAAAAAATAGTGCTCTCTGTATATTCCAATTTATTAAAATGATTAAAAGATATCACTTACAAAAATGGCACGTCACAAGTGCCAGGACGAACACAGCAAAGATTGCAGGGAACCGCCGTGTAGAGACACGGAGTGGAGCATGCGCGGTAGCAGCGGGTGACGTCACGCCGTTACAAGCGTCATTATTGGCATGAGGCTTTTTTCTATTGACAGTAAGCAATACAGCATGTAACTACCATTTATGTCCTCAATAACCATAAACCGTGGCCTGGAGACCTACATTACAAAGTCTCATGCTGAAAATAACAACAAAATCTGTTCTGTTTTTTGGAATAGGTCCCTTCAGTGGAGCACAGTAGCAAAGACTGGTCATTCCATGTCTCTGGGCAAGGAGAGGACCTGAAAATCGATGAGACCAGGAAGGTTACTATAGCCAAGAAATATTATTCCTGTGTTATGCAGACAGACAAATCTACATACAAGCCCAATGATATAGGTAAGAGTGATATGAAGTTCCACTTTAATGCAAATTATTTCTGTCCCATGCAGTCCTGTCTTTGAAAGGACCTCCTATAAAAACAGCTCAAGCGGTTATCCTAGGCAGACATTTTTTCTGTGTGGCCAGCCATTGCTTCTTTTACTGTTGTGTATGACACTTGGAATAATTTGGATCAAGTTCATTATATTTTAAGTTTATTAGTGTTTAAGCTATTGTTTTTATATATTTTTTACTATTTATATATATAAAACAATATTTTTACAAATAAACATTTAATGCAGCGTGCACTTACGAGACTGGTGGTGAAAAAGTATTTCCTAATGAAAGAAGCCAGCAGAAGCTGTTTGCCTTGAGACTCTTTTCACTAAAGCTCCATATAGACATTCTGAACAAAAAAGGAGGAGGAAAGGAGAGAAGTGACTTCTCTCTCTTTTAGTTGTGCACAAATTTAGAGAGCTAATTACAATGTTTGTAAAGCTTAACAGGGTTGTAAAGTCTCAAGATTTTTCACCTTAAGGCATGCTATGCCTTAAGGTGAAAAACCTTTTTTGCTGCAGCTATCCCCAGAGCCCCCCTTTTACTTACCTGAGTCTGATCTATTGCAGCTAAAGCGCATGAGCCCTGCGGCTTCAGCTGCTGTCTCTCTCATCATTGAACAGGTTGATAGCAGCAGGAGCCATATTGGCTCCTGCTGCTGTCAATCAAAACCAGTGACACAGAAGGGGGGGGGGGGACCGAGTCCTGCTGTCTGTGCCAATAGATGCAGCAGTGGGATTTGGGACTGTGCCAGCACGGGTGCCCCCAGAGAAAGCGGCTCTCCGTGGGGGCACTCGATGGAGGGGAGGGGCCTGGAGCGCCAGGGGGCACCCCATAAGAGGAGGATTGGGGCTGCTCTGTGCAAAACCCCCTGCACAGAGCAGGTAAGTATAACATGTTTGTTATTTTTATGCAAAAAAAGGGAACCTTTACAGCCCCTTTAACCTTTTTTTTTAAGTATGAAACTTCCTGTCCTGGAGGTGCAAAAAGAAGAAATTTCTCCAAAGTGAATAAAACATTTATCCTAGAGAGTTTTCACAGGAACATTTGTCTCTTTAAGAGGGCTTTGCTTCACCGCTTACTCTGGTACAACTCAATCTTTTTTTGATTTCCCCTAACTTTGGGCAGTTATCCACAGTTTTACTGTGACCACCCAGCTAAATTCAAGTATTGCTGCTGAATGGGCTGTATACATGTTGACAAATTGGACTCGGCTTGCAGAGTTTGACAGGTGGTACCACCTGTCAAACATACCCATTAAAGGATTACCCAGAACATACTGTAACCGCGATCCAAACTTTTGGCTTGTGGTTGTCATGCAGTATTTTAATAAAATCCCCCTTGGAAAAAAAAACACATTCAGGAGGTGGCATATGCTGCTCAAACGCCTTCTGAAAAGTGGTTTACCATAAGTCATTTTCCAGAGAGTGGTAGCTACTGCTTTCTGTCTGAAAATGTCCTTACTGTCTTAGTAGCAGTGGTCACCAGAAAAAAAGAAGGCTGAATCTATCCAAAGAGGACAGCAATAAAAACTTGACAAAGGGTCTACCCCATGCCCACTCAAAACTGAAATGCCTTTACTTACATCTTTTAACAGAGCAGTTAAGTATAGATAGGTAAAAGGGAAAATGAGTGTACAGCTCTGCCTGTTGATTGGAAATCATAAATCTGAAATTTTCATCTGCAATTTTTCATATATATATATATGGCATGAAAAACATTTAAAATAGATATTTAGCCCTCAAGAAAACAAATACCAAAACAGTGTACATTCACTTTAAGCCCACTAATCGCTCACTCTGCCTGAGTGCGGACGTTTCCATTTTGGATCTGATGCTAAACTAAAGATGTGCAGGCATAGACAGAAGCTTGCTATTATTTTCAGTTGCTTTGTATAGTTAGAAGACACATTCATTTACAAAATTCAAGAAAGTCAAAGTGTTAGGTTTCAGTAATTATAATGATAATTTATTTCATTATTTCAGTGAGGTTGCGACTGGTGTCACTTGACCACGATTTCCACATTTCAAATGAAAATGTAAGTCATTATTTTACAGAGAGTAGAAACTGTTAAAATTATGTAGAAACATTATATTTCTGTTGATTATGAATATACAAGTAGAGAAGGCAAAAAAGGTGTTGCCAATCAGGTAGGCAGTTGCTCTGTATACCTGTGTGTAAATCTAATAGGGATTGTACAATCAGCCAATAAAAAGTGTGGCCAGCTTTAAATGAAATATAGTTAACATGCTCAAACCAAGATACCACCAACTTTATAAATGTGAGGACCAAGACTATGAAGAGCAATCCATAATTAGAGTCCTCTTTGGGCACTGGACAAATGTGTTATACTTTAAAAGGAAACAGTATATTGTTAGGTAGTAGTTGGCCTGGGCTTATATATAGTATAAAGTCCATTATTCAGAAGGCAGAAGATGGATGCATGACAGTCCATTGTCATTTCAAATTACAGATAGTTCAAGCAAGAGTCATGATGTCACTTTGATGTTCTTAGCAAACTTGACAGCCATTTTAAAGGGTTAGTTCACCTTTACTAAAAAAAAAACTGTCTATGTAGATAAGGGGCATCTGTAGATAAGAGCAAACTGTGCAGCTTTGGATAAAGGTGAATAATGCCCTTGCTATAGGTATATACAAAACAAAACAAACCAAAAATAAATAAATTTCCCACATTTCTGTATTTTTATGAACACATGGGGACAGTTAGATATTTCAGTGTTTTACTAAAAGGCTGGAAGTTCAGCTCTCATACCTGTATACCTCCTGTGGACCATAGCAATTTTTACATTTCTATCATGGGCCTGTTTATTTGGCCTTATTAATTAAAGTGGAACTTTGCCCAAAAGGGGAAGTTCCGCCTGTTTGCATCCCCCCCCCCTCCACTGCCACATTTGGCACTTTTTGTGGGGGAACGGGTACCTGGTTTTGACAGGTACCCACTCTCACTTCTGGTCAGATGCATTGCGGTGATCTGAGATGGAAGCTCACCCCCCCCCCCCCTCCCCTGCAGCCTTCTGGTCCCATTACAGGTCCCAGAAGACTACGGGAACCATTCACAAAGTGCAAAGGGGAGAATAGCTCAAGGGGAGAAGTGAACAACTTTTCTTACTTCATCCTCCACTCCCCAGGCAGTGGTACTCCCCCATGATCCAGCGGAGAAATGTTCTTCAGCATCCTCATGTCCATTGCAGGGCTAGGAACCCTGCTCTGGTCTTGATGATGTCAGGTTGATGGGTGGGTGGAGTGCAGACACTGTGGGAGCTGTTCTAGCTTGTTCTCTTAGACCTAAATGAACAATTAGGGCTTGTAGTGCAAGGGATGATTAAAAATGTTCCTAGGTTGGGCTTCAAGTAAGGACAAAGTTGTTCCCAAATAAACAAGCACATAGAAGATTTTTTTTAGTGGCTGGGGTTGGACTTTAAGATAATAAGGGTCCACAAACTATATATATTTTTTAATACAAACAAAGCTTTTGATTATATTTAGTGAAACTGATTTTTCATTTTTTTTTGTCTATGCAATCCATAGACAAAAAAAAATTGAAAACTAAAAAAAAACACCTTTTCTGCTTTGATATTGTTACTAAATAAAAAAGTGTTTGAAAAATATATATATATTTTATGCTCAGATGGCATGATTAAGATAAGACTTATTTGTTTTGGTTTTATTTGTAATTTTGGTTTGTATCATTCCCTGGGATCATATACATGGAGTTTGAGTAGCAGGATTTTCATGGCATTTTATATCACAGGAGATCTATTGACAATTGTCATTTTTAATTGTGTTCTGAGTAGGAAGGGGTTTTTCATTGTAGGTAGCACAACCCATCAGATTTGGTGGTTATATGGAGCGATGTAGCTAATGCCTTTTTTTCTTTTTTTTATAGTTTATAGTATATTTAATTTTTTTTTTCACTTTTGCATTTTAGTATGAAAAAATCTTGCTGCTGGTAAGTACTTTTAAAAATATGTTACAGAATTATTATTTGTATCTTGCAGCTAATGTTTTTCTTGTTAGTGTAGTCGAATGGGGTACAGCCCTATTCTCTAATAAACTATAGTAAAATACAGAAATGGTGTTAATATGTCATTTACATTAGCAGGTGACACTGTAATGCCTCTTCCAAGTGGATCTGCCTGTTCAGTGCTGATCCCCGCTGAGCAGGCGGAGGACAGGTCAATGCCGCTTCGCTATACAGAGCAGACATGGACACAGCTCGCTGTTCTCTATGGTTCGGTCTGATGGAGACTGCCTGTCCGTTTCCATCTGATTGTCATCCAATCCACCAGACAGATGGGGAATAGATCTGTATTTAGTGGATCGGATGCCAGCGGGTAACAGTAGACACATGTCTGCTGACATCGGCTGCCCCATAGAGAACAATGGATGGTCCGATCAGGTCCACCTGAAAATTGGACAGACGGCCCTAATCGGTCCTCTGGTGTATAAAGTCTAAAACATGCTAGTTAGCAATGGTACTTTAAAGAATCAGGTACAAGTGAGTTTATGACCTATTATAAATGTACAGTTTTAAAAAAAATATATATATATTTACTTCCTTTTTAGCTTTATTTAGTTTGTTGAGGATGACACTTGGCGCTAGAGTCTTGCATTTTAGGCCAAAGTGACATTGACTCTGGAAAGGGCTCCCCTGGACCTCTTTATGCTTACTTTACCTGTGCTCCCTCACAGCCTTTTTGCATCTCTTCAGATGTTGAATGTAGCCAGCACATCTAGGCATAAGGGAGCATGTGACAGTGCCCAGTCCTGGTAACCAATCTTTAGGCTGAGCACGGTCAAATGCCTGAGGGAGGGACATCCTTTCTCCCCCAGGTCACCAACACAGCTGACTTCAATGCCATTTTTGAAGATGCAGAGATGGTGAGGGAGTGTAGGAAAGGTGAGTAAAAGTTGATTAGGGAACTCCTGTTGCTGGGACACAGAATATAGGCCTGGAGCTAGATTGGCAGCATAGGCGGAAGGCCTGATATGACTGGGTTGGCAGGACAGGCTAGAGTAATGTAGGATTTAAAAATTAGCTTTTGTTTAAAAGTTAAAGTGTCCCATCTGATTGCAGTATACAAGAGTGGGGCAGGGTGGAGCTTTGGTGGAGTGGTTGGGTGGTGCCTGTTCCTCAGTCAGTCGGAGCTGGTACAGTGTAGAACAAGCTTCTTCTGCCCTCCCTCCCATAAAACGTTTTTGCTCTTAGTTCTCAGTTTTCCCTTTCAGCTATTTGCCTTTACTTTTTTTCTTGTCACTCAGGAAGTTAACTAAAGGGGGGATTGCTTTGTGGCGCTACTATGTGATTTTGGGGGATTGTCTGTTTTACCTGGGATGTGTCGTAGCAGTTGTCAGGGGTCTCAGGGTCTTGGAAAGCAGTGACGGTTTAAAAGTTTGGAGAATGAGGGGTTGGGCCCATCTCAGGTATGGGTGTACCTAACCTAGTAAATTTAAGGCAGTAATGAATTAAGAGTCATTTGACTGTATCAAGGGTATCTTAATAGTAAATTGTCCTCGAGTCTGTGCATTTGCGGCTGATGCCCTTGAAGTCTATTTCGTGGTAGATACAGCCAGTCGGTCGAATACAAGTTGCCTTCTAAGACCCTAGACTTTAATGAGGTTAGTGTACTCATGTTGTGGTCATTGATAGTCAGGTATTAAAAAAAAATAAAAAAATGGGCAGACTCGATGGCCTACTCTGTCAATTTTCTGCCGTCACTTTTCTATGTCTCTTTTGATATTCTAAAATTTTCACTGTCTTTCGAAGTAAAACTGCCAGCAATATGTGAATGAAGAATTCCCAGAATGGAAAGCTAAGTCTTTTCTGTTGCAGGGAATTTTTTTTTTTAATTCTGAATTCTTTAACAAAGTCCCAATAACAGCATCAAACATGGAGTGGTGTAGTTATTTACATTCTTTACTACTGGGATTCATTATGAGACACTGGGGTTGGTTTACTAAAACTGTAGAGTGCAAAATTTGGTGCGGCTCTGCATGGAAACCAATAAGCTTCCAGTTTTGTTTTGTTTTTTTTGTCAAAGTTTAATTGAACAAGCTGAAGTTAAAAGCTAACTGCCTACCACGCACAGCTGCACCAGATTTTGCACTCTTTCGTTTTAGTTAATCAACCCCAGTGTTCTGAACATTCAGGAGACTGACTGTGTATTCAACATGAAGTCAAGAAGATTGAAGCTCAACACATGTGATGACCTCTCACACTGGGCCTAAAAACATCCTCAGACAGAGAAGATTAGGGTAAATCAGAACAGGCATTTTTGGGATTCTAAGAGTGGGAACACCGAGGAACCATGCATTTTGATTCAATTAATGAACAGAGCAAAATACATGACACGAGAAAACAAATAGATTTCAATAGGATGTGCTTCTACAATGCACTGTGTTGAAGTACCTTATGAAAAAGTCCTGTATGCAGATCTGTATTCAGCCGTGTCATGTAACAGCATGTCATCATAGTCGTCATATTATGCAGAGTCTGACAAGAAGCTCTGTGTGGGACAGCTATGGTTAACCTAACCTTGCAGACAATGTAAGGTATATCAAGAATCCTTAAACATTATCCAATGGCAGTGTTGTAGATTTCAAGGGAAGCTTGGGGGGCATGCACCAGCTGCCCAGAAATAAAATGAGACTTTGCTGTAAAGAAAATTGTGAGCAGCAAGGCTTTTCATTGCAGAAGAGATATACTACAGGGGTGATTTTTATAAAGCTAAATAAGATGTTTATTCTGCATAGGAATTTTTCCTTAGCTTAGTGAACGAGGTGAAGCTCTGTTAACTTCCATCATCCATTCATGTGCAAGCAAAATAATTATTTCTTTATTCTCCTTGCATATGGTTGGGGTTATTTATTTTTTTTAAGTGAATTTTTTCACCACTTTTACTATGCGAAGAGAAAATTCCCTTGCAAAGTAAACAGCCAATTTGCCTTTAGTAAACAAACCCCTACGTCTCTTTTCCAATAAAATCATTTTCCTTTAATTTTGGGTATAGATTTGTATTGCACCTAATCAGTTCTCATGCACATGTGTGGTTTTACATCATCCTGGAATGGCCAAACCTGAAAGAAGACCAGGAAAACGCGTCGGCCCGAGAGAGAGAGCGAGCTTGCAGATGTTGCGTCACTGGAGGGGAAGAGAGTATTGTGGACTGCAATTCCACTCCAAAAAGGCATAGACAAACCAAACCCTCTACCATGACCTTGTCTATAAGGATCAAAATACTCTGCTGCTAAACGTCTTTCAGTGAACTCCTCTAAAGTGTCTGTTTCACTGTCAAGTGATTTAAATCCATAAGCTAAAGATAATCTTGGGACTGGAGTACTCTGTTCTTTACATAATGGTTCATGACGGTGAGCCTGCTAAATAAGAAGGCATATACGAATCCTTCATTGTGAACCATTGTGGTGCACTAAAAAAAAAAAAAAAAAAGGTACAGGTACCTTTTTAGGTCTATTGAGGTGTGTTGCAGTCAAAATCAATTGCAACACATTTCACCATGCATATAATAATGCATTGTAAATATGGGAACCTAGTCTAAAGGACTTTCCTTGTCCAATCCGTTTTATTGTTCTACAAATGCCAGTTTGAAACATATCTACAAAGGATTAGGTTTGTGATCCTAATCTTTGTGTGTTATTAGTTTAAGCAGACTGTGATTGTCTATTGTTGTGACTTATGCCGCGTACACACGAGCGGACTTTACGGCAGACTTTGCATGGCGGACGGGATTTCGTCGGACAATTCGATCGTGTGTGGGCTTCAGTGGACTTTGTTTTCTCAAAAGTTGGACGGACTTAGATTTGAAACATGTTGTAAATCAATCCGTCGAAATCAAGTCCGGTCGAAAAGTCTGTTCGTCTGTATGCTAGTTCGACGGACAAATAGCCACTCTAGGGCAGCTATTGGCTACTGGCTATGAACTTCCTTGTTTTAGTCCGGTCGTACGTCATCACGTACGAATTCGACAGACTTTGGTGGATTGTGTGTAGGCAAGTTTGTTCATTCAGAAAGTCCGTCAAAAAGTCCACCGGGCAAAGTCTGCCGTAAAGTCCGCTCGTGTGTATGCGCATTAGATGAAGATCAGATCACATTTTATGACCAATTTGTGCAGAAATCCATATCATTCCAAAAGGGTTCACATACTTTTTATTGCAACTGTATATTGGTAAGATTATTACTATCAAGCTAATTTCTAATATATGCTTACCCTAAAAAAAACACTGAAGAGAATGTTCATTCCTGCTAAGCCATTTTTACAGTTTAAGAATTTGTCTTTTTTTCAGGATCCCAATGGACACTACATTGGACAATGGTTGAATGTGACTACTGATCACGGGTTCGCTGATTTGACTTACCATTTGGCAAAAGAATTAAATCTTGGAGACTACACATTTTCCGTACCTAATAAATGCAAACAAACCTTTACTGTGGCTGAATATGGTGAGTTATGGTAATCTGTGATATACAGATAAATAACAAATAAATACAGTGCTACAAACTATCCAAACTAAGTAGTTCCACAAAATAACTTTGTTATATCTAACATGCAAAATAAATCATATTGTTCATTGAATCAGAATTCCAGCCTTACCATTAGTCTTGTTTAGTTGTACAGGCTACTCTCCTGTACTAAAGTTACCCCCTGAAATGGCTAGTTTTTGGATTGTCTCCCTTATTTTTACTGGAATAATGTTTTATCTGGACCTCTTGGCAGTTGTGTGGCGCTTCATTTTACATTTTTTTTACATTACACTACAAGCCAAGGAGCCCATGGAGATCCTTTAAGGTATACAAGCTGCCTGCTTGGGAACCAGATCATTTACATCAACATCAATAATTTAAGATGCCAATAACATTGAGATAACCCTATGGGTCCAGTACTATTTTTTACACTTTCCGTAATTGAAGGATTGATGGCCACTGACTTTGGTAAGTTAGAACTTGTGGGCCCAGGCCCATAGATAACTAAAATAAAAAGGGTGGCAATAAAAGTATAAATAAAGTAATGTGATTTATTCATAATGCGCATGATGAGAGAGCCAGGATTTTATCAACATTATGTATTTGTTCTTACATCGGGGGGCCTGAGGTAACTTGTTCAAAATGCAATTTTCAATCTGAAGTTTGTATGTACAGTCAAAACTTTTTTTCCTAGATTTGGATAGAGTAAACCCGATCAGGTTTTTATTGCCATCCGGGGATCCATTGGAAAGATTTTTCTTCACTTTCTGTCCTGTTCCAGGAAGGAAGCGAGGGGAATTTTCCAACAGCAACATAGTCCGAAATAAAAATGTAGTGCTAGAACCCTTGACAAATGTTAATTTCCTTCTGTGTCCTTGTTGCAGATTTTTTTTTTCTCACTTCCAGTACCATGAAACCTGTCAGCAGAACAGGAAGTGAGGGTAATGAATAGGGTCCCAGACACCAGTAAAAACCTTAGAGGATTTCTTATCCTTTCCCTCTCTATCTTGAAGCTAAAAAATAGTTTTTGCCCTGATATAAACTTTAATAAAAGTGAATTAGGGATAACTGGGAGTTAATGAGTTTTTTTGTTTTTTTTTACAATTTATACATAACATTAATTTATAAATGAAGATTGCAATTACAAATAAATGAAGAACATGACTGGGCTGTCATACACTCGCGTCTGCTATAGAATACTGGTAAGGGGTCATTTTGAACCACTTACTTGACCACCTCCATGCAAGCAAGATTAAAATAAAAATAAAAAAACAGACTTGCCACAATGATTGATGAAAAAGAAAATCATATAATGGCAATGGAGCTGTGAGAATCTTCCATAATTCCACTTTCCAGTTACAAACTCTTTGGCAGGTAAAACAGTTCCAATGGATTTACAAACCTATTTAGCAGTTTCATCAAGGCTAAGGAATTAACCCCCAATTAGCTTCACATCAGTTTTTTCATTAAAAATGAGACCCGTTGTAGGATGAGTGTCACATACTTGGTAGTGAGCCTGGCCTGAAGAGGAAGTCCTCTCGTACAGCTTCTGCTGGGGGGTCACTCACTGGTAGTAAGACAGCAACTACAGGAGCACGGTGGGCTATGACTACCTGAGATCAGCCTAATAGTCTGTGTGGGTAACAGTAGTCAGCAGGCGGATGTGGCAGCAGAACAGGCTGGTGGCCGATGAGCTGGCATGGAGCTTTGGCTGGCGGTAGACTGTGGATGTGCAGCAGGGAGCTGGAGCCACATGTGAACTTGCTGGAGCTGTAGCAGGCTGGATGAGCAGGATGCAGGGTCAGAAAAGCTGGGTCGGTAACTGTTGGTCAAATTAACCGCATGCCGACCAGCCACCGCAGTTGTAACCGCGCGCCCCCTGCTCGCCCACGGAGCCGATGCGAGTGCCCGGTGGTCGCGATCACCGCCGGGCTCCCATGATCGCTCGGGGGAACACCAAGAACCGGGATCTGTTTCCGGTTCTCTGAGGGGAGAACAGAAAGATCTGTCATCTCCCCTGTACTGTCCACTCCTCCTTCAGTTAGAACACAAACTAGAATACATTTAACCCCTTCACTGCCCCCTAGTGGTTAACCCCTTCATTGCCAGTGACATTTTTAGAGTAATCAATGCAATTTTATAGCATTGATCACTGTAAAAATGCCAATGGTCCCTAAAATGTGTCAAAATTGTCCGACGTGTCTGCCATAATGTGGCAGGCCCGATAAAAATCGCAGATGGCCGCCATTACTAGTAAAAAAAATAAATAATAATAATAACAATGCTATAAATCTATCCCCTATTTTGTAGACGCTATAACTTTTGCGCAAACCAATGAATATACGCTTATTGTGATTTTTTTTTACCAAAAATATGTAGAAGAATACATATCGGCCTAAACTGAGGAAAAAAAAATGTTTTTTATATATTTTTTGGGGATATTTATTACAGCAAAAAGTAAAAAATATTGCTTTTTATCAAAACTGTCGCTCTTTTTTTGTTTATAGCGCAAAAAATAAAAACCGCAGAGGCGATCAAATACCACCAAAAGATAGCTCTATTTGTGGGGAAAAAAGGACGTCATATTTTGTTTTGGAGCCACAACCGCGCAATTGTCAGTTAAAGCGATGCAGTGCCGAATCGCAAAAAACGCTCTGGTCTTTGGCCAGCCAAATGGTCCGGGGCATTAGTGGATAAGCATAAACGTCTGTCAGCGGGAAAGTCGGGTCACAAGCCAGTGTCAACAGTGGTGAAGATCAGGCAAGAACGGGATGCATAAGCAGAATCCAGGGGCAAGCCGAAAGCAGGGCAGATAGCAGACATGCGTGGTCAGAAGCAAGCTAGGTCAAGAATCAGGATCAGAGGTCAAACAGGTAGCAGGAACAAAGCACACAGAAGTTGTAAGACCAAACAGCGACGAGCCAATGCTGCAGCCTTGTTTAAATAGTGACAGGTGCACAGTCCTGGTTGAGCACGTTCGCACACCTATGCCCGTGTCTGTGCCCATCTGCTTGGCCCGTTGCCGGCCTAAGCATGCGCATATGCATATGTATGCGCCTAGAAATTTAATTTGTGCTATGGGCAAGCCTTCCCTGACAATGAGGAAAATTGTTGGGTGAAGAAGATAGAGATGGAAAATTAAATATATGCCCCCTCTTCCATATCCTACATCTTACATTTCCTAATATTTCTTCAGTGGCAAGGGTGATCATTACAGTTACAGTAAGTTTCCCTCTGAATTGTGTCTGGTGCCAGTTTTGTAAAACACTGCATTAACTTAGGAGGTAACATTTTTTTATTCATGCAGGTCATGCTTTAGCTAGTAGTAAGTCACACTGAACTAGGCTTGTTCTACAAGGAACTTGTTCTGAAGTTGTTTTAGCTCTTGTCCAAGCAGATTCCTTAGGACAACTTTGAATGCTGAATGTAAATGTGACTAACACTAGCTATAACAGCATAGTTCCTCTTTGTGTAAAGTTGTTATTAAATAAAACATTCTTTTCCTACGTGTACTTTATATTGTGTTATTTTTTCAGTTCTAAAGAGGTTTGAGGTACACAACAACTTGCCAACCACTGTGGCTTCTACAGCAAAATCCTTTAATCTGGAAGTTTGCGGCAGGTAAGATCAATGGCAGCACGGGTTTTGATCCCCGAATCCCAAGGCCCTTGCTGCATGCTGTAATCCAGACCTGCAACCAATAAAGTACAGCCGTGACAAAAGTTTTGAGAATTACACAAATATTAATTTTCACAAAGTCTGCTTCTTCAGTGTTTTTAGATCTTTTTGTCAGATGTTACTATGGTTTACTGAAAAATAATTACAAGCATTTCATAAGTGTCAAAGGCTTTAATTGACAATTAATTTAAGTTTATGCAAAGAGTCAATGTTTGCAGTGTTGACCTCTGCAATGCTTTATTCATATCTTTGTTCTTAGGCAAAATTGTGAGTGAGGCCATTCCCTTTGCTGAGAAGCATCCCCACACATAAATAGTCTCAGGATGCTTTACTGTTGACATAACACAGGTCTGATGGTAGCGCTCACCTTTTCTTCTCCGGACAAGGTTTTTTGCAGATGCCCCAAACAATCGTAAAGATAATTCATCAGAGAAAATGACTTTACCCCAGTCATCAGCAGTCCAATCCCTTTACCTTTTACAGAATATCAGTTTGTCACTGATGTTTTTATTGGAGATAAGTGGCTTCTTTGCTGCCCTTCTTGACACCAGGCCATCCTCCAAAGATCTTCTGCTCACTGTGCGTGTCGATGTACTCAAACCTGCCTGCTGCCATTCCTGAGGAAGCTCTGCACTGGTGGTGCCCCAATACCACAGCTGAATCAACTGTAGGAGACGGTCTTGGCGCTTGCTGGACTTTCTTGGGCACCCTGAAGACTTCTTCACAAATGCAGTGGAAACGTTTTTTTTTATGGGATTAAGTTCATTTTCATGGCAAAGAGGGACTTTGCTATTATTATTAATATTATTATTTATTATACAAGATTTGTATAGTGCCAACAGTTTGCGCAGCGATTTACAACATGAGGGCAAACAGTACAGTTACAATACAATTCAATACAGGAGGAATTAATTAATTGCAATTCGTCTGATCACTCTTCAGAACATTCTGGAGTATATGCAAATTGCCATCATAAAAACTGAGGCAGCAGACCTTGTGAAAATACATTTTTGGGTCATTCTCGAAACTTTTGACCACAGCTGTAGGTTGCATGCACTCACAAAATGGTGATGGAAATTGTGATTGCAGAAAGAAAGTGAGATTTCTATTCAGCCTTCCTTTGCTGACCTAGACCAAGTAAAATAGGCAGGACTTAAAAATATTTTTAAAAAGTATTTCTGATTCAGCATGCAAACCAAAGGCTGACAGGCTCACATGCCTGAAGAATCAACATAGAGAAATTGCATTTCCTAAAGGATAACTGCACTTTAAGTGTACCTTGGCTTTTCTACATCTACCCCTCACCCCAAAGTACTTATATTAAGTCATACATACATAGAACATCATTGGCCAGAGATCACCACTATCTGACATTCCCAGTAATGTACAGCCAAGGTTGGAAACATCATGCAATTGTCCATGCCCAACTAGTACCTCTGTATCACAATCTCTATTTGTATCATTCCAAGGCCCATGTCAGCCTTGTTGGAGACTACTCCTACTCTCCTACTCTACCAAAAAAAGGTTTATTGGTTGTAATGTTGGAGATTTTTCTTCTCTTCTTGTCTGGTAAAACCCTTGTTACTGTAACTGTTAGGGATGTCTTTATAAGAAATTCACAGAGCTATGTATTCTGTGAAACTGCATGTACATTTCTTCTGTATGATCAGAGGGAAAAAAATTAATCTTAATAGGCTTTTTTCTCTCCAAGTCAATTTTTTTTTTTAATATATTACAAAGTAGAGTGAGTAAGAAAAGTACCACATTATGGCCACTAGATAGAGCGGATGATACATTTTTGTTGTCTATGATCATCAGCTCCATCTATTGGCCATAATGCAGCATTCTCCTGATTCAGTGTATTCTGTGTACATGGATAGCCTTCCAACATTCATTTTTGCTCCATTCTCACAGAACAAATAAAAATTCAATTTCACAGGATGAATAGCTCTGCTTTTTAATACACCCTATTGGAAGATAAATCTCTCAAATTGGGCACCACATGTAAAAAAAAAAAAAACTTGACCAACTGGACAAAATTACAGCCATTGTGATTTGTCAGAATAGCGGTACTAAAGATGAATGTCCCACTAAGGTACCTGTATGTTTTTTAGACTCTTCCATTACTTTTGCCCAAGGTTTTTCCCCTCACTACAAAGGACTTTCCAGGTGTTTTTCTGCAATAATGGCACTCCCTGAATTAGCCTTACACACCTATCTGTACCCAAATATAAGGGGAGGTTTTGGCCTCTCAGACTTGAAAAAAATACTTCTGGGCATATCAGCTCATGAGCAATAATACAATGCAACTTCCACTGTGCAGAGGATTGGGTGGACCTGGAACATGCAACAACTGCTAGATTCCAAACTGTGGCTGGCCTATAAACATATCGACAGGATAAACCTTACCCATTGACACATAGATGGTACGCTAACAAGGTTTTATGCAGCTTGTACATCCTGTGCATTCCTGTGTCATCCTCACCAGGCCTCGTCTCTCCCCTTTGCATGAAACTGGATCTCAAACCAGGGATGTCATGGTTTCAAACCAGGGATGCCATTGAATTTCCTCAAAAAAGCAATGGCCCTACCATCAACCCTGAGCTCACTTTTCAGATAAGATTAATTTTGTGACAGAATGACATTGGCCAGGGACACCTTTGTGGGTGACTGTGCTTCACATTACTACCTCTGTGTTGGGCAACTCTAAATTTCACACCAGTCCAATACCGCCTAGATTACTCCTCCACAGCCCAGAAACATTACAGGTAATCTCTGACTAAGTGCATGATAAATGCTTCCAGGCAGACCATTCCCATTTACTGGCAGTCACACTGACCCCCAACCCTGAAAAAATGGTTCATCGGGTAAAACAAAACTTCAGACGTGGAATTTCTCATCCATATCTCATGACCACTTTGAGAAATGTACTCAAACATGAGCATGCTGGATGTACTAGAAGACTACTGACGCTTACAGATAATGTCTTCTGGTATATGAGTTAGTAACAGGGTAGATGCACAAGATGATCAGACTGGATTAGGAATACTTGAGACCCCCATTCTTGACCACAATAGTATCTTTACTCCGGAAATTGAAGCCACTTCCAGATTGCCTCTCCTCTCTCTAATTCCATGAGTACAGTGGAGCACTTGTCCAGCTCCCTTCTTCTCCTATAGTACCTCCAAGTATGCCTCCCCCTAAAATCACTCCACCATTTTTTCTTTTCCTGGGCCTTTTCTGAACTTAATCCTACAGTATATATACTGTATCCCCATCTTTGATCCTTCTACACTTTAGGTATATTGCCTATACCACTTCATGTCACCACTCCATAAATGTTCCTTTCCATTTATTTCTTATCCTACCCTGCCACTTTAGATTTCCTTCAAACTGAAACACATTTCTTTAAACTCCCCCATTACTGCTTCCTGGTACATGCCAGCACCCTACAATGAGGGTCACCCAAACCCCATACTTCAGCTGATATTCGCTGTAAAAAGATTTACTGGGTGACAATTGCCACTAATTTCCTAACTAACCCTTTCACTGCCAGATCAATTTTTGACATTTTTTGCACATGTGTTTAAAAAAATAATTTTAGGCCTGAAGATTACATAAAATCCCCAAACATTATATCTTTTCGGATAGCAGACATCCTAGACAATAAAATAGTGGTAGTTTCAGATTTTTAGCGTTACAGTTTAGGAGACACTGGCTTCAGTTATTTCTTCATTAGTTCCATGGAACATGTAGAGTCAGGGAATTCTGACACTTTTCTAACAATCACTAATAAAATCAGATACAGCAAGGCAACTAGCATATCAGAAGGAGGTCAGAAACCTCAGTCACCATTTTTCTTTCGTGCTTTTAATTTCTGCATTAGTTAGACATAGCAGATTTATTTATGTAAAAAGTACATAAACACAGCCTATTTCTCATGTTTAATTTCCAGTTACACCTACGGAAAGCCGGTACAAGGTAACCTAGACATTGAAATCTGTCCAGAAATTCGTCCTGTGTGTCTTTCATATTACGGATGTTGCGGTCTATATGATGAAGATGAGCACGATTCAGAAAAATGTATAAAAATAACACATGCTAAGGTAAATGGCTTTTCTTCTACAATTAGAAAAAGGTACTCCTAAAATGAAAACTCCATGTTTTGGGAGGAGTGAAGCAAGATGTGGTTCTCAGTCAAAGTCTTTATTTCTTTCTGTGACCCCAGCTGGGATATCTCCCTTCACCTTTGGCATACAGTAGCTATGAAAATCCAAGGTTGGCTTTTTAGTTGAATTACCCCAGTTACCAGCCTTACATAATTGTACGGGGGGGTCTTCAAAAAGTTTCTGCATTTTTATATTTTTGATGGAAACGGTGAGGGTGGGCGGAGTAGTAATTGATCGTGTCTGAGAGTGTCGTGTGACTAGTCGGTCGGGCAAGCCGGCTGACCTTGTATAAGAGTTGTCAAGCCGTGGTGAAGATGGCTGCAAAACTTATTAAAAAAGTGTGACAACTTTTTGAAGAATCCTCCTATATATTACTGTGGAACATCCCCTTGGGAGTCCACAAAAGCAACCATGCTGAATTACCAGCACTAATACCTATGGGTTGTTCATATGTATATAAAGAGATCTTGGGTACGTGACAATTGAGGCTTGACTGAAATGTTAAGCTTGGCCTATGATATCTAAAATAATTTAGACACTTTTTTTATATTTGTAATTGTGAATGGATACAGTATGAAGTTTATATCTATATGATAAAGTCTGTAAGCTTATTTCCTCTTCCTTTCCCTTTCATTTCTCCTGCATTCCTCTCTGAAATGTTGCACCTTATCTTTTTCAAATGCATTTTTCTATAGTTAAATTGGCCCATTACTTTATACACTATTGACACTTTCAGCATATCCTTTCCTTTAGACTGACAGTAAGGGGTGTCTATCCAGGGAGATCGACCTTCATGCTTTCAACTTCTCAGGTGAAGATCAAAACAAGCAAATACAGATTGTATCTAAACTGACAGAAGATGGTACAGGTAAGAATTTAGAAAATAACTATTAGCTTAAAAATGTACTAGCAGAGAATGTGACAGTAAATCTGTGTCTTCCAGGCCACACAGAGGAAGCAACAGCTGAGCTCCAACTCCGTAGCTATCAGAAAATAAAATTTGAGAATACTGGAATTGTTTACCAAAGAGGAGTTCCATTCAGTGGCAAGGTATATAGAGAAAATGAAAATTAGGGAAGAAATACAGAGGTGTTATCTTGTAAAATCTTTATACCACATGTGTAACTACTGTTGATTAGGAAAATATGCAAATCATTATTATGTGATTGTGTGCGTTACTGCCAGTTTAACGCCATATAGTTCTGTGTGCGTTATTGCCACTTTAAACTGGCAGTAACGCACACAGAACTATATGGCGTTAAACTGGCAGTAACGCACTCAGATCTATATGGCGTAAACTGACAGTAACGCACGCAAAACTATATGGCGTTAAACTGGCAGTAAGGCACACAGAATAAATTGGCGTAATACTGGCAGTAACGCACAAAACAATATGGTGTTAACCACTTCAATACCAGGCATATTCTGGCACTTCTCTCCTTCATGTAAAAATCATCATTTTTTTGCTAGAAAATTAATCAGAACCCCCAAACATTATATATGTTTTTTTTTAGCAGACAACCTAGGGAATAAAATGGCGGTCATTGCAATGTTTTATCTCACATGGTATTTGCTCTGTATACTATATACAGAGCAAATACAGAGAGTACTATATAGTTCTGTGTGCATTACTGCCAGTTTAATGCCATATAGTTCTGTGCATCACTGTACGTTTGGCGCATTATATTGCAGTATATTATAGTGTATCCATGGAGTGTGTCTGTGTAGTGTGAGTACTCAAATTAAAGTGCACCAAACACCTCTTTACATTGATTAAAGTGCATCTACGTACAGATTTCAACTTCTTCTTTACATTTGGTTATAAGCACCGCCCCATCCCTCCAATAATGTCTGGAAGGACAACAAGGAGAGGCAGACGTTCCCTTGGCACTCTAAGGGGGCCAGCAACAAATGTGTCCACAGGCAAAGTTGGACGTGGTGGTCAGTCCTCAGGCAGGGCATCATTTCCTCTGTTTAGTGAGTTTGCCCGTGCTATCCAACGTGCTTTCAGAACTGGCATTCAGTGCTGCAGGAGGTTTTGTTAATGTCACTGATTAAGTCTTTTGTGGGATGTGAAATCTCTGCAGGACTTCGAGGCTGCCTAGCTTTGAGGGTGTTCAATCATTTCATCTGGAAGAATGTTTTTGGTATACGTTTCATGGGCGCAATTAACACCCAAAGACCAATTTTTCAGCATCTGTTTGACAGGTGCACATCATTGCAATTTTTTACATCAAGGCCAATTCTTGCTTTCATCAAGAGTACTTCTATAGGGTTACGGTGGGAAGGCGCCACCGACACCCAAAGACCAATTTTTGTGCACCCGTTACTTCTATTCAAAGTCAAAGTGACACCAGAATGTATCCAAAAAATCTCTAATCTTGTTCCCAGTGCACTACATTGTGGCCTCATCACACACACTGGCTCCCCAGCTGTTACTGAGCAAAATAAAGGCAGCTTGCAGGGGAAATTTCATTTTTTTTGGCTTTATACTGTAAATGCAATTATTGCTACAGCAGATTCTAGACATGGTACAGATCTGCCACTTTACAGGTAGACTAAGGGGACCCCCCTAGGCACTATATTGGAGGGAATTTTTCATTTTTATGCTTTCACTTTAAAAATCTAAAAATCACTGCTCATTTAAAAATGACGTTTTTCACAAATTGTTTTTTTTTATTGATACATATCCCCTAGGGCAGGACCTGGACCCCTATAACCATTGTATGCCCAATTATGAGCATATAAGCCTTCAAAATGGGCACTTTTGATTTTTGATGTTCAGGTCCCATTGATTTTAATGGGGTTCGTTATTCGGGTCCGAACTTTTGCGATGTTCGAAAGTTCTGGTGTGAAACGAACAGGGGTCTGTTAGGCCCATCCCTAGTGAAGGAGCCTCCCCAGAGGGAGATCTTTCATAAGGCTCTACAATGATTTGTAAAGCAAGCCAAGAAGACACAGAAATAGAATCCAGTGCAGTATTGTATCATTTTACTGCATGATTGGCTGAAACTAGACTGCCCGGCAGCAAGGTACATGAAGGATGTCATAGCTAGAACTAGACTATAGCTGCAAAAGACAGGGGTGCACAATAAAACATACCTTATTATTATTCAAAAAACAATTTGACAATCCAATATAGCCTCTGTAGTGCCTTACTTTTCATTGAAAGAATATCTTCTGATTGCAGCACTCTCCCTCTCTCTACTACAATAACAAACCGAGCCCAAATATACTATAAGGCTGCCAACACACTAAGCCAGAGAGGTGCATGTGTGCACTAGAAAAGACAGAGACCAAAGCCTGTGAGCCAGAGAAGCAAGGGGCTGCTAGCTGTATGGACAAAGTTTGTCTGTGAGAGGACAGTGTGTAGGAAACAGACAAGAGCCTGAAGAGTAAGGGGGGAACCATAGAGCTATGGAGGCTCAATGTAATTTTGTTTGGATGGAAGAGCAAAGCTTAATACCCCTGTGAGGGAAACTCATGTTCTGTTTTTGAACTTTCTTTTAAATCAAAGTGGGCCAACAAGCACTGAAATGACAAATTCTGGCATGGACTGTACTCACTGGGGAGTGCTACACTTTAATTAGATAACCTCGAACTTCAAAGTGGTCAAACCTAAACACTTTCAATTTTTTTGCAATCAGGCAGACCCACTACATAGTTGATGGTAAATCTAATGCCGCGTACACACGGTCGGACTTTTCGTCTCCAAAAGTCCGACGGACTAAAGCCGGCTGACAATCCGATCGTGTGTGGGCTTCCCCGGACTTTCAGCGGACATTTTTCCAGCCGCAAATCTGACGGACTTTAGATTTGAAACATGCTTCAAATCTTTATGTCGTAACTCCGCCGGACCCAGAAATCCGCTCGTCTGTATGCTAGTCCGACAGACAAAAACCCACGCTAGGGCAGCTATTGGCTACTGGCTATCAAACTTCCTTATTTTAGTCCGATGTACGTCATCACATACGAATCCGTCGGACTTTTGTGTGATCGTATGTAGGCAAGTTCGTTTGTTAGAAAGTCTGCCGCAAGTCCGCCAAAAGTCCTCCAAATGTCCGTTGAAAGTCTGTCGGACGAGCTGTCGGACTTTTGTAGCCAAAAAGTCCGACCCTGTGTACGCGGCATAAAGGAAATGAAAGAAGAACATTGTATAATGTATGGTCAGCTTTAGCTTTTCTTGACAGTAGTTTTGTAGGCGCATACAGAATTACATTGCTCATCATGCTAGCCATTGCACTGTTTGCATACCCTGTGGCCTCCTCATATGTTCGTGCTTAACAGAACCATGGTTATCCTGGACAATTGGTGGAATGTACATATGTCAGACCAAAAACTGTTGTTTTAGACAGAGAAAGGATTAGAACCCTTGTCATGTTTTCACTGCTATCCAGACCCCGGTTACAGAAATCATTTCTCATTTTACTAATTTTCTGTCACTCCAACAATCATTTTATTAGAGGAAGTGAGAAACATTCTGCAACAATGATACAGACAGAAAAACGTTTCAAAGGGGTTTCTGCCTTCCTCTACTCTATAATATTTCTGTCTGTATTGCTGTTGGAAAAATCCCTTCATTTCCTGTCTAGTAAAATGTCAGTAGGACAGGAAGTGAGGGAAAATCTCTGTAACAGTGTCTCAGATAGCTGTGAAAACATGAGAGGTTTTAACCTTTCCCTACTCAATTTAAAACTGAGAAAAGGTTTGGCTCCAGATGAAGTCTGGAGCAAAGAAATGGTTACAAAATATTGTATGAGTAAGTCTGGATGTCAACTTTCTGATCAAAAATGTCCTTCTCTCTTCCACAGATTAAAGTGACTGATCAGGATAATAAACCCTTGGCTAATGTGGCTGTGGCAATAATGTCGCATGAAGATTTTAAAAAGCTTGCAACACTAGAGACCGACAAAGATGGACTGGCTCATTTTACACTTAACACTGATTCATGGGGTGAAAGCTTTGGATTATCTGTAAGTTACTACTACAGTCATGCACATTTTTACAGTTTACAGTATATTGTATTCATAAGCAGATCTTTAGGCTGCATTCACAGAGTGATTTTTAGGCATTTTATTTGAAGTGTATACAAAAATCTTAGAAGCGTAATACCAGCATGTATTCAAGCATTTTTGTTTAGCCTATGGAAATCACTAGAGATAAAAGACCAGTTCTTACAACCAAAAAAAAACCTGCAATATGCCTGTGAACACAGTTCATTTCATAACTTATAGGTGTTTCTATTAAATTCTATCGGGCCAAAAACAAATCTGGGCCAAATCTGCCTCAAAATAGTTCATTATTATTATTATTATTATACGAGATTTATATAGCGCCAACAGTTTACTCAGCGCTTTACAATGTATAAGGGGACAACACAATTACAGTACAGTTCAATACAAAAGGTACAGGAGGGCCCTGCTCGTAGAGCTTACATTCTAAAGGGAGGGGGTGGTGGTACAAAAGGTAATAGCTACAAAGAATGATTTGATGGGGGTGGCTCAGGGACAGTTATGTGGGTGTGGGATAGGCTTCCCTGAATAAATGAGTTTTCAAGGATCTCCTAAAGGTGGACAGGGTAGGGGCTGATCGGACATACTGGGGCAGGGAATTCCAGAGGATGGGAGAGGCTCTGGAGAAGTCTTGAAGGCAAGCATGGGCGGAGGTAACAAGGGAGCTAGAGAGCAGGAGGTCCTGGGAGGAGCGGAGGGGGCGATTTGGGCGATATCTGCAGATGAGGTTGGTGATGTAAATGGGGGCGATGTTGTGAATGGCCTTGTATGTTATGGTTAGCATTTTGAATTTTACACGGTGGGGTAGGGGAAGCCAGTGAAGGGATTGGCAGAGAGGGGCAGCAGTCACGGATCGATTAGTGAGGTGTATTAGTCTAGCAGCAGCATTCATAATAGACTGAAGGGGGGATAGCCTGCTTAAGGGTAGGCCATTAAGGAGAGAGTTGCAATAGTCGAGGCGGGAAATAATCAAGGAGTGAATAAGTTGTTTTGTAGTGTCATTAGTCAGGAAGGGTCGAATTCTGGAGATGTTGCGGAGGTTAAGGCGGCAGGATTTAGCCAGTGATTGGATATGGGGGCTGAAGGAGAGTTCAGAGTCAAGGATTACACCCAGGACTCTGGCATGTGTGGAGGGACCAATGGTTGTGTTGTTGATATTAATGGTGAAGTCACAGGAGGGGGACCGTAAAGGAGGAAATATAACAAGCTCAGTTTTAGAAAGATTAAGTTTGAGGAAGTGGTGTGACATCCATACCGATATGTCATTCAGCAAGTTTGAGATTTGTGAGGAGATAGTGGGGGTGAGTTGGGGAGTGGAGAGATAGATCTGTGTGTCATCGGCATAGAGGTGGTATTGGAAGCCATGGGAGGTGATCAACTGGCCCAGGGAAGAGGTATAGAGTGAGAAAAGGAGAGGCCCAAGGATGGAGCCTTGGGGTACCCCAACAGAAAGAGGAAGGGGAGCGGAGGAGATGGAGTTATAAGTGACGCTGAAAGTGCGCTGAGATAGGTAGGAGGAGAACCAGGATAATGCAGAATCACGGAGGCCAAGGGAGTGTAATTTGCTGAGGAGCAGCAGGTGGTCAACTGTGTCAAAGGCAGCAGAGAGGTCTAAAAGTATGAGTATGGAGTAGTGGCCATTGGTTTTGGCAGTTATTAGGTCATTGGTGATTTTTAGTAGGGCAGTTTCAGTAGAATGTTGTAGGCGGAAGCCAGACTGTAGGGTGTCGAGAAGGTTGTTGTCCGCGAGGTAGCGACTCATTTGGTCATGAACAAGGCGTTCGATGAGCTTGGAGGCAAATGGGAGAAGGGAGATAGGTCTTAAGTTATTCAAACAGGTGGGTTCATGTAGCTTTTGGAGTGTTAGGTGTTGAGCTAGAGGCATCTCAGTCTTCATATGTAAACAGCCATCTTTGAAATATATGGGATTTAGGATGTTTGAGCTACAAAATGTCCAGATGTGAATGGGTACCTAGTCGAGCTAACTTCCAAAGTTTCTGCATGGAGCAGGAGCCAGATGCTGGCTCTGGGACACAGGCTGGATCCATGGGATGTTGGGATTGTGTTTAACCTCTAAAGTACCAGCCTGTAATACCCCTTCATGACCAGGCTAGTTTCAATTTCCAGGCGTTTATACCTGACACTGACATGATTGGCATCTTGGCTTGCAGCTGTGGAACATTCTACCTGGTAGGAGAGGATTGTTTATCCCTGGTAGGAGAGGATTGACTAACCGACCAATCAGGTTGAAATAGCATGATGACGTCACCGGCTTAGTCTATGCATAGACTAACTGCCTTTACCAGGCTCTCTCGAGCGGTCAGTGAGCCTGATAAGGATGCGACTGGCAGCATTCAGTTCCTGGGACACAGTGAGAGGAACTTATGTTGTTCCTCCTGCTGTGTGACTTCAGAAACCGGAAGAGACAAAGACTTTTTTGTTTTTTTGTTTACCTGACCATTAGCCAGTGAAGCAGCTGATCAGCCCGATCTGTGTCTGATGGGCTGCATTGGAGGCTAGAGGAGAGATGTTTCTCACCCCAGATCTTTCCATAAATAGGACCTGTCACGCCCTATGCTATCAGAAGGAATGCTGTTTATCCCCTGGGATAGCAATAAAAGTGACAAAATAAACACGTCCTCCCATGCTCATTTGCATATGCAAATGCAAGCATCAGTCCCGCTTGCATATGTACATTGTGATTGCGCCACGAATGTGAGGTATCACCGCAAACGTCAGATAGAGAGCAATGATTCTAGCTTCAGACCTCCTGTGTAATTGTAAACTGGTAACCTGTAAAGGCTTTTAACCACTTGCTTATTAGGCACTTAAACGCGTAGTAAATGGCCGGTGTAATTGGCCATTTACCGCGATTTGTGATTGGCTGTGTCCAAGGGACATGGCCAGCACAGATCTTCCCCGATGCTCGCTTGCGAGGGCGCGCGTGGAGCGAGGAAAGGGGAGGACGTCTATTGATGGCCTCCCGGAAATGTAGGTCCACGCTGTAGCCATCATTCAGCTATAGCGTGGATGGGAACTGGTTAAAGTGTCGCCTATTAAGATTTGTAGGTACCGTAGTTTGGCATTCCACGAGTGTACGCATTTTTAATGTGTGACATGTTAGGTATCTATTTAATTGGTGTAACATCATTTTTTATATTTTAGCAAAATTGGGTATTATATTGAGTTTTTGTGCATTAAAATTCATGAAAGCATTTCTTTTTTTTAAATGTGCATTTAAAAAAAAAAAAGCTCAGCAAGTATCGGGTGACATATAAAAATATGTAACACCCACAATTTTATTCTCTAGAGCCTCTGCTTAAAAAATATATAATATCTCTGGATTCTAAGTAGTTTTCTTGCAAAAAAAAATGTTTTTTTACATGTAGGAGAAGGATGTCAAAATTGCCCCCTGGAATAGAAGTAGGGTAACTGGTTTACATGTTTCAATAGCTCTTCATTTGTATATCGTCTGCTTTTAAATTAGTGAAGATGTTATCACTGGGCCTCTGTGCTTCTCTGTGCAATGCAGGCAGATCATGGCTGCTGAGAGACGTCAGCAGGGTGCATACATACCTTCCTGAAAACAAGCAGTAGGCTGGCTCTTGAGTTATGTAAATATCAAAATGTCTTGATGGGAGGATGTCATTCTGGAGGAATTGGATTCGCTCATCCCTACTAAAAAAATCACAGGTGTCTGCCCCGTGTCCAAGTATGCAGATGATTAACATTATTATTGCCGGGAGAGAGGGAGAGAGTACAGTCCTTTACTGTCCTCCTAGTTCTTTCCTCCTTGGCCTCGTGTCACCCATTCAGTTAAGCCACCTCTGACCGAAAAAAAGGGACTGACCATACATGATGTGTAAATCATATTGATTGTCTTCCGTCATTGGGAAAATGCCAGAAAGTTCCCAGGTCTGATAAACATTTCAAATACTTTACCCTGGTTACTGATTCAAAGCCTAAATCCATGTATTTCCTATCATAGGCAATATTTCTAACGAAAGAAGATGTTGATGCAGACCTGGATTTCCGATTCCTAATGTTTTCAGATGCTACGATATGGGTTCATTCCCACTACTCAGAAAGTCAAAGCTTCCTGAATTTGGAAACTAGAGGAAGAGACCAACTGCCATGTGACTCTGATCTGTCAGTGAATGTGGATTATTACATCAATAAGGATCAGCTGGATAGTAAAACAGACCACATCTCATTCTTCTACTTTGTAAGTTTTATTTTTCTTGTAGCATTTCGTATGTAAAGACATTATTTTATACAGCTGATAAAAGTATATCCATGTACAGAGACTGGTGAACCTTCTGTGCATGTCGGTTTTCATATAAACAGCCATACTGAAATGTATTTATTATTTATTTCAGGTACTTATATAGCACTGTCAATTTACACAGCGCTCTACATATACATTGTACATTCACATCAGTCCCTACCCTCAAGGAGCTTACAACCTAAGGTCCCTAACACACATTCATACATATACTAGGGCCAATTTAGACATGATCTGATTAACCTACCAGCATGTCTTTAGAGTGTGGGAGGAAACTGGAGTACCTGGAGGAAACCCACGCAGGCACAGGGAGAACATGCAAACTTCAGGCAGATGGTGTCATGGTCAGGATTTGAACCAGTGACCCTTTTTGCTGCTAGGTGAAGGTGCTATCCACTAGACCACTGTGCTGCCCAAATATGGCCAGACCATTTTTTGTGAATTTCCTTTATTTTTTATTTTTCCCTTACAACTTTTGGTTTGTAAACCAAACTATACATTTTCTGAAAGCATAGTACTGGAAGAATACAAAGAAGGGGCAACTGGTTTTGTTCGGTTCCACGATAGTTGTGGAAATGTTTATCAAAGTGATATTTTCGCTAAAAAACGCATAGAATCAAACACAGCAAAACGTACAGAATTCTGGCGAAATCCACCGGCAAGAAAAATTTTGCCCAGGGTCCAATCAACATTAAAGACGGCCCTGGTTACGTGCATATAGGGATTTATGAGAAGCACAATTTGCATCCAGAATGTGAAATTACATGTGTACAGCTGCAGTATCTCTTAGCCTGTCATTGACTTGCACATGCTGGTGTTGCCTGTGGCTGTACGCAAACACTTGTGACTCGTCTGATCAGAAATGTGCTCTGTATGTAATTGAGGTCTTGGGGCTCCATCACATGGGTGCTGTGGCCTGTACATCATAATGGGTGGTTTGTTTATGCAGCTGGAGCTGCACACAGACAGCTGATGTTATTCTTTTGGAATAAAAAAAACAGAAAGAAAAAAAATGAATATTTTTCCTAAAATAACCAAAATAAAATCCAATATTACGTAAACAAAAGTCCACAGTATAAGTCTATAAGTGCCGATTCACACAGGAGAGGCTTCGCCCGACTCTCGTCCAACTCTGAAGCCGCCCCGTACAGCGCAACTTCAGCATGGCCTACAAAGCAACTTCTGTATAGAAGTCAATGCAAGCCGCTCCGCAGTCACCCCAAAGTAGTACAGGAACCTTTTTCTAAGTCGGAGCGACTTGAATCGCTCCTATTAGAAAGGTTCCATTGCAATGCATGGAGCGTGACTTGTCAGACGGCTAACCGGAACCAGAGAGTGGAGAAGAACCGGAGAGGGGAGAAGAACCGACAGAGGCAGGAGACAACAGCGGAGGAGGCAGGGCTGCCTTAATAAATTACTTTAACATCCTGTGTGCTGTGTTTTATTTTTGACACTTTTTTTTCAGGTGAATAGGTAGGGGTACAATGTACCACTACTCATTCACATGGTTGGGGGGCCTGGATCTGGGGGCCCCCTTGTTAAAAGGGGCTTCCAGATTCCGATAAACCCCCTGCCCACAGACCCCGACAACCAACTGCCAGGGTTGTCGGGAAGAGGCCCTTGTCCTCATCAACATGGGGAGGGCATGTGGCCTGGTATGGTTCAGGAGGGAGGGGGCCCTAGTCCTGGTTCACACTGGTACGACAAACGCTCTGACATTGGGAACTCATGTCGCATGTGAAAATCAATGTTTCCCTATGAGTGCCGTCTTAACTGGTCCGACACAAGTCGGTCCGACTTTGAAAATGCTCCCTGCACTACTTTGATCCGACTTTGGTCCTACTTCAGCCCATTGAATATCATTGAAGTCGGATCAAAGTAGGACCCTAACCATCCGGCTTGTGACATCCGACATGGTGATTACAGCAGCAGTAAAAAGAATTTATGTCACTCTGGGATTGTTTTGATTGGTCAAAGGACAAGTCATACTATGACAAAGTTGGATGGAAGTTTGTCATAGGGGCACGTTTTATGTTAAGTGGCACGCTGATGGGCACAACAAAATGTGCCCATCAGCATGCCCCGTAATGTAAAATGTACCCATGAGAGTGCCCCCTAACATAAAATAAGGGTCATGCTGATGGGCACATTTTATTTTAAGGGGACACACTGATGGGCACATATTATGTTAGTGGGGGTATGCTGATGGGCAAATATTATGTTAGGGGGGCACTCTGATGGGGACACCTGAAATGATGGGGACTCCTGATGTAAGGGGGCATTCTGATGGGAATACCTAATGTAAAGGGACACTCTGATGGGGACACCTGATGTAAGGGGGCACTCTGATGGGGACACCTGATGTAAGGGGGCACTCTGATGAGGACACCTGATGTAAGGTGGCACTGTGATGGGAACACCTAATGTAAGCGGGCACTCTGATGGGGACCCCGATGTAAAGTGGCATTCTGATGGAGACCCCGATGTAAAGGGGCACTCTGATGGGCACACCTAACGTAAAGGAACACTCGCATGGGGACACCTGATGTAAAGGGGCATTCTGATGATGGCACCTACTGTAAGGGGACACTCTGATGGGGACAAATAATGTAAGGGAGCCATCTGATGAAGAAACCTGATGGGAATACTTGATATAAGGGGGTACCCTGACAGTGGCAACTGATTTATAGGGGTAGTCTGATGGGGACTACCTGTCCCCATCAGACTGACTGTTTAATTGTGTGACGTCACACCGCCATGGTCGTGGAACGCGGCAGCATTTTACATGTGAGTCACCATTTTTTATGCTTCTGTTTATAAACGGTTTATGTATTATACAGCGTCTACTTTGTTTGTTGTGAAAATATTCTGTGTCTCTGTATGCCTTACATCCATGCCATGGAAAGGGTTAAAGGCTATGTTCACCTTTGGCACACCTTTTCAGACAAGGGTCCCTCATGGGTAAAACAAACTGATGCATGTTTAAAAATATTGATTACTGAAGTTGCCACATCTGTAGGCCATTTTCTGTCACCCTAAGTCCAGGTTCACACTGACAGCGGGAATGAAATTGTGCGAGTTCAGCTGAACTCGCACAATTTCATTCCCGCATGTCAGCCCCGACTTCAGGGGTGATTTCAGAGACATCTGTGCAATTGCCTCCGATTTGGCATGCAATTTGACATGCCAAATCGCATGCCAATTCGCTCCAATGTGAAGCAGGGCTGAAGGAAAGCTAAAATACTCTCATCTTTGTGTACATTCCCATCCTGGAAAGTTTCTTGGATGCTGTAGACGCTGGACACTCACCTCCACTATTACAGGAGTGAGCATCTCCCTGTTTTAAAGCCAAATGCAAAATGAACAGTCTATTTGTCTTAGGTACATCAACTCATATGTCTGATTGCTATATTGAAACTTGCTTGTGTAATGATTAGACAGGACAAACAGATCTAACTTCAAACAATTAGCTAAACAACCTGTCCATCTTCCATCCTAATGCGGTTTCAGGCAGCCAGTTAAAGAAATTACAGAAAACAAAATATATTTATTGATGGATCCCCAACTTCCATGTTTTCTGTCCTGGTCTTCAGACTTGAGCATAGTCTCCATAATATCAGATCAGCTGCTTGTCTGGCATTCTGGCATTCAGCTTTAAATAGATCCAAGAAGAAAAGTCAGATCTCCTTGTTAAATGCTTACCAGCATTAGCTACAGCATGGACATTGTGTCTTCATTAGGCTGAGCAAATAAAATGCTACTTCACTTTTTCCCAAATTTTTCAAAAAAAAAATCAGGACAATAATCCTGTTATCTATTGATAATACTGATATTAATATTATTTTCTATCCTGTTTTATAGACAGCCAACGAAGATGGAATTTATTCTCATGAAGAACATAAAGTGGATATCACGGAGCAATCAAGTGGTTCAAGTAGGTATAGCAGCTAAGATATAACATAAACAGGATTGAATTTAGTCCTTTATATTATAAATGGCACTTAGCATGGAATACATGGATAGAGAAACTTGGGTTTAATTTAAGAGCAAAACATTATTTTAGACTAAGGCAGCCCTTAGATTAGCCACTTGTGGCAAAATCCCGTACCTGTACCTGTTTTTAGAGCCGACGGTCGGCTAATCAGCCGCATCACTGTTATAACAAGCAGCAGGAGGGGACGCCCCCCTCCTGCCGCCTTCTGTTGCTCGCCCGGGCTTTCCCATTCCACAGGGAGACCCGAGCCACCGGGTGAGACCTGAGGCATGTCTGCCGGCTGGCAGGAAACCCGGACAAAGCCATGACTCTCTTTAATCAGTCCCAGACCAGCCATCGCAGTTGTACTGCGACAGGTTGGCTCGGCTGGGCAAAGCGACGTTCGGATTTGCTTCAGAACCGATCAATCTCCAGGCCAACGATTTCAGGCCTGGACCTGGTGATCGGTTCTGGAGAATGAAGTCCTTCCCCTGCCTGTGTAAGTGTAAGCACAGGCAGGGGAAGTGATGTAATCTCCCCTCGTGGAAATCTTTTCGTTTCAGAGAGAGGAGAAAAGACATCTCACAATAAGTTGCACCAACACTACAGTAACACCAGTACACGTAGGTACACTTGTCACCCCCTTCACTCCCTGTCACAGTGTCACCCAGTGCAGTGTTCATATTTTTCTTTGATCACTGTACTGGCGTCATTTGTGACAATAATCAGTGTTAGGGTACTTAGTAGTAGTCCCAGATAGGTCTAGGGCCCCCCCCTGAACCCCCCTAAGAAAGGTTTACCCCCTGTCACCAGTAATCACCGTATTAATGTCACGGGTGACGCTGGATAGTTCATTATTTTTTTAATAGCGTCAGAGCACCCGCCGTATTTTACCTAATAAATGGTTTAGCCTCCTGATCACCCGTCGCGTAAATCAGATTAGTGCCAGTAGCGCTAACACCCACGCACGCACCATACACCTCCCTTAGTAGTATAGTGTCTAAACGGATTGATATCTTTGATCTGATCAGAACTATATTAGCCTCCCCAATAGTTTAGGGTTCCCAAAAATGCAGCGTTAGTGGGATCAGCCCAGATACCTGCTAGCACCTGCGTTTAGCCCCTCCGCCCAGCCCAGCCCACCCAAGTGCAGTATCAATCGATCACTGTCGCTTACAAAACACTAAACACATAACTGCAGCGTCCGCAGAGTCAGGCCTGATCTCTGCGAACGCTAACCGGTTTTTTGGTAGCGATTAAAGCAGTCACTAACAGTCAGGTGCTCTTTTTTCCTGTGAGTCGCACTAGTGTACCAGTAAATTTAGAGGCCACAATGTCCAATCGAAGGTACACTAGTGAAGAGGCCTACACGTTTCTGAGCCTGACAGATGAGAGTGAAAAAGGAAGTCACCCATCTGTCAGATTCAGGAATACGAACCGGTAGACAGTACCTGCAGACTGCCAAAAAGTCTCACACACGTGGTATTCCCGTACTCAGGAGAAGCAGCAGAATGTATTTTGGGGTTTAATTTCACATATAACCATGGCATGTGTGAGCAATATATCATTTAGGGACAACTTTGTGTAATTTTTTTTTTTAGGTCATTTTTCAATCACTTGTGACAAAAAAAAATATTCAATGGGCTCAACATGCCTCTCAGCAATTTCCTTGGGGTGTCTACTTTCCAAAATGGGGTAATTTGTTTTGGAGGGGGGGTTGTACTGCCCTGTCATTTTAGCACCTCAAGAAATAAGATAGGCAGTCATAAACTAAAAGCTGCGTAAATTCCAGAAAATGTACCATAGTTTGTAGACGCTATAACTTTTGCGCAAACCAATAAATATACGCTTATTGACATTTTTTTTACCAAAGACATGTGGCTGAATACATTTTGGCCTAAATGTATGACTAAAATTTAGTTTATTGGATTTATTTTATAACAAAAATTAGAAAATATAATTTAAAAAAAAAAAATTTGGTCTTTTTTTCTTTATATTGCAAAAAAATACAAATCGCAGAGGCAATCAAATACTGTACTGTCAAAAGAAAGCTCTATTTGTGGGAAAAAAGGACGCAAATTTCATTTGGGTACAGCATTGCATGACCGCGCAATTACCAGTTAAAGCAGCGCAGTGCCAAATTGTAAAAAGTGCTCTGGTCATTGAGGCGCCAATTCTTCCGGTGCTGAAGTGGTTAAAGAAGAAGTATCATTATTTTTTTTATTATTCTGTCCCCTATGGGACAATGTACCTGTAGTATTTTGTCTCCTGTTATGAGATGTAACTAGATGTTAACCATTTTCCCTAATTTACAATATGTATTTTTTCTCTCTAGCTCTCCAAGGATCTTTCTCTATAAAGGTTCATCTAGATGCCAAATTATCCCCACATTTTACTTTGTCTGTCTATACTCTTCTGCCAAAAGGCGAAACCCTCAGCGGCATCACCTATTTTGAAGTCTCGGCATGCTTTGGAAACAAGGTGAGTAAAAATTGTGTCATATTTAATGCAATAAAATGCAATTACTGTAAATAACCTGTGTCAGATACACAGGGCTGGTGCAAGGATTTTTGACACCCTAGGCGAAACCTCATTTTGCCCCCCCTTTGCCCTGCCCATGTATACCCCACCTTTTTAATAAAGCGCCCATCAAATGCAGCCCACCAGCGTCCGTCAATGAATGTTTACTTGCTTCCATTCATTCGGGAGTCGAGATTAGGGATGAGCCGAACACCCCCCTGTTCGGTTCGCACCAGAACATGCGAACAGTCAAAAAATTTGTTCGAACACGCAAACACCGTTAAAGTCTATGGGACTCGAACATGAATAATCAAAAGTGCTCATTTTAAAGGCTTATATGCAAGTTATTGCCATAAAAAGTGTTTGGGGACCTGGGTCCTGCCCCAGGGGACATGGATCAATGCAACAAAAAGTTTTAAAAACGGACGTTTTTTCGGGAGCAGTAATTTTAATAATGCTTAAAGTGAAACAATAAAAGTGTAATATTCCTTTAAATGTCATACCTGGGGGGTGTCTATAGTATGCCTGTAATGTGGCGCATGTTTCCCGCGTTTAGAACAGTCTGACAGCAAAATTACATTTCAAAGGAAAAAAAGTCATTTAAAACTACTCGCGGCTATTAATAAATTGCCGGTCCGACAATACACATCAAAGTTTATTGATAAATACGACATGGGATTTCCCCACAGGGGAACCCCGAACCAAAGTTTTAAAAAAAATGGCGTGGGGGTCCCCCTAAATTCCATACCAGGCCCTTCAGGTCTGGCATGGATATTAAGGGGAACCCCGCGCCAAAATTTTTTAAAAATGGCGTGGGGGTCCCCTTCAAAATCCATACCAGAACCTTCAGGTCTGGTATGGATTTTAAGGGGAACCCCGTGCCAAAATTTAAAAAAAAATGGCGTGGGGTCCCCCCGAAAATCCATACCAGACCCTTATCCGAGCACGCAACCTGGCAGGCTGCAGGAAAAGAGGGGGGACGAGAGACCACCCCCCTCCTGAACCGTACCAGGCCACATGCCCTCAAAATTGCACCTTGTCCCCATGTTGATGTCCCCAAGGGCCTCATCCCTACAACCCTTGCCCGGTGGTTGTGGGGGTCTGCGGGTGGGGGCTTATCGGAATCTGTAAGCCCCCTTTAACAAGGGGACCCCCAGATCCCGCCCCCCTGTGTGAAATGGTAAGGGGGTACCAAAGTACCCCTAACTTTTCACAAAAAAAGTGTCAAAAATGTTAAAAATGACAAGAGACAGTTTTTGGCAATTCCTTTATTTAAAGTCTTCTTCTTTCCATCTTCTTTTTTCTATCTTCTTTCTTCTATCTTCCTTCGGTTTCTTCCTCCATCTTCTTCTTCCTCTGGTTCTTCCTCCGATCCTCTGCTTCTTGCTCCGGTGTTCTCATCCGGCATCTTTCTCCGCGGCGTCTTCTTCCCTTCTTCGTTCTCGAGCCGCTCCGCATCCATGATGGGAGGCTCCCGCTGTGTGATGCTTCTCGTCTTCTGACACTTCTTAAATAACCCCCCTCTGACACTTCTTATTAGCCCCCCTCTGACGCACAGGGACTTGACAGGAACTTCTCTATGGGTTTCCCCGTGACGTCAGAGGGGACAGGGTTCCCAAAGCACCCTCCTAATGTTGAGGGCATGTGGTCTGGTACGGTTCAGGAGGGGGCGCTCTCTCGTCCCCCCTCTTTTCCTGCGGCCTGCCAGGAAAAGGGTCTGGTATGGATTTTTGGGGGGACCCCACGCCATTTCTTTTTTAATTCTGGCGCGGGGTTCCCCTGTGGGGAAATCCTATGCCATTTTTATCAATGAACTTTTATGTGTATTGTCGGACCGACAATTCATTAATAGCTGCGAGTAGTTTTAAATTACTTTTTTTCCTTTGAAATGTCATTTTGCTGTCAGACTGTTCTAAACACAGGAAACATGCGCCCCTTTACAGGCATACTATAGACACCCCCCCAGGTATGAAATTTAAAGGAATATTACACTTTTATTGTTTCACTTTAAGCATTATTGAAATCACTGCTCCCGAAAAAACGTCAGTTTTTAAAACTTTTTTTGCATTGATCCATGTCCCCTGGGGCAGGACCCAGGTCCCCAAACACTTTTTATGACAATACCACGCATATAAGCCTTTAAAATTAGCACTTTTGATTTCTCCCATAGACTTTTAAAGGGTGTTCCGCGGCTTTCGAATTTGCCGCAAACACCTCAAATTGTTTGCTGTTCGGTGAACTGGCGAACAGCCGATGTTCAAGTCAAACATGAGTTTGACTCGAACTCGAAGCTCATCCCTAGTCGAGATACCGACACAGTCCTCCGCCGGCTCTGCACATCTCACACTATGTGCGAACGGAGCGGCGGCTGCCTGCTGATGCTGACTTAGTTGCTTGCTGCAGAAAGAAGAGAGTAGGAACACCAGTGGCCGGGTACCCTAGGCAGCAGTGCGCCCTAGGCGGCTGCCTAGTTTGCCTATTGGTAGCACCGGCCCTGCAGATACACCCCACATTCTCTACAACAAATGTAGAGTATTTTTAAACCAACTGGTTTCTCTGGGTTAGCATGGCATGCATATAGTTACCACCTCAGTTAAGATTTGACCTAGTATCAGATATTTTATATTTTTCTTTATGTGAAAGGATTAAGACCTTCCTGCAGTCCTTTCCTGGAACATGTAATAAAGTAAGAGAATTACCAAGCCTGCCAGGCAATTAGCATTTTAAGAAGGGCAGTAATGTTAACGCTTCCATATGTCTGTCAGCACAGGTTTCCGTTAACCCTTTGACTGCCGAGGATGTGTCCTATAATATAGCCTGCCAATCAAAGGAATAATTAAAACTGCTTATATTTTGCCTCATTCCTCTTTTCTCCCCCCATCAACATATTCATTACTTTTTATCTAAATTTTTTCATATACTATACCTTACCTTATACCTTATTTTAGACGCAGTGATGTCTTCAATGTGTGTTTTCTATGAAATGCAGGTAGATCATGGTTAGGAGTGACCGGCAAGAGTGCTGTAAATATGTTTCCTGAAAACATCGCAGCATCCTGCCTAGGACTGAAATAACTAATCGATTAATCGACAACTAATCAATTATGAAATTAATCGATTACTATTTTCATAATCGATTAATCGGCCAGGAACATAATGGGGTTGAAAAAAACTTAAAATGAGCCCTTTATAGTACAAAAAGAGCAAATAATTGCTACTGCAAATATTACTTTCACAGTTCTACACTAAAAAAAAAATTAACCCCTTACAGTAGTGATTATCTGCTTTTTTTTGTACTATAAAGGGCTAATTTTAGTTTTTTTCACCCCATTATGTTTCTAAACGTCTTAGACCTGGTTCACATGTATGTGTTTTTTGGTGCTTTTTTGCAGAAACGCACTACAATTCATTCACACGGTTTCCTATGGGACACGTTCACGCAAAACGGTGATTTTTTGGTTCAATATACTTCAATAGAGAAGCTGCAGAAAGCATGTAATGCGTTTTTGCAGCAATATGTGTTTTTTAATCTGCCCAACAACAAGTTGGCCAAAAAAAATGCAAAAACGCAAATCACAGCAAAATCACGTGCACACGAATCAAAACGCACAGCAAAAAGCACTGCAGAAACAGATGAAAAGCAAACTGCATAGGTGTGTACTGAGCCTTATGCTGGCCACACAGATCAATTTTCAGATGAGAATATTCAGACGAAAAATCTTCGTACATTCGCTGAATGAAAGAACGAACGTTCTTAAAATGACATTTTTTTTGAAGTAAGATATTGTTTTTGTTTTTAATAAAAAAATTTGATCACTGAGTCTGATGATATTTACCAGATTCACCCTTTAATAGTATATACAGTATATCTCCTCTAATAGTATATACAGTATATCTCCTCTAATAGTTTATACAGTATATCTCCTCTAATAGTATATACAGTATATGTCTTCTGTCTGTTATGCTCAGAGTGGATTCGATATTTTGCTCCCTAACCATATAGTTGGTTATTTATATTTACCAGTGCATAGAGATATTTAAGAATAAATTACCTTTTTTTAAAACTGTACACATTAACTAAATTATACACCACACTTTTTTTTGTTATTAACCGAATAATCGATTAATCGAAACAATAATCGGCCAACGAATCGATTATGAAAATAATCGTTAGTTGCAGCCCTAATCCTGCCTCAGTACTCAACTCAAGAGCCCTCATCTCTGATGCAAGCATTGGTCTGGTTTTTGGAAGCAGTTATGTAAATATTAAAATGCCTTAGAGCATGATGTAAGCCCTATCCTATGTTCTCCTGTCTCGTGTAATTGTTGCATTTTTATTAGCTGGCAAAGTAATACAAGAAGAGCAGGAGAGAGAGACAGAGAGAGGATTGGGTGGGGATAAAACTGCTCTATTACATGCCTCAAAAGCCCTCATCTCTGATGCAAGCAGGTGCCTGTTTTTGGACGGAGCTATGCAAATATCAAACTGCCTAGGGGGATGATATAAGCCCTGTGCTGTGTTGTCTCATGCAAAGCTTTTTTTCAGCGGGAACGCGGGGGAACGCAGTTCTGGCACCTCCAGCCGGAAGCTGGTGACGTACTACTTATCACCAGTGGAGGGGAATTCAGAAAATGTAGACTTCTGTTCTGCAACTTCTTTATGCAATTTTTTTATTCAGGTTCAGCTCAAATTCTCTGAAGAACAAGTCCATCCTGGAGGGAAGGTGAATCTGGACGTGTCGGCAGAGGCTGGGTCACTATGCAGTGTGCGCTCTGTGGATAAAGGATACTTACTTCAATATCCACATGATGATGTCTCATTTGCAACTCAAGTTGTAAGTGTAAATATATGTTTGGCCTGTATGGACAACAGTCACTTTAAGTCTGATGAATAAATGACGTTTTATGTGAGTCCCACAGTTGTACCTGTTACTACATAAGTGGCTACCGATCAATTCAATGCTACATTGAGCTCAGAGAGAGCCTCCAGAAATATCACAGGATATCTTGTGGATTTGGAGTGCAAAAAGGTCTTAGTGACAATCTGGGGAATTCATTAAGGATGTCTATAAAACTCTTTAGAATTCCATTATGCCTAATGCTGCATGAAAAATGTCAGTGGAGGTGACCGATTCATGCACCTGTTGAAACAGCTGCATTCATTTGGGGCAAGCACCACATGCATAGGCGCACTGAGACCAGCTTGTACACAAGGAATCTCCATCCTCTGTGCAACTGAGCTCCTTTTCTGTTCTGCAGCTGTCATACAAATAGGAGTTTTGTAGCGGAGTGGGCAGAGCCTGAGCCACAACCATGCAGTACTTTTATCTGGGTGGGTAACAGGCAAAGTGTATTTTGTTGGGATGGATGTAGTTGATAATGCTTATGCTTTTCAACACTAACCTACAGCTGCTACTGGATTATCAAGAAAGCCATCATCCAGTTTGGCATGTACCTATCAATGTCTTCTTGAGTATCCTTTGATAGCTTCTTGTTGGCCCCCAAAACTGTCCATCACTATTTAGGGTGAAAGTTTTTCAGGCGAGAGCTACTGTAAGATCATCAGTTGCCAGGAACTATTTCAAAGGGAAAAAAAAATCAGGCCTATGAATAAACACATATCTATTTATTCATACACTCATTAGCAGTTTTTCCTGGATCCTATCAGAAGTTTCCTTTCTGAGTTTACTTTCTAACTGGAACTGCAAGTACTTATATAATGTAATCTGCTTTATGTTACTTCAGCAAAACAGTCTATCAAGGCCCTATGGATATTATAGGGAGGGTTTTGAACAGGAAGTTCACCAATGCCCTGAAAATCAGACAGTCGCCCATAGATGGGAACCTGTGTTTGATACTTCATTCCTGTTTCAGGTATGTCTATTTAAACACATGCATTTTTTTCATTTGAATTATAAAGGTTCATCTGTAATTTATGCTGCATACAGTATATGTTAATTTTATGTATATAAATTCTATGTGTAGTGCTCACCCCTGGAGGGCCGCTGAGAATATTCCCAGGTCTCCCTTGCTTCCAGTCACAAGCACAGTTCCATGCACTCTGACAATTCAGGCTCAGTTTAAAATCTATTGCTGAATAACTAGTACAGGAAAGGGGTTTGGGGTCACAGGATGCTCCAAAATGTTAATAACAATCAATGAGAGAACAGATTTTTTTTGTAGAAAATCCTTACAGGAGCAGCACACACTACAGTACCAAACCAGGTCATACTCACAATGTCCCAAGAGTTGTCTGTCACACAGAATGCACAGTTAGATCTTCAGTGGGGAATTTAAAGATCCTTCTCCAGACTAAGACTTCAGGACAGTGCCCTTGCAAAACGTCTAATAGCAATCTCCTCTAGGCCCAGTTCCCACTGAGGCCCAGATGGCAATCTCTTGCCTCAGTAACTCTCTCCTAGGCAGCATCCCCAAGAGAACTGGAACCATCCCTAGAGAGGAGAGAACACACTACTCAGGCCTCCTAAAAATTTTTGTCACATCCCCAGCCACCTTTTGAATCACTCCCTCTGGGGCACGATAAATATCCATACCAGGTATCTGGATATATGCCACGGGAGACTCAATCTGCCAAATGAGATGTCAGATGTCCAGGATGCTGTGGCCAATCAAGGCCGATGAAGAAGGTGTGATTTGGCTTTTGATTGGAATTCACAGCATCATCTCCAGCGGTTCTAGTGGGGACTGAACTTTGGACTGGGGGCTCCACACTGAGCTTGTTTTATCATCGATGTCTGTGGGTGAAATACTGTTTCATTTTAGCCCTTTTTCTGAATAAATATTGCTAAACTATTGGCGGCTTGGCCCCACTCTCTCCCCCTCCCTCTCCTCTCTTGCAGAACAGGAAACCACATGTGATTCGGACAGGAGTCACACTGCATTGCTGTTCAAATCACATGTGATTCCTTCCAGTGCATTCACTTTGTATAGACTCAAATCGCACCATAAAGGTATCAGTTTTGGGTATCAGAGCATTTGCCCGAGTACAAGTACTCGGGCAAATGTTTAGTATCAGTATCTGTGCAACCCTACTGTCTGTGCCTTCATTAGGGAGATTCCCCCTCTCTTTTTGTCTAGTTTACCATTATCACCAACAGTACAAGTAAAAGAAAAGTGAAGTCAAATTTCATCAATGGGATGCAGATGTTAAAATAAAACTGACCGGGGGTTATAACCTTCTGTTAATCAAAAAAACCTTACTCTTATTCAAAATGCAAAACATGGCATTTAGTTCTACTTTAATGAACTTCAGGCAAAAAAAAATACTGACAATGTGCTGGGTAACAGCTAGTTCAGTTCCATGAGATGTATACCATCTCAAGGATTACTGCCATTTCTGCATCATTTAGTTTCACCCATAGAAGAATATATAGCTATCATAATACTTTGCATAATACTTTGCAGCAACAGGAGAGGTCCCATACACAGAAGCTGCAGTGTCCACCCCTCCTCTCCCCTTGTCCATTCACAGAATTCTTTGTATTTTGTGGACAGTTCATAAAATACAAAGCATTCTGTGAATAGGCAAGGGGAGAGGGGCACGGACAAATGACAGTGTTGCTTCTGTCTATGAGAGCCACTGTCTAGCTTCTGTCTATGAGACAGTGTTGCTTCTGTCTATGAGAGTATATTAATAGCTATTCTATCTGACATCAGTAAATCCTTAAAAACGACACTGATGCTGGAGGTGAAATACACCTCATGGGATTTAACTAGTTGTTATCCAGCACATTTTAAGAAAAAAAAACTTCCTAGAGTTCTGCTTTAAGGCCGTCTCAGGTTCACTTTCTTGCAAAAACAGTTATGCCTACAACAATACTGAATTTCTTCAGAATGTGCTAGTTCTCTGGTTGTCCTCTAGCTTTATTACTTAGTGATTCAATAACCTGATGCCAATTATGCAGTTTATGGTTCCTGGTCTCCTAATCTGCAAACTTGCTCCGCATCAGTCGTTCACCAAGTAGTGAAGCTGAGGAACTAGCAACCTATAGATAAAGTTACCAATCGACTGTGCACTTTGCAAAGGGCAGTTGCACTCTGCAAGAGCAGTTGCTCCAGAGCTTAGTAAATGAGCAGAAGCTCTGCTGACTTCCATCATCCAATCATGTGCAAGCAAAAATGCTGTTTTAATTTTCCTTGCACGTGATTGGGTATTCTTTGCAAAGTTAAGGTTTACCTCATTTACTAAGCTCTAGAGCAACTGCTCTTGCAAAGTGCAACTGCACCCCTTTTAACCCAGTTATTAAAACTTTATTTGGCCAGGTTCTTTATAAATGTATAATGCAGTGGGAAATGAATCTCTGTTGTAATGTATCTTAACAGTGCTATTCTCTATGAAGATCCCAGAATGTAGATTCAGAATACGTTTGCTGAAGCCCTTGCAATAAGTGTATAGGAGATGTTTTTCAAAATAAAACAAGAGGTTCACCTGAACAGAACCTATTATTTAAGAGGAAGTAAACTCTTTTTTTTTCTTCCCTGAAAAGTAAAGGCATATGCGATGCAAACTAGCACATTATGTGACAGTTACCTGCAAACGAAGCCTGCATCATCCCCGCTGGAGGCCACATCCATCTTCGCAGGTCTTCCTTCCGGGACCGCGGACTTCGGCTGTGTGACTGGCCGGAGCCGCGGAGTCTCCGGTCACGGCACACACTTCTGAAGAAAGAGCACGGGCGGCCGTTCCTTTAGAGCGCATGCGCAGTATACAGTAAATATCTCCTAAATGGCGCATGTTAAGGAGATATTTACAGTACCTATAGGTAAGCCTTATTCTCGGCTTACCTATAGGTACAAAGTATACAGGAAGGTTTACTTCCTCTTTAAATGACAAACTGGAACAATCTATGTGTAATTCTTTTATTTTTCATAGTTATTCATGAAACTTAATAACTACCTTTGACTACCTAGGTAAGCCAACTGAGGTTAATCACCAACACTCGTGTCAAGAAGCCAGTGGAATGTGTTGATAATGATTTGATCGCTCCTCGTTATACATCCAAGAAAAAACTTGACCAGAAAGGTACTATAGGTCCTCTACTTTATGTTAACTTAAAATGTAATACAGCATAAATAATGTACATTATTCAGGTAATTCCTACCAGGGTTTTTTTTCTCAGAGAATAGGTGCAGAAACTCACCCTCCCCAGCCAACTCTCTGCCCCCAACCCCGCCGTTCCATGGGAAGAGAAGTAAAGCGGTGCCAAATCTGCATATTGCTCAAGGCCCAAAAAGGCACAGAGTACCGCACTTAGGAGTGCAGAACACAGAGCTCAGGAAAGTGTACTCTGCAGCGATGAGGTGTGTGTATCACACAGGGTACAGAGAAAAAAATCAGCACCAGGGACAGTACTTGCATATCTCCCCCAATGTAACCATCCATTGCTCACCTCTCTGCCCCCCATTCACATTTTACCTCTGCAACCCTTGTCCACAGCTCACCTATGCTCCCTATTCACAGTTCATCTCTTTTCTATCCCTCATCCACAGCTACTCCCTTCTCCCCCCCCCACCACCACCACCATCCGCAGCTTACTACTTCTCTCCACCGTCTGCAGCACACCACTACTTTCCACTGTCTGCAGCATGACACTTCTTTCCCCCCTCCGCAGCACACCACTTCTTTCCCCCGTCTGCAGCACACCACTTCTTTCCACCGTCTGCAGCACACCACTTCTTTCCCCCATCTGCAGCACACCACTTCTTTCCACCGTCTGCAGCACACCACTTCTTTCCCGAGTCTGCAGCACACCACTTTTTTCCACCGTCTGCAGCACACCACTTCTTTCCACCGTCTGCAGCACACCACTTCTTTCCACCCTCCGCAGCTTACTACTTCTTTCCCCACCCGCAGCATACCACTTCTTTCCACCATCTGCAGCTTACCACTTCTTTCCATCATCCGCAGCACACCACTTCTTTCCCCCGTCTGCAGCATACCACTTCTTTCGCCCATCCGAAGCACACCACTTCTCCCCCCCCCCCCGCAGCACACACCTTGTTCGCCCGTCCTCAACACACCACTTCTTTCCTCCCTCCGCAGCACACCACTTCTTTCATCCCTCCGCAGCACACCACTTATTTTCCCCCTCCGCGGCTTACCAATTCTTTCCCTCATCCGCAGCATACCACTTCTTTCCCTCATCCACAGCTTAGTACTTCTTTCCCCCCTCCGCAGCACACACCTTTTTTAGCCTGTCCGCAGCACACCAATTCTTTCCCCCATCTGAAGCACACCACTTCTTTCCCCCCTCCGCAGCACACCTCTTTTTCTCCCCATCTGCAACACACCTCTGTATCTCTGCCCAGAGCTCAATTCTACACCTTTGTCCACGGTTCATCTTAGCACCCCCACAACTCACTTTTGGTAACCCCTGTCAACAACTCAACTCTGCATTCCCCCACCTGCCCCCCCCCCCCCCATCCACAGCTTACACCCCAAGTCCACAAGTACAGCTTGTCTCTACCCCCCTTCCACATTTCACTTCTGCACCCCATTTCTCAGCTCTCATCTCTTCAACTCTCCAACTTTCACCTCTTCACCCCCTGCTACCTCTAAACAACCTGCCAACTCTTGGTGTGATTGGTGCTGCTGTACCACGTGTCCCCCACCTTTCCCACTACTCAGCTCTCACTTTGCACAACCCCTTTCCCTTTCCAGCTCTCACCTCTTCTCACAAATTCACCCCCACTGCGGTTCACAGCTGTCACCCCTCACCGATGCCTCTGTGCACAACCACTCACCCCTTACCTTCTCCCTCTCCCTCCATAGCTTTCGCTTTTATTGCTCCGCTGTCTAAAAAGGCATCATTTTTTTAAAAGTCTCCTAATAGCTGAAAACTAGATTAAAAAAAAGCTAATACACAGTTGAAATACTTTTACGGGAGTTGTTTTCCAACTAAAGAAAAACAATTATCAATCCAGTCCTGAGAATTACAAAGCACTGCCACCAAAGGCATAATTAGAACCTTCAGGGACCCAGTGCAAGAAACCATTAAGGGCCCTCCTGACTTTTGGTACCCAAGACCTTTTTCAATGATCCTGGGGTCCTTTTCTCCCATTACGGGGCCCTTGATTATGGTCCTGCAGCAGGACCCCTTCCTGACGTCTTGGGTAGGGTTGCACCTTTTCTTCAAGCCAAACCTGAAGACTTTAACAGCGCACAGCAAATTCTTTTTTGTAGTATACACTACACATATGTTTTGTGATTAAATAACAATTCTAATTGTATATATTTAATCACAAGAGTCCCCCCTTACATCAGAGTCCATAGAGTTCCGCTTTACATCTGAATGCGCAGAGTTTCCCATTCACATCTGAACTTGCAGAGTTTTATTAATTAAAAAAAATAAAAAACACTGTTTATCATGCCAGGAATCTATCAAGAAGAAATAGGAAAGACCATCCACTTATGGAGAAGGGGAGATGATAGTAGTCCTAACACTTATTTTGTCTGCTCCTCTATAGATATACAGTAGTATGACTAGTGAACCATGTCACCATGTCACTAAGACAAAAAGTGTGTCACTATCAGGACTAGGGTTGCCAGTTGCCACCTTTTCTTGAAGCAAAACCCGAACACTTTAGTGGCCTGGAACATCTTTGGGTGCCCCAAAGAGAGTAGTAATGCGGTGCGCATAGCGTGCAGGAGCAAACAGTGGGTGTGGCCAAATTGCTCTTGATGACATCATCGCCCTGCCCACAGTGATGCCAAACCTGCCCCAAGACAGCCACCTGCTGGTCCCAGAAGGCAACAGATTTGTGTGTGACTATCTTGGTTACTTGGGGACCCACAGCGCGATCTGAATAATGTGTCCATCTGAAACCCGGACACATGGTTCAAAACCTGGACTGTCCGGATGAATCCTGGACAGGTGGAATGTCTAATCAGGACCCCAAGTGAAAATTGAAGTGGAACTGCAGAACTTAACCACTGAATGAATGACCCCCCCTCCCCCCCAATTCCTCTTCTACATATCCTATTTACAAAATATGTTGCATGCGCCCATGCACTGACAGCCTCTTCCAGGTCTTTGGAATCTGGATCTGCTCACACTTGAGACATTTCTAATGCATGCACACAAATACTTTGACTTCATACAAGAGAGCATTATAGCATAGCACTGGTGGCATTTGCATGTGTGGGCAGAAATCTCCTACATGTGTGCATATTCACTGCAAAGTTGTAGCTTGACTCACTGGGGTTGATTTACTAATGGCAAATAGATTGTGCACTTTGCAAAGTGCAGTTGCACTCTGCAACAGCAGTTGCTCCAGAGCTTAGCAAATGAGCAGAAGCTTTGATGACTTCCCCTATCCAATCATGTGCAAGCAAGAATGCTGTTTTTTTTTTTTTTTTTTCCTTGCAAAGTGAAGCGCTACCTCACTTACTAAGCTCTGGAGCAACTGCAATTTGCAAAGTGCACAGCCTTTTTGCCTTCAGTAAATCAACCCCACTGTTTCCTGTGATGTAGCAATCCCAGGAGACCAGAAACCAGGAAGTGCTTCCTTGGTGTGCAAAAATGAACAGAAAGGTAAACCTTACAAAAAAAATTTACTATTTGTGTAAGAGGCAAGGTGAGGGACAAAATAAGAAAATGTTACAGTAGTGTGTTAAAGCTGGACTAAACCTTCCTATCCTTTACAGCCATGGAAGCTGCCATCTTAGCCTATGTTTGATCTGCAGTTGCCATGGTCAGCTTTATATATGTAGCTTTAGCAGCAGCTCCTTTCCCTCCTGCACGGTTATCTCTATCATAGAGCGCTGGGAGGAAGTGATGTTACTTTACAGCAGCTGTCTCCGACCTTTTTGCCATGGGGAACTAGTTTTGTGGAAAAAAATTTGGGGGGAATGTAGTCTCGGGTAGACTGGGAATTCAGTGGCGGGTGATTTGTAGGGTGAATGGCTGGCGTTGGCACTTAAATCATCACCATGCTTGTTATAGTGTCAGGATGATCAAATCACATTATTTCTATTACTACATTGTAATATATAATCAAATAGTTCAACTGACCATATTGCAGAATCAGTGGGAACTCTGAGCTTGTCACTTGCCACCAGATGCAGTGTGCCACTGTCACCTGCCACCAGGTGCAGCTTGTCACCTGCCACTGTCACCTGCCACCAGATGCAGTGTGCCACTTGCCACCCACAGCCTGCCCAGATGCAGTGTCACTTGCCACCCACAGCCTGCTCAGGTGCAGTGCCCCTTGCCACCCGCAGCCTGCCACCAGATGCAGTGTGCCAATTGCCACCCATAGCCTGCAACCAGATGCAGTGTGCCACTTGCCACCCATAGCCTGCCACCAGCCACCCATGTGCCACTTGCCACCCATAGCCTGCTGCCAGATGCAGTGTGCCACTTGCCACCCATAGCCTGCTGCCAGATGCAGTGTGCCACTTGCCACCCATAGCCTGCTGCCAGATGCAGTGTGCCACTTGCCACCCATAGTCTGCCGTCAGGTGCAGTGTTGCCACCCACAGCCTGCCACCAGATGCAGTGTACCACTTGACACTCTTAGCCTGCCTCCCGATACAGTGTCACTTGCCACCCGCAGCCTGCCCAGATGCAGTGTCACTTGCCACCCATAGCCTGCCCAGATGTAGTGGGAAGGCTGTCCACAAGGTTTAAGAGTGTGTCTATAGGAATGTTTGACCATTCTTTCAGAAGCGCATTTGCAAGGTCAGGCACTGATGTGGCCGACAAGGCCTGGCTCGCAGTCTCTGCTCTAATTCATCCCAAAGATGTTTTATCGGGTTGAGGTCAGAACTCTGCAGGCTAGTCAAGTTCCTCCACCCCAAACTCGCTCACCCATGTCTTCTTGGACCTTGCTTTGTGCACTGGTCCAAATCATTTGGTGGAGAGGGGATTATGGTGTGGGGTTGTTTTTCAGGGGTTGGGCTTGGTCCCTTAGTTCCAGTGAAGGATACCAAGACATTTTGGACAATTTCATGCTCCCGACTTTGTGGGAACAGTTTGGGGATGGTCCCTTCCTCTTCCAACATGACTGTGTACCAGTGCACAAAGCAAGGTGCATAAAGACATGGATGAGAGAGTTTGGTGTGGAGGAACTTGACTTTCCTGCACAGAGTCCTGATCTGAACCCGATAGAACACCTTTGGGATGAATTAGAGCAGAGACGGCGAGCCAGACCTCGTTCAACATCAGTGCCTGACCTCACAAATGCGTTCTGGAAGAATGGTCAAACATTCCCATAGATACACCCCTAAACCTTGTGGACAGCCTTCCCAGAAGGGTTGAAGCTGTTATAGCTGCAAAGAGTGGGACAGCTCAATATTGAAACCTACGGACGAAGACTGGGATGCCATTAAAGTTCATGTGCGTGTAAAGGCAGGTGCCCCAATACTTTTGACAATATAGTGTATGTGTTACATGAGCGGCAAGAGGTTTTAGCTGTTTTAACAGTGAATTGTAATGAGGTGTATATTGAGAAAAGTATGAGATGTTTTACTATGATGCCGCGTACACAGGGTCGGACTTTCCGACAGGAAAAATCAGACGGAATCTTTTCATCGGACATTCCGATCGTGTGTTGGCCTCATCTGACTTTTTTTTTTCGAAAATTCTGACGGACCTAGAAATAGAACATATTTTAAATCTTTCCAACGGAATCAGTTCCTATCGGGAAAACCGCTCATCTGTATGCTGTTCCGACGGACCAAAAACGACGCATGCCCTGAAGCAAGTACGAGACGGTAGCTATTGGCTACTTGTTATTGAATTTCCTTTTTCTAGTCCCGTCATACATCGTATGTCACCGCGTTCTAGACGGTCAGACTTTGGTGTGATCATGTGTAGGCAAGACAGTTTTAGCGGAACTCCTTCGGAAAAACCTTCAGAGTTTATTCCGACGGAAAAAGTGGTCGTGTGTACGCGGCATGAGATAAAATACAGATTCTTGATAAAATAAAGCTTTGAATAGATAAATTCCCATTTCAGTCAACAAATTTAGATTCCATACTCAAGTTATATTTACATTTGTGAATATTTTAGAGAAAAATTCTGAGATAACATAACATATGGAGGTAAAAGTACCCCAGTATTAAAGTGAATTGATCCTATAGTATAGAAAATGCATATATCATTCCATTATCTTTGGCTTTATATGATGAGAAAGGCACAAGGCTGAGTAGTAGCACTGAAGAGAAGTAAAGAGCATTCAAGGTGGGAACTGATCATATGATCCTTTTGCTATGGCCCCACCCTCTTTAGTTACATCCCCTGCAAGAAAATAACTTTATCAGTTTTATTGGTGTAGCGGTGTGTTGCCACTAGTTACTAACATCCACGCATATTCACCCTGCTGCCAGACATCCATACGTCACACTTGTAGACAATGAAAAGTCTTTTGCTTTGTTTTGTTGTTTTATTTGGGGGATTGAACTTGGTTGGGGGAAAGGGGTATGGGATGCCCATAGAACAAATTGGTATTAGCAATTATATATCGGCTATGCTTTACATTTCCTGGAATAGAACAAAAAAACAGCAAAAAAACAACGTTACTCCAGTCCATACTCCTCCTCTGCACTCTCCCTGCAGACTTCTACCTCCAAGACACTTCTCCTCCTGCACAACACTTTCCTGTCACAGCATTAGACATCCTGTCCCGCCATCTTGAGCTGACTAGGCCTCCCTCTGAATAAGTCCTAGGATTAGGCCCTGAAGGACTACTGATCCCAGTAGACCTGATTTGCAAATCTTGTGCCCTCCAGCTGCAACATTTTGACACAAAACCCCACAGTCTCTCCTCTGGCTCTGCACCCAGCTCCCTGGGCATGCCTCTTCCAGATCTCCACTGTGCCACACTTACCGACTCCTGCCTTGAGTCCCTCCTGAAGGATTTTCCCAGACCATGCGGATCAACTTCTTCTCCCTCTCCTGTTCCAGGACACCTCCCCATGACTGTGTAAGGAGAGCTCCCTCCCAGCTCCCAAGCTCCTCCACCTGAGTCGCCCCCCCCCCCCCCCCGGATGGGGGTGCTTCTCCTGCATGCAGCCTAGCACTCCATCTTTCAGTTCACCAGGCCAACAACTCCTCCCCCAGCAGGCTGACCGTGAGTATATGTAGGAGGCCTGCCCCCTGCCAATCCTGGTTGGGGATCGGTCAGGGCTGCACACATGTACTCCATTGCCCCTCTTCCAGAACATTCTCACAGAAAGCAGCAGAGGCACCCAAAAGCTGAAGTACATGTCAGTCACACCCACTGCTACACTAACCACTTCCTGCCCCCAGATCAAAAACAAACAGGCCTAGCTCACAGCACAGGCCTGCTTAAGTTTACCTGTACTGACAGAACCTACAACACCACACCTCTAGCACCTACCTATGGTAGAGGGTGCTACATTGGTCATTTCTATTTAGAATGGGTAAAGCACAAGCTATTACAAAATATCTGGTGGGGACATCTCTCTTACTATCCCCTACTTAAAGTACTTGGAAAAGAATCGCAACCTCAAAGTTAACTGGTGCAGTGGTCATCTGTACTCCCCCAATCAGTACTCACCACAAATCCCTCGCATTGATCTTATACCCTGATAACAAACAACACTTACACAGTTTGTGAATGATATATATTTTATGTAAATGTATATATTGGCCACAGCTTTAACGTGGTTGTTAACCCACAGGGTTAAATTGACACTGACAAATTGACATTATCCTCTCGGTTGATTCATGTAATGTCCCACTGTGACTGTGCTTTATATAAAAACGCAGATATATACCTGTTTACAGAGTGCAGATCGCTTACGTGACCCACCCGGCTCTCTCCTCTTTTGGCCTGACAACTGCAACAGGCGGGGGCCGAGGATCCCCCGCTGACATCAGTCAGGAGGAGAGGAGGAGAGAGGCGGCCCCGTCCGATGCAGCTTTCATGTGAGAGAGGAGAGAGATGGCAGGTCACGTGAGCGCCGATCACCACTCTGAAACAGGTATATAGCTTCCCTTTTATATAAAGCACAGTCACAGGGGGACATTACATGAACCAACTGAGAGGATAATGTAAATTTAACCCTAATTTGAGCAGCAGGAGGGGAGGGGGCAGGCACAGACATGGAGCAGACAGGCAGGGAAGGGAGAGGGGAGAGGACGGAGGAGAGCACAGAGGAGAGACAGGAGACACAGTGGATGATAGAGGCACGCAAACTGACCACGGTGTTAGTTCTCAGCAGCCATGATATACCTTGGTCAGTTTACAAAGGGGAGGGCATAACTAGGCAGGATCAGCCAGGTATTTCAGGTGATACGGGGGGGCAAAATTACACAGAACATGCACTGTGCTGTATAAATGCTTTAAAGAAGTGGTCATCAACCCTGTCCTCAGGGCCCACTAACAGGCCAGGTTTTATGTATTACCTTGGGGAGATGCAGACTAGAATACTGCAATCACTAAGCAGCAAATGATATCACCTGTGATGTAATTCAGTTATCTTGCAAACCTGGCCTGTTAGTGGGACAGGGTTGATGACCACTGCTTTAAAGGAACAGGGTCTTTTTTTTTTTTAGGTTAACAAACACTTAAAAGATAACACACCATAACAAATATATAAAACACCCCAAATCAACTTATTTATGCCTGAAGCCAATACTGCCCCAAACTGCTTTTTCCAGTTCGGGAGCTTTACCATTCCAAAAACCAGCAATAAATGTTAAAACATAACTGAAAACATTTTTCATTCCCCTTGGTGGTAGTGGGACTGATAAGCTGACCTGTTTTTGCAATTCTAGACCTCATTAACCACTTGCTTGCTGGGCACCTAAACCCCCCTCCTGCCCAGACCAATTTTCAGCTTTTAGCGCTGTAACTCTTTGAACAACAATTGCGCGGTTATACAACACTGTACCCAAATGACATTTTTATCATTTTTTTCCCACAATTAGAGCTTTCTTTTAGTAGCATTTGATCACCTCTGGGTTTTTCATTTTTTGTAAAAAAAAAAAAAATACATACATTACTGTTTTATATTTTGTTAATAAATTTTGCAAACAGGTATTTTTTCTCCTTCATTGATGTACGCTGATGAGGCTGCACTGGGGGGCACTGATAGGCTGCACTTGTGGGCACTGATAGGTGGCATTGGTGGGCACTGATGGGTGGCACTGATGGGAGGTATTGATAGTTGGCACTGAAGGGTGTTGATAGGTAGCTCTGAAGGGCACTAATATGTGGCACTGATGGGCACTATTGGGTGGCAGTGATGGGTACTGATCGGCACCACTGCTAGGTGGCACTGATGAGGCACTGATTGGCACCACTGGTGGGCATTGATAGGGCGCACTTGTGGGCACTGATAGATGGCACTGATGTACTGTGGGCACTGATTTGTGGCACTGATAGCTGGCATTGGCAGGTGGTACTGGTGGGCACAGAGGCTCTTCCTCTTCGGGACCAATGTCCCTTCAAACAGAAGCCGGCGATCTGCTTTTTTTCTTCTCACAATGTCAGCTTGAGAAGAGAAAAGAAAACGATTACTGATCCTCTGTTTACATCACGTGATTGGCTGTCATTGGCTGACACCTAATCACGTGGTAAGGGGCCGTGATCACAGCGTGCGCCCCCTTCAGTGGGGCGTGGCCAGCTTTGAAAGAGGAGGACGTCACTAGACGTACTCCCGGCAAAGCAGATCCACGCTGTAGCCGTCATTCAGCTATAGCGTGGATCTGAACAAGTTAATAATCTCCAAGCTGCACCACTCCACCAGCCTTTTTTGCTGTCCTCTCAGTCGGCCGAGGGACCCTGCTTACTGTGACAGTAATATCTACTACAGAAAAAAAAATACAATCTAGTGCAAATCAAGGAAAAACCAAGAGCATACAAACACATTTGAAAATCAGAAGATAAATAGAAAGGCAAAATTGTTTGTTTATTTGTTTTTGTTTGTTTTTTTGTTTTTGTTGCATCAAAACAACTCAGAATCAATTAGAAAACATGTACACGCACACATGCATATACATGAGTGAATGACAAAGCAAACAGAACAGGTGAAGAAAAAAAAAGGGGGGGGGTGCAGTTGGGTATCTTTTTCTCACTGTTCCAAATGTGGACTGGAGCAATATCTGTTGCTTTTGGTGGGATTACAGCTGTGACCAGGACACATTGGGCCATCTGCTCCCTACGCAGTCATGTCACGATGTGTTTAAAGGCACAGCATGATCCTGCACTTGTGAATGTCCCATAGGCTTACAAAGGAGCACAATGCAGAAAAAGGGGAATGGCCCCTAGTTGCTTATAAGTATCTGTTTTAAATTTCACTGCATGAAACACTTACTGCACTGGAGTTGTGGACAAAAAAAAACAGTTCATTGAACAGACATTGTTATATTGCACTGGCAATCTGTATGCGATTAATCAGTGCGTAAGTGAAGGGTTAGTATGTGGGTGTGGCGCTGTCCTAATTCATAGAAATACTTGGTAAATCGTGTGTAGCCAAATCCCATATGAAAAGTCGCATATAAAGTATAAACCAAAATTGCAAATAAAAAATTCAACGAAAATAAAACCAAACATAAAACAGCAAAGTGACCCCCCCTTTGGAGTGTGTAGGTGTAACGTTGTCCTAGTTTAAAAAATACTTTGTAAATCGTGTGTAGCCAAATCTCACATGTAAAGTCACATGTAAATTATAAACAAAATATAAACAAAATCGCATATAGCAAATTTAACAGCTAGGTTGGCCCCCTTTGAATTGGGGGAGGGGGAAGGGGAACGGGATGAAATCAAAAAATGATTTAGCCAAAACTATTCCATCCGCATAAAAACCCCATATAGTAATTGATTTAAAAGTCTTTGACAAACATAACATTGCTGAATAATTACATAGGTAAAATCGTGACTAGTGCTCAGTGCAACTTAAGTGAAAAACTTGACATCTTTGTAAAACAAGGCAGGTATTTGTATTAATCTTGGTGACCAGGTGCTCGTGTCTTGTGATCATGCGTACACTCACCAGCTTCTTTAACCCCTGCGGGGGTAATGCGCAGTCACAGTGTATGCCACTGTGCGGCAATCCACAGGCTGTTTCTGGGTCACGGTGACGTTTTAGGCAGCTTCTTTAACCCCTGCGGGGGTAATGCGCAGTCACAGTGTATGCCACTCGCAATCCACAGGCCGTTTCTGGGTCACGGTGACGTTTTAGGCATAAGAGAAGAAAGAGGAGATTCCATAGCGTAAAACCATAAAACACTCTTTATTGAACGCAGATGACAGAATGGTACTCACATTTAAGCAGTTTATAATAGGCAACCAAATGTCATCAAAACAGGAGAGCGTCAGATTTAAGTTGGTGATCCTCTGGGAGATGATGCAAAAGCGTCAAAATAGGCCACGCCCTACGCGTTTCGTCATAGGGACGTCAACTGGAGCGTTAATCAGTGCGTTTACAGTGCTGAAGTTGTGGGCACAAATACAATATTGGGATTTTGTATTAATTGTAAGATTAATGTATGTACACTGTTATTTTCTACACCTAATGTGCACTTTATGTTATTGCATATAAGTACTGTATTTATTGGCGTATAACACTCACTTTTTCACCATGAAAATTGGGTGCAAATAGCGTGTGTGTGTTATACACCAATACTTCAATTTCAGCTGCCTCGGAGGCAACGGGGGGGGGGGGGGGGCGAGTGCCTTCAGATTACATACAGTGAGAATCTCCTGTTTACTTACTTACTAATAGGAAGTCAATAGATAGCAATGGCGAGGCTGCTGCATTTATGGCAATGGCGAGGCTGCTGCATTGATGGCAATAGTGAGGCTGCTGCATTGATGGCAATGGTGAGGCTGTATTGATGTGGACTAATAAGGCTGCATTGATGGCACTTGTGAGGCTGCAGGTGGGCATTAAACAGGCTGCATTGATGGCAATGGTGAGGCTGCAGATGGGCACTGACCCTTATTTTGCTTCAAAGTTCCTTATTTAAAATTTTATTTTTTTCCTGAAACTTCCCTCTTAAAATGAATGTGCGTGTTATACGCCTGTGCGTGTTATATGCCGATAAATACGGGTATATGAATTTGTTTACTTATATATAATTTTATATGGTGATATCCAAGTACGCACTTTGGCGTGTTACATAGTTACATAGTTAGTCAGGTTGAAAAAAGACACAAGTCCATCCAGTCCAACCATAAAAAAAAAAAAAACGTACAATCCAATATACCCATTTATTGTAATATTTTATTGCTTTGTTCGTTTTTTAGATCACAGGCAGGCAGTGTTATGTCATTTTAATTTAATTTTGTGGGACACAAGTTGGTATTGGCGGAAGCAGCCGAGGATTCACAGTGTGATTTATATACAGTATTTATTGGTTGATTAGTGCGGGAGTACTTACACATTTTCATCATTCTTCTGAAGTTTGAATGTAAGAGAAAATTAGATTGTTGTTTTCACCATAAAATCCTTTTCTCTGGGTTCATTGAAGGACACAGCACCCACCCTGTTTACTGAGTTCAGTCTTGGTATTATACGTCTCTATACTGCTGCTTACAAACTGAATATGTGTGTTCTACAAGGAAGATTTGGGCACCAGCAGGAGCCGTCTGTCCTAGGTGGTGCAATACCCTATGGCTATTCTAATAATCTGTCTGTGTCCTTAACTCAGAGAAAAAGATTTTAAAATGAGTACAAACATCTAATTTTTACTTTGCAAAAGAATTTTCCAAAACATTTACTTTGTAAAGAATACCCAATCACATGCAAGGACATTTTTTTTTAAAAATCAGTACTTTTGCTTGCACATGATTAAATAATACAATTCATTATAACTCCACCTCATTTACTAAACTAAGAGAAAATTCCTTTGCAAAGTTAATGGCCTATTTGTCTTTAGTTAATCAATCCCAATGTGTACGCCTTCTATATTTTGTTTTCTGACAGATTTTATTTCATTCCATAGCAGCTTCTTGTACCGTATCACTATTACTTTATGACTCTATTTTGTATCCTAAAGCCAAAGAAGACGAGGTCAAGCAGCGTTCCCCAAGAATTTCCTTCCCAGATACCTGGCTGTTTGAATTAGTGGTGGTGGGGTAAGTACATTATTGCTCAGTAGGGATGAGCGAAGTGATTTCTGCAAGTTGTCACCAAAGTGACATCTCACTCAATGAGCTGCTTGGGTGAAATTTGCTTGAAAGAAAACATCCTTATTTTACTTCCTAATTTAGAGTTTTTTGTGGGAGGGAGGGATGTATTTAGGGTAGTTTGGTTTAGTTTGTTTTACAAAATGTTATTTGTATTTGCATTTTTTTCAGAGTTGCTTCGCTGCCATGGCAGTTTTGCATTTTTTTGTGTAAATGTTTTAAAAATCATTTTAGGCCTGAATATTACATAAGACCCCAACACATTATATATTTTTTGAAAGCAGGTAAGTAAAAAGGTAGTTCCAATTTTTTATGCCCAACAAGGTTAGCGCAACGGTTTATGAAGCGCAAACATTCAGTAAAAAATACACTAATGTAAATTTTAGGGCACACAAATGCAATAAATTGCCAATTAAAAAAAGAAATAAAATATAAGGTTGCCCTGATTAAATAGATACTCAATATGTCAAACCTTAAAATTGTATGCATCCATGAAAAAGAGACAAGCTTCAGCACCCTATATTTTCCATTGCCCCAAAAAAGCCCCTGCAGGTCATCAGTTTAGAGTTGAAGGAGTTGTAAAGTCTCAAGGTTTTTCACCTTAATGCATTCTATGCATATGCCCCCCAGAGCCCCCCTTTTTCTTACCTGAACCTGATCGTTCCAGCGACGAGCACGAGCCCAGCAGCTCCGGCCGCTGTCTCGGGTCCTCATTGGCTCCCGCTGCTGTCAATCAAATCCAGTGACAGGGGGGCCGAGTCCTGCTGTCTGTGTCAATGGACGCAGCAGCAGGACTCAGGAGCACGCCCGAGCGGCTGTCTGTGGGGGCACTCAATGAGGAGGAGGAACCAGGAGGGCCACCTGAGAACCCTAGAAGATGAGGATTGGGGCCGCTCTGTGCAAAACCCTTGCACAGAGGAGGTAAGCGACATTTTTTTTTGTTTGTTTTTTTTAAACAAATCTTTACAATCACTTTAACTATGAATAATGGACCTAGAATTATTGCTCTGACTGTGGCGTGTGTGATGATATGTAATGTGTATCGCATATGGGGGGATTTTTATAAGTGCTTGGGTGTAATTTACACTTTTTAAAATTTTTGTACTATATTTTTTTAATCACAGAGCACAAAAATCCCTCTATGTGATGTATTTTTAGTGACAGGTTCTCTTTAATAAAACATCAAGGGTCTAAAAGCCCACTGATGTCTCACCTGTCCTCCAATGAATGTAATGGAGTGTAGATCACAGTCCATTACATTGTTTCCCAGCCATACTGGTGAGGGACATTGACACCAAGACCCAGAAGTGACTTTTTATATGAATAGATGGAACCAGCAACTTTTCCGAAAATTCCGAAATGCAAATTTTACTACATAAGAGTGATAATAAAATAAGCAATCTGGAGGCTGTGCATCCACTGGACCACTTCCACGTACCCCCATTACTCCTGGTCCCCCCGTGTGGGCCCCTGCCATGTTTCCCAGGCTCTGCATGCCCATTGGTGGATCTGGGATGAGCAAAGCAGGTTCCTCCAGGTAGAGGGGAGGGAGACCAGAGAAGTCAATTTGTTGATCTCCACTTCCTTTGACTGACCTAAAAGCAATATATAAAAAGTCAAAGAAAGTCTAGTAGGTGCAGCGCTCACTGCCAGGTAAAGCCTGATTCAAATGCAAGATCCACACACAGGTGCCCAGGCTCAGTGTCCTCACACACCAGAACAGGATAAACGAATAGGCAACCCTGTATTCCAAATTGCTAATTTTATTGACTACATAAGAGTGGTAATAAAATAAAAACTGATGCATTTCGGCGAGAGCCTTGGTCGCAGTTTTCAGACATTGCTTTCAGGTCAGTCAAAGGAAGTGGAGATCAGCAAATTGACTTCTCTGGTCTCCCTCCTCTCTACCTGGATAGATTTATCAGGCATAGGGATTTACATTGCATTACCTCTGAAGCACCCGCTGTCATTTCAAAAGAGCTTAGCTGTTCGGGGCTTCACTCACACAGCTGCATCAGTTTCCTGTGAATTAATGAAGTACTGGCAGATGGCTTGTAGTTCAGTGGGTGATGGCACTGTAGTTCATTCACAATCCCTGCAGTTTTCAAACTGACAACCTGTATGGAGGTACGGCTGAAAGCTGCAGTGCTTGTCTGCAGAAGCCTGATATTGCACTCGTGATCTACTGATCCCGGGTGCTGTGCTTTCCAGGCTCCTGAAGGTAAAAGAAATAAGTGCACAGTTTTTCCTGCAAAAATATGTGCATTTTTTTCTAGAAAGATGAGCTTTTCCTTAAGACCTGGTTCACACCTATGCAGGATGCAGATTGCATATCCCAGGTGCATTTTGCAATTTTCAATACACATTTTTGATCAATTGAAGTCTATGGAACCAAAAACACAACCTAATGGTCCCTGGCCCTTTCTATAAAATGCACAGATGTGAACGTGACCCATAGGAAACCATATTAAATGGACTGTAGTATGTTTCTGCAAAGCTGAAAACGCACTAAAAAATGCATAGGTGTGAACCAGGCCTTAAACAGGTGGACGAAAAAATGCAAAAATGTCTCTGGCAGTGAAAGGATTCAACAAACAAAAAGTTATTTGCAGACAGGTGTAACTTTCGGTACCAAAAATGTTGTGCCTACAGGCTCCATGGTTGGAAATCCATCACTAATGTGGCCATCATATGTTCATTATATTTCAACTTGCAGAAAGAAGACCTTAGGCTCGATTCACACCTATGCATGTTGCTTTTGAGCGCTTTTGGAGTTTTTTTGTCATGCTTGGCACGTTTTTGAGCAGCGTTTTTGCGGCGTTTTTGTCGCGTCTTGCGTTTTTTTTTTTTTGTTTTTTTTACAGTTTAAAAAAAAAAAAAAAAAAGGGAAAAACGCTGTAAAAACGCTGCAAAAATGGTGCACATGCGTTTTTGATGCTGGTCCATTGAATTATATTACATGCAAAACGCTGCATTTTGCATGAAAAAAAGTCCCTGACCCTTTCCAAAAATGCAGAGGTACAAAAAGGCATTGATGTGAACATGTTCCATAGGAACCCATGTTAAAAAATTCCCATGCATTTCTGCAAAATGCAAAATGCATCAAAAAACGCGCTAGTGTTAATGGAGCCTTAGTGGCAGCAACTGCAAACTTGCAAATTTTGAAAGATGTTGTCACCCTCTTTGTAGCACAGCAGGTGTAGGTGGATCATACAAGTATTTATGCAACTTTAGTCATTTATTGGCAGATAAAACAGTTCCAAATAAAATTGTTTCAGTTATGTGTTAAGCAGTTTGGCTTCATCAGTCCCTTATTTTCCCTCACAGCCCAGAAGGCCACACTGTGCTAAACCTGAATACACCAGACAGTATCACCAAATGGGAGACGGATGCTGTGTGCCTGGGAAAATCTGGTATTGGGGAGATCCGAAATGTTGGGCTCGTCGCCTTCCAGCCTTATTTCATTGACCTAGTTATACCTTACTCTGTGGTGCAAGGAGAGAAATTTAAAATTGATGCCCAGATCTTCAGCTATGAGAAGAAATGTATTTTGGTAAGACCAATTAGTCAGTAGCTCCATCGAATCACATACTATAATAAGTAGTATCTTGCAGTAACCCATAGCAATCAAGCAAAAATATTATTTTAGCAGTTTAGAAAAGAGGTACCATGGAACATCTGCTTTGTTGTTAATGTTTACTTTGGGTTTTGAGTAGCACTTTGCACAAATACAACATTAGTAATGTAAAAGTGCTTCATGTATAGAAACTTACAGTTAAATCATAGTTTTTATTCAAACTTCAAGCCTAGTAAGCATGGGCCTCAATCAAACAGCTTTGAGATGTGCCAGAAGAGCTTGTATGTCTCAGAATACAGAGAAAGTAAGGCTGGTATAAGCTCCTGTAGGGAGTCGAGCACTGAAAATTTTTGGTAGCCTGCATACATTCTACACTTGACCTTCAGTTCTATACCAAATTATCAGTCAAGGCAATGAGAAAATACACAGATGATACTGGTGTATTTTATACTTCAGGGGTCGATATTTTAACTCCAGTCCAGAGCTTTAAAAGACATAACATGAACAAATAAGTGTACATAAAGACAAAATGTTTTTGCTTTTAAATGTGTGTAGAGTAGGGGGTGGTTAAGACTCCTTTCCTCTTTTATTTTCCTCCTTATGCCCATAAAAGATTTCCCCTCACCACCTGTCCCAGTGTAGAGAGAGCTGGAAGCAAGAGGAGATCTCTGCAAAGTGAGAGGATATCCCCTCTTAGAGAGTTCTCACAAGGACAAGTTTGCTCATTGAAAGATTTTCCTTCACTTACTGTTCCTGTAACAACTCAGTGGTGTGTAGTCAACAACCTAATTTGTAACTCAAGCTGGCCATAGAGAGTGCAATTTTCTTTCCTGCAATCGCTCGATTTGCCCATCAGCACAGTCAGTGTTGATGGGGGAATCCCTCCCATGAAGCTATTGTGTTTTCCCAGCTATAACAGCTGGCAATATTTGCATGAAAAATCCAACAGGCTGATGTACCCAAGTTGATTTATCGATCAACTCGGGTACAAATAGCCTGCCCATTGAAGGTTCGAATATCAGCCGAAGTCCCTGCTGAACTGGCCGAGATTCTAACCATCTATGGCCGGCTTCAGTTTCAACAGCCTACAGTGAGAAGATAATTTTTTTGATGCTGCTATTTGAATCAATAAATTTAAATTAAACAATTCCACATAGATACTGTAAGTTTGTCAAATCTCTCTTTCTAAAGTGCTATCTCATTCTAACAGGTGGTAGTGTCTCTATCTGAAGTTGATGGTATCCATACAGTCCAAGGCAAAGACCAAGCCCGATGTGTCTGTGATAGTCATGTCAGCCACTTCAGCTGGGATGCCACAGCTTCAAAACTAAGTACTGTTCAAATTTATTACAATATGTTTGCCTTTTTCCCAGGAAGGGAAGTTGGCTGCTCTGCCTGCATGCTGTAACTCATTGATTTATAGCTCTCATCTACTTTTGACTAAAGCTGTACTAGGTAAAATTGGATGATGGAGTAGATCCTAACATATATACTAATAGTATTGTATAGGTATTCATGAAAGAAACTCAGGAGGGCTAATTTTATATAAAGGCTCAGAATTCATGTGGTCAGCTTTAGCATGAAACTTAAAGCCTAAGTTCACCTTTCTGAACATGTTATATGTTACACCCATATTTGGGGTGTGACATGTAACATGTTCAGCATGCACCTCTGATGACAGGGGTCAGGGGACCTTCTTCCCGCATCCACTGTCACAATTTGAAATCAGCATGGCCGTGTGGGCCTCCGCTCACTTGGCCACATCATTCATTCAGTTTCCTGTTAATGAATAGACTGCAAGTCAGCCATTGTGGCTGATGGTTTGTAGTTCTCAATGAAATGCAAGGGCACTGGTGATCTTCCTTCTCTCAAGTAACTTTTTGTCTGTAAGGGAGGTACGGGCAGACAGCTGTCCTGAGAGTCTGCAAGAGCCTGACATTACACCCCTGATCTGCTACTCACAGGTGTAATGCTCTACAGGCTCCTTAGAAACATGCAAAAAAAATGTGCAGTTGTTTTTTTTCAAAAGTTGAACTTATCCTTTAAGGAGATGAGGGCTGAGAATCCCTGAGTTTCCTCGGTAAGTAAGCTAAAGATTAAAATCTGAAGCCTAAAATACAGACCTATATCTGTGCAAGACATGAATGCCATGTGGTTGATATACTTAACAAATAGAGTACCTTCACTTGTCATGGTAATTTATCCTTAGCTTAGTAAGTGTGGTAAGAATTAACTTTGCAAAGAATACCCAAACACGTGCAATAAAAATGAAGCAACATATTTTTTGCTTGAATATGAATGGATGATATAAGTCATCAGAGCTTCACTTTATGCACTAAGCCAAAGGAAAATGTCATTGCAATGTGAAAATTTACTGTGCTAAGTGAACAGCCTAATTGCCTTTAGTAAATCAACCCGAATGACTTGTATGTGTTTAGAAAGCAATAATTATCCTGCATATATCGGAGTTCTGGATAAAAAGTTCACCAACAGAAAAGGTGTGCATAGCTCCGCCCACTATACTTAACTCAAAGTCAGTAAAAAGAGTCAGTAAAGAACGTTTTGTCTTTTGGATTGCAATGAACTGAATCTGCAAGTCTGCTACTGTGAATCTTCTTGTACATTTTTCCTTTAGATTTTTTTAAAAACCATATAATATGGAGCTCAAACCTAAACACTTTCAATTTGTATGCTATCAGACAGGCCCTTGTACTACATAGTTGAAGGTAAATTTAAAGGAAATTGAATAAGAAAATTGTAAAACGTATGGCCAGCTTTAAGCTCAGTTAGCATGAATTTAAAATAGAGCATTCAAAATATATTCCCTAATGCTTTGAAGCACTTCCTGACACCCGGGAAGGAAAATGTTTTTCCTGTGGGCTGTCAGGAAAAAAGCAAAACATATGTACTGTTTTTACATATGTCATTTTTTAAGAAGTCGTTATTTTATATGGTTTACTTGGAAAAAAAATAAGCTGCCAGACTGTGCCTCTTAAGTTGCTGAACCCCCCCCCCCCCCCCAATCCATTCACATGATCTGATATAGCCTTAGCTACGAACATTAACTATGAAATTACTATTCACTGATGCTGTGTGATTAAAAAGTAATAGCCACAAATATAAAAATAATTAAGATATTTGTATTTAATAATGAGGGATCTGGTTGGATGATAAAGCCATCCTATTTCATTTTTCAGATGAAATCAAGATTCATATAGAAAGTGGATCTCTGGAAATTGAAGGAGACTGCAAGGAAGACCATCTTCTGATAACAAAGGAACACAGAGTGGATTCCATTGAAAAAACCATAGTGGTCAAGGTGAGGAGTCAACATGAAGGTTAAAGTAGAACTATAGGCAAAGACTGTTTTTATAAAACAGGAAGTCAGAACAAGTCCCCCCAAAGTGAAGGAATCCCTGATTGTCACCAGGGTTACCAGAACTAGTATCCCCTTTGAATGATTTCCCCTCTATTACTGTTCTGGAGACAACCCAAAATTAGAGATTTGCAACCAAAATTAGAGACTTTCTTTTACTTTCACTTTTTTTTAAATAGTTTTTTATTATTTTCAAGGAGTAACAAAACAGGAAAAACACACAATTGTGACCACATGTTTAGCGTCGGAACTCAGAATAGTACACATAAGCAAGATATGCAAGATTAGGAGTAAGTAGTGACTGTATTAACAACAATGTCAGCGAGATATGATGCTTATGTCTATGGACTCAAACAATTTTCAGTCCATATTTTCCAATACTTGTCAAAGGATGAGTATGAAAGGGAGCAGGGGCGTAACTACCACCATAGCGACCCATGCGGGCGCTATGGGGCCCGCAGCTGAGTGGGGCCCAGTGAGGATAAGAGCACCGCCGGCACAGTCTCCCAGCCAGGGGAAGAGAGAGGAAAGGAAGAGGCGAGCTGTCCGTATCAGCAAAGAGCTGAATTGCCCGATGTAATAGCTTTCATTAGAACTTCCAGTGTTCCCGGGGCTCACGTCACATAGCTCCACCTTTTGGCCCGGTGCCTTTAAAAGACAGAACACCAATCCAATGCGGGACATGTGACGTCATCAAAGGCGTTGTGCCAAGAGGTGGGGCTATGTGACGATGAGCCCCGGGAAGACAGGAAATTTAAATGAAAGCTATTACAGCGGGCAATCCCGCTCTCTGCTGATCCAGGTGGCTTGCCTCTTCCTCTACATAAGTGGGGCTGTATAAGGGCACAGGCAGACCAGGCTGTATTGGGCACAGGTCACGCTGTATGGGGCACAGGTCACGCTGTATTGGGCACAGATCACGCTGTATTGGGTACAGGTCAGGCTGCATTGGGCACAGGTCACGCTGTATGTGACACAGGTCACGCTGCATTGACACTAGGGCAGCTGGGGGGGGGGGGGGCTGTTTGCAAGGGGGCCCCATACAACATTTTGCTATGGGGCCCTGCTATTTCTAGTTACGCCCCTGAAAGGGAGTATTTAGCTATTAGTCTTTCAAAGGTGTAGTTTCGTTAGACTAGTATTTTTATATCTGAGATATTGATAGATTTAGTACCCTTCCAAATTTGGAGCACTAGTGTGCGAGCGGCTAATAATACGTGAGAGATCACAGGTTTGAAATTTGGTGGGAATCTCTTAGTGCCTATATGAAGAAGTGCGAGTTCGGGATTGCTTTGGAGATTTCCTTGAAGGCTGATTTTCACTGATCAGCTGTAAAAGTGAAATTTAGATCTGATTCCTATTTAGTAAGAGTTATTTTACTTTCACTTTTGATGATATTAGCAAACAGGACAAATAGAGAGGTTGAATCTCTCTAACAGGGATACAGACACCAATGAAAAAATAATCCCTCTGCACTTTGTCCAAAGCAAAAAAGTTTCACCTTTAGTTGTATATTAAAGTATATGTGAATGAACAAGTGTATAGCTCAGAGCAGGCAATTGATTGATGTGTGCCACATACTATAATTTGAGACAGAAAATTTGGAATGGAAGGCTTGGACTTTTTAGGCACGACCGCATGGGTATTTAATATATAAAAATGTATTTATTACACATAGAAAATGCATTAAAAAAGTAACAGCAATAGGAAAAAGTCAATATAACAGGGTTAAACAGTATATACTGTACATAGCCAAAGGAAATAGCATAAATAACTTGAAGGTGAATAACCACTCATTCCATAGTCAAGTTTTTGTATTCCAAATGTAGGCTATGTAACAGATTAAGATGGTAATAATATCCTGGGCTCTATATGTTACACACCTTGCGCTTCTTCAAGAGCATCAAAAGACTTACTAGATAAAAGACAAAATATACAGTAAGATCAAACATAATACATATAGAACATAAGAATATACATTAAAGGGTTAGTATGACACTGCATTTATGGAATGCTCTAGTGGAAAGGAACTGACTGGTCACAATGAGGGATGAAAGCACCAAAAATCGTGAACTATGGGGACATGTGTAACATAGTAGAAAGGGTACTTTAGACTTCATATTGGGCATAAATTATTGTAAAAAGCGCAAATGGATGCGCTAAAAAGCCGGCAGCTCGATCTTCTGCAATTAATAAATGTAATAATACAGCTGTGGTGCAAAATAATAAAGGGCTTACGCGTTTCGGCATGAAGCCTTAGTCATAGCCAATGGCTATGACTAAGGCTACATGCCAAAACTCGTAAACCCTGTATTATTTCGTACCACAACTGGATTCATACATTTATTAATTTCGGAAGATCGAGCTGTAGGCTTTCCTTTATCTACATGTTTGCTCAAGTGCTAGGAGGACATTACAAGACCGCTCACAACCTTGGGTAATTACTACGGGTGTTTTCTCCTATATTTTATCCTTTTTTGACCCTCATCTCCCTGCTGTTGGAGGGGGAGAAAGACACAGAGCAGCGGCCAGAGTATACAAAGCTGCTACCACACCTTTCCTTGACACAGCTGCTCCATCTCTCTAGTGTAGTGGCCATGGTGGCTTGGGCAGGGAAGAAAAGGAAAGGGAGGAAAGGCATGGTTCTTCCTCCCCAAGTCCGCTCCTGTCATTCTCCCAGTGGTGAAGCTAGCGGGAGGGAATCCGCGGCACCTGCGACACTTAAAAGGGGACCATAAATGGCATTTTAAATGTTTAGTGATCCACACAAAAGATTAATTTTTCACTGCATGTTTTGTCACTGGAATAGGAATAAGAAAAATATCTTCAACAAGAACACAATTAGTAATACAGGCTTTTGTATTACTATAGTAGGACAGGAATTGGTGCAAAATCTACATCACTGGCACACAAACAGCAATAAAGATGTAAGAGTGGTACCAACCTTTCCCACTCTATCAAAATGTTTTTTTAAATGTCAAATTCTCTTAAGTTGCACATTACTATTAAACTCCGGGCTGATATATAATCTCACCATTGAATGTAGTATTAGGTGCATAAAAATCACAATTGCCTTTTTTTACATACAATTGGCCAAATTACATGTTTCTGTCTCAGTATCAGCCTTCAGTAATCATATTACTTCAACACTTTAATCATGTTTTTTCTTTTCAGCCCATGGGATATGAAGAGCAAATCACAGAGACGCATCTTCTATATGCTAAAGGTAAAGGAAAGATAGTGGGCACAGGATATTCATGAACAGAGCTAAATATATATACATAGGAGATAAGTTCTTTCTTTTCTGAATGATCAGACTCTGAAGACATTTCTTACTTATGTGCTATTTGCTGCATGGGTCACTGGTTTATTCCTAGCCAACCACAAAACAAATGACTACTGTATGCTTTTTCACCCATTGGATCTACTATGTGATATCCGCCTTCTGAATCAAAGTTATCTATCTCTATAGTTCCTTAGGCATGGATGGTGAAACTGTCACATGATTACAAGCTCTGTTCTGTGTCTCTGTTTGACAATCGGTGGGTGCCGGCGGATATCCAGTACGCGGCACACGAAGATCAGCTAATGCTGCGAGTAATCACAGCAAAAGTGACCCACTGGCAGCGTGCAGAATAAATATATATATATATATATGCGTGTATATATACACATAATTCTCCACAAGAGGGCTGCCCTGTAGCAGTAAATCTGCTGTAGGGCAGTCCTTAACTGGTTAACCGCTTCTGGACCGCCCATCGCACATTTACTGCGGCAGGGCGGCCTGGCTGCGCTAAACAATGTACCCGTAAGTTGTTGTCTCTTCCTGTGATTGGACACAGTGGGAGCTAATCAGCAGGTCTGGAGGACACGGTGTCCGCTGGGACCCGCCGATTGTTGACAGGAGAGGCAGAATGGCGATCTGCCTATGTAAACAGGGCAGACTGCCATTCTGTCAGAGAGGAAAATAGAGGTCTTGTGTTTCTGCTAAACAGGAACACAGATCTCTTTCTTCTTCCAGTTAAGCCATCCCCCCACACAGTTAGAAAGCACTCCCTTGGAGCACACTTAACCCTTTCATTGCTCCTGATGTTAACCCCTTCCCTGCCAGCGTCATTAGTACAGTGAGTGCATTTTTTTTAGCACTGATCACTGTATTAGTGTCACTGGTCCCCAAAAGTGTCACTTAATGTCCGATTTGTCCACTGAAATGTCGCAATCCCACTAAAATTCGCCGATCGCTGCCATTACTAGTAAAAATAAAAATGCCATACAAAATATCCCATAGTTTGTACATGTGATAACTTTTGTGCAAACCAATCAATATACGCTTATTGAGAATTTTTTTTACCAAAAATATGTAGCAGATTACATATTGGCTGAAATTGATGAAGAAATTAGATTTTGTACATTTTTTAGATTTTGTTAAAGCAAGTCAGTTAAAGCAACGCAGTGCCGTATCGCAAAATATGGCCTGGGTATGAAGGGGGTGAAACCTTCTGGGGCTGAAGTGGTTAATGAGCTTTTTTAAATTATGACAAAGACAAAAGAACAAGCATGCTTAAAGTGATTGTTTTTTTTTAAATTTAAAATAACAAACATGTCATACCTCCACCTTGCGGCTCGTTTTGCACAGAGTGGCCCCGAACCTCATCATCTGGGGTCCCTCGGTGGCTCTTGTGACTCCTCCCCGCATCAGATAACCCCCTAGGAGAAGCGCTCTCCTGGGGGGGGTTTCCTTGCGGGTGTGCTCCCGAGTCCAGCATTCTGCGTCCATAGACAGGAATGCCAGACTCGGCCCCGCCCCCCAGCACCCGCGTCATTGGATTTGATTGACAGCAGCGGGAGCCAATGGCTGCGCTGCTATTAATCTATCCAATCAAGAGCCAGGACCCCTGCAGAGAGGGACAGCGCGTTACCACCGAGGGAAATACAGGGCTCAGGTAAGTAAAACAGGGGGCTGGGGGGCCGGTGACTGCCAGAAGTTTTTTTACCTTAATGCATAGGATGCATTAAGGTGAAAAAACACTAGGGTTTACAACCCCTTTTAATAAATAACAATACAAATATAATTATTCCAAGGTTACAAACAGTCCTGCAGTGACCTTCAATTCTATTACAGACAAAAAGCATTCAGTGATCATTCAGAAGGTACAGTATATTGGATATTTTGTTAATCTTCGAGGAGGAACCTACTGTGGAACTAAACTGTATCTGAGTGCCCCAAACTGAAAACGCAATGTAATTCATTTTTAATATTTAAAGCAAACCCTCCCATCTCTCCATGTCTCCATGCTTTATTTTGTTGAGTAATCACTTTGAAAAACACCCTCCTAGCAAGATAACCCCCCTGGGAAAGCACTACCTAGGGGGTTATCTGATGTGGGAATGAGCCACCGGGGGACCCCAGAAGACGGGGTTCAGGGGCCACTCTGTGCAAAACGAGCTGCACAGTAGAGGTAAGTATGATATGTTTGTTGTTTAAACAAAAAAAAAAAAAAAAAACCCTTACAATCACTTTAACATCAAAGACATCCCTGCAATAAAAATAAATGATATGTACTCCTCCCAGTTGCTAATTATCACTGTATTTACCCGCTACAAATGTTCAGCATGTAACACTTCCTGGCGTGTCAGATGCCTAGCCCACACTGCATGCTGTGGTTCTATCTTGTGACCCCTGCATCACTACAGGACACAGAGCGCAGCAGAGGACCACTCATCCAGAACACCTGGAGGGGTTCCAATTATGAGGCTGTTTCAGCCAGCTCATGAAGAGATTGTTGCATGGAAGGGATATTTATTAGCCCTTTAATTTGCAAAGATGTATTTGACTGTGATAAAAAATACACTAACCTTTTTTGAGGCACAGACACAATATATTACCCATTAAACATAAAAGATTAGGCTGTATCAACATAATAGCTATCCAACATGTCCAACTTTAAAACTGCATGCGCCTGTGGAATGGGGACAAACTTCTGTACCAAACATTTTCCATAGGAGATGCTTTAAAAGCTCTTACAGGTCTTCAGTTTAAAGTTAATCATGAATAATGGCCCTAGAATGACTTCACTCCAGCTTGTGTGAAGATCTGTAACATACTGTATGTAGTTTGTAGTGTATTTGTAGGTTAAGTAGGCACCCTGAGGATTGTGTTTATGTTCATATATATGTGGGGGGCTCAACATTTGTGGGGGGTTTAAGTGCTTGAGTGCTACAGACATTAAATAGTAGTCTTCTTGTAAGCATCACCTCAGTATTAAAAAAAACTTTTTGTGTCACAGATATGTATGTATATAGCACAACCTAGAAAGCTATGCGGGGAGTAGAAACTCTCTTGCACCAGTTTACCGAATTGTACTCTATTTTGAAGGATGTAAAAAAGACTTGACTCTTGGTAGGGTGACACAGCTCTAAATTCATGAATACATAGTTACATGTATTTTGTTAAATGCTACTTGGCATTACTGTCTTAAAATTTCTGTGCAGCAGAGCTTGTGTTGGGAAAGGTAGAAGCAGAACAAGGAGCCATTCGGGTGTGCTGCAGTGCTTATTTGTTAACAAGGAACATGCTGATAGGAGGAAAATGAAGTGACAGAGAGATGAGCTCATCAGTGTGCTGCTTTTCCTTTCCTTGTCCCATAACAAGTTGGGGGGAGGAAAAAACCCTGTAGGTGTTAGTGAACTTCAATAAATAAAACAGCTCCTATATATGCATTTCATCTGTGTACTGTAATTAGCTATTTGTCTGAAGTTTACCTTTAACATATATTGTCTGCTCTTATATAATGTTAGACATCAATGTTATTTTCTAGATGTGTTTGTAACTCAAAATCGCCAATCTGTCTGCTTTCAAAATGTCTTCTAGTGTTTTATTGTTTTCTTTTTTCACCCTATTTCCCTTTCTCTCATTTCATACCAGATGACATCCAAAAAGTATCATATACCTTAAATATTCCAGACAGGCTGATTCCAGGAACTGAACGTGCCCACATCATTGTTGTAGGTGAGGACCAAATACTGTAATATCATTTTGCAAGGACATTTTTTTTATTTTATTTTCTCTCACTAATACAATCCTGTTTTGGCAGGTGATATCATGGGCAACATCATCGTTAATTTGGAGAATATAATTCATTTACCAGATGGATGTGGGGAGCAGAGCGTATCCAAACTTTCCAGATATTGCTATTCCCTTGAATATCTGCAGAGTGTCAATGAACTCACACGTGAAACCAAGGAGAAGTTTTTGGAGCACATAGTTGAAGGTAAGGTGGACTTGAAAAAACAAGAACTTACAAAAAAGGACTGCAAAACACTAGAAAGCCAAAAGAAGCACCTTCATAGGGACTATAGTAAATCACAATACAATTGCCTTTATCCTTGTTGGTAGGTGTTTGTGCCCCTTTAGTTTTGCCCTTCCTGTAGTGATATCATGGGTGGAGCTAGTGCCCATATTAATAAAAAGGAAGAAAAGCAGCGCCGACCTAAGTGTAGTACTGTAGCATAAACATTTATTACAGGTTAAAATGCACTCACTCAGAGTAAGGTAGATACAGGCACATCAAGTAAAAAATCCATCCGGGAAGCTGTGTGGTGGGCAGCAGGGCTCCACAGGGGGCGATCCTGAAAGCTGGAGTGTGTTACACTTGTCTCCTTGTCCCGTCTGACGGCGCAGGTGGTAACCAGTGTCACAGGCTGGGTTGAGACAGGCACAGCGTGGATCGTCTGTTAAGTTGTATTTCCCGGGTATCAGTGACGCTGGGGGCGTCACTGATACCCGGGAAATACAACTTAACAGACGATCCACGCTGTGCCTGTCTCAACCCAGCCTGTGACACTGGTTACCACCTGCGCCGTCAGACGGGACAAGGAGACAAGTGTAACACACTCCAGCTTTCAGGATCGCCCCCTGTGGAGCCCTGCTGCCCACCACACAGCTTCCCGGATGGATTTTTTACTTGATGTGCCTGTATCTACCTTACTCTGAGTGAGTGCATTTTAACCTGTAATAAATGTTTATGCTACAGTACTACACTTAGGTCGGCGCTGCTTTTCTTCCTTTTTATCTCCCTCCAAAGGTGAATTCTGCCCTTCAAGCAAGCTGCCTCCTGTGTTTGTATCTGCATCTCTCCCCCTGAGGTCATAGACCTATACTCTGCATTCCCCCCTCCCCCCCCCCTCTCCACTCATTTTATCCCAGTTTTTATGCCTGGACTTTTGTTCATCAACCCAGCATCATCCCTGGACTTTTTTTACCATTTTTCATATTTTATTTTTCATTTTTTATTTTCTATTATCATTATTTTTATCATATAAATGTATTGTAACTCACACATGACTGTTATTTAAATTGATATCTTTTAATTCTTTATTTTTTTATATAACTTACTATCCCTTTGTATATTGCTCACCCCCATCCATAGCTGTCGTCCCCTAGCGCAACAAAATATTGTAAATTATCTTGCCCATATTAATGACATCTGTAGGTGGAGCCCAGTAGAATGGGGTATGGGAACTGGTCACTCTTAACTGCATGACGTAGCTCAGTGTCCAGTAAGTGAGAATCGGAGTGCCTGGGCAGGATTTTTGAAAGGGATTCCTAAATAATTTCAAAAGAATGCAGCTTGTGGACCTTGCCAACCCTATCTCTTTTGTTGATTTGTGGCATGGTCCATCAAGGCCTCAGAGCCTGAACCATAGGATCTCTCTTGTGAATGGTTTCATTAAGAAGGTACCTGGTATGTGACAAAGGGGTAGATGGCTGTAATAACAATATGGTGTTCTGCATTTAAAGAGTCACTTTTTAGAAGTTCTTATCAAGTCAAAGTGTTCTGCACAGTGGTCCTCTTATGCCCCGTACGCACGATAAGATTTTCAGATGGAAAATGTTCTATGGGAGCTTGTTGTCGGAAATTCCGACCGTGTGTAGGCTCCATCTGACATTTTCCATCTGAATTTCCGTCACACTAAATTTGAGAGCTGGTTCTCAAATTTTCCGACAACAAAATCTGTTGTCGGAAATTCTGATCGTGTGTACACAATTCCTGACGCACAAAGTTCCAATCAAGCAGAAGAGCCGCACTGGCTATTGAACTTCACTTTTCTCGGCTCGCCGTACGTCACCGCGTTCTTGGCGTTTGGAATTTCCGACAAGATTTGTGTGACCGTGTGTATGCAAGACAAGTTTAAGCCAACATCGGTCGGAAAAAAAACATGGATTTTGTTGTCGGAAAATCCTATCGTGTGTACAGGGCATTACAGTGTACTGAGTAATGCCTGTAACTTTGGGTTGGAGTAAGAGTGCTGGAGTGGAGTAAAGCAGTGTTGAAAATGCAATAATCTGGACATTCCTTTATTTAATATGGCCTCAGGTCTGGGATATAGTTTGCGGGCTTCAGGCCAGGAGAAATATTACACGACATGGCATATTCAAGATGGCAGAGAAGGTTCTGCAAAAGACAGACATGTGAGTGTCCTATCCACGATGATTGGGGCAGAGCACAAAGCTAGATGGCGCAAACCTCACACCCAATTCAGGAGAAAAAGGCCAAATGGCCAAATATCAAGTGTAGCTATACCCCGAAGGAACCACTGTTGTATTTGGGTCCTCTACTCTTTCCTTGGCCCTAAGAAGAGCCCTATCCCTGCTGACACCCCCAGAATACCTTGGCTGGGGGGTCTCCCGGCAGTCACACAAGAAGGATACATACCAGCTGTGATAGAATAAACAGTTTATATTGGTAGAAATGGAATGGAAAGTCAATGCAACAGTTGTTAAACACAGTGAGTCAGCACAATAACAATACAATACAGTCAAATACCCTTTAAAGTGTGGCCACCTATGCACCGCAGGACCAAGAACATAGACAATAGCCCTCTAACTGGGAGATCACTCCCCAATTGAGACATATATGAATAGCAAGGAAACAATTGTCTTGCTCACTTTTAGGCCCTCAGTCAGGAGTCTAGGTTTAAGCCTGAAAATCTGTTAGACCTCCTCCACACAAGTATTGCTATAAGCATAAACCCTGGGGGTACATTTAAGATAATAACTGAATGAGAACTAACTGGCACAGGTCCCTTTAAGAGATTAAGTTGTTGGCACAGTTTACTTTAGGAGATGAACTTGTACTGGGGTAGCAGAAACACCCTCTTCAGTGGCCTGGCCTAAAATAGATGCAGCTAAGGCCCCTTTCACAAATGCGGACTGTTCATTTCATTCGTTCAGTCACATCAAAGCGGATAAGGTATTCATCAATTTTTCATCAGTTTTTTTTATACATTCACTACCATTGCAAAAACAAATGAAAAACTGACCATTTGTCAGTTTACATCCATTTTTCGTCCGATCCGTTTTTTTAATGGAAGAAAAATAGAGCTTTGATCAGTTTCAAAAAGTGGATGATGATGGATTTGGATGTAAACTGATGTAAATGGATGATAATCCATTTACGTCTGTTTTTCCATAGAGATGCATTGATATCCTTTTTCATCCGTCATCGGATAGATAAAAAACAGACTAACGAACCCCCCCCCCCCAAAAAAAACAGAAGCTTGCAGCAATAAAAGGCAATGGGATGTTTACCTCTGATGTTATACATCCCAGGAGTCTTCAGGAGGGGAGGAGGGGTTTTCTCAGCTAACCTCACCCTCCTGCCTACCAGTGTTAATTTTCACTTAAAATTTTGATTTCGTTTTAGGCCGGGTTCACACATATGCGGTTTCAGTGCAGCAGGCCAGTGTGGTCCTGTTCACCGGTTCAGATGCAAATTTTATTCATAGTTTTTTGACTAAAATTATATTTTAGTTTTAGTTGTATTTTAGTCATCTGAATTGTTTTAGTTTTAGTCGTATTTTAGTCAACTTAAATCTCCAGTATATTTTATTTGACTAAAATTGAATGGGTTTAGGTAAATTGTGATGCATTATTTAACTACTTAAAGCAAAACTCCGGAATCGGCAAAAAATCCCCCATTAGTACACCCCCCCACACACAAAACACTAAACAGTTATTACATTTTGTGAAATTCCTTACCAATCAAGAGAAACGTTAAATTTAATTTTCAGGAGGTCAACCCTGTAGTTCAAAAAATGCAGCATGTATTCTGCCAAGGAGGAAGTGTTAGAACAGTGATTACATCATATCCTGTCCCCTCTCTTTACACTGTCATTAAACTACATTTCCCTTCATGCTTTGCAAATTGTAATGAATGTGGGAGGTACACTAGGCCTGTACATGTAAATGTCAACAAGCCCACTTCAACATAAATCACACCTCTCATTCTGCAGCTACACTACTGAGCACAACACAGACAGTGAGGGGAAATTCTTATAAGTGTAAAGCATGTATGTGCTCTCCCCTCCAACCACAGCAGCAGATAAACATATTGCCCTTACATGCTTGATGTACTCATTACTGGACTGTAGACACATCCCATAATGATATATTATAATATTATACACACTGTACTCTGCTGTAATTCAGTATTCGAAATATTCCTCCTCATGCAGCTTTGAGATCTTTCTAATAATAATCAGTGCTGGTATATGAGAACATCCCTAGCTGCAATACAGAAAAAAAGAGACGGGCAATGCCACTTTACATCAGCGTGTGACACAAATAAATGTCGGCATGAGGAAAAAACAAAAAAGCGCAGTGCTAACTTACTAAACAATAACACAATAATGGTGGAACCCTCTAATGTATATCAATCTCAGTAAGCTTCAATATCACCACAATACCAGTCTCTGTGATGTGTAATGTCACATATAATACACATCACACTGAAAATAAGAAAAAATGATGGCAAACTTTGCAGGGATGGTGGAAACCTCTTGTACAGATATTTGGCAGTGGACAGTGTCAGTAAAGCAGTGGAGGGTGTCCATTGCTTATCAGTGCAGCCTCATCAGTGCCCATATGTGTAGCCTCATCAGTGCAGCATATCAGTGCCCATAAGTGCAGCCTTAGTGCCCATTAGTACAGTTTATCAGTGCAGCCTCATCAGTACCCATCAGTGCAGCTTATCAGTGCAGTCTCATCAGGGCAGCTTATCAGTGCAGTCTCACCAGTGCAGCTTATCAGTGCCCATTAGTGCGATCTCACCAATGCAGCTAATCAGTGCTCAGCAGTGCAGATGTTGTATGTGAGAACGCCACTCGCCGTACAGCCCCACCTCCCTGTACCGGCATTGGAACAGTGCCCTCTGTGCTGTCTATCACAATGCCGGTACAGGGAGGCGGGGCTGTACGGCGAGTGGTGTTCCCACATACAACACCTGTTAACCCGAGATCTGCTCTGTCATCCGGATTATCTGTAACTATCCCCGCTCTGCACTGAGAGAGATGGCGGGCGGGAGGGGGGGGGGGGCGGAGTGCTTGCAGGGAGGATGGAGCAGAGGAGGAGGTCCCCACCTCTATCGGTGGCACAGCCCGGGGGCTCTGAGACCCCCTCTGCTCACTACAGCGAGCAGGGCAGAAGTCCCTGCTTGCTTTCAACTACAGGTGGGCGTGCCAAGTCCGCTGGCTGAGGATACAAGAGAAACAGCAGCCAACCGTCTTACAAACCGGAAATCACCAGGCAATAATGTTTTTTTCAGCAAGATCAATAGGCTATTGCGGTGGAACTACAGAGCTCAGAAGAACATGGATGACATAATTGGCGAAGGTAGGAGATCAGCAACAAGAACATGGAAAAAAGTTTTTGCCTGGAGTTCTGCTTTAAGGGCCAGGCCTATTTTTCAGACTTGGTGTTTAGTTTTTTTTTGTTAGAAAATTACTTAGAACCCCCAAACATTATATATATATATTTTTCCAGACACCCTAGAGAATGAAATGGCGGTCATTGCAATACTTTATGTCACACCGTATTTGCGCAGCAGACTTACAAGCGCAATTTTTTGGGAAAAAAAAAAACACTTTTTAAATTAAAAAATAAGACAACAGTAAAGTTAGCCCAAATTTGTTTTTATACTGTGAAAGATAATGTTATGCCGAGTAGATTGAAACCAAACATTTCACAGTTCAAAATTGCGCCCGCTCATGGAATGGCGACAAACTTTGACCCTTAAAAATCTCCAAAGGGGGCATTTAAAAATTTCTACAGGTTATCAGTTTTGAGTTACATGTGTGATAAATGTGTGATTTGAACACCGTTTTCATATGCGGGCGCGACTTACATATGCGTTTGCTTCTGCGCGCAAGCTCGGCAGGACGGGTGCTTTAAATGTATTTTTCTTATTTTACTTTTTATTTTTTATTTTAACACTGTTCTTTTAAAAAAAAAAAAACGTGGGTCACTTTTATTCGTATTACAAGGAATGTAACATCCCTTGTAATAGAAAAAAGCATGACAGGACTTTTTTAATGTGAGATCTGGGGTCAAAAAGACCTCAGACTCACATGTACACAAAAATGCAATAAACAAAACAATTAAAAAAAAAATAAATGTTTTTTTTTTTTTTACAAACAAAAATTCCCCTTATAAGACCATTGGTCTTAACAGTACTTAACAGTAAACTCAATTGGCTGTAATGCCATTGCAAATATTACCTTAATATATATATCCAACATTAAATGTTAAGAAAAAAAATAAATAAGAAAAGCCTTTTTTTTCTTTTTTTTTCTTTCAGCAGCTTAGTAGATGCCTCCTATTTATTCTTATGTGGTAGTGCAGTACTAATATTGACATCAAATTTAGATTTTGTTTTAGTCATAGTCTTTTGACTAAAATGCCATGTTAGTTTTATTCGTATTTTAGTCATCTGAATTGTTTTTGTCGACTAAAATCATTGGAATTTAGTCAATGAAAATATTTTCATCGATAAATTTGCCACCACTGCCTACATGCCTGAGCTAAGGTTAGATAGATTCCAGGAAGTAAAGGTTACATGAACTACATGAATCATCTTCCCTTATTCAAGATGGTCACAGCCTGAAATGATAAGGGGGTATTTTTTAAAGTGATTTTTCAGCAAATTAAAGCATTGAGACATGGATGGGATGGGTGTTTGCTTTGAATATTAACAATTAATTAAATAGCTTTTTTGGTTTATAATGTTCAGATGCAGTGTATTTCTGCTTTAAAGTGTTTAACCCATTTTTATAAGTCTATGCCAGCCCCTCTATTAGAGGCTGACATAGCACACTATGTAAGTAATTTAAAAAAAAAACAAGCGTTGTAAATACCGATATTGAGCTGTCTTCAGGCTGGTCATGTGACTTGCGGACGCTTTACAGCTCTGATGAATGGTTTCTGCGGGAGTGGCCACGATCTCCCTCTGACGTCAGCCGGGGAGATCACGTGCCCGCTCGGCTCCTCCCCCAGAAGACATCCATCGGAGCTGTAAAGCGGCCGCGAGTCACGTGACCTGCCTGAAGACATCTCAATATCGGTATTTACAACACTCGTTTTTTAAAATGACTTACATAGTGTGCTATGCCAGGGGCTGGCAGTGGTGATTTTTTTTTCCAATAATAGCGGCGGGGAGGGGGGGGGGGGCGGAGACGGACACAGAAAGGGAGCTGACAGGCAGGAAGGAGGGGGTGAGGGGGAGAGAAGAGAGCAGAGGGGACAGCAGTGTATGACGGAGAGACGTACTCTGACCACAGTGGTCAGGGCTCAGCAGCCCTGATTTTCGTGGTCAGTATAGAGAGGATATAGGAAGTAGCAGGTTCAGAGAGGTTTTTTTTACAGTTTAGAGGGGGGAAGATTACACAGCAGAAGCACTGTGCTGTTTAATCTGCTTTAAGGGACCAGGATCTGTATTTTTATTTTTTATTTTTTGGGTTAACAAACACTTTAATGAATACTGGGAGAAATACTTTCAGGGCTTCACTCCAAGTGTAGTGCTTTAAGGGCACCAACACTCGCTTTTATCCGTTTCAGGGCTGGTTTTGCCCACTTTTATTTAAAAGAAAGTTCAAAACAAACACAGAAGATTCCCTCGCCGGGGTATTCAGTATTTCAGTCCTGCTACCAAAGTGAACGATTTTCAGCCCTCCTGGCTTGTAAACGCAGCTCTCCAGCTCAGGCCTTACACTTTAGGGCCTTGGTCTGTCTCCCACAGACCAGACGGTCAGCACCTCAGTGCGGACAGCTAGTAGCCTTGTGCTACACTGGCTCCCACCTCTCTCTCCTAGGTGAAGCCCTACTGACTCCCATACTCTGACCTCCTGTCTGCAGGGTGGAGTCGTCTCCAACTAGGAGCCTAGAGCCTTGGTCTGGTGATTACTTAAAGCCCAGAACACAGCTGACTTTTTAGTGAACTGGCTATTTAATAGACCTGGATCCTGGCAGGGTACCGCCCTTGCTAATATATATAAATATATATATATATATATATATATTTATATATACCGTATTTATTGGCGTATAACACGCACTTTTTCCCCCTTAAAATCAGGGGGAAATCGTGGGTGTGTGTTATACGACGATCCCCGCTAATTGTGATCGATCGGAGCGATCGCCGCCAACATACACATAGTGTGTAGATTTAAATATGGCGCCGCAGAGTTTGCAGGGACTCGGCGGAGCGGAATGAGCGCCGCTGAGATACACATAACCGAGTGTTCTTGGCTCTTCTCGGCACCGCTCACAGTCATGCCCAGTCCCGCCATTGGACCTGTGTTATGTCCATCATAGGGCGGGACTGGGCGTGACTCAACGGCGCTGAGAATTTCCGAGAACACTCGGCTATGTGTATCTTGGCTCCGCCCAGTCACTGTGATCTCGGCGGCGCTCGTTCAGCTCCGCCGAGTCCCTGCGAACTCTGTGGCACCATATTTAAATCTACACGCTATGTTATGTCGGCGGCGATCTGTCCAAGCCTGTAATGGACACTGGGGGCAAGGCTGAAATGACAAGGCTGCACTGACCACTGGGGCAAAGCTGCACTGACAAGGCTGCACTGGGGCAAAGCTGCACTGACAAGGCTGCAATGGACACTGGGGCAAGGCTGCACTGACACTGAAAAGGCTGCAATGACATTGACAAGACTGCAGATGGACACAATAAGGCTGCATTGATGGGCATTTTAATGTAAGTTTTTTTTCCTTAAACTTCCCTCCTAAAAGTTTTTTTCCTTAAAATTCCCTCATAAACTTGGGGTGCGTGTTATACGCCGATAAATACGATATATATATATATATATATATATATATATATATATATATATATATATATATATATATATATATATATATATATATATATATATATATATATATATATATATATATATATATATATATTTTTTTTTTTTTTTTTTTTTTTCTAAATCAGCTCTGTGATAAAAAATTTTGAACATAAAATAGTGACACTTGCAAAAAAAGGTGTATATAAATGTGAGCAGGATCTAGATTAAGTTGACAGTTCAAGCTTGTGGCTTAAAGTATAACTAAATGCATAACTTTCTGGCTTTTGGAAAGAGTGGAGAGAGATTAGAACCCCTGTCAGGGTTGAATTGCTGTCTATGCCCTCATTAGGGAGATTCTCTCTCTATTTGTCCTGTTACCGTTATCACTAGGAGTGAAAGTGAATGAAAATCCCACATTTTGGCTTGTCTCAAAACAGGAATAGGGGGGAAATCTCCAAATGGGGACACTAGTTCTGCAACATAGATGGCAAAAAAACAAAACAAAAAAAAACAAATTTAAAAAAAAAACATGGATATTATAACCCTCCCTTACTTTATCCAAAATGCAAAAAAATTTTTTTCAGTTTGTGATATAAGGAGGAATATGCGCGTTAAGGATTTGATGGTGTGCTGTTATCTATGACTTGTCAACATAAAATTTTGTATAGACTACAATATAAACATATCACTTTCTCTCTGCAGGTTACCAAAAACAACTAACATTCAAAAATGAGAGTATGGGGGGATATGCTACCTTTCCTGGCGGTTCTTCTGACCAATGGTATGTATTTATAGAGCAACTAAAGACAGAACTTGTATCTTTTGTTCTATTTTGAAGAAGAATACATACAGTGCCTTGCAAAAGTATTCAACCCCCCCTTGGCATTTTTTCGTGTTTTGTTGCCTCACAACCTGGAATTAACTTGGATTGTTTGATTTGCATCATTTAATTTACAGAACATGCCCACAACTTTGAAGATTTTTTTTTTATTGTGAAGCAAACAACAAATAGGACAAAATAACAGAAAAAGTCAATGTGCATAACTATTCACCCCCCTAAAGTCAATACTTTGTAGAGCCACCTTTTGCAGCTATCACAGCTCCAAGTCGTTTTGGATAAGTCTCAATGAGCTTGCCACATCTTACCACTGGGATTTTTGCCCATTCCTCCTTGCAAAACTGCTCCAGCTCCTTCAAGTTGGATGGTTTGCGCTTGTGAACAGCAATATTTAAGTGTGACCACAGATTTTCTATTGGATTGAGGTCTGGGCTTTGACTAGGCCATTCCAACACATTTACACGTTCCCCCTTAAACCACTCAAGTGTTGCTTTTAGCAGTGTGTTTGGGGTCATTGTCCTGCTGGAAGGTGAACCTCCATCCTAGCCTCAAATCACACACAGAGTGGTACAGGTTTTGCTCAAGAATATCCCTATATTTAGCACCATCCATCTTTCCCTCAACTCTGACCATTTTCCCAGTCCCGACTGATGGTGTTCTTTGGGTGATGTGTTGGGTTTGCGCCAGACATAGCGTTTTCTTTGATGGCCAAAAATTTAAATTTTAGTCTCATCAGACCAGAGCACCTTCCTCCATACATTTTGGGAGTCACCCACATGCCTTTTCGCAAACTCAAAACGTGCCATTTTGTTTTTTGCTGAAAGTAATGGCTTTCTTCTGGCCACGCTGCCATAAAGCCCAACTCTATGGAGCGTACGGCTTATTGTCGTCCTATGTACAGATGCTCCAGTCTCTGCTGTGGAGCTCTGCAGCTCCTCCAGGGTTACCTTAGGTCTCTGTGCTGCCTCTCTGATTAATGCCCTCCTTGCCCGGTCCGTGAGTTTTGGTGTGCGGCCATCTCCTGGCAGGTTTGTTGTTGTGCCATGCTCTTTCCATTTGGTTATGATAGATTTGATGGTGCTCCTAGGACTCATTAAAGATCTGGATATTTTTTTATAACCTAACCCTGACTTGTACTTCTCAACAACATTGTCCCTTACATGTTTGGAGTTCCTTGGTCTTTATGGCAGTGTTTGGTTAGTGGTGCCTCTTGCTTAGGTTTTGTAGCCTCTGGAGCCTTTCAAAAAGGTGTGTATATGTAATGACAGATCATGTTACACTTAGATTGCACACAGGTGGACATCATTTCACTAATTATGTGACTTCTGAAGGTAATTGGTTGCACAGGAGCTTTTTATGGGCTTCATAACAAAGGGGGTGAATACATACGCACATGCCAATTATCAGTTTTTCATTATTAAAGGTGGCTTCCAGATTTAAAAAAAAAAACCCACCTGCAAACCTCCACAACCACTGGTCTGGATTGTGAGGAAAATGCCTTTGTCCTCCTTAACATGGCACTCCCCCATGAATGAATGAATGAATGATTTGAAAAGCGCTGCAAAGGCGAACTGAATCGCCTCAAGGCGCTAATGCGTTTTGTGCTGTCATCTTCTTAGAAGAGGAAGCTCTTGAGTTTTTTCCTGAAGGCCAGATCGTTTACTTCCATGCGGATGTGGGTCGGAAGTGCGTTCCATTGCCTAGGTCCCTGGACTGCGAATCTTCATTCTCCCCTTGCTTTGTAGCGGTATTTGGGAATGAGGAGGAGGTTTTGGTTAGATGATCGCAGATTGCGATTGGGTGTGTAGTGTTTTATTTTCTCTCGGAGGTATTGAGGGGCGTTACCTTGTCTGCATTTGTGGGTGAGGCAGAGGGTCTTAAATGTGATCCGATTCTTTACGGTTAGCCAATGTAGGCTCCTCAGGGATGGGGAGATGGACTCCCAGGGTTTTTTTTCCTGTTAGCAGTCTTGCCGCCGCGTTTTGGATGGCCTGTAGGCGCGCAAGCTTTTCTTGGGGTAATCCTATTTAGAGCGAGTTTGCGTAGTCGAGTCGGGAATTGATGATTGTTCCAACTACTGCTGCTTTGTCCTCTTCTGGGATGAAGGGGATGAGTCTGCATAGCAGGCGGAGGAGATGGTGAGATCCGCTAACTACTGATCCTATTTGTGCATCCATTGTCATTTCTGAGTCAAAGATAACTCCGAGACTCTTGGCTTTGGTGCTCGGAGAGATGGTCTGTCCAAAGATGATGGGCAGTGTCCATGGAGTCTTGGTTTTGAGATTTTGGTTAGCGTGTAGGAGAAGAAGTTCTCTTTTTGACCCGTTGAGTTTATGGGAACTAATGGTCATCCAGTCATCTATCAAAGTGAGGCATTTCTCTAATTGCTGATGGTGGTCTTTTCGTCCGGTGATGCGGAAGTAGATTTGGGTGTCGTCAGCGCATGAGTGGAAGTAGAGGTCTGATTTTTTTTTGATGATTTTGAGGAGTGGGCGGATGTAGATGTTGAATAGCACTGGCGACAAGGGTGAACCCTGAGGGACTCCACAGGAGATTGTTTGGGTTTCAGAGGTGAATGCTCCTAGTTTCACTGTCTGAGAGCGATTCTCTAAGAAGGATGCAAACCATTTTAGACTAGAATCTGTGGCTCCTGCTACTTTTGAGGCGGACAAGTAGAGTATTGTGGTCCACTGTATCAAAGGCTGCACTGAGGTCTAACAGTACCAGGAGGCATGATACTCTGTCATCTGCTGCTTCGAGGGCATCATCCCATATTTTTAGAAGTGCAGTTTCTGTGCCATGGCCTGGGCGGAAGCCTGATTGTAGAGTGTCCAGAAGTTGATGCGTGTCCAGGTGGCACTGTAGCTGTTGTACTACCGCTTTCTCCATAATCTTGGAGACGGTGTTAAGGCTTGTTATCGGTCTGCGGTAGTTAGGGTCCTTAGGGTCGAGATTGGGTTTCTTTAGCAGGGGTTTGACGATGCCTTGCTAGAGGGTGGTTGGCACAATCCCTTCTTTGAACGACTGATTTATGAGGTGTGTTATAGTGGGAGCCAGAATGTGGGAGCATTCTTTAAGGAGTTTCGTGGGAATGATGTCATTTGGTGATGTGCTGTCTCGAAGGCTTCTCATAATGTCGTGTCAGTGGTGATTGGGGTCAGGAAGAAGTCCGGCGGTTGTGTGATGTTCGTGTTGATATCCTCTTTTTGCTTTTGTTGGGTAAGGTTGGTTGTTTTTTTCTGTTGAATTGATTTCCGAATGTTGTCGATTTTGTCAATGAAGAAATTTGATAACTCATTGCAGAATTCTTGAGTATCGTTTGCTGGGGGCTCTAAGCAAGTTGGGTTCATTGACTGGGCGACTATTTTGAAAAGTTCCCGTGGCCGGTTTAAGGCAGTTGAGATGGTGTTCGAGAAATGTTCTTTTTTGGCTTTGAAGATTGCTTTGTGGTATCTCACAGTGAGTACTTTGTAGTTTGTATGGTTTTCCTTGGTAGGATTTCTTCTCCACGCTCTTTCAGCTCTTCTACGTTCTTGCTTGAGTAGGGTGAGAGTGCCATTAAACCATCTCGAGTTTTTTTTGCGGATGAGTGTTCTGCGTTTTGGCGCTACTGAGTCTGCTGTTTGTAGTAATGCCTTATTTAGGGAGTTGAGTGTTTGTTCCTTTGAGAGGTTTAAGTTTAGTGATTGTATTTTGTTTGATAATGTGGTTTTGAAGAGTTCAGAGTGCAGTTTCTTCTGAGATCTGTTCCAGTGTGTTGTTGTTGCATGTTTCTGTTTTTGGAGGGTGGTGTTAGTGGTGATGTTAAGGGCATAAGGACAGATATGGTTTAGGAAGGAGGGTACATTCTTATCCCCACTTTCCTGGCCAGCCAGGCTACATGCTCTGATTAAGGGTCTGGTCTTTTAGGGGATCTCACTTTTTTTGTGTGTGTGTGAGGTGCCCTCCTAAAATCAAGCAGGAGCAGAAGATTGAAGCTGATTGGCTACCATGTACAGCTGCACCAGATTTTGCCCTCCCCATTCGTAGTAAATCAACCCCTATGTGTCCATGCAAAGCACCCTTCAGTTTCGTAATACAAGTCCCATCCACATTCCCAAAAGAATTGTTCAGCCAGTGGAAGACACGTGGGCTCCACACAGGTAAAAACTCACCAGAGCTTGAGACTGTTAAACAAATCCGGGTCATTAAACACTTAAGAGTAAGTGGATCTTTCCTTTTGGAATGAGTTTTTTTTACATATATATATATATACTTTTTTTTTTTCACCCACCTCTTGAGGATTGACCACAAGTTCTCAACTGGATTAAGGTCTGGGGAGTTTCCTGGCCATAGACCCAAAATGTCGATGTTTTGTTCCCCAAGCCACTTAGTTATCACTTTTGCCTTATGGCAAGGTGCTCCATTATGCTGGAAAATGCATTGTTCCTCACCAAACAGTTTTTGGATGGTTGGGAGAAGTTGCTCTCAGAAGATGTTTTTGTACCATTTTTTATTCAGGGCTGTGTTCTTAGGCAAAACACATGAATGGTTCTCAGAATGCTTTACTTTTGGCATGACACAGGACTGATGATAGCCTTTTCTTCTCCGGACAAGGTTTTTTCCGGATGCCCCAAACAATTGGAAAGGGGATTCATCAGAGAAAATGACTTTACCAGAAGTCCTCAGCTGCCCAATCCTTGTACCTTTTGCAGAATATCAGTTTGTCCCTAATATTTTTCCTGGAGGGAAGTGGCTTCTTTATTGCCCTTGTTGATACCAGGCCATCCTCCCAAAGTCTTCTCCACACTGTGCGTGCAGATTTACTCACACATGCCTGCTGCCATTCCTGAGCAAGCTTTGCACTGGTGGTGCCCCGATGATGCAGCTGAATCAACTGTAGGAAATGGTCCTGGAGCTTGTTGGACTTTCTTGGGCGCCCTGAAGCCTTCTTCACAAATGCAATCCCATAAAAATGCTTTTTATGGGATTACGGTTTTTTTTTGGCAAAGAGGGACTTTGCAATTACATGCAATTAAACTGATCACTCTTCATAACATTCTGGAGTATATGCAAATAAAAACTGAGGCAGCAGACTTTGTGAAAATGTATATTTGTGTCATTCTCAAAACTTTTGGCCATGGCTGTATATGTTATATGACAAACGAAGCATTGGAACAAGCTTTTCTTTGGAGCAGTGAAGCCAGGAAGGAGGGGATGGGTTGAGGCCAATAAAATGGACTAATTGCACTTCATTTAAACAGTTACGTTTTGCTTTCTTACTAAACTTTCCAGAGAAATAGTTTTGTTGACAGCATAGGCTGCTTATGTCAATGTAAAGCCTTAAGTCAGTTGCGGAAATCTGTCTCTTACATCTACATGTCACCAATTGTTCTTAGTGCCTGGGCCTGCTTACTGTATGTGCCATTCAGACCAAAATGTCATAGTGGTAGTCAGACTTTGAAGATGACAACAGGGGTGGAACTTCTTGTTAGTGAGTCTAAAGGTTCATTTTTTTTTATTATTGTAAATAACAAACATGTTATACTTACCTGCTCCGTGCAATGGTTTTGCACAGAGCAGCCCTGATCCTTTTCTTTTTGGGTCCCCCATCGGTGGTCCTGGCTCCTCACTCCTGCTGAGTCCCCCCAGTAGGAAGCCTCTTGCTATGGGGGCACTCGAGCAGGCTCGCTTCAGAGCCACACTCTTGTGAATGGACATTGTCCATTCACACACAGAGCGTGGATCGGCCCTGCCCCCGCTATCTCCTCATTGGCTCACTGGCTGTGATTGACAAAAACAGGAGCCAATGGCTCCCATTGCTGTGTGAGCCAACGAGGAGAGAGACACCCAGGAGATCCACTGCTCTCATGCACATCACTGGATTGAGATCAAGCTCAGGTAAGTATAAGGGGAGACTGGGGAGGGCGCTGCACCCAGGAGGTTTTTTACCTTAATGCATTAGTATAAAACCTTCTGCCTTTAGAATCACTTTAATGATGCAGAGAAGAAGGACATACACTGAAAATAATTATTACAGTCACAAAGAAATATGTTTTAAAAAAAATGCCCCAAAGTGAATCTCAGACCTTGGCAATAAAGGTTATTGATAAGATTAAAAATGTACTGTCAGCGACTAATGATTTAAGGATCTGAACAAAGGGGGGCTGTGGGAGGAGACGGGATCAAGTAGGGTAGGGGATGATGCAGCTCCCCAATAGATAGGTCCTGAGTAACTTATGTGTAGAATGAGAAAAGGGACAGAAGGGGTGCACCCATCTAATCAGGGGAGGAGTTTGTTGCCGCAAAACACATAACCATGCCCCCTATGTCCTGACGTCATCGCTGAGTGCTCCCAAAGATTGCCGAGGGCTCCAGGAAGCTGCTCCATGCAGAGGGTGGCTTGCATTCCATACCAGCCTGACAGTTTGCACACATTCTGGCCCAGCACTCTAGCTTCCCTGACAATCTCTGCAGTGACTACAGTGGTACATCATACGATCCCTGCACCAAGGCCATCTGCTGCCTGACAGACTCTGCATAGCGAGGCTAGAGCACCAGACCTTCTCCTTATCGCTGGTGTACCTTTAATCCTAATCATGCAGTAAGTGCATTTTATAAAATTTTTATTGCTTTCCTTCATTAAACAGTTTGCATTTAGATGGGTGTGCCCCCTCTGTCTCTTTTCTCAAATACGTTTAGTGCCCTGGCAAAACCAAGGACTGGCTATGGAAATTGTAACTGTTTTTTAGAAATTATTTTATTTTTAAATGGAGCCTCTCTTAATCATTATTCTCCTGCAGGATCACAGCCTTGGTAGTTAAGGCTCTTAATTGTGCCAAGCAGTTTATCCATGTAGATGAGCAGGACATTCAGAAAGCTATCAAGTGGCTGGAAAGTATACAGTTGTCCAATGGATGTTTTAATAATTCTGATTCCTATTTCTACAATGACCTAGAGGTGAGTAATTCAGATCTTCTATACTAATATATTGACACATACTGTACCTTATAAATCTGTAATTCTCTCACCATTTGGGAAATATGTATGCTCTTACGGCCAATCGCTACCATTTGCCTGGCTGTCTCTGGTGTCTAAAAACAATTCCTTTCACTGATAAGGAATAAATATGCAACCAGCAAAGTCAAACCCAGAGCACCTAATTCCCATACTTTTTTTAAAGTCATGAAGTACTGAACCCAATAGACTGACATTGAAACAATTAGGATTAGGCTTCAGGAGTAGAAATTAGTGATAGCAGTCTCCATACTTCTGTCATTAGTTTTTTTTAGTTCTTTCCTGCCTGCAATATGTACATTAAAGGGCTTGTAAACCCTCAAGGTTTTTCATCTTAATGGATTCTATGCATTAAGGTGAAAAACCTTCTGTAGTGCAGCAGCCTCCCCAGAGCCCCCCTTTTACTTACCTGAACCCAATCGTTCCCAATCATTCCAGCGATGGGGATGAGCAGAGCAGCTCCAGCCACTGTCTCGGGTCCTCATTGGCTGGATTGATAGCAGCAGGAGCATTGGCTCCCGCTGCTGTCAATCAAAGCCAGTGACAAGGAAGCCGGGGGGCAGGGCCGAGTCCTGCTCTCTGTGTCAATGGACGCAGTAGCAAGATTTGGGCCTGCGTGAGTGCCCCCAGGGAATGCAGGTCTCTGTGGGGGCACTGGAGAAGAGGAGGAGCCAGGAGCACCATTGGGGGACCCCGGAAGAGGAGGATCGGGCCACTCTGTGCAAAAAAAAAAACAACCCCTTTAATTTTCTGTTAGTAAATGTCAGTGATCTGCTAGAAGATGTGAGAAGCAAGTTAGTACTATGAAGGCATAGCTCCCAATTGTCCCTGATTTGGAACAAAGTCCCTCTGTCCCTTTTTCCTCCTCATGTTTCCCTCATTTTGGTCTGATCTATATAGTTAAATATAAAATGCAACATTTAACTTTCAAAAAGAGTTTCCCAGTGCCAAACCTTTCATCCAGTTTCTAAATTCCTGCATTGGTAAATTTTACAAGCCAGTATAAAGGAAAACAGGCAGTCCCCGAGTTACATACATCCGACTTACATAAGACTCATACTTACAAACAGAGGGAACACTACAGGAAGTGAGAGGAAATCTACCCCTAGGAAGGGAAATTCACTCCTGTATTATCGTGGGAAAAAGGTGTCTTCACTGATGCTTTATCACCAATTCTTGTTTCCATGACAACCCAAAATTTTCAAAACCCAATTGTCACAGGGACAGTGAGGGGAAATACTCTGAACTGGGGCACAGAAAGCAAAACAAACATTACAGTGGTGTTACCCCTTTCCTATGCTATCCAAAAAAGGTAAAAAAAAAAAATTTTGGCTGGAGTTACACTTAAATGTACCTGTTCCAACTTGCATACAAATTCAACTTAAGAACAAACCTACAGAACCTTGTAACCCAGCAGGGGGTGTGTCCTTTGCCCACATACTTTTTCTAATAGGTGTCCCTTGTTCCCTTCTCAAAAAGTTGGGAGGTATGTAAAGGGTAAACATGGCTTACAACACCCAGACATTTGACAAGTCCTTTATTTAAAAAAAAATTAAAATCCCCAAAAATGTCCCACAGTGTAAAACCCGGTGTTTCATTAGCAACCATTGATGACAGGAAGCTGTCTCGTTCATCAATGCTAAATGTCCTAAAAGTTTGGCGCTCAAAAAACTTCCAGAGCTACTTAGCTCACGCCTAGTGACAACTCACATTTTTGGATTTTTCCCTCATAGAAATATACAAACCTACAAACACTGGCGCAGGCTACAAAGATAAAGGTGTTCTCCCCTTGGAAACAACACAGAATCCAAAAACCAATGAAAAATTTTCAAGTAAAAATGGAAAGCACAACCTAATACACGTTATTACATTACACAGGACATATTTTATTTAAAATCATCTACACCCACAATAGGACAAGCATTAAACTATTTAAAAAGTCATAATGCAACCCCTAATGGGGACATGGGCATTAAAATCTGACAGGAGTCGTATTGTCTTTACCCTGCTACTGCCTTTTACCAGGAGGAGTGAGACTCCATAGAGGATGCAAAAAGGGCAGGGAATTATGATGGGGAGATCTCACCTTTAGAGACCCATGAAATGTGGGGATCTCTTGTCTCCATAACTGTTACATCACTGTTGAAATGCTGACCCTTTAAATGTATTTTTTTCAGGATGATGAGCTCACACAGACTGCTTTTATTCTCATCTCTCTACTGGAACACCAGACTTTCCATGATGTAAGTTCTTTGATCTCATCAGTCTTCATATTTTCTTGACAAATCAGACAACCAAAAACAGCACATAAAAGAAAATCTTAAAGCGGGAATAAACTCCCATGCATAACTTTTTTTTACCTATAGGTAAGTCTATAGTAAGGCTTATCTATAGGTACAGTAAATATCTCCTAAATGTGCACCGTTTATGAGATATTTACTTTTGATGCAGCCGGTGACATCACAAAATGCCGTTCCTTCAGAGCGCATGCACCGGTGAAAAGTAAATATCTCATAAACGTTGCATATTTGGGAGATATTTACCTGAGTCCTGATGCGCAGTCCATGCGTGGGAGTGATGTCATCGCAGCTCCAGCCACTCACACAGCTGGAGTCCGCGAACCCTGAAGGAAGACCAGGTGAAGATGGAAGCGTCTTCTAGTGGTGACAGTGTGTCGCTGGAGGGCTTTGTTTTAAGGTAAGTTTCAAATAATGTGCTAGTATGCGATACAAAAAAACAGCGGTTTACTACTGCTTTAGTTCTTAATTCTGTTCAGGACTAAAAAAATGGATTACACAAATGTCTTAGGTCTGGTTCACACCAGGAATCACACAGGAACATGCTCACGATCCTGTGTGATTCCTGGGTGATTTGAGTTCAGTGCATTTTCAGCCAATTCATTTGAATTGCCTGAAATTGCACTGCTTTGCAACAAAAGTAGCGCATGCACTATTTTTAGAAACGCACTACAACTGAATTGCATGGTACTATGGTACCATGAGATCCGGTGCAGGCAAATGCCCTACGTTTGCTATCTGCAATTAGGGTGTCATTAACTTTACACTAACACCAGCTGCAGATTTCAGACACAGAGCGGCTAGGTGCAGCTGCCAGCCCCATTCACCATAATGGCAGGTTGCTGGCGGTTGCAGCTATTCCCGGCTCTCCGCACCATCAGCGAACTGCGATGATCACTGCTGGATGCATACACAGTGCACCCAGCACCGATCACAGCAAATAGTCACTGGCTGTGCAGAGAGACGCAAATAACATTGTCATTATAATGAATGATGCGGGTGGCTACCTACTTGCTCTCATCTGCAGCTGTAAACAGAAAATTCCTGCTACTACAATTCACACTGGCCTTAATCGCTGGTGGTAATATAGCCTAAGTCATGTCTTTTCTGTTAAAAAAAAATAAAATAGATGGGCAGAAATACAAATAATTTGGCAGTTAAAACAACTTTCATGTGTGTATTTCATCTGTGTATTTAGCTATGTGCTGGTGTTCAGCTTTAAGGCCTCATGCGCACTAGACAATTTTACGGCTGCTGTTTATGCCTTTATGCGTTTTTGTAATCCTATGTGTCCATGCACACATAGGCTGTTATCAGCATTTTTTGGCAGGACCGTTTTCTTACTGGAAAAAAAACACCCAGAACTAGTGGGTTTTAAGAGTTTTTCAGCTGTAAAAACGCTCTAATTCTGATAAAAGCTTAAAAATGCTGAAAAATGCAGGCATTCAGCGTTTATCAGCATTTTTGAGCCATAAGCTTTTGTGGGAGTATAGTTTTGTTAAAAATAAAAGCTAAAAAAAGCTACAGCTAAAAAATGCTTAAAAACGCTAGTGCAAAAACACTGCAAAACCCATGCTACAGCTAACGCTACTGGAGTTTTTTTAAAGTCCAGTGTGCAAAAGGCCTAAAAATTTTGGAGCAGTTTAAAACTATCCTAATTCTGACAAACCCCCACCTTGATTTACTATACCACCTGAAGTATTCTGCAGATATGAGACTTTATACTCCAGTTTTACCTAGGATTTTTTAAAAATTCATTCTATTGCTTATGGCCCACTTTTTGTGTCTAGGAAAGTATTGTGGAGAAAGCCAAATCCTGCATTACGAAAGAAGCAGAAACTGCAAAATCACCACATGCATTGGCTCTCCTGGCATATGCCTTCACCTTGTTAGGAGACAGTGAGATGAGAGCACTCATGCTAAAACGTCTGGATGAACATGCTAAGATAGAGGGTAAGTAGTACTGAGTGAAGTCTATATATAAGTGAAATTACTGTGTTACCAAAAAGGAAGAAAGAGCTGCTGACACTGCAATGTGACTAAATTGGGTAGATATTGAAGATGAAAAGTGTAGCGCTGTATGAAAGGACAAATGTACTAATGACAATCCTACAAAGGATGATTGATAGAATGGTGGGTGTCAATATGTGAAGTGACACCATGGGGGTTATTTACGAAAGGCAAATCCACTTTACACTGCAAGTGCACTTGGAAGTGCGGTCGCTCTAAATCTAAGGGGTAGATCTGAAATGAGTGGAAGCTCTGCTGATTTTATCATTCAATCATGTGCAGGCTAAAATGCTGTTTTTTATTTTCCCTGCATGCCCCCCTCGGATCTACTGCGACTTTACTTCCAAGTGCACTTTCAGTGCTTTTTCAAGTGTACTTGCAGTGCAAAGTGGATTTTCCTTTAGTAAATAACCCCCATGTGAACAAAGATAATGAAGATAATAAATGTACACAAATTAGAAATAATGTAAGTGAACAGTAATGAAGTGCCAGCATGCTGGTACTACATGTTGAATGACCAAATCGTGTACAAAAATCAGTTATGAAAACAATATATGGATTTAAATATGTGACAATATGACAATAAAAATATGTGTATATGTGACAATGAAAAAGTTCATCAGCATCCAAGCACGGTATTACACCCCGCTGGGGTGAAAAAAAATTGATGTCTAAGATAATGAGTCTATATGTGAGGACAGTTGTGGATCATCATCTGTTAGAAGATCACCAAAGATCACCATCACCCAGGGGTAGATACTCTTACCAGAAAGTGTGGACTCTAATTCCAGCGGCAGAGAGTCAAACACGCATGGAAGCCAGAAATTCACGTGGCAGTCATGGAAACATCAAACTCAGATACTCCAAGCAGAGGATGAGCATGAAAGCCAGAACTCCGATCGACCATCACTGGAACTCCAAGATGATATACCAACGTGTCAATCACTATGTTTGTTCATGGAATGATTTAAAAAAGGAAAAGCTCTCCATAGTATAGATACAAAAATGACTGGATATTTATTTAAAATAAGTGCAAACACCAATGCTGATGTGTTCAAAGTATGTAATAATAAAATCGATGTGATCACATTAATGAATACAAAAGCACAATGTGTGGCAAGCTGACCCGCTAAAACCGACGTGTTTTTTCCAATGAGACTTCAACTGGGGTATGGGCCAGCTCATATGCATATACATTTCATACCAATCATTTTACAGATGGTATAATTTGTTTTTCACTGGTGTATTTCCAGCGCTGAGTCAGATCACTCATGGCCGTTGTGTTCAGCACTGGAAAACAGGCCGAATACCTAAAATGTGACATCACATGTGCAGCCCAAGCCTCGATATCATCGGGCTCATAGGCGCACATGTTGTCTCTGGGATTTTAACCAAACCTTGTTGTGAATTTATGGCCGTTTTCTCGTGATAACGCGGCCGCAATAATGATCATCTATGGGATAATAACCAAGCCTCATTGTGAGTGCATTATTTACCCTACGGCCGCGATCTCGCAATAACATGGCCGATCAGACCGCTAAAGGATGTATAAAAATCACAATAATCAATCAATGTTGTGGGCTCAAACAAACAAGTACCAGTGTGAATATGAATTCTCAAAGAGCCCAAGAGGGTGTATATAGAATGAAAAATTGAAAAAATTAAATGAGGTAAATACTGAACTAGGGAAAAAGAAAAAAAAGGCATATAAATAAGTACTTGTATAAGAAAGGGGCATTATGCTCGATTAATAAAAGCATTAATGTCCCATTCAACACTCATGCCAAAAGGTGAATAGGATTTAAGCTCATAAGTCCAGAAAGTTTGTAGATGATATACTCCTCTGAGGCTGGAATCTCCTCTCCAATAGGGAATGAATTTGTCAAAAATCTGAAACTGGGTACTAAACAGATCTTTATTATGGTATCGTAAATAGTGTTTAGGGACACTATGGTTAGTCCGCCTTTCTTTATGCTTGCTATATGTTCATTAACGCTGACTAAAAACTGTTGTATGGTACGCCGTACATATTGCTTATTGCAAGGACGGATTTCTGGCTTCCATGCATGTTTGACTCTCTGCCGCTGGCATTAGAGTCCACACATTCCGGTAAGAGTATCTACCCCCCACCCTGGGTGATGGACACACGTCTTTGGTGATCTTCTAACAGATGATGATCCACAACTGTCTTCACATATAGACTCATTATCTTAGACATCCATATTTTCACCCCAGCGGGGTGTAATACCATGCTTGGATGCTGATGAACTTTTTCATTGTCACATATATACATATTTTTTATTATAAACTCTATTAATTCGCAAATACCAGAAAATTAATATAAGCGGCGCTGATGATGATACTATAATGTGATAAAGTGACCATGTGTTTGACCAATATACTTTGTGATATCAGATAACAGACAAATTATATATATATCACACAAAACAATAGATTGTATATCACAAGTAGCCACCCTGTGTCAAAAAAGTTTGTAGAAATTATGTTGTAAAGTCCATCAATAGGAAAAACACCGTGAATGATGTGCAGATTTCTTAAATCCACCAAATCAAACGTGCCAGTGATTCCTCTCCCTTCAGATTCAAAACTCACCGGATAAACATGCCTCACACTCTCGTGTTTTGGCAAATAGACGTGATAAACCTTACACTCAGGTTTAAACGAAAAATCCAAATTCCATCCGTGTATGTACCATTTCACTCCACATGCAAATAAAAAATGCACTGATAGTGTAGTAACGTAAAAACAGATTTAATATTAACTGTGTACACTTCAAACATTGCACTCACATAAAATCTCTTTAAACCGAGCAAAATTCACAGCCACATCATCTCCCAATCCCCCTGTGTAAACGCCCAACACCAGATGCAATGATGGTCACGGCGGACCCGAGGTGTGTGGATAAGGTTCTCACCACCACTCACTAATCCTCGCTGCTGGGGCTTGGATCCCCCGCTCTCAACCTCAGACTCAATTCAGCACATCCTCCGTCACACGCTGCTACAGATGGATGCTGTACAGCCACGCCCCGACATGTTTCGTCATACCTGACTTACTCATGGGATTGACTCATAAAAAGTGGTGTTGGTTCAGGCCTGTTCCTTCTAAAATCTACAATCAGTTCCTTTGTTTTTCGTGTGTTTAAGGTGGAGTTCCAGGCTTTTTCTCATTTAATAAAAGTCAGCAGCTACAAAAAGTGTAGCTCCTGACTTTTATAAGACAGAAACTCACCTGTCCTACGGTCCAGCGATGCGGCCGCATGGAGCCTCTCTCCTCTTCCCTCTCCTCTCCGCTGCGCCTCCATTGAAATTGTGGGCACCCGGCTGTGGCAGCTTGCAGTTTCACGGCTGGACGTGCACTGTGCTCTCTGAGTGGACAGGCAATCTTCTGCAATGGCGTCCCTAGGGGGGCCAGAGGGGGCCCTGACCCCCCAACATTATGCTGTGCCCCACCATGTTCCCCCCAATTAAAAAATATATATATATATATATATATATATATATGTATATATATATATATGTATATATATATATATATATATATATATATATATATATATATATATATATATATATATATATATAAATTTTTTTTTTTACAAAAAGGCAATGTCTTTTTGCTTGCATTCGTAGCGGATGCACCCCATCTTACTCGGGCTGTCACTGGAGTAACACAGTCTCTATTGAGAGGGAGAGCATCCCCAGTCAGCTCCTGCGGGTGATTCCCCCACCCTCCCTCTGCTCGCTGACACTGCATAATGCGAGCGCTCAAACAACCATGGCCGCCCGATCTGCTCCTTCCCCTGCATCCTCATTGTCAGGGAGAAGAGCGAGTTGCAGGAAGGACTCCACCAGGACTCTGTTACTGAAAAAACAGACTGATTTCTCCTGTCCTTAGGAAAGGAGAACCAGCCTATAAATTCCAAGAGATGCCAGACCAGTGCTTTCAATAGCAGGGGCAGGACAGCAAGAGGAGGCTGGAGAACCCCACAGTGGCAGGACACCAGGGCCCGGTGGCAAGACAACCTTTGCAACCCTGATAGTTCTCCCACTGCTTTGGACCCTTATATTTTCTTGGTATGCTGGTGACATATATCTCTTGTTTTCTGCCAGTCTGGGGGGCACCAATACAGTAGGAAGGGAGCTCACTGCAGAACATGTGAAAGGGCCTGTTGTGGGATCGTAGTAAAGGGCCCCAGGATATATATATAAATGTATTTTATAGTTGCCCCCCTACTTTTTTCCCTGTCCCCCCATGTGCCCCCCCTAAATATAAAAGTTGGAGACGCCACTGATCTTCTGGGACCTGTGATGTGTCCCAGAAGTTTGCTAAGAGGAAGGGGCCGCCTCGGGGGGGGAGGAGGAGTCGCCTAGATGGCCCGTAGTCGGAGGTAGGAAGTGGGACAGGAAGTCCCACTAAAAACTAGTCGCCCACTCCCCCCCCACAAAAAAAATTACATGCCAAATGTGGCATGTAAGGGGGCGAGGAGTGCTTAAAGCGGAAGTTCCACTTTTGGGTGGAACTCCAATTTAAGATCAGGTTATTCGCTGTACACCATTTCACTATCCTATCAACCTCTCTCATCATCTCCAGTGATATAACCGATTACGGTAGTGTCGTCTGCAAACTTAATTATGCTATTGGTCTCATATTAGGAGGTGCAAACATATGTGTACAGCGCATAAAGAAAGGAACTTAACACACAACCAGTGGTGCTCCAGTACTTAGTTTTCGCTTGGAAGAAACAAATGTATCCAGATTGACCCAAACATCCCTTATCCAGAAAGACTGCTAAGAACATTCCCATGAATAAAGGGCAGAACAAGGGGAGGCATCCAGAGAATCTTCCTCAAGAGACTGTGGATCAGCCACAGAAGGAGGTCCTTTCCCTGGGTGATCAGTTTCAAAGAAGGTGTCACAATCAGGGGTTAGGCTTGGAGGCCAGTGGCTATAGCAGTGGAAAGGCTCACACAGAAACCAGCAGGATAAGTACACATGCAGATCTCTTGGCAGGTAATGTGGGCTTACCTAAGACGTGGGGTCTAAGCATTAACTGTTTTTTATCAGATCTCCTGATCATGGAGATATGTTTTGCTGTGTAATAGTGTTAGGTCATGGTCCTCAAGATTGCCTCACCAGGAAGTGAGCAAACCGTAGTGCAGTAGCAGATGCACCAGGTAGGTATCAAGCAGAAGTGTAGTCCGTAAACAAGCCAAAGGTCGGTACCAGGTGGTTGCAGGTTGGGATCAAGCGGAAGCATAGTCTAGGAATAAGCCAAAGGTCAGTAATGAATGGTAATGAAGATGTGGATGGCAGCAGGAGGGTAAGGAGCAACATATTGCCTGGAGAAGAGCACAATAATCTGTGCAAAGGCATAACTTAAATGGGAAGCTATTGCCAGACATAGCAGAGATCCTGGATTCAGATCTGGTCCTGACTGAAGGGCTCTGTGGATGCACTCTATCCCCAAAGGTGGGTACCTTCAGCAAGGACCCAACCTGTTTGGAAGTGCGGAAACCACCGGTGGAGGAGAGCTTAATGACAATGAAATGCTTAGGGTTTTCCAATGCAGAGACCAGGCTGCTCATCCTGTCACATGTAGGACTCTCACAGTGTTCTGCTTGGTGTGAGCGGGCACCCCCATAGCTTTTCTGAATGTTTTTTCATGGAATTTTCCTGAATACTAAGGGTTGGGAGTGCAAGCCTTTCAGGGTAGACCAGCTTGTCTTCTCTTGGGGATCTGTTTTTCTGGGGGCTTGTCCCAATGTTTTTTCTCTGTTGAGCAAATCATATTGCAGGTCTTTTTCCTAAACATGTAGTTTTTTTGTTCCGTGTTTTCTGGAAGGTTTTTGTTTTCACAGCCTCTCTGCCTCATGCTCAGTGTTCCTTTCAGTTGACTCATTTCCTCCTGATGGTGACCTATTTTATCCTGGTCTTAAGCATCAGGTAATCCATTTTGAACTCCCCTAGGTTGTTCACCAGCTTATCCTGTCTTGCAGGGGGTTTCATCTCACCTAGTTCAAATTTGGATATTGGCCCTTCAAGTGGTTCAGGGTTGGAGACCATCCTTAATCCCTTCTTGTGGACCTGTCCGTGGTTGTTGTTCATCCCTCAGCTGGTCTTTTTAGACATCCAGATTGTTTCTGAATGCCTGTGTCCATCAACGGACAAGAAAGAAAATAAGATTTCTGTACTTAAAAATCTATAACATTTATTTCTTGGAGTCCATTGTGGGACACAGGTCCCACCCCTCTGTGTTTTTTTTACATTTGCCCTTGGTACTGATTTTCCACACAACTGAGTAATGCTGGGTAGACAAGGGGTTATACAGGGACTTGCCTACAATTTTTCTATTTGCCAGTGTCCTGTCCTCTGGTAGGAAGCTATATATTCAAATTATTTGAATTTCTCTGTCCCACAGTAGACTGAAAGAAATAGATTGCTTTTCAGTTTTGCACACAGTGGACAGAGGTTAGAACCTGGGTCTGGTTATTTTGCTGCTTTTTTTCACAACAGAAAGATTTTTTTTCCTCACTTTCCATCATGGTGACAGGGGTCACAAGAGAAGGGAGTGATGGGATATCTCTGATAGGGAAAGAAACCACAATATAAGCACATTTATCTAGCAGAGTGGGGAGGAGTTAGAATATCTGTCAGATTATTTTTATTACTCTCTGATTTTCACTGTCCTGGTGACATCAGTGTCATCTCATTTTCACCCAGACAGAAATTGAGTGGAAATATCCCCAATGATGACACAGACAGGTGGTTCTAAGGGCATATCCAAAAAGTAAAACAAAAATAAAAAATATTTGGCTCTGGTTGGACTTTAAGGAATGTGCAGGAATCCTAACAATACTATTTTATGCCTGGTCATAAAAATGTATAGGGCTGTCATTGCAGATCTCCTTCTAAAAAAAAAAAAAAAAAAAATCAGTGTCTGACTGTCTAGCGTTATAAACTGTAAGTCACAGATCTAGAACAAACATGCTGTAAGTTAAAGTTAGAACTTCTTATGCCCCAGGCAAGGCAAGTATTGCACATACTAACCTGTGGACCATTAGTCCCTTCCACCAGAATATATAAGATATGTCTAGTCTTCATTGACTGAGAAGTACAGTGCCTTGAAGTATTTATACCCCTTGAAATTTTTAACATTTTGTCATGTTACAACCAAAAACCTAAATGTATTTTATTGGGATTTTATGTGATAGACCCACATAATTGTAAAGTGGAAGGAAGGGTGATGTGCAGTGTTAATTTTCCGCCACACATAGTGTTTTACTTTTAGGCCAAAAAGTTCAATTTTGGTCTCCTCTGACCAGAGCATCTTTTTCCACATGTTTGCTGTGTCCCCCATATGGCTTCTCGCAAACTGCAAACGAGATTTCTTATGACTTTCTTTTAACAATGGCTTTCTTTTTGCCACTCTTCCATTAAGGCCAGATTTGTGGAGTGCACGACTAATAGTTGTCCTGTGGACAGATTCTCCCACCTGAGCTGTGGATCTCTGCAGCTCCTCCAGAGTTATCATGGGCCTCTTGGCTGCTTCACTGATTAATGATCTCCTTGCACGGCCTGTCAGTTTAGGTGGGCGGTCATGTTTAGGTGGGTTTGCAGTTGTACCATACTCTTTCCATTTTCGGATGATGGATTGAACAGTGTTTGGTGAGATGTTCAAAACTGGGGATTTTTTATAACCTACTATAATCCTTTAAACTTCTCCACAACTTTATCCCTGACCTGTCTGGTGTGTTCCCTGGCCTTCATGATGCTGTTTGTTCACTAAGATTCTCTAACAAAAATCTGAGGGCTTCACAGAACAGCTATATTTATACTGAGATTGAATTACACACAGGTGGACTCTATTTACTAATTAGGTGACTTCTGAAGGCAATCGGTTCCACAAAATTTTAGTTAGGGGTATCAGAGTAAAGGGGGCTGAATACAAATGCATGCCACACTTTTCACATATTTATTTGTAAAAAGAATTGAAAACCATTTATCATTTCCCTTCCACTTCACAATCATGTGCCACTTTGTGTTGGTCTATCACATAAAATCCCAATAAAAAACATTTACATTTTTGGTTGAAACATGACAAAATGTGGAAAATTTCGAGTGATATGAATACTTTTCCAAGGCACTGTATATGAATAGAGAAAGATTTGGATATGGTACAGTGACACTGAGGAATTCCTCATTTAGTTCCTGTCATTCATGGGACACATAGTGCAGTGCAAGCAGCCAGAGAGTGGCAGAAAGTGTGTGTCTATGGGTGCATGCTTTGATGAAGAAGGTGACAACACCAGCTCCTACCCCTCCACTATTTCCTCATTCTCAGGACACAGCTCTATCAATCATCATCATTCTGTGTCCAATAATCACTGCTGGTCTGGGGAAATTTTGCGCCCCTAAGAATTTTTCACCCAGCACAACTGCCCTTGTGATCCACCCATGCTATGCCACTATACATGTTTCAGATGAGTGAATCAGAATATTTTGTGGCCAGACTATTGGAATGACAGCCAGGGAACTAGCATTTATAAGCAGAGAGGTCAGCAATGGCAGCCTATACGTGTCTCTGATAACAAATGTATGTTAATGTATTGCTTGAAGCAGATATTTTAATTTGTACTGTACATTTTAATTTAGGTGAAACCAAGCACTGGCTGGGTACTAGCTATCGTCATGGAGATATCGAAATATCCTCATACGCCATCTTGGCTCTGCTTTCTGACAAGACAATCGCCCACAAAGATCTTGAACAAAGTGCTTATTCTATCCACTGGCTTGCATCACAACAAAATCCATGGGGTGGCTTCTCCTCTTCTCAGGTTATATATTTGCTTTACAATTCTCTAGTTCTTCTGATTATAACTGTTACTTTAGCACATATTCAATCAATTAATTAAGAAATATTTCTCCCTGGTAAAGCAGAACTTAAAGGGGTTGTAAAGGTTCATGTTTTTTTCACCTTAATGCATCCTATGCATTAAGGTGAAAAAAAAATCCGATGATTACCAGCCCCGTAGCCCCCCGGTTTACTTACCTGAGCCCTCGAAAGTCCCGCACTTGATCCTGTGCTCGATCGTTGCCCGGGCTTCTTGGCTCTTAATTGGATAGATTGAAAGTAGCGCAGCCATTGGCTCTCACTGCTGTCGATCATATCCAATAGTGCGGGGGCGGGGCCAAGTCCTGCACTCGGCGGCTATGGACGCTGAATGCAGGACTCGGGAGCGCGCCCGCAAGGTAACCCCCCGGGAGAGCGCTTCTCCCAGGGGGTTATCTGAGACGGGGAGGAGCTAGGAGAGCCGCCGGGAGACCGCAGAAAATGCCATTCGGGGCCACTCTGTGCAAAACAAGCTGCACAGTAGAGGTAAATATGACATGTTTGTTATTTTTAAAAAATAAAAATCGAACCTTTAGTGTCACTGTGTAACTATATCTGAGCACCATAATCTGAAAATGGTGTGTAGTTCATGTTTAATATTCAAAGTGTGTAGTTCATGTTTAATATTCAATGCAAGCTCACCCATCCATCCATGTTTCCTTGCTTTATTGTGTTGAGAAATTACTTGAAAAAAACACCCCCTAGCATTTCTAGCCACATCCTTCTAGTAAGGGCAGAAGATTCATGTAGCATTTACTTCCTGAATCCATCTACCCTTAGCTCAGGCATGCAAGCAGAAGGCTTCCTCCATAGTATTTTAGAAGAGTCGGCCAGCGCGGGAAGCGCTTGTTTTTTCGAAATTCGAGGGGGGGCGGTAGAGGGGGGGGGGCGGAACGTCAGCACAGGTGCTTAGACTCCCACTCAGGCCAACTGCAGGCTATTAAAGCACTCTGTACAGGTGCACACAGCCTTTGGAGAGACACAGAGCTTACAGTCGCATGTAAGGTGGGACACAGGCATTCTCCTAGGCAGCATTTACTGAAGTAACACCAGACTGAGCATTGGGTAGCAAGGCTTTTAGCCAGACTACATCGCTCAGCAAGCAGTGTTCATTTGTATACCTCACACCTTGTTGCTTTGCACTATGGGTAGAAGAGTTTCAAGCACCCCAAGAACCAGAGACACTAGGGGATCTCGTTCAGGTTCTGAGGGCCCCCTGTCTGCAGCATCCTCCCCTCCTGACGGGCCAGGGACGGCTAGCCAGGGAGAGCCATCGGGGTCAGGGGCTACACCTGCTTCTGGCACTTCAGCCCCTGTATATATTACACAAGAGGTTTTTTCCTCAACCATTAATGGTTTAGAGGAAAGATTAATGGCCGTGATTACAGCTTCACTCAGTAGAAGAAAACGTACTAGGCCTTCCTCTGTTCCCCAAGACCCTCAGGAAGAGGAACTCTGGGATAAGGGAAACGAATCCCCTTCAGAGGATCGGGATGGGACAGATGATTCCTCTTCGGAGGAATCAGGTGGAGAGGGACCCTCTGCGACTTCCCAAGAGGAGAAAGTCTTAGTGCAGATCCTCACTGGATTGGTCCGCTCCACATTTAAGTTGCCCCTACCTGAAACTGTTAAAGAATCCTCTTCTGCTTTGGGGTCACTGAAACCTCTCCAAGCAGCACAGGCTTTTCCTGTTCATAATTTACTTGAAAAGCTAATTTATTCTGAGTGGGATCACCCAGACAAACATTTTCTTCCGCCGAGAAAGTTTTCAACGCTTTATCCGATGGAAGAAAAGTTTATTAAAATGTGGGGAATACCGGCCATTGATGCCGCCATTTCCTCTGTAAATAATAGTCTGACTTGTCCTGTAGACAATGCTCAGATGCTCAGGGATCCTGTAGATAAAAAGATGGAATCCCTATTTAAAGGATGTTTTCTCCTTAGCAGGTTCTGTGACCCAACCTGCAGTAGCAGCAATTAGAGTCTGTCAGTACTTAAGAGACCATGTTAAGCAGGTCATCAAAGTATTACCTGAACAGCAGGCCCAGGGGTTTGCTAACCTTCCTGCGGCCTTATGCTACGTTGTTGCCATTAGAGACTCTATCGTGCAAACCTCTCGTCTTTCACTGTGGTTAGTGCATATATGTAGAATCCTATGGTTGAAAAATTGGTCAGCCGAAGCACCATGTAAGAAACTCCTGGCGGGGTTTCCATTTCGTGGTAAAAGGTTGTTTGGAGAGGACTTGGATAACTATAGAAAAACGAAAAAAGTACTCTTGCGCACTGGTGTGTTAGCTAAAAAAGTTCAAGAAGGACTCTGGACTTCGGCTTTGCTGCTCTCGAAGGATGGGATTATCCTAATAGTGAAAAACAAAGAGAGAAACAAGAGAGCGCACCAGCCTGAGGCTGGTGCGCTCTCTTGTTTCTCTCTTTGTTCTTGGATAACTATATCAAGAGAATCTCTTGTGGGAAAAGCACTCTCATACCTGTTAAGAAGAAGAGTAAGCGTACCTCTTTCAAACGGACTCCTTCCCCAGCGCCGGGGGCTTCAGCCTCCAGGCAGTCTCGACGGCCTCCTCCATCTGGGTCCAGAGACAAGAGTCAACCCCAGGGACAAAAGAAGTCCTGGGGGAAGAAGCCTACTAGGCAAAACACTAAGACCTCTGCATGAGGGGGCGCCCCGCTCACTTGAGTGGGGGGAAGACTGCGACAGTTCTCAGGGCTCTGGCAGGAGGATTTCCAGGACAGATGGGTAATATCCACGGTAACTTTAGGGTACAAGCTGGAGTTTCAGGAATTTCCCTCTCCTCGGTTCCTCAGATCAGGTGTTCCCAGAGACCCAGAAAGGAAGCAGTCGCTCCTTCTAGCGTTAGAGCGACTTTTGTCACAGGAGGTCATTATGATGGTTCCCGCAAAGGACCAGGGATTGGGCTTCTATTCCAACCTTTTTACGGTCCAAAAGCCAAATGGGGATGTCAGACCCATTCTGGATTTAAGGGATCTGAACCGATTCTTAAGGATTCAATCCTTCCGCATGGAATCAATTCGGACAGTAGTTCCCACCCTGCAGGGAGGAGCATTTCTGGCATCGATAGACATCAGAGATGCATATCTGCATGTGCCCATTTTTCCTGCTTATCAGAAGTTTCTGCGCTTCGAGGTAGGAGGGCACCATTTCCAGTTTGTGGCTCTGCCTTTCGGGATAGCCACTGCACCTCGAGTGTTCACAAAGATCTTGGCTCCTCCTCTGGCCAGATTAAGGGCTCAGGGTATAGCTGTCATAGCATACCTAGACGACCTGCTCTTGATAGACCGGTCGGTAGCCTCTTTGAATGGAAACTTGAGGACCACAGTCAGGTATCTAGAACACCTGGGTTGGATCCTCAACCTAGAAAAGTCTTTCCTAAAACCAGTAAGAAGACTGGAGTATTTAGGTCCGATTATAGATACAAGCCAGGAGAAAATATTTCTACCCCAGGCAAAGATCGCTGCTTTAAGGGAGCTGATTCTGGCAGTCAGGACCAAGAAGGGTCCCTCTATCCGCCTTTGTATGAGGCTACTAGGGAAGATGGTGTCTTCATTTGAAGCAGTTCCCTATGCTCAGTTTCATTCAAGAATGCTGCAACACAGTATTCTGTCGACCTGGAACAAGAAGGTTCAGGCATTAGACTTTCCGATGCACCTGTCGCATGCGGTGCGTCAGAGCCTCAATTGGTGGCTCATACCCGAAAACCTGCAGAAGGGGAAATCCTTTCTACCGGTTACCTGGATGGTGGTAACAACAGATGCCAGTCTGTCAGGTTGGGGAGCAGTTCTGGAACAGTCTGTGATCTAGGGGCTATGGTCCAAGACCGAGAGGACCTTACCCATCAACATTCTGGAGATCCGGGCGATATATCTAGCCCTAAAAGCCTGGACTATCAGGCTACAGGGTTGTCCGGTCAGGATCCAGTCCGACAATGCCACAGCAGTGGCTTATGTCAATCATCAGGGAGGCACCCGGAGCCGAGCTGCTCAGAAGGAGGTGAACCAGATCTTAGTCTGGGCAGAGATGCATGTGCCATGCATATCGGCAGTTTTCATCCCGGGAATAGAGAACTGGCAGGAGGACTATCTAAGTCGCCAGCAGTTACTTCCAGGGGAATGGTCTCTGCATCCCGACGTCTTTTGGGCCATATACCAAAGATGGGGGGTTCCAGATGTAGATCTCTTTGCATCCAGATTCAACAAAAAGATACACAGATTTGTGGCAAGGACAAAAGATCCTCTTGCATGAGGGACGGATGCGTTGGTGATTCCGTGGCATCAGTTCTCACTGATTTACGCATTCCCGCCTATTCTGCTACTGCCACGACTCCTTCGCAGGATCAGGCAGGAAAGGAAGGCAGTACTTCTGGTGGCCCCCGCTTGGCCCAGAAGGACTTGGTATGCAGAAATAGTAAGGATGACGGTGGGTTCCCCGTGGACCCTACCAGTACGCCCAGACCGGTTATCTCAAGGTCCAGTGTTCCATCCTGCCTTACAAACGCTAAATTTGACGGTTTGGCTATTGAGACCCACGTTCTGAAGAGTCGTGGGCTCTCAGGTCCTGTCATATCTACCTTGATTAATGCAAGGAAGCCAGCTTCCAGGATGATTTATCATAGAGTCTGGAAATCTTATGTATCCTGGTGTGAATCCAGAGGTTGGCATCCCAGGAAATATGTCATAGGTAGAATTCTTGATTTTCTACAATTAGGATTAGAGATGAAGCTGGCCTTGAGTACCATCAAGGGCCAGGTCTCTGCTTTATCAGTATTATTTCAGCGGCCACTTGCTTTGCATTCTTTTGTCCGAAGCTTTATGCAGGGGGTGATGCGTCTTAATCCTCCGGTTAAAGCGCCCCTAAACCCCTGGGACTTGAACTTGGTCCTGGCTGTGTTACAGAAACAGCCTTTTGAACCAATAAGTCAGATTCCTTTGGTCTTGTTGACAAGGAAGTTAATTTTTCTGGTGGGCATCTCTTCGGCTAGAAGAGTTTCAGAATTAGCAGCCCTTTCCTGTAAGGAGCCTTATTTGATTATACACAAGGATAGAGTGGTACTGCGCCCTCATCCTAGTTTTTTACCGAAGGTGGTTTCTGATTTTCATTTAAACCAAGACATTGTTCTGCTTTCCTTTTTTTCCAGATCCCTGTTCTCCGGAAGAGAGATCTCTACATTCGTTGGATGTAGTAAGAGCAGTTAAGGCCTATCTCGGGGCAACTGCTCAGATCCGCAAGACGGATGATTTGTTTGTACTGCCAGAGGGTCCCAATAGAGGACAGGCAGCGTCAAAAGCTACCATTTCTAAATGGATTCGACAATTGATCATTCAAGCTTACGGTTTGAAACAGAAGATTCCTCCGTTTCAGAGCAGGGCACATTCCACAAGGGCTATTGGTGCTTCTTTGGCAGTGCATCACCAGGCCTCTATGGCTCAGATCTGCAAGACCGCAACCTGACCTTCAGTTCATACATTCACCAGATTCTATCAGGTGGATGTGAGAAGGCATGAGGATATCGCCTTTGGTTGTAGTGTGCTGCAGGCAGCGGTACAGGGTCCTCAGGTCTGATGGCACCCTACTTGGTCGTGGTCCCCCCCCCTCAGGTAGCATTGCTCTGGGACATCCCATCAGTAATTACTGTGGCTCTGTGTCCCGTGATGTTTGAGAAAGAAAATAGGATTTTTTAAACAGCTTACCTGTAAAATCTTTTTCTTTCTAAGGACATCACGGGACACAGAGGTCCCGCCCCTCTTCTAATACACTATATTGCTTGGCTACAAAACTGAGGTATCTCTGCAAGGGGAGGGATTATATAGGGGGTTGAACTTCCTGATAGGGTGTGCCAGTGTCCAAACACCAGTGATACCCTATATAACCCATCAGTAATTACTGTGGCTCTGTGTCCCGTGATGTCCTTCGAAAGAAAAGGATTTTACAGGTAAGCTGTTTTAAAAAATCCTATTTTGTATGATGATTTAAAACAGTTAATTGATATTAAGCATTTATTTTTACTCTATATTCCAAAGTCTATTTTTTTTCAGCATGTGACCAGCAGATGAGGACTAGAAGCTCCTCCTGCTTATGTTTCCCTGCCAACAGGCTGGGAAAGAACCGAGTCATGTGACAGATGTACATATATCAATTAGGAAAAAGGTGCTTAGATTTTTTTAATTAAAATAATTGCATCCACATGCAAAAAGAGAAGAGACAATGTAAATTAAACAGTGTGTTTAGTATCACTTTAAATATCCAAGTATTAGTGTGCTCAAAAATGCAGGAAGCATGTTTGTGTTCACTCTTGGGTTGCACAATTATTTAAACTGAAGTTTAGCTAAAAATATTTTTTTTCTTTGGGGGGGCGTGGCCTGGACCGGCATGGTGTGAGGAGCGTAACTCGGGAGCTCTGCTGGAGAACTATCCATTTCCTGTGGCTATCCTAAACTTTTCTACCCACCCTACACTGCCTGCATCTTCCCCCACTTCACTGCCCCATGTCTCCGCCAAAAAAAGTTGACTGACACTATTGTAAAGCTGGATAAATACTGGCTCAAAGAGAAGGAGACCCTGGGGGAAAATGGTGCCACCACGTCCTCCTCCACAGACTCCGCTGCAGCTGATACGGCTAAGGTACTGGAAGCGATATCGGACTGCAAGAGCACACTGACCAGCAAGATTGAGGAGGTGAAGATTGATGTATCACTGATTCGGCAGGACCTGCAGAAGCTAAGAGAACATGTTGATGACCTGCCGCAATTACAGCTTACCACCGAGAGGCTCCAGCACCAGCTGAATGCAGTGCTCTCCAAACAGGACGACATGGAGAATAGGCTCTGTAGGTGTAATCTTAGATTTGTGGGGCTGCCCGAGGGTGTGGAAGGCTGAGATCGTACCTCGAGAATTTGCTCATCTCCACTTTTGGTAGGCCTGCATTCTCTACATACTTTGTAGTAGAGAGGGCCCATCAATTGGCAGCCAGACCACCACTGCAAAACGCACCTCCACAAACCTTCATCGTAAAATTACTGAATTATAGAGACCGGAATACCATTCTCTGCCTCACTAGAGCAAAAGGTAATATCCCCTTTAACAATGTCAAAATAATGGTGTTCCCGGATTTTTCTGCGGAAAAATTTTGTCCAGAAAAAGAGGGTGCACTTCAGAGGCAAAAAGACAACTCCGGATTCAACACATCTCATATGCTATGTTGTTCCCAGCTAGACTACGATTCATGAGAGAAAATAAGACCTACTTCTTTGACACCCTGGATGTTGTCTTTGCCTGGATTGAGGACCCGACCAGGTCCCCGCATAAGTGCCAAACCCAACATCAACATCTGCCGCCATCGATCTCAGGGCTGTGAGTAAGGAGAATGTGCTAGTTGGGTGAAATACTTTACCCACATGGACTACCACTCACAAAAGGTATTATGTGTCATGATTCTAGCCCACACTCCCCTCACTAACTCGCTGTCTCACTCCTTGCCTACTGATTTTTATGTGCACCATTTTCCCCATGTCCACGTACCCTTTTCCATTCCCTTCTCCCTTCCTCCTGCTATGTGACACCAGCGGTAGAAAAGACAAATGTATGGACGGTATCTCCCCTGGTTAGGATTTTTCTATTGTCAGTTATATCATTTGGACTATCTCAAGTTGCTCCCTGCCCTGATGTCCAGTTAATGGGTACTGTGACAGGAGTCAATTTGGGTGGGTGGTCAGCTTACCTCGGAGAGCTCTGGAAACTCTGTGTCCAGCTTCCCCGGACCCTCTTATGTGTAAATCACCCTGCGTCCATTAGGGGCACAGGGTGCCTGAGAATCCCACTATGATCTGTACTATTTAGACACACTGTACAGCCACACTGGAATGTTGTATATATGTATATATTGTGTGTTGTCTCATGCTGTGGACTCTTTGCTGTGATCGTTTGGGGTGAGGTTGTCTTCCAATGCTCTATTGTGTCTGTCTGCCTTGGATATTATGGGATGTGTATTTAAATTAGCAGTGAGATTGTTGGGGGCGAATTCCTCCAACAGCTCTCCCTGCTGATAAGACTGTTTACTGATCAGAAATTTGAATACACCTGAACTGTGTGTCTATTGTGATTGGACAGTTTACCCTGCCCTGAATCCAAGGGAGGGGGAGTGTCTCTGAGTTGTATATCTGTTGTAACATGTGCTTGAATAAAGGAGTTTGATGTTGTTCACCCTACACTGAGTTGCGGCTGGTGACTGGGTGGGCTAAAGGGTCTTGGATAGTGCTGGTTCTGGACAAAGGAAGCATTTACGGCGGACATAGACCTGTTGAGGACAGGGTTTTGTCACAGGAACACTCGCCTTTATCCTGCTATACCCCCTCAGCCCATTGTTTTCTACACCCTATACCGGGGATCATGCTCCTTGTACTGCTGTACGTTCTTCAGTGAATGTTCGTCCCCCTAGATGTGGCAGCACTACCAGCTTCTTATGTTCGTTATTGGAATGTGTTTAAAGTAACTCAAGTATTGTTTCCCTGGCCTGTCTGGGTACACCTGTTAGCTACTGGGAAGTGCTCCAGTCGGTATTCGCCCAGCCAGGCCAGTATATGCTTTCAAGTATGCTTAAAGTTTTGTTCTTGGTTAATTACAATGCAATCTCAGGATAGGTTAAAGAAGAGTAGATATGTATGTATAGATACACATAATACATGTAAGCATGAATTGGGCTCTCAATCTGATTGTAAAACTCCTACCTATACAATGTACCCCCGTGTATTCTGTTATTACCAGTCAAATTTACTTACACAATGCCTCCCGCTCGCATAGTGGTGCTATGGTCCCATTTGGTTGCCTGCCGCTGTGGATCGGGTTAGGTGCCAATAACCAATGTTCGTTACCATAGATGTATATACAATAATTCTGCGCTACCTAAAAGGGGGGAATGGAAAGCAGCTAACACAACCAACAAATGTGGAAAACAGACAAAAAACAAAATAAGTGTAGCGCTAAGGAAGGGGATAAAAAATGTGGTCTAAGAACTGACAGTTCAAAGTTCATATGCTGACAAAAACATCCTTGGGGAAAAGATGGAAATGTAAAGTCCTCTGGAACAAATCTCAACTTCAGTAAAAATCCTCTGTAGAGGGAGCCCACACACCACCAATGATAATAAAGAGGCTTACCAGACTTGGTGGACCCAACAAGGCATACGCCAGGTGAGGTCAATCAGGCTTAAGTGGTGCTAGGCTGGAACGAGTGCAGGAGAGCAGGGATGATGGAATGATTTCCACGTGACTATGTCCCTCCAACGTGGTCCGGCTCAAAGGTCTTGTCACTCGAATTTGGAAAGTGTCTAAAAAACAGCGCTGTGAAGAAGTGGCGACAGTGGGGTCCTACCCGACGCGTTTCGTCTGCATAGACGTCATCTGGGGGGAATGTTCGTTACCATGGCTACTATAAAATGTCTAACGTGGAACGTCCGCAGCCTCCGGGCCAAACCTAAGCGAACTGCTGCCCTCCCTTACCTCAAGGCACAGCGAGCAGATGTCTCAGTGTTGGTGGAGACCCACCTTACGGGACAGCTGCAGCTGTCCCTTAAAAAGCCATGGGTAGGATGGATATATCAGGCCCCTTATACTGCAAATTCCAGGGGTGTTGCAATACTGATTTCTAAAACTGCACAGTTCTCCCTTTTGACGCTGAGAGCTGATCCCCAGGGCAGGGTCATATTTCTACACGCTATGTTGAATGTGCTAGAAATTTTATTGCTGGCTTACTATGTACCACCTCCATTTCAATTTAATATCCTGACAGAGGGATTAGAGTTTATGTCGCAATTCTCAACTGTATCGGCTATATGGCTAGGGGATTTTAATACTGTAGTTGACCCCAGTCTGGATAGACTTGCCTCTGTGCCACCAGCCACTCCTACACCTTCCCACACAAGACAAGTGAATTCGCACTGGTAGATACCTGGAGACATGGACACCCAGATGACAGAACCTTCTACTGCTTTTCAGCAACACATAATACTATATCCCGCATAGATTTAATTATTTTATCCAAATCCCTGCTGCCAAACCTGAGCAACGCAGGCCTTATTGGATAGTACTTAAAATGAGTTTCCCTCCCCCCTCATATATGTGGAAACTCAACCCCTTTTGGTTGACAGTTGTTCCAGATATGGAGAGAGTACGGGATGAATATGAATTTTTTTTCCAAGTCAATTGCGACTTTGCTTCATTAGAGACAGTATGAGATTCCTTTAAGTCCCATGCTCAGATGGTCCTCTCCCAGCAAATCTCTAGATACAGGAAGTCCTCTCCACAGATAGTCCAACAATCCTTTAAAAATAACCCCTCACCGGTCACGGATGATCAGGTTAAACTACAGGCCTCCACTTTGAAAGAGCAGAAAGGAAAATAATCTTCAATAGTCAGAGGGTATACGAGTGTGGGGAACGTGCAGGGCGCCTGCTTGCCTATTTGGCACGCTTGGAGCATAAACCGCCCACGGTGGTCTCTCTGCACGATGCGACTGGCCAACTCATGTGTGATCTGGATCTAGTGGGCAGAGAATTTTGCTCCTTCTTTGCATCCCTATACTCGTCTACCACTAACAACTCCCCAGCTGACCTGACTAATTTCCTCTCTACTGTTACGTTTCATACGCTAACCTCCTCGCAGGTTGAGATGTTGGAGGCTCCCATTTCCACTGATGACATCGAAGAGGTGATGTCCCATCTTACCCCTTCCAAGGCCCCAGGCTCAGACGGCCTTCCCCTTGAATTTTATACAAGTATTAGTGAGACATTAGTTTCCAAACTACATGAGCTATTTTCACATATCTTTATCCGCCTCCATACCCAAATCCATGGGTGGAGCCTTAATTGTACTCATACCCAAGCTGGGCAAGGACCCAGAACCCCCTAATCTTATCGACCAATTTCCCTCCTCCAGCTTGATAATAAAATATTGGCCAAGGTCCTGGCATTAAGGTTAAACAAAGTGATCCTGAGTCTTATACATCCCAGATAAAATGGGCTTATGCCTGCTTAAAACACAGCATTTATCCTACATAGACTCTTTATGAACATACAAGCTGAACACAACCTGATCGGCTCCAGAGTGGTAGTGTCCCTGGTTGCTGCCAAAGCATTCGACTCAGTGGAATGGGACTATCTTTGGGAATGCCTTGCCTGGTTTGGGTTTGGACGAAATTTCATTAAGTAGATTAAGCTTCTCTATCAGGCTCCAGTTGCCAGGATCTTGGTCAATGGCAAGATCTCAGATGCTTTCCTTCTAGCCAGGGGCACGCGCCAAGAGTGTCCACCATTCCCTTTATTATATGCCCTCGCGGTGGAACCTCTAGCAAAGTCACTCCGAATGCATCCTGGGATTAGGGGCCTGCTCAGTGGTCATTTAGTGGAGATGGTCAGCTTGTATGCGGACGACATGTTCCTTTATTTGGAGGATGCCGGACCCTCTTTAACAGCAGCACTAAATGTAACAGAACAATTCGGACGTTACTCAGGTCTCAAGATCAATTGGGACAAATCCCAGATCCTTCCCTTGGATATAGGGGCCCCAACTGATATGCAATCCTCCTCCCCTTAGTTCATGTCAGCTCCATTAAATGCCTTGGCATAATAGATACCCGTTCTCCAGAAGCCTATGTCAAATTTAATTTTTTAACCTTTATCTGCAATTTTAAAAGCTAAAACGCAGACGTGGACCAGACTTCCTTTGGGCGTTATGGGCCGTGTAAACCTAATTAAAATGGTTCTGTTACCTAAATTTCTGTACGTCCTATAGCACACCCAAACATATATACCATGCAGATCTTTAAATCTTTGGAAGCCATTCTGAACTCCTTTGTGTGGGGGAATACCCACCACAAATTGTCCTGGCAAGCACTGAAAAACCCCACAGATCTAGGGGGCACTGTGCTTCCTGACTTTAACTTGTACTAAATGGCTGCACAACTGTCCCATTTTTTCTATTTAGACAAGGGGGATAGGGCGTGCTATCTGAAACTGGTGTGCTCCCCCTTTTCCTGAATTAAAACACATCCTTTTAATCTCCTCTTTAGAGACCCTGGTGACCCATGGACTCTGGGAAATCGAAAGGGATTGTTGTATCATCATTGTAAGGTGTGGAAAGTGGTGAGGCACAGACTCAGGACTCCCTACACCCATAGTCATACACCCCTGTTGGACAATTCCTGTCTGGTCTCCTACAGATACCCGGCCGTAGTCTATGGATTACTAGGGGAGTTGTATATTTAATGGATGTCTACTGTGGGAGGATCCTGAAATGGTTAGAGTAACTTAAGGACAATTCAAATATGTCTGGTTTCTTATTTATATTAATTTTGTTTACTTTATTTTTCTTCCAAATCTGTACAATACTTGCAATATAATTGTGATTATCTTGTAAACATACACTCTTCTCAAATAAAGAATGTTGTTTGTAAATGTATTATTTATTTATTATTATTATTGTTTTTTCTATAAAACTTTAGTTGCATTACTGATTGCGAATGCATATGATATACAAAGTTGTGTAAATGGAAAAATATGGAATTAGGTGACATTGTTTATTATTGATTTTATATGTTACAGGACACTACATTAGCTCTTCATGCTCTTGCTAAATATGCCAAGGCCACCAATCACAAGAAGGGAGACTCAACTGTTGTTATTGAAGATGATTCAGGATTTCACAGAGAGGTTCACGTAAACAAGCAGAACAGTCTCCTTGTCCAAACAATTGATCTGCCTAAAGTCCCAGGAACTTACACCGCCTCTATCAAAGGAGATGGCTGTGTTTACACACAAGTGAGTAGAATGCTGTTATTTCATCTGCCTTGAGCTGTCTGTTTCCAGAATGTGCAGATGGTAGATCTTGTTGCACCTTTTAGGGGGGCAGAAAGATCACCTATAAACCTGTGGCTCCCTAAATCCGAGTAAAGAGACAAAAAGGAATAATAAGTTGACATTATACTACTTGAACAAAACTATACTACTTAAACGCTAAGTTCGCCTTTTTTTTTCTTCTGATTTTCAGCTCCCCGATGTACCAATGAAACATTAACCACTTGACCTCTAGAAGATTTACTTTAACTAACAATTGCCCGTTCGTGAGACACTGTACCCAAATAAAATTTGTGTCTCTTATTTCCCACAAATAGAGCTTTCTTTTGGTGGTATTTGATCACCTCTGCGTTTTTTTTTTTTCCTTTGCGCTACAAACAAAAAAAAAACAATAATTTTGAAAAAAAATACATTTTTACTTTCTGCTATAAGACATATCCAATAAAAAAAATTAAAAACATCAAATTTCTTCATCAATTTAGGTAAAAAAAATACCAATAAGCGTATATTGATTGGTTTGTGCAAAAGTTATAGCGTCTGCAAACTATGGGATATTTTTATTTATTTATTTTACTAGTAGTGGCAGCGATCAGCAACTTATAGTGAGACTGCGATATTGCAGTGGACATTCTGACACTTTTTGGGAACCAGTGACACCAATAGAGTGATCAGTGCTTAAAATATGCACTGTCACTGTACTAATGACACTGACTGGGAAGGGGTTAACATCAGTGTTAACTGTGTGCCTAGCTGGTGTTTTATTACAGTGTGAGAGGTGCTTTTACTAGGGAAAAACATGGCTTCTTGTCCCTACTTTGCAGAGACACAGGATCCATGCCTTCTCTCCTATCAGAAGGGCAATCTGCCTTGTTTACATAGGCAGATTGCAGTTCACTCTCTGTAGCTGATGATCGTGGATGCCAGCGGACATCAAGTCCACCGTACCCGCCAATCACAGCGGGAGTGAGCTACCAGTGGTGGCACATTTGCGCCCCCTACTCAGAAGTGCAGGATCAAGTATATATATACGAGATCTTTCGCACAGCAGCTGTCTTGTATCAGTAAAACTGTTATAGGGCGGTCGGCAAGTGGTTAATGTACTTAAGTTAAAGAAAAAACAAAGCTTTCTTTGTATTTTAGGAAAACCTTACCTGCCCAGTTTCCTCCCCAGAAAAGTTCATGACTTTCTGGTATGTAGATTGGGGACATGAAAACGGTTAAGACCTAGGCAGGCAGGCCTGTTCTCCTCCTCCAGGAAATTGTTCCCACCTACTTCTGTACTCACATGCAGGGTGTAGTATTGAAAACAGGAGAAGTTTACTGAGTAAAAGTGTGGCTGAGATCGTGTGCCTCAAAACTCCCAACTGTCCCTGATTTTGAGGGACTGTTCATGATTTGGATGTCCTACCAGGATCAGCCTCGTGCGTGCTCCACAGGTCATGCTTCGGCGCGATCTGTCCCTTGCTGTGTGCACCAGACACGTCCGATGACAGATCACTGTACCAGCAGCAGGCCATGTGATCGCTGTGGCCAGTCACAGCAGATCACATGACAGTTGTACACAATGAAAGGCTTTGATTCATGCCTTTTATTGTGTACTTTTGTGATGAGCCCTTTGATTGGTCACACTGATTACATGGTACAGACTGAGCCAATCACAGCCCATCTGTACCATGTGATTACCAGTGACCAGTCACAGCTAATCACAGCTGTAAACACTGAATGAATAGTTTTCATTCAGAAAAAGTAGTTGTTTATAACTGTAAAATACACAGTTATAAACAATCAAAAACTCTTGATCACCTCCCCAGAGTAGTACAGTGTAGCTATGGTACATTGTATTGCTCTGATCACTGTATGTATGAGAAAAATGTAAAAAAAATAAATGTATCCACTTCAATGCCTAGCACTTTTAGCACATTCCTGCCCAAGCCAAATTTCAGCTTTCAGCGCTGTCACACTTTGACAATTGCGCGATCATGCAAAACACTATACCCATAAAAAAATGGTATCTTTTTTTTTCACGCATTCTTTTGGTGGTATATAATTACCACTGAGATTTTTATTTTTTTGCAAAAAATAAAAATAACGAAAATTTGGAAAAAAAAAAAAAACATTTCTTTCTTTGTTTCTATTATAAAATTTTGCAAATAAATAACTTTTCTTCACAAATCTAGGTCCAAATGTAATCTGCTACATTTCTTAAAAATAACTCAAATCAGTGTTTATTTAGTCTGTAGGAAAGTTAAGGAGTCCACAAAGGATGGTATACACGGATCAGCTATAACATTATGACCACCCACCTAATATTGAGCATGGCCCCCTTTTGCTAAAACAACCCTGACTCATTGAAACATGGACACCAAAGTAACATCCACATGAATGGCAGGACCCAAGGCTTACCAGCAGAACATTGACCAAAACATCACACTACCTCTGCCAATTTGCCAATTTGCCTTCTTATATCCTGGTGCCTTCTTATACCGCATCCTGGTGCCATCTCTTCCTCAGGTAAGGTACGCACACGCATGCGGCAAAGCACATGATATAAAAGAAGATGCGATTCATCAGACCAGGCCAACTTCTTCCATTGCTCCGTAGTCCAGTTCTGATGTGACCATTGTAGAAGCTTTTGGCTGTGAACACGGGTCACCATGGACATCACAGCCCTATACACAACTAACTGCGATGCCCATTTTTTTCTGCTTTCAAAACATTAACTTCATGGACAACATGTTCACTTCCTGCCTAATATGTCCTACCAATTTTCAGATTCCGTTGTAATGAGATATCCCCTTTACCTGTCAGTGGTCATAATGTTGTGGCTGATCGGTGTATACAGTGGCTGTAGAAAATAATAACCCCAAGTAAATAAGTTTACTCAGTGCAACTTATAACATCCAAGTGAAATATATAACATCAACATGTCAGAAAAAAATAAACAAAAATTAAAAACAGAATCACTGAGTTGGAAAAACTTTCACCCCCCCCCCTCCTAAAATGACTTGTAAACTCATTCAGGTGTAGCTAATCACCTTCTCAATGGTACACAAAGCCATTTGACTTTCAACTGTGACCAGCTGTGGTCATTTTGATTAGCTCAGCAAGAAAAGAGCTTTCCTGGAGCTTTTCAGTCCCTAATAGTGCACCTGAAGCAAACAATCAACTATGTGTGGCAAGGCACTGTGAAAAGATCTCTGGGATAAAGTTGTGGACAGGCACAAGTCATGAAATGGATACAAAAAATTGGAATTAAATGGAAGGTATTTGGTACAACACAGACCCTCCCTGGATCAGGACATTGCTCCAAACTGGCTGAAAGAGCCAGGAGGAAACTGATTAGAGAGGCCCGCCGAGAGGCCTACAGCAACTCTGAAGCAGTTACAAGAATTTAGGACAAAGAGTGGTCATTGTGTGCATGTGACAACAATATTACAAATTCTTCACAAATGTGGCTTGTATGGGAGGGTTGCAAGAAAAAAGCCACTCCAGAAAGGCCACATGCAGTCACAACTGAGCTTTGCCAAAATGTACCTTGAAGATTCTGAGGCCACATGGAAAAAGGTGTTATGGTCAGTTGAGGCTAAAATTGAATTATTTAGCCTCAGCACCAAACTATATGTCTGGTGGAAATCCAATACAGCTCACCATCCAAATAACACCATTCCTACAGTAAAGCTTGGGGGTGTTTCTCTGCAGCAGGGACTGGAGCACTTGACAGGATAGAAGGAAAAATGAATGTGGCATAATGCCATCACATTCTGCTGTCCTCTTCCAGAAAGTTGTCCATGGGCAGAAGGTTTACATTCCAACGTGACAATGACCCAAAGCACACAGCAAAAATAACCGCAACGTGGTTTAAGGAGAAAAGGATCAATGTCCTTGCATGGCTTAGTAGAGACTTAAACCCATTGAAAATCTGGGGAATAACTTGAAGACTGCAATCCACAAACAGTCACCATCAAATTTTACTGAACCTGAGCAGTTCTGCAAAGAAAAGTGGGCAAATACTGCAAAGTCTAGATGTGCAACGTTAGTAGAGATATATCCCAACAGACTAAAGGCTGCAATTAAAGCAAAATGTGGTTAAAAAAAAACCTGACATAAGGGAGGGGGGTTATCCAACTCAGTAATTATGTTGTTCTGACATGTTGGTGTTAAATCTTTTACTTGGATGTTATAAGTAGCACTGAGTAAAAACAGATGGATGCAACAAAAATTGTGTCTATCTTAATTTTAGGCTTCAAAGACACAAAATGTGATTATTTTAAAGGGGGTGATTCTTTTGTACACCCACTGTATATCTGAAAATCGATCAATCCTGATGTACTGACAGCCTATGTAATTTCTTGAGGACCGAAAACTCCAGGACAATACAAATACCCCCAAATTACCCCTTTTTGGAAAATAGACAGCCCAAGGTATTTAGTAAGAGGAATGGCTAGTCTTTTGAACTTGTAATCGTTTTTTTTCACATTTTTTTGGAAATTGAAAAATTAAAAGAAAAATGCAAAATGTTATAACAGAAACTTAGAAAGACTTGTTTTTTTTTCAAACTTTTCTGTCTTATTTTCTTTTTTTAGCAAAAGAAAGCTCTATTTGTTTGAAAAAAAATGATAAATGTAATAAAAAAACACAAATGTGAATGTCTTGATCGCATATCTCTCTGTAGGCACATCTACATTATTCTGAGGTTCCTGATGAACATGAAGTTCACTTTGCTGTTAATGTAACCACCGAGCCAGCTGTCTGCACCCGGGATGCACAGACAAAGTTTGATGTCCACATAGAAGCCAGGTGAGTTCAAACATCCAATGTGTACTCGAAGGCGAAGTTGTCTAAAAAGTGCCTTCTGTAACAGCAGTGCTGATGTGCAAGCATCAGGTTATCTGTGTTGGTTTTGAAATCAACCCCCATGTTCCTCTGGAGTTCCTTTGATCCTAAGTCCAGGCTTTACGTGGGGCTTTGAAATGCTTCTAAGTCAGGCTTATGCCAGGTATCCTGACAGGAAGCCCTACACCTTTCACTTAGCTGTCCAAAAGCCAAATCCCCAGTAGGCTGTGGGGACTTTGCCATTTTAATGATGGGGCATAGCATTTGGAAGTGGTAGGCTTTATTATCAACTTGTAGGGAAGGAAAGGCCCTGAGTACAGCCTGGGTCAAGGACCCAAGCGTCTCAACAACTGTAGTTTAGCTATTTTTTAGTTCAGGTCAAGATCAGTTTAGTACTATTTAGAACTGTTGCACCTATGTAACCATATAAAACAATATTTTTGAATTATTGCTGCTGTAACAGATTTGGGTCCCAAACAGAGTTCAGCCAGCTTTGGCAAACTAAGATTTCTAACCAGTTTTAAAAATTTTACTTTCTAAATACATTTTTTGTAGAGTTTCAAATGAGGACATTGCAAAGCCCTTTTAAGACTTGTAGTGTTAATTTAGGTACATGAGCAGTTGATGGGAAAAACATCATCCCTTTTGTTTTTATATCACCAAAGATCATGTTGATTTTTTTTTTTCAAATATAATTTTTATTGAATCCCAGAAAGGGCAGAACCAAGTCATTACATCCATAATGTGTAAACATTGCAAACTTCAGTCATATAACTTGCATGTCCAACAAACAAACAGTTTTATGAGGTACATAAGGTAAAATAAAAAAGGGCGGGGGGGGGGGGGGGGGGAGGAAGAGATGTTTGAGATGGCGATGGTTCAGGATAACAAAGGTAGTCAGTCAATAGGCCTTTTTAGGGTCATGTTGATTTTTAACTGAAAGAACTATTTTTCTTCCTTTTAGGAGTCTTTTAGATCCCCAAGGTGCATGTAAGGTTCTCTACAGCTTCACAGCCTTAGTTTCTTGGTATGCTTCTGTTGTAAGCCTGGCTCCAAATACCTCCCACTCCTTTTTAAAATGGCCCAAGTTTAAATATTTCATAGCAAACTCAGAACATAAAAATAGTCTTTAACCACATTACTACCCCTGTTTGTTTTGAAATGATGGAGTGGTGGACATGTATTTCGAGAGTGCCTTTAATAAACTGCACTTCAGAAAACACACAGGCTCCCAGTGTGCCTGTAAATGGCTGTGATCTGAGTCATCATCAGACATCTCACACCACAGACACAATAGGGTAGATTTATGATAGGAAAATACTTTGCAAGGTTATTTTTCTAGCTTACTTTATATGGCCAATTTTCGCTTTGCAAAGAATACTCAATCACAAGGAAAAAATAAAATAGCATTTTTGCTTGCACGATGAAAGTCTTCAGAGCTTCACTTCTTTTACTACGCTCAGGGGAACATTTTCTTTGAAGTGCAACTTCTGTTGCAAGTGAACACTCTTTTTGCCTTTAGTAAATCAATAACAATGCAAAGACCTGATCAGAGTGGCTCTGCACCTTGTGACAATGATTACACATATAAACACATTCACTTGGAGGAAGAGGAGAAAGTAGCATTTAGCCCCCTGTTCACATCGGGACAATTTGACATGCGATTTGACATGTCCTGTAAAAAATACATTTGATATGTTCTGTAAAAAATAAAAAATAGAAAACATTGGTTGTCTGTCATGCTATCACAGCACTGAAAATGGCCTGGCAATAAAGGGGTATTACAGGCTGGTACACAAATGGGTAAACTAAGTCATATATGATTGCCATGCATCAGAACCTATCTACATACTGTACATTGCTCAAAAAGAAGTAAGCTACAAAAATAACTAATAAAAAATTGTAATGACACATGTAATGTGGTTAAGTTATATTATTGTTTCTTTTTTCTGATTAAAAGAATGTTAAATAAGAACCTAGAGCTGATTCATATTAAATTAATTTGTTCTTTTGTAGATACTTAGGAAAACGATCTAAAACCAACATGATTATGATTGAAGCAGAACTTTTATCAGGATTTGTTCCAGTAGCTAACAGCATTAGGAAGGTAGGTGCCATATACAACTAGAAGGATTGATGTAAGGAGTCTTCACCTGAAGTATTTCATAGATGAGAAGCATGCCATGATCAAGGTGGGCAATCATTATGATTTAATGAATGGCAAACCTAGTGCGCTAAAAACCACACCCTTTAACTAACCACGGGAAGCTGCCAACATAAAGGAGTATACTCACAAAACTCAAACAGAATCTGTAAATGAATAGGTATAGAATCTGTAAATGAATAGGTATGTGGTGCTACCCCATCTAGAAAAAATAGTAATAATAATGATAGTAATAATGATAACCGATAGGATAATGTACAAAAGGTCCAAAATAAAATAAGAAAAACCCAGGCTAAAAATCGTCGAAAGTGACTTCAGGATAAGTATATGCACAATACTAATAAAAACGGGACCTCACTATCATAAGTGCAACAGTGCATAGAATAAACAATAAATCATGAAATAATCAACTCAATGGTGATATCATAAATAAATGCGAAAAAGCATAATAACGTGAACTCATAAATACAAATGCATAAGAGCAAAAAGTAAATTATCACAAGTGGACTTTATACAATGATTGATAATAATATTAAATAAAGGGGGCAATATGTGAACTCCTAATAGTGATATCATATAATTAATAAGAATTCCAAGAAGAAAACACTAAGTGTCAATTCAGAGGAAATAAACCCCAAAAAAGTGACAAGAAAGTGCAAGTGCAAAACATTCAATAGATTGAAAAAATAGTAATATATAATCCAGATGAATAAAAATAAAAAATTGAAAATATATAAACAAACAGATGTCCAAGTACAAAATAATGCAATAGATAGATTGCGTGCAATTCCCGGTATCAATGTGGTAAAGATCTTCCACAGACAATAACGAAAGTGCAAGTGACAGTCTTTTAAAGCAGATGAATGAAAGTGCAGGTGCAGTGAATGGAATACTACAGCGGCTTGTATTCGATCACCAATCCAATCTGGCCTCCGGGTGCACTGAATGTTTCCCCCAGCCGCAGCAATACAGCAGTGACACTGGAAAGCAGGCTTCTGATTGTAGTATCAACCTCCCGGGTACGGCTGAACCCGGAAGCCTTTGCTTACTGTGGAACGCAAGAAACCTTATGTAAGTTACTGCTGTGTGTTTTCCAATAAAATTTTCTACATACTACAGTATGGAGCCATACCTTTTTTCCTTATGATCCATCTGAGGACCTGTGAGGATATCCATTGGAGTGCGGGGGAGTGTTGAGCTGTGGTCACTTTTATCCTTGGTCCCGGGAGGTTGATACTACGATCAGAAGTCTGCTTTCCGGTGTCACTGCCGTATTGCCTGTGAGCACACACTCGATTCGGCCCATTGGGGGGCCGCAACTTCAGGTGAGAGGCTGGGGGAAACGTTCAGTGCACCCGGAGACCGGATTGGATTGGTGATCGGATACGAGCCGCTGTAGTATTCCATTCACTGCACCTGCACTTTCATTCATCTGCTTTAAAAGACTGTCACTTGCACTTTCGTTATTGTCTGTGGAAGATCTTTACCACATTGATACCGGGAATTGCACGCAATCTATCTATTGCATTATTTTGTACTTGGACATCTGTTTGTTTATATATTTTCAATTTTTTATTTTTATTCATCTGGATTACATATTACTATTTTTTGCACATTTTATTTTTTCAATCTATTGAATGTTTTGCACTTGCACTTTGATATCACTATTAGGAGTTCACATATTGCCCCCTTTATTTAATATTATTATCAATCATTGTATAAAGTCCACTTGTGATAATTTACTTTTTGCTCTTATGCATTATGCACTTGTATTTATGAGTTCACGCTATTATGCTTTTTCACATTTATTTATGATATCACCATTGAGTTGATTATTTCATGATTTATTGTTTATTCTATGCACTGTTGCACTTATGATAGTGAGGTCCCGTTTTTATTAGTATTGTGCATATACTTATCCTGAGGTCACTTTCGACGATTTTTAGCCTGCTTTTTTCTTGGACCTTTTGTACATTATCCTATCGGTTATCATTATTACTATCATTATTATTACTATTTTTTTTTTAGATGAGGTAGCGCCACATACCTATTTATTTATAAATCATTATGATTTGTTGGTAGACCAAGGTCAGGAAAAGGATATAAACATTGTCTTTTGTACATAGGGAAGAGAAGATGTTCTACTGGGGTGACTGTAAAATACAGTATACCTTATATGCATCTGGTTTACATACAGCTTGAGATGTTAAAGAGGGACTTCACTATTTCAAAGCAAAAACTTTTTTTTATTCCTTGGTAATTGTTCCTGTATGTAAATGAAATAATAGATGCTTACTGGTTCTTGGTGTCCAGCGTTGTCTTCTTCCAACCCAAAGTTCTCCTGTAGAGCCCTGCACCAATGCCACCATTTTGTATCCATATTCTGAGTATGTATAAGACCTGGCAGAGACATAATCCTGCTAAATGATGGGCATGCAGAGATATATTATGGTCTCTGACATTCTATGGGCCTTAAAAGACTTGATGAGTGTCTGTGCATGTTCAAGGAAGTTACTGTAGCTGGTTTAGTAAATGTGCAGACATGCCACTGGCCTCTGCTAGGTCCTTTGGACCCATAGAATGTCTGCACATGCATGAGATATCCACAGATATTGCACAGCATATGTCATCTTCACCCTGGCAGAAGTAAAAGCTATACAAATAAAAAAGCGTCAGAGGGCAAGAAATTATTTCCATGGGTGAAGGTCCGCTTAAAGCTCTTAATATGTTTGTGGTATATACTTCCTAATATTTGCTTTTTCCCCATTCATCTTTCAGGACAGCACCATAGAGAGACACCGGCTCCTCCCCTCTTAGGAAACACCGCCTTCCAATTCAGTATTTAAATCTCATCATCCCACCAGCCTCTCAGTTCAGGTGTTTCCTCCGGTGGGGAGACACTGCTTGGGAGCCGTGGCTGATCAGTCAGGGAGGCTGAAGCCAAAAAATCTTTTTGAGGTGGAGGGGGAGTTGGGTCTCTCTATCTCTTTCCCTCTACCATTTTATTTCAGTCAGGTAAAGGCTGGGGAAGCCACGCTTACCTGTTTAAAACTGTGTTTGGCGCGCCTCAGCTTCTCTTGGGGAAAGAAGACAGCTGAGGAGGTCAGCGTTATTCTGCCCAGGGGGGCGCTGTGGGAAGTGTCGGATTCTCTCCTGCTTGTTCAAGCAGCCAGCATATGAAGCTCTGTGGCCGGGTCGGATGACGGGCGATGTCAGTTCCGGCGAGGGCGGGCACTTCCAACGATTCCGCGTCTTCCAGTTCCGGAAGCGGGGAAAGAAAACGGACCGAGCATTCGGCTGGTGCGACCCCTTTGCTTTGCTGTAGAGTCAGCTGTTGGGGGAACGATCGATCACCATCCTCAGCGGACATGTCGGAGGTAGAGGTCTCTCGAACTGCTCCAGGAGACAATAGCACCAGCCATGCTAAGGTAAGTGGAACCCTGGGGTGGTGTTCCCTTACCTAATCCCGATAGCTTCACGGGTGTTCTCCCCTCACTGGTGGTCGGGGGGAAGGGGAGTGTGTCTGGGACCCTGGTGGTGATTGGTCCTGAGGGGGGCACTCCTGGTGGTCCTCTGTAAAGCACTGGTTGGATTGGGCATTTATGGCGACTCTCTCTCTCTCTTTTTCAGAAAGCCACAGAGAAAAGCAAGTCGCCTCATGGTTTAAAGAAAAAATGCCCCTCTTGTAGAGTTAGCATGGGGGAATCCTGGACCAAGGCACTTTGCAAGGAGTGCATTGATGGATTAGTCAAGGAGCAGGCAGCAGAACAGGGTACAGATCTTGCTGCATCCGTCAAGGAGCTTTCTAGCACCTTTCAGCCCTTTAAAGCACTCTTTTCTAGCTTCCGCAAGCCCAGAGCATTCCTTTACCAGTGCAGCAGAGTGTTGCACCTAGCCCAGTGGATACTCCCCCTGTTAGTGGGGAGAGACTCCAGGGGGCTCCAGAGTGGAAATTGAGGAGGAGCCAGACAGCACTGCTTCAGATTCCCAGAGGGAATCGGATGCAGAGGAGGTGGATGGGGAATCCACAAAAACCTCTCGCTATAAGCTTTCCCTGGACGAAGTGGAGGATCTCTTGGGAGCTATCCACACCACTTTGGGAACTCAGGAAGAAAAGAAGGTGTTATCGCTCCATGACCAGATGTACAAAGGTCTTGGGGAACAAAAAAGGAGGGATTTCCCAGTCCATGATGTCTTGGTCGAGGCCATAAAGAATGAATGGAAAGATCCTGAGAGGAAACCTTTCTTTTCAAGGGCTTTGAAGCGAAGGTTTCCTTTTGCAGAAGGGGAGTCTCTAGTCTGGAATAAATCCCCTAGACTGGATGCTGCCTTTTCTCAGGTTTCCAGGCACACGGATCTGGCCTTCGAGGACATGGGGGTTCTTGCAGACCCTATGGACAGAAGGATGGACTCTCTCTTGAAGAAGTCCTGGGATTCATCGCAGGGAAACCTTAAGCCTGCCATGGCGGTCACAGTAATGGCCCGCAACATAGAATATTGGCTTACTCAAATTAAAGCGCACATCGAGGCAGGAACGCTAAAAGAAACTATTTTGTCTTCCTTCCCCATGCTACTTAAGGGTGTAGCATATATTGCGAACGCTTTTGCTGAATCAGTGCGCATGTCCGCAAGGTCTTCAGCCCTCACTAATTCAGCTCGAAGGGCCTTATGGCTTAAGACGTGGCAAGGAGACAGCTCGTCTAAAGTTAAACTCTGTGGAATTCCACTCACAGGGGATCTTTTGTTTGGTCCAGGGTTAGAGGCCGTTTTGGATCGGACGGCCGATAGGAAAAAGGCCTTTCCCATTAAAAAGAAGTTTGGGGAGCAGGCTAAAAGAAAGTCTCACCCTCAGAGAAAGTTTGAAGCCCCAAAAGCAGAGCGGCAGAAAAAGGCTTGGGGCAGAAGGGCAAGGGGCGGGGAGGGGCGATTTTTCGCCCTCCTGAACAGCCCAAGAAAACCTAATGACGGGGTAACCACGGTAGGAAGATTGGGGGCCTTCCTTCCACAGTCGGAGATGATCACCTCCAACCAGTTTGTGTTAGGGATCATAAGAAGAGGTTACCAGCTAGAGTTCTCAAAACCTCCTCAGCACAGACTTCTTGTCACCGAGCTTCCAAAGTGTGCAGAAAAATCATCAGCTCTTCTATCCTCCCTACAGGAGTTTGAGAAACAAGAGGTGGTGGTGAGGGTTCCTGTAGAGGAGACAGGCAGAGGCTTTTACTCCCACATCTTTGTGGTCCGCAAGCCTTCGGGAAAATTCAGGCTTATCATGAACCTGAAGCCTCTGAATGTCTCAATTACCTACAGGAAATTCCGGATGGATTCTATCTATTTGGTGAAGGCGCTTCTTCCTCTGAATTGCTTCATGGCATCAATAGACTTGAAGGACGCTTATCTGCACATTGCAATCGCAGAAAGTTACCAGAGGTTTCTCAGATTAGCAGTAAAAACCGGGGAAGGAACGTTTCATCTACAGTTCAAAGCACTCCCCTTTGGACTATCCTCTTCCCCCCGCATCTTCCCCAAAGTGATGGGGGAGGTCCTGGCTTTCTTGCGGATCAGAGGCATCTCTGTTGTCGCATACCTAGACGATTTACTTCTGTTTGCCCCTTCCCTGGAGCAGTTGTCCCAGGATCTTCAGGTAGCAAGAGACAGCTTAGAAAATTTGGGGTGGCTCTTGAACCTGGAAAAATCCAATTTGGTTTCGTCCCAAAAGATCACCTTCCTGGGCTATGTGTTGGATTCAACAAAACAAAAAGTGTTCCTTCCAGTAGAAAAGATCCAGAAGGTGGACAGAGCAATGTTACTGCTCCAGGGCAGCCGTCAGATCTCAGTAAGAAAAGCGATGTCAGCATTAGGCTTACTGACTTCCACGCTTCCGGCAGTTCGGTGGGCAGGGCTGCATTTTCCCCAACTGTTTATCCTGAGTGTCTGGGACCACAGTCCAGGGTCTCTGGACTCCTTTATATCCATGCCGAGTCAGGTCAAGAGGTCCCTCTGGTGGTGGAGGAAAGGGTCCAATCTCTCACAGGGCCTGGAGTGGGTTCTTACAGTTTCCAGGATGGTTATGACCAATTCGAGCGGCACAGGTTGGGGAACACACCTGGATTCCAGGATAATGCAAGGCACCGGGGGGGGGGAGAGAAGACGCAAAGAAGTCCTCGAACTGGAGGGAACTGAGAGCAATAGAGTTGGCTTTTCAGAGAGAACTCCTGGGACAGCACATGAGGGTCCGTTCGGACAACTCATCGGCAGTGGCCTACATCAACAGGCAAGGGGGTACCAGGAGCAGATCCTTGTGGGTTCTGGCAGAATCCATCCTCAAGTGGGCCGAAGGGAGCATTCTCTCTCTTTCGGCAATACATTTGAAAGGGGAACAAAACCAAGTAGAAGATTTTCTCAGCAGAAAAATGCTGAAGGAAGGCGACTGGGTTTTGAACCAGGACATCTTCGAGATGATCACTTGGAAGTGGGGGGGTTTCTTCTGTGGACCTCTTCGCCTCGAAGGCGAATACAAAAGCTCGTCTGTTCTTTTTCTTAAACAGATGGGACGGAGCAGCCGGGGTGGATGCACTAGCTCAGAGCTGGCGTTTCTCAAAGTATTATGCCTTCCCCCCTCCTGTACTGATTCCAGCAGTTCTGAGAAAATTTCAGTCGGAAGACACAACCCTCATTCTGATCGCACCACACTGGCCAAGGAGGCCGCAGTTCTCCATCTTGAAGGGTCTCACGGTGGAACCTCCCTGGATTCTGCCTATCCAGGAGGATCTTCTTTCTCAGGGTCCAATCTGTTGCCCTCAGGTGGAGTGATGGAACCTCGCAGCGTGGCTACTGAGGAAGAATTGCTAAAGGGCAAGGGTTTCTCGGATCGGCTAGTGACAACTCTCCTAAATTGCAGGAAAAGAGAGACACAAGCCATCTACCTAAAGGTGTGGAAACGCTTTAATAGTTGGTGCACAGAAAGCTCCTTCGATGTACGAAGTTCTGTAGCAGTATTAGAGTTTCTGTAGGCAGGAGCGGACAAAGGATTAGCCCTTAGCACCTTGAAAGGACAGGTGTCGGCACTAAGCGTGTTCCTGGAAAAGCCGCTAGCTATAGATCCCTGGGTAGCTAGGTTTTTCCGAGTCTTAGGCAGACAGAGGCCAGTTAGAATTTCCCCATTCCCAGTGTGGGATCTTTCTTTAGTTTTACAGGCTCTTACAGGGGATCCTTTTGAGCCATTGGAATCCTGAAGTGAACTTGAAGCCCTTTCTATTAGGGCACCTTTTTTTCAGGTTTTCCCGGACCGTTTGATTTTTAAAATGGATCCGGCCTTTTTGCCAAAAGTGGCCTCTAGTTTTCATAGAGGGCAAGAAATTATTTTACCTACCTTCTGTTCGAATCCTGTGAGGGAACAGGAGCATATTTTCCATAAATTGGACATTAGAAGATGTGTCCAGTACAAAACAGTTTAGGAAATCCGATTCTTTTTTTGTGTTATTTTCAGGGGCTAGGAAAGGGTCCAAAGCCTCTAAACGATCAATAGCCAGATGGTTAAGGTTGGCCATTAGCCAGGCCTATGTAATTGGGGGATTGGAGCCCCCAGAGGGTATTAAAGCACATTCCACCAGGGCAGTGGTGACTTCTCAAGCAGAGTGGGCTGGTGCGTCTCCGGAGCAGAGCTGTAGATCTGTAGAGCAGCAATGTGGTCCAGTTTTTCCACGTTTGTGAAGCACTACAGATTGGACCTGCTGTCAGCCAAAGACCAAGCTTTTGGGCGTAAAGTGCTGCAGGCAGAAGTCCCTCCCTAAGGTAAGCTGCTCGCTTATCCTCTCTATAGTGCTGTCCTGAAAGATGAATGGGGAAAAACGGAGTTACTTACCGGTAACATCCTTTTCCAGGAATCTTTCAGGACAGCACTGGTACCCACCCAAATTATTGGACATCTATGAGAACTCATCGCATGAGAACGTCAGGTAAGATAAAGATTTGTATGACGTATTCTTGTGTCTCCCCAGCAGGGGAAGAGGAACTCTTGAAGAACTGAGGGGCTGTTGGGATGATGAGATTTAAATACTGAATTGGAAGGCGGTGTTTCCTAAGAGGGGAGGAGCCGGTGTTTTCTGCCCTTGACTCTTGTTTAGGCCATTTAAAGCTGCAGCAAATAAAAAAAAAAGCAATAGATGTGCTTTCTTTCTCATCCAGAGGGACACAGGAAATCCTATACATGCAGGTTCTATTGCCACTTACAGAAGAATTGGATTTCAGCACACAAAAAATGTAGACCACTCTAGGGTATAATGCCTCCTGTTACCAGTCTTTTCATCAGCTATGCTGTTTTAAGGACTGTTGTGATGATGTGATTTTTCTTCTTCACTTTTTTTCCATTAAGGCTGTTCTCTACACTACTTTTGGATGGTTTGTCCTCTGATTTGCAACACTCCTCTGTGGTTGTCCTCAGCCTGGCTTTGAACCTTAATTCATCCAGACACTGATGGGTTGGAGATTGCAGGGTGATCCTGGAAGGGGCACTGGGTTCCATGTGGAACATTTTCCAGGTCCAGAAATGTTGGCATTGCCCCATGCTATCTCTCTCTGAATATTTTCTTAGTGAGTAGGCCAGATGGTGCTTGCTTTGCTACAAAACTGAAGCATGCTGGTAGCAGGAGAGGTTTTACCCTTGGATGGCCTACAGTTTTTTTTACCAGCCTCCAAATCTATTATAGATGGCAGTATAACAGAAAGGTTATTTGTCCCTCAATGAATTTAAAGATTTTTAGTGAGTACAAAAAGCCTATCTCAATGTTTAAAGATTTATAACTATCTATTTAGTAATACTATGTTGGTCACTGTCAAGGCATGGGTTATGTTATCAAACGGAGTGTGCAGTGACGCCTGGCAATTTTTTCTAATATTGTTCTCAAGTTTCACAAATAATACATATTCTGTAGGTAATTTCCCCTTTGCACTGCTGAAGTAGTGTCCAAGTAATGCAGTTTATGTAGCTATGTGGATTTATGCAAAACATGAAATGTTGATGGGGTTTGAGGATAGGTTTGAAAGATTTGAAAGTTAGAATATGTTACGTGTAAGCTAAGCAGGCAGAACACTGTTTGCTCACACCTTCTTGCAGAATGAATACTTCATGCAGAGTTATGCCGCGTACACACGGTTGGATTTTCCGACTGGAAATGTTGGATGTGAGCTTATCGGAAAGTTCGACCGTGTGTATACTCCATCAAACATTTGCTGTCAGACTTTCCGCCAACAAATGTTTGATAGCAGGTTCTCAAATTTTCCGCCAACAAAACTTTGATGTCGGAAAGTCTGATCATGTGTACACAAGTCCGTCGCACAAAAGTTCACGCATGCTCGGAATCAAGCAGAAGGAGCCGCACTGGCTATTGAACTTCCTTTTTCTCGGCTCGTCGTACGTCTTGTACGTCACCGCGTTCCCACGTTCATAATTGTTGGCCGACATTTGTGTGACCGTGTGTATGCAAGACTTGTTTGAGCCAACAACCTTCCAACAAAAATGCACGGTTTTGTTGGCGGAAAGTCCGATCGTGTGTACGCGACATAAGTCTATTAACCTCCTCCAACATCTCTGCATCATTTAATGTCCCTCTTCAGAGCAATAGGTAAAGACTACGAACAGTGTTCCTGAGGCTCGGTTTACACTATGAACCGCATGTGAACCACACGGGAACCACAGCGCATTCCTGTTTAATTCACCTTGTGTGATTCAGTGCGGTGCAATTTGAGCCCATTCATTTTGAATGGACTCAAATCGCACTGCATTGCACCAAAGCCTTGCATGCAGCAATTTTGGCACCTCATTGCAAATGGATTGTATGGTTGTTCTGTACCATGCGATCCGGTGCTGGCAAACACACTGTGTTTGCAACCTGCATTTGGGGTGGTGTTTAGATTGCACTGACACCCGCTGCAGATCACAAGGGCAGTGCAATTTGAATGTGGTGCCGGAAACGCACACAGATCGCAGCATTTCCTGCACCGCCTTAGTGTGCCCATTCAGAGGAGGTTTGTATCAGTAGCACAGGGACACCCAACGGCCTCACTCAAAACATGTGATGAATATATTATTTAATTTTAGTTCTACAGTATATTTCACCTTACTGATCCTTTAAGTGGGTAAGGCTAGGAAGCTGCCAACCACAATGTAGGCTTACGTTATGAAAGAGTCAGAAGGAAGAATTGTTTTTAACAGCCATTCAGATTCTAAATTTCATGTTTATAAAGCAGTACAGTATTAGAGAATGAAAGTAAGTATCTGATTGGTTACTATGAGCAATTGGAACTGCTCTTCCATTAGACTTTAATTAAATGATGCCCTCTAGGTCACAATTGCTCTTACAGATCTTTGACAGGAACTCATGCTTGTAATATGCTTTTTATTCTAGCTGAATAGGCGTTATGATGTTAGAAGAGTAGATGTCTTACCTGGAGAGGTCCAAATCTACTTGGATCATGTAAGAGCTATATCAGTTTTTTTTTATATGTATGTTATATTGTCGTCACAATACCTGCCAATTTCATTATTTTTAATGTGTATGTTTGTTTTTTCTACTAAAGTTCTTCTGCACCTCCAAATATTTTGAAACCATTTCATCTTTTTCTCTGTCTGGCTCTGCTAATTTGGCAGGGGGGCTGGCAGTAGAGAGAGCTGCAGGCATCATTCGGATATCTTCTTTGTCTGCCGGTGATTCCCTGTCATATTAAAACAATCACAGCAACTGTTTAGCCACTTGATTGTTTATAGAGGTACAGGCAGGGAAGTTCATAGTGATCAAAAAAAAAAAAAGAAAGGTAAAGTGTCAAAATAAAAAAATAAGTGAGGTATCGCTGCAAATGTTACAGCGAGAGTAATAATTCTAGCCCAAGTACTCCTCTAACTCTAAACAGGTAAACTGTAAAAGATGTTAAAATATTGCCTTTGGAGATTTTTAAGTACCGAAGTCTGGTGCCATTCCATGAGTGTGCACAATTTTAAAGCATGACATGTTAGGTATCTATTTACTCGGAGTAAAATCAGGCTAACGCTAGTGTTTTCTTTTAAATTCATGAAATATTTTTTTTTTTTTAAACGCGTTTGAGTAATTGCTGCGCAAATACCGCATAGAAAATAGAATGGAAAAAAAAGATGATTTTTACATGTAGGCGAGGAGTGCCAGAACAGGCTTGGGCTGGAAGTGGTTAAAATGTGTCTTTACACTTACTTATAAACACACATGCGTGTGTGTGTGTGTGTGTATATATCTATCTATAGCTAGATATACAGTATATACAGTATCTCACAAAAGTGAGTACACCCCTCACATTTTTGTAAATATTTTATTATATTTTTTCATGTGACAACAACTGAAGAAATGACACTTTGCTACAATGTAAAGTAGTGAGTGTACAGCTTGTATAACAGTGTAAATTTGCTGTCCCCTCAAATAACTGTAGCCAAGACACAGTTGTCTTTGTACTCCTCACCTGGTTGCCGCCACACACACCATCTGAACCAAATATGTTTATCTTGGTTTTATTAGACCACAGGACATGGTTCCAGTAATCCATGTGCTTAGTCTGCTTGTCTTCAGCAAACTGTTTGCAGGCTTCCTTGTGCATCATCTTTATAAGAGGCTTCCTTCTGGGACGACAGCCATACAGATCAATTTGATGCATTGTGTGGCGTATGGTCTTAGCACTGACAGGCTGACCCCCCCCACCCCCACCCCCACCCCTTCAACCTCTGCAGCAATGCTGGCAGCACTCATATGTCTATTTACCAAAGATGACCTCTGGATATGCTGCTGAGCACGTGCACTCAACTCTTTTGGTCGACCATGGTAAGGCCTGTTCTGAGTGGAACCTGTCCTGTTAAACCGCTGTATGGTCTTGGCCGCCGTGCTGCAGCTCAGTTTCAGGGTCTTGGCAATCCTCTTATAGCCTAGGCCATCTTTATTTAGCGCACCAATTCTTTTTTCCAGATCCTCTGAGAGTTCTTTGCCATGAGGTGCCATGTTGAACTTCCAGCGATCAGTATGAGAGAGTGAGAGCGATAACACCAAATTTAACACACCTGCTCCCCATTCACACCTGAGACCTTGTAACACTGAGTCACATGACACCGGGGAGGGAAAATGGCTATAGATATCTATCTATATATATATCTATCTATAAATATATATATAAATATATATATATATATATATATATATATATATATATATATATTTTTTTTTTTTTTTTTTTTAATTTCAGGTACTTATATAGCGCCTTCAATTTACGCAGCGCTTTACATATACATTGTACATTCACATCAGTCCCTACCCTCAAGGAGCTTACAATCTAAGGTCCCTAATGTAAAGTCCCCTACAATGTAAAGTATTGAGTGTACAGCTTGTATAACAATGTAAATTTGCTGTCCCCTCAAAATAACTCAAAACACAGCCATTAATGTCTAAACCACTGGCAACCAAAGTGAGTACACCCCTAAGTGAAAATGTCCAAATTGGGCCCAAAGTGTCAATATTTTGTGTGACCACCATTATTTTCCAGCACTGCCTTAACCCTCTTGGGCATGGAGTTCACCAGAGCTTCACGGGTTGCCACTGGAGTCCTCCACTCCTAAATGACAATATCACGGAGATGGTGAATGTTAGAGACCTTGCGCTCCTCCACCTTCCATTTGAGGATGCCCCACAGATGCTCAATAGGGTTTAGGTCTGGAGACATGCTTGGCCAGTCCATCGCATTTACCATTCAGCTTCTTTACCAAGGCAGTGGTCATCTTGGAGGTGTGTTTGGGGTCATTATCATGTTGGAATACTGCCCTACGGCTCAGTTTTCAAAGAGAGGGGATCATGCTCTGCTTTAGTATTTCACAGTACATGTTGACATTCATGGTTCCCTCAATGAACTGTAGCTCCCCAGTGCTGATAACACTCATGCAGCCCCAGACCATGACACTGCCACCACCATGCTTGACTGTAGGCAAGGCACACTTGTCTTTGTACACCTCACCTGGTTGCCGCCACACACACTTGACACAATCTGAACAAAAGAAGTTTATCTTGGTGTCATCAGACCACAGGACATGGTTCCAGAAGTCCATGTCCTTAGTCTGCTTGTCCAAAGATGACCTCTGGATATGATGCTGAGCACGTGCACTCAACTCTTTTGGTCAACCATAGCGAGGCCTGTTCTGAGTGGAACCTGTCCTGTTAAACCGCTGTATGGTCTTGGCCATCGTGCTGCAGCTCAGTTTCAGGGTCTTGGCAATCTTCTTATAGCCTAGGCCATCTTTATGTAGAGCAACATTTTTTTTTTTTTTCAAATTCTCAGAGAGTTCTTTTCCATGAGGTGCTATGTTGAACTTCCAGTGATCAATATGAGAGAATGAGAGTGACAACACCAAATTTAACACACCTGCTTCCCATTCACACTTGAAACCTTGTAACACTAACGAGTCACATGACACTGGGGAGGGAAAATGGCCATTTGCGCCCAATTTGTACATTTTCACTTAGGGGTGTACTCACTTTTGTTGCCAGCGGTTTAGACATTAATGGCTGTGTATTGAGTTATTTTGAGGGGACAGCAAATTTACACTGTTATATGAGCTGTACACTCACTACTTTACATTGTGACAAAGTGTCATTTCTTCAGTGTTGTCACATGAAAAGATATAATAAAATATTTACAAAAATGTGAGGGGTGTACTCACTTTTGTGAGATACTGTGTGTATATATATATATATATATATATATACACACACACACACACGCATGTATGTTTGAGCTTCGGGGTACACACCCTAATGCAATAGGCTGCGCACATCAGTGCTGTCAGGAAACGTCAAAAGGAAAGGTCAGTTGTGGGAGCCTTTATACTTTCCCAAAACAATTTAAAGAAGGGACCTTCACACCTTTGGGGAGTGTTCTGGTGCATTTCTACATGCATGTTAATGTCCTTTGCATTAATTCAAACCATAATTTTCAATGGGCTGCCAGTGGACCTCAACACAACTAAAACCAGAAATTACCTTTTTTGGCCACTCAGCGTTGGGGTGCTCTTCAGAATGAGTGGCACCGCAAGGCTATAATGAGTACATGCTGTTACCAAAATGCAAAGGTGTGAAGGGACCCTTAATGTATAGATAACTGGATTGAATTTCAAAATATTTGCATGATGTTTCACTTTAAGAACTCAGCCTGCTCCCAATACCCCCCTTGCATCTGTACTTTGTTCTTCTTGTATTTCTTAGTTATAGATACTGATGCTGACCACAGGTTGTTACTTTATTCTCAATCACTGTCACTATTGTTTCTCCTAAAGCTTGATCATGATACCACCGAGTTTGTTTTCACTATTGAACAAGAAACACATGTGGAGAACCTGCATCCTGCCAATGTTGCAGTGCTTGATTACTATGTTCCAGGTATGTGAAAATATATAGGAAAATGTTATCCGGTCATAAATGATTATTTACAGGAATATTGCTGCGTTCATCGTGAAGACATCTACACAAAAGCTAGCATGGTGTCCAAGTGCCCTCATACTAAACCTATTGTTGCTGTACTGATAAGTACAACATTTTATTATAACCGATATTTAGTATCTAACTGGTATAAAGTATTTATGGAACAAAATTTTTTTGCCGAAAATCAAGATTTAGGTTTTAGGCTAGAGATGTCTGCATTGGTCATTAGTGTCTACTTGTATATTGTTGCACAGCTTTGTCAGTCATCTCGTATTCTTTTAGTCTTACCATGGGGAAAAAAACAGTTATAAAATTCTTTAAGCTGAAGCTTAGCTAAAACTCTCTCTATATTTCGGCCAGGGCTCCATAATGTTTTCTTTCTTATTTTTGGCATTATGTTGGAACTCATTGTCAAATAAAAACACAATTTCAACTCTATACCCATTATAAATTTGAAAGGAAACCTGTCATAATAGAAATATAAGGGCTTCAACACTCTTCAAAATATTCATCATTCCTGTGATTGGATATCCCTTAATATTTACCCCCCCCCCCCCTTTTCTTTCCCTGCTGCTCCCATTATCTCCATTTTATTGGTCACTTATCGTGGCTGAGACCCTTACCTTTACATTGCTTTTACTCCTTTTCATTTCCTTCCCTTCTTCCCCCACTCACTGCTTCACTTCCCTCCTCCTCATATAGTTATATGCTTACCCCCCAACCCACCTACTCTTTCTTATTACTCCTTGCCCACTCCTCCCCTCACTACCACCCTCTAACAGTTTTAAAATCTGGGTATTTTTACGAGGAAAGGTTGGCTATCAGAAATGTCAATGTTTACCATGTCACTCCTGTTGCACTAATCTAATGTTATTCTTTTCCCCCAGTGATCAAAACTCATGCTACATATAATGCCCCTTGCAGTCAAGGTAAGGAGTTTTTTTTTCTTCTTTTGTCTGTGTTAGTCTGATCTACATAGTGGTCACAGCTAAATTTTCATATAATATTGACCTTTAGGAGATCCCAACCTTAACCTTGTTGGTGACCAATACATTTTTCTCTCTGTTAATAGCTCACTGTAATGTACGTGCCTCTGAGAGGAGGGACTGTGGTAAACCAGGAATCACCAAGGAAGAGTGCGAGCAGAACAATTGCTGCTATGATGCCAGCGTTGTGAATGCCAAATGGTGCTTCTTCCATGGTAAGTATAATCAGTAAATATTCCAATATTTCCTATTATGTAATGCTGAATCCCAGCCTTACCTGCAGTCTTGCTCAGTTGTAGAGGCTTCTCTCCTGTACTGAAATTATTGATTTTACTGCACACTGGGAGCTTTTCATTAGAGCAAGCCAATAGAGCCTGTTTAATCTCTTGGCTGGAAGACACCGAGCACTATCTAGCACTTTCCTCCCAAGCCTGATTGAGATGAATGATATCTATTATTTTTCCTTGGATTTCAGTCATTTCAAATGTGGAGGCTCAGTGTTACTCAGAGCAGCCTCCATGTAAATGCAGCCTTCCTAAGAAAAGCCCACTACCCCAGACTGACATTCAGTCCATAGTTGCTTAAGTCCCCCCTAGAGCCAGCCTATGGCTTGCATCAGGGCTAAAGGCCCTTGGAAGGTGTAGTAAAGCAGGGTGCTGCAATGCGTTCAGGAAGCTATGTGTAGAATCCTGCTTTCCCCTCCTCCCAACCATGATCTGCCAGAGAAGCACAGAAACCTGATGATGTCACTGGACCTAAAATGTATTTAAAGAAAATGGAAGGGTTTTATTTAAAATTGTCATGATGGAGTCGTCTTCCAGGATCTTCCAAACTGCTTGCTTCTCCAAAGTCATCCAGAAAAGCTGTTTCTAGTGCTCTTTTGTTGTGATCAAATGGTCTTTTCCCCTCCCCTATTTACTGTAGCATAATTTCCTGCCCTGAGCTTCATGAACCCATTTATTAGCATTTAAGTAGGGGAGGCCATAAAAACCTAGATTTAATCTGGTGTGGAGGTATTTAAGTGGCCTGTAGAGTGTCCTGAAATCAACCCCACTTAATGCCTTTGGAATGAAATGGAGTGTAATTTTCAAGTTAGGTCTTTTCATCCAATATCAGTACCTGACCCCCATATTTTCTTTTGGATGAATGAGCGCAAATTCTCGAATACACACCACTCTAGGACAAAGAGTGGCGGCTGTTATAGCTGCATCCTGAAGCCCATGGTTTTGGAAAGGGATCTCCAAAAAGCTCATATACTGTAGATGTGTAAACATTTGGCCATGTAATGTACCGCACAGGAAGAGTGGCAAAGAGAGGCAGACAGAATGAATACCAGATGTACAGTATCTCACAAAAGTGAGTACACCCCTCACATTTTTGTAAATGTTTTATTATATCTTTTCATGTGGCAGCAGAGGCGGCTCTAGACTTTGTGAGGCCTTAGGCAAAACTTAGACATGAGGCCCCACTCACTCCCATGGGAAAAATAATTCAGGGGATGAAAATGAACTGTATTAGGTGGGTACAGTATAGGGGAGTGGACAGTACAGGGGGTAGGTAAATGGACATAATAAAGATATATTTTCCTCAAGCAGAGCTGCACAGGGAAGCTGCTCTCACAGATCCTGGTAGGCTGTCACAAAGAGAGGAAGGAAGGAAGGAAGGAAGGAAGGAAGGAAGGAAGGAAGGAAGGAAGGAAGGAAGGAAGGAAGGAAGGAAGGAAGGAAGGAAGGAAGGAAGGAAGGAAGGAAGGAAGGAAAGAAAGAAAGAATCTAAATGGAAATTTGATCCTCTTGCGGGACTTTAAAGGGAACACCTATTCACAAGTACTAAGGAGTATGAGAATTATAAGTTTGAGATGAATTAGGTGTTTTATTAGTGGTATAGATCTGAATAGGTCTATAGTACATAGGGTGAATATATACAGGATACAGCATGCGTGACACATACAAAAAATGGCAATACAATATGCAAAATTTCACAATCATAGAACTCCAGTACACATGGAACACATATGCGGGGAGTACCCGACGCGTTTTGAGATATACTCTTCCTCAGGGGTATCTGATTGGAGTCAGCATACAAAAGATATGTCTATAAATTGAAAAGACAATTGTAAACCAATTGTAAAGAAAAATATCATATGATCAAATATAAGCATAAATATATAGAGAAAACTGTTGTGATACAAATATGTAACATACATGGAGAGATACAATGAGGTACTGACCATATAGTATTACTTGGGGGGCATATGTCTAGTACTGCATCCATTAAAAACTCTCAAAGGGAGAGGGTTGTGGGGGGAACATAACACCACTGAACATACAGGTATGGCCTGCCCCTCATCAGGAAGGAAGGAAGGAAGGAAGGAAGGAGAGAGAAAAAGAGAGAAAGAAAGATGGAAGGAAAGATGGAAGAAAAGAAAGAAAGAGAAAAAGATGGAAGGAAAGAAAGAAAGAGAAAGAAGGATGAAAGGAAAGAAGGAAGGAAAGAAAGATGGAAGGAAGGAAATATGGAAGGAAGGAAGGAAAGAAGGAAGGAAGGAAAGATGGAAAGAAGAGCATCCCCTACATCAGTGTACTCACTGGGAGGCAGGAGGGACTGGATGGATGGATCAGACTCCCCTTTTCCTTTTCTCTTTGTTGGGCTTCAGCTTGAATCTTCCCGCCCACACATCCCCTTCTCTGAGGCAGAACAGAGAACACTGCTGAGGAGAGAGGGCGGGGCAGACACTGGAGGAGAGGGCGGGAGGAGGAGGAGCAGAAGCTCTCTCTCCTCTTCTGTCTGGCTGTGCGGGCAGCAGGGGGAGGGGGGAGATCTGTCAGAGCAGGCTCTACTGAGTGGCTCTCCCTGTCTGTGATCCGGAGATGTACGTGAGCTCCGATCACACGTCTCACTCGCAGCCTGTTACTTCTCCCTGTAGCAAAGCGAGGGGATACGGGACTGTGTGATGATGGATACCTTTGCTGCTGGAAGAGGCGGCTCTCTAATTAGGTAAACTAGCCAGCTGTGCGAGGCCCCTGTGACTAGGCCTGAGGCCACCGCCTATTTCGCCTAATTAGAGAGCCGCCTCTGTGTGGCAGCACTGAAGAAGTTACACTTTGCTACAATGTAAAGCAGTGATTGTACAGCTTTTATAACAGTGTAAATTTCTTCAGTGTTTTCACGTGAAAAGATATAATAAAATATTTACAAAAATGTGAGGCGTGTACTCACTTTTGTGAGATACTGTATACCTGTCTTTAAAGTGTTTGGATGGATATCTCTTCTGTTAGTGGTTAATCTTATTACTTTTCATTTATCAGGTTTCACTAGCTTACCAATTAAGCTCTTAACAATATCCAATGCACATTCTCTTTTTTTCAACAGATTACAATACCATAGAGGCTAAAGAAGATCACCATAGCCATGAAACCCAGCAAACACAAGAAGCTCATTAATCACAGAATAGTGTCTATAAAGAACATACAGCACAGGAATTCAATTTTCTTGACATCTTTGTCAGTAGAAAACAGTGGGGAAAATCTTAAACAAGCTTCTAATATTTGAATTCTGTTTCTTATCTGTAATGGAAATCTTAATAAAACTAAAGACACTCTACCCAGAGGTTGTGTATTCATTTGGAGGTCATTAACACATCTAGTCTCAGTTTTTTATCTGTGTGGTTACCTTTACCTTTACCTTGGCTATCTTTGCCAATAATTCACTAGTGTGTGTTAAACTGGTTCCTTGAGTTTTGCCTGTGGTATTATGAATGAAATTTCCAGTGAAAAAACTTGAGAGGTATAGCCATGCTCCCGTAGGAGTTGTTGAACGTAGTGGTACACCTGTCACTCTGCCCAGCCAGACATCCATCTCTCAGTCACTCAGAGACATAAACCAGTCCATAGCTTTGTTTTGTTATTTTATTTGGGGGGAATTAAACTTGGATGGGACTTTAGGAATTATGGGATGCCCAGGAATTTTCAGTGCAAACTTGCTTAGGACTCCTATATACAAACTAGTATATACAGTCAGGTCCATAAATATTGGGACATCAACACAATTCTAATCTTTTTTTTCTCTATACACCACCACAATGGATTTTAAATGAAACAAACAAGATGTGCTTTAACTGCAGACTTTCAGCTTTAATTTGAGGGTATTTACATCCAAATCAGGTGAACGGTGTAGGAATTACAACAGTTTGTATATGTGCCTCCCACTTTTTAAGGGACCAAAAGTAATGGGACAGATTAACCATCATCCATCAAACTTTCACTTTTTAATACTTGGTTGCAAATCCTTTGCAGTCAATTACAGCCTGAAGTCTGGAACACAGACATCATCAGACGCTGGGTTTCATCCCTGGTGATGCTCTGCCAGGCCTCTACTGCAACTGTCTTCAGTTCCTGCTTGTTCTTGGGGCATTTTCCCTTCAGTTTTGTCTTCAGCAAGTGAAATGCATGCTTAATCGGATTCAGGTCAGGTGATTGACTTGGCCATTGCATAACATTCCACTTCTTTCCCTTAAAAACTCTTTGGTTGCTTTCGCAGTATGCTTCGGGTCATTGTCCATCTGCACTGTGAAGCGCCGTCCAACGAGTTCTGAAGCATTTTGCTGAATATGAGCAGATAATATTGCCTGAAACACTTCAGAATTCCTCCTGCTGCTTTTGTCAGCAGTCACATCATCAATAAATACAAGAGAACCAGTTCCATTGGCAGCCATACATGCCCACGCCATGACACTACCACCACCATGCTTCACTGATGAGGTGGTATGCTTTGGATCATGAGTAGTTCCTTTCCTTCTCCATACTCTTCTCTTCCCATCACTCTGGTACAAGTTGATCTTGGTCTCATCTGTCCATAAGATGTTGTTCCAGAACTGTGAAGGCTTTTTTAGATGTTGTTTGGCAAACTCTAATCTGGCCTTTCTGTTTTTGAGGCTCACCAATGGTTTACATCTTGTGGTGAACCCTCTGTATTCACTCTGGTGAAGTCTTCTCTTGATTGTTGACTTTGACACACATACACCTACCTCCTGGATAATGTTCTTGATCTGGCCAACTGTTGTGAAGGGTGTTTTCTCCACCAGGGAAATAATTTTTCGGTCATCCACCACAGTTGTTTTCCGTGGTCTTCTGGGTCTTTTGGTGTTACTGAGCTCACCGGTGCATTCTTTCTTTTTAAGGATGTTCCAAACAGTTGATTTGGCCACACCTAATGTTTTTGCTTTCTGTCTGTCTGATAGTGACAGCTCTTTGGATCTCATATTGAGAGTTGACAGCAACAGATTCCAAATGCAAAAAGCACACTTGAAATGAACTCTGGACCTTTTATCTGCTCCTTGTAAATGGGATAATGAGGGAATAACACACACCTGGCCCATGGAACAGCTGAGCAGCCAATTGTCCCATTACTTTTGGTCCCTTAAAAAGTGGGAGGCACATATACAAACTGTTGTAATTCCTACACCGTTCACCTGATTTGGATGTAAATACCCTCAAATTAAAGCTGAAAGTCTGCAGTTAAAGCACATCTTGTTAGTTTCATTTCAAATCCATTGTGGTGGTGTATAGAGCCAAGAAGATTAAAATTGTGTCGATTTCCCAACATTTATGGACCTACTGTACACGTCAATCTTGTCTCCAGCACAAACACTTGCTGCACACCGTTCTTCCTCCAGCACTTCACTTGCTGCAGACTGTTACTCCACCAACACTTCCCTTGCTGCAGACTGTACCTCCTCTAGACTAGCTAGCGCCGCATGGGTAGGCCTGACACTGCTTCAGCCAGGCCTCAAAGAACTGCCTTTTGCGGGCAGGGACCTTGGGCCCCTGTGGTGTAGAAATAGTTCAGGTGCTAGCTGTCCTCTTTTCAGCTACCACTCCCAGATAGTTCTCTTCAGGTCCTGCCAGCCTGGCTGCAATGACATCTCTCCACTGCCCTTCTCATAGTCCTCACTCCTGGTTCTGCACCCATCTCAAACGGCAATCTCCCAGTTCTCTCAGGCGTGCCTCCCCAGTCCTCTCGACTGTGCTTACTCACCAGCCCTCCTGGCTGTGACCAGTAGTCCTCCCTGGAGACTATTAGAAGTGTTCTCTCCGCTGTCCTTTATTTGCTCTCTCACATGCCTCACCTTCCAGGATCTTGTCACTCCTCCTGGATGCACCCGAGCCCCAGCCCAGGGTCACCCCCCACCCCCCCAGACCCGGGAGCTCCCTGTGGGCCCTGACAGCCTCCACACTCTCTCACTCCTGCTCGTCCACTTGACAACTCCTCCCCAGCTGGGCTGACCCCAGGTATTTAAGGAGGCCTGCCCCCTGCCAATCCAAGTTGGGGATTGGTCAGGGCTCCTTAAGATACCCCAGGCAGCCCTACCTTTCTTCCCCTCCTCTCCTTCTCCTCTCCTTCTAGAAGGAAGAGGGAGGAGACAGTGAAGTGATGCAGCCTATGAGTCACCAGCTGCTACCCTGAGCTACTCCCAGCCCAGAATGAAAACAAACAGTCCTAGCAACCAGCTAGGCCTGCCTAAATTTAACCACTCTGCCAACAAAAATCCTCACTCTAGCACCTATCTAACTAGAGGGTGCTACAGTCACCCCCCCCCCCCCCCACCAAAATCCAGTCAGTCCCTTGACTGGGGAAATTTAGAAAAAAAAAAACATGAAGAGTCCTGCAAAACAGACAAACATCCTATCCTACCGCTACCTGTACACTTTACAACATTTACGTCAGAAGGGGGTTATAAATCCTGCTGACAGAAATAACAACAACACACAGGTCCTTTTCAAAGTACATTTCACCTGTAGTTCTGTCAGGAGGAGGTTATAACCTGCTGACAGAACATCAAAGGGGAAAACACAACATGTGTTTTTTTCAAAGGTAACATTCTTCTTGGAATTCCTGGTGAGAAGGGCCCCCTGGGCAAACATGTTCCTTAAAGAGTTAGTTCCAAGAACAGACCCTACCCTGAGTATCCTTACAATGGGATACGTCTCATCCATTGGGCACTCAGGGTGGCAGGCCAGTCTGTTCCTGCAAAGTCAGGGAGAAATGAAGGACACACTCACTCTGCGCCTCCTCAGCAGTCCATGTGGCACTCTATAGCACTGTACTCCAATAGTCCCTCTCATGCATAAAAGTGAGGGTCAGGCAATCTCTTCCTGTCACACCCTTCCTCCCTGATGGAGACAGAGTGACTCTTTGTAGACCATCCCATCCTGGCAACCATCACTCAGTCCTTGTGGATAGAACTCCCAAGCCGCCATTCCTTTTGAATGCCCACAAAATGGGCCCAGGTTTCCTCACACTCTAGCACCCATAGCAGCTTAGGAATGTGCAGAAACTCCCAAACCAGGTCATCCTCCCACTTTCCCGGGGAATCCACAGCGATGTCCATGACTTCGGAAGGGAGATAGGGGAAGTCCAGACCCCACTCCAAAGCAACCCTTCTTTCCACCTGCCGCTTGAACCAGGAAAGCCTGAGCAGCTATCTAGGTTTTCCTTTTCTGGACAGGATGCAGGCATCAGGGGACCTTTTCATCCATTGCCTGTAGGGGGGCGCTCTGGTCCTGGTGGTGGAAGGTCTTCGGATAAAAAGTTGTCTGCTAAAGATAGGGGTTCCTGTAGCTCCTCCGGTCTCCTCAGCAAAATCTGGCTCCTCTCCTCCCTCAGATGGCACATCCAGGATCTTGGAACCTCCTGTCTCCCATTCCTCCTCTGAGCAGCTTTCAGGAGATGACCATTCCGCTAATTTCTCTAGGGACCCGAACTCCATTATCAGTCTGGGGGATCCCCAATCTATGGCTTTGCCCCTGCACTCCCCTTCCAGCTCAGCTGAAGGCAGACTCCCCTCCAATACTGGCTCCTTCCAGTCAGGAATAGCAAGGGGCATATATGCAGCAGCCATTCCAGGGACATCTGACTCCTGCAGGGCAGTACTTACAGTTGTCAGGTCCCCGACCAGGCTGCAAACCATAGCAGACTCCTCTCCTCCTATGTCACTTTTCTTCACAGGGGAGTCACCAAGCTCATACTTGACCCCACCTTTCTAAGGTGACTCCAGGCCCGCTCCGGCCTTCCGGGATATCCTTGGCTGTAGTGTGCAGAGTCCTGAATGCAGGTCCACTTGGTAGTATCGCGAATCCTGCTGGCTGGATGAGCGGTTTGCCACTATGACCGCACCGGATCCAGGCACTCACCACTGCTGTTGGTATCTGGCACTCTAGGAACAGCCATTCCATCCCCTCCATCATCCCCAGGGCGAATCCCCCGCAATGATCCAGCTGGACACTGGTGTCAACCAGCATCCCTTCCTGCATATCAGGCAACCAGATCAGTACGGGCATCATGGGTCCGCTCTCCGCCATCTTGCTCCTCTGGCTCGTGGTGTCTGCTGCTAACAGGAAATGCTGGGTCTCCTCTAGGGTGCGGTGCCACAGCCTCATTTCCAGACACGCTGGCATCTGAAGAACTGATAGGCAGGCCCCTCCCTGAGCACGCTGTTGTAACCCCTTGATGGCAAAGCTAAAGGCTGCAGGCATGCTGTAACTGGCAGAACTTGTCAAGGCATGTCGATTGACACTGACTGTGCCCAACCAACTAAATGCAGATGTACACTGACCTTACTGGTGGTTTCCAGTAGCAACAATAAAGTTTGTAACCCATGCCTCACTGAAGGGAACACATTTAGCACAGTCCCACCTGCAGGCACCCGATTACCCCGGGCAGCAGCAGACAGTCCCAGGCACACTTTACTGTTTAAAGCAGGAATTTGGAGCAAAAGTTCAGACTGTCCAGCAACAGCAGATCACTGGTGTAATCCACATTAGGACGCCCAGCCATAGCAGAACGTTGGGCGTGGTTGCCATGGGTAACAACACATGGTAACAGTTAACATTTGGCACATTCAATGAGACACAATGTAAAAGTAGTGCATTTAATGTGACACAATGTAAAAATGGCACATTTTAGAACAATCTGGATTCGGTGCACAAGCCGCTGTAAGAACCAAAAGCGTTGAAAATCCTTTATAAATTTGGTGCAATACATTAACCAGGGAGATTAATGCCAGAAAAGTGGCGCAGTAGCTTGTTTGAATTCCCTGTTTTCCATGCAAAGTCCACTTTACGATGCTAAATTCTAGCTGTCCTGCTGATAGCCTAAAACACTCTGTCAATGCCTTTAGCCACTGATCCCAAACAAGGATCTGGATATTTGTTTATTTTAATCAGATGCAGTGTGTAACAAAGTCAACTTATTTGCATAGATTGGTTTGTGAGTTCCTGTGTCGCCAGGGGGTAGGACATGAGGTTGCCCTCAGTAAGAAGCGCATACATAATTGTATTCTGCTTGAGGATAGAGGCAAACGCTTTGGCACAGGGAGGTGTGTGGCTGAATTCAAAGTACCCTAGAAAACAATGAAGGGGGGCAGGTTGTACAGAGCTTACTTCCTTGATAGGCAGAGGAGCTCAAGACTGCAAGTCTCCTTAGGAGACAAGAAAATGCTTGGAACTGCTGAGACAGACTTTGCTTTCTGCGCTGCTGGGCCTTGTAGTTCTGTGTGACTTTCTGGACACTGGGACTTTACTCTACTCTCTGCTCTTCCTTCACCTGCCGCTTGTGTGGCCCTGAAGCTGAGGCCAGGACACACAGCCTTCCTTGGACCTGCAATGGGCTTGTGAAGGACATCTGCCCTCTGGACCTCCTTTTCCTTGCCACTCTGCCTGAACTTTCTCTGCTGAGGCCGCTGTGGTGGTGGTGAGTCCCTGAACCTTGCTGTGCCTATTGCTGGCTGTCCCTCATTGTGCCTGGACTGTGGTTCTCGACTCTGCTGTACCAGATTGTGGCTGGCTACTCACTGTGCCTGGATCATTGTCCTGTGACTCTGGACTATGTTTCTGCTGTACCTGATTGCTGCCCTGTGTGCCATACTCTGCTCTGCCTGTGTGCCCAGAACTTGAACCCCTGCTTTGCCAACACTGCTCTGCCATGTGTGCCAAGGACTTAAGCCCTGCTGTGCCTTCTTTTTGCCCTATGGACTATCTCCCCTTTGCTGTCCTATATTTCCGCCTTGAGGATCACTCTTTGTTGCTGTGCCTTCTGTTTGCCCTGTGAACTATCTCCCCTTTGCTGTCCCATAATTTCATGCGGAGGATCACTCTTCGTTGCTGTGCCTTCGGTTTGCCCTGTGGACTATTCCTCCTACCGCCATCATTCCTGTACCCCAAATTCCCCAATAAACGCCCGCCAGTCGGGTTTTTTGTGATCTGTGAGCTCTCTCTCTACACTCCTATCTAGCCACAGACACAAATCATTAAGTTTACTGACAGAGCAACATTTTTTATTGACCCTTCAAAAAAGTACATAATATGACTGTTTTCAATACAAAACAGTGCAACTATCTCTATATATAAATATATATATATATTGAAAGGTAGAAGTATAGGCAAAACCTTTTTTTTTTCATTTTGGATAGAGCAAGGGAGGGTCATAACCCCTGTCAGATTTTTTTTTCACCATCTGTGTCCCATTGGGGAGATTTCCTTACACTTCTTGTCCCAAAGCCAAACAGGAAGTGAGAGGAAATCCCTGCAAATTAAGGGAATTCCTTAGGAACCCCCAGGTCACCAGAACTAGTGTCCCCATTGTAAGATTTGCACTGTAATGCCCCGTACACACGGTCGGACTTTGTTCGGATATTCTGACAACAAAATCCTAGGATTTTTTCCAACGGATGTTGGCTCAAACTTGTCTTGCATACACACGGTCACACAAAGTTGTCGGAAAATCCGATCATTCTGAACGCGGTGACGTAAAACACGTACGTCGGGACTATAAACGGGGCAGTGGCCAATAGCTTTCATCTCTTTATTTATTCTGAGCATGCGTGGCACTTTGTCCGTCGGATTTGTGTACACACGATCGGAATTTCCGACAACGGATTTTGTTGTCGGAAAATTTTATAGCCTGCTCTCAAACTTTGTGTGTCGGAAAATCCGATGGAAAATTTGTGATGGAGCCTACACACAGTCGGATTTTCTGACAACAAGGTCCTATCACACATTTTCCGTCGGAAAATCTGACCATGTGTACGGGGCATATTACTTTTCTGGGAACAACCCAAAATTTGGGATTTACTTTTACTTTAACTTTCATTGTAATGGTAAACAGGACAATTAGAGAGGGTGAATCTCTATAACAGGGGCACAGACAGCAATAAAAACTGGCAAGCTTTCTAATCTCTCTCCATTCTATCGAAAATTAAAAGAAAGTTTTGACTTTAGTTACTGTATAACAAAAAGGCAAAAAACATATTCCTCCTTCTACATGAATGTCAGGTTAATGTAACCCAGCACTGAGTTCCCCCTTGCTGCTTTACAGTGCAAGGGGGAACTCTGCAGACCCTGATGTAAAAAGGGAACACTGGACTGCGATGTACTTGTAAAAGAGAAATCTGTGAAGTCTGATGTAATGGGGAATGCTGTGGACTAGGGATGCACCGATGCCACTTTTTTGACACAGAGTACGAGTACCGATACTTGACATCATGTACTCGCCGATACCAATTACAGATACCTGATTTTGGTCATGTGACCATTTTTTTTTTTTTTTTTTAAATAATGAAAAATTACACATTTTCGCCATAATATGAGGAATTGAAATGCAATCAAAAGACATTATGAAAGAAAACATGTTTATTTGCTGGTCACAAAGCTGTTAAAGCGCAAATTGCACAGAACATGTTATATAAAAAATAATGTCAATGTCATCAATGACATGTACATTGCAAGTTCACAATGTTTAGGAATGAGGAGAAGCAAGAACAGTACAGTACCTCAGTAAACTCACAACACAAGACATTATTTATAAAATTTCAAAAACCAAAAAAAAAAACCAAAACACGTGTTTGTTTCCAGTTCAACTTACACATGTGTAAGAGAAACACATTTCACAGACAGAACATTTCTGGATGGCAAGGATGTGTGTTAGGTTGGCATGTAGGCTGCAGTAAGGCCTCATGCACAGCTCAAAGCAGCTGCTTCTCCAGGTGTTTTAGCTCTTTTGAGCTTTTTTTTTCCCTATCCTTTACCTCTTCCCCTCCATGTTAGCCTATGTGTTCATTCATGGCCATTGGCCAAGGAACACTATGCGGTTTCAGAAGTTTAGTGGCAGGGCAGCTTACAGGCAGCAGGCAGAAAAAAAAATCCAAAGAAATTGGAAATGGAAATCTTTGTTTTTTTTTCCTGCCTGTAAACTTTCCTGCCACTAAACTCCTAAAACTAGTGTGCAATGGGCTGACATGGAGGGGGAGGCATTAACAGGCAGGAAAAAAGCTCAAACTCCTTGAGGAGCAGATGCTTTTAGCTGCATTGTACAGGCATTATGCCTTGAAAATGAAAAGCTCAACTGTCACACAGAACATGAAATATCATCATTGTTGATGACGCCACATATAAAACAAACATCACAAGTTCACATCATCACATCAACCAACCCAAGTGCAATACAGTTAAATAATGTTAGGCCTGAGGAAGAGCAACTGAACAGTACCTCAAAACTAACATTATTTTGTAAACCTTTTTTAAATAATAAAAAAAAGTGCTAGCTTCTAGTTCAACTTCTTATGAAACTCGTGTAAAAACATTTTTCACAGACCAAAATTAGGGTCATTTCAGGATGGCAAGGCCAAGGAGCCAAGGACTTAGCAGCAGTAAGGCCACATGCACAATAAAGCTCAAAGTAGCTGCTCCTAGAGGTGTTTGAGCCTTTTGTTTGCCTGTAGTGTTAACTCTATGCCACTCCATATTAGGCTATGTGTCCCCCATGCATTGCACGTTGAATCACCTATAGTGTGTAATGTGCACATCATAGGTGATTCACTTTTTCACTTAAGGAAAAAGGTTGTGGCATGCAGTTAAAAAGGCATATTTTATTTTTTTTAAAGGCCAACATGGAGGGGAGTTAACAGGCAGAGGAAACTCTAAAAAAAAACAACGCTCAAATGCCAGGTGGAGCAGTTGATTTGAGCTGCAGCGTGCAACTGTGCATGATGACTTACAGTTGGACAGTAACAGGCAGTAGATTACTTTTCCAATTCAAACGCAAGCTTTTTTTAAGAAACAGAAGAATCTCTGCATGTTCAGTTAGAAGTCAGTTTCTGGTGTCAGTCAGAATGTGTGACGCTGCACTGAACAATCTCTCACTTTCCACACTACTACAAGGAGCTGAAAGATATTTTTGTGCCATTTGGGCTAGAGTGGGAAATCTCAGTTTATTGACTGCCCAATACTCAAGAGGTGTGTCCGAACGAGGCACAGTGACCTCTCCAAGATATGCTTCTAGTTGTATGGTAGCAGCTGTGGGAGCACTGTTCTCAAATGTAGATGAATAAGCAATTTCTTGAAAAACACTGTCCACAGTTACACCGGTACCTGGCTGTTGCTCTGTGCGAGGCCTTTTGGTAGCTGGTTTCTCAAGCACCTTAGGTGTAGCTACCTGTGCCTGTAGTACCTGTACAGAAGATATTTGTTGCATTTCCAGCACGAGCATCTCTTTGGCCTGCCTGCCAGCATCTGCATTTGAGAAGAACCGATCTTTATACCTAGAAGAAGAAAAATACAAGACATTAGACATTGTCATGCAAGCAAAGCAAAAACTGTGGAAGCTTGCTGTGGGGGCACCGCTAGAAGGAAAGGTGACAGCGGGGGACACGGCAAAAACAGTTGTCTGGCTTGCTCTGTGCAAAACCATTACACAGAGGCAGAGCAGGTAAGTGTGTTTGTCACTATCGATTTTGTTTTGTGTTTTTTATGAAGGTGAGATTTACAGTGTTATCACTTGCATTACAAGCATTTTTTTAATGCAAGAAAGTGATAATAACACTGTAAAATATCACCTTCATCCAAAAAACAAAAACAAAATCATATCATCAATATTCAAATGCAAAATAGCAGCCAGCAATAAATAATTGATTATTTTGGATCGAGTAAGGTAGCGATGCAGTATAGTGGATTTTGCTCCATGTCAGAGAACCGTTTCTGCAAAGCACCAAGCAATGTGTTCTTGATCGTTTTAACACTGTGGTCCTCATCCACTTCTTTAGATAATAATCGCTGTAGCACAGTCACTGCAGGAATTGCATCCGAGGCAAAAGAATCTGAACAACTCACATGCCGAGTCAACTCTTCAAAGGGAGCCAAGATGTTGATCATCTTCTCCATGAGATTCCACTGATTTGCAGTGATCGTTGCAGGAGGCTCATGTTCTGACACATATACTCCAATGGCACGTTTTTGCTCTATCAGAGACGGCAGCATGTACAAAGTACTATTCCACTGAGTCTGAACATCTTGTTGAAGTCTTTTAATGGGTTGACCAAGCTGGATCTGAATATCTTGCAGTCGAGAATATGCCAGGTTTGAATGTTTAAAGTGCCCAACTATTTTGCGCCCAACTCCCACAGCCTCCGTAATGCTGTGCTGTGATAAAAGCCCCTCTGAGACAGCCAGCTGCGGTGTATGTGCCACACATGAAAGACTCTGAAGACCAGCATCTTGTACACCATTTATCATATTTCTGCCATTATCACAGACTACCACATGGACAGAACTTTTGGGAATCTCCCAAGTGTCAAGCATTTCTTCTAGTATGCTTCTTATAGCTTGGCCTGTGTGAGAGCCTTGAAATTTCTTTGCATGCAGCATGACTTGGTGCAGAGTGAAATTGGCATCAATCCACTGTGCAGTTAAGCTAATTACAGACACTGGACTCACACTACTGCTCCAAATGTCCATGGTGAAACTTGTAGCCTTTATGTCCTCCTGTAGCATGTTGGTAATGTGTTTTTTCACTGTGTTGTATAATTGTGGCAACATGACATCTGTGATATGATGGCGGCTGGGAATTTCGTACTTTGGCTCTAAAAGATTCATAAGTCGCAGAAAACCCACATTGTGAACTATTGATAGTTGCTGATCATCAAGAACGATGAATTGGGTAACTACTTCAGAAATTTTTTTAGCCCTTGGGTTATCCATGGAAAAATTTTTTCATGTCTGGCAAGGATTTGCTGCAGTGTCAGCTGCTGAGTGCAAGAGCTAGTGACAGCTGTAAATTGCCATGCTCAGTCTTGTGTTTCATTTTGAGGAGTTTTATGAGATTAGCTGACATTTTGCTGGCAGTGGCATCCGTTTGCATTGCACTTAAAGCCAGAAATAAGTAAGTCTCTCCACCTTAAGGGGGAAAAAATTTTGAGCCCAAATGTTTTGTTTTCTGATTTTTTTCACACATGATGACACCTACTATTTTTAGAATAATGAAGCTGCTCTCACCGGTGCTTGTTGTTTGTTCCTGCTGCATCCAGCATCTTGGAATGGCCAAGTAAACCAGCGGGGATGATGACATCCATCTGTCGGTTACAAAAATTTGGTCCCGATTACTGGTGAAACACCCAAAATGGTTGGCACCACATCCCTGAAGAAAATTAGGTAACAGTAGGGAAGAGCGAGGGATTTTAACGGTGCAAAAAGATCCACAGAAAGGAATAGTAATAAGTAAAAATATAATTTTTAATGTACATTCAAGGTTAAAAAACATATGAAAAACACATATTTCACAGGTATCGCAGTGTTTTTACAATTACGGTGGTCAGACAGAGCGCAGATATATTTTTCAGATGATATGGCCGCATACTAGCCTGACATGTTTCGCTGAGTTGCTTTCTAAAGGGATATGCAGGCCAAGGATTAATATCATCAAACACTCTACAGTTCCCACAGTAATCCTATCTCAGGTCAATCACCGCATAACCAACAACTGGCACTGAGTCCCTGAGAAGGTCATATCGGTGCAGTCACAGAGGACAGAAAGGTAAAATTTTAGACTATTAATTAACAAAGCAAGTGGTGGGAGGAACACTTCAGAAGGCCTGCTGATGATGATTGCAGGAAAACATTCTGGTGGCAGTCACGGACACTGTCTGTGTAGAGTCCTACCCTCCGTCTCTGACTACTGTAGATCTTCACTCACTGAGCTCCTGGTCTCTCACTAGACTTCAAGATCCCAGACATCACTGGATCCTTTTTGCTCTTCCACAGCTAACCCGCTGTATTCTCCCCTCAAGTGTCACCCCTGCTAACCTGCTGGGTCCCTGGCTTGACACTCTGCTGAAGCTTTACCACTTGTTCACCATCCCCAGCTAGTGAATAAGTGGCCTCACTTGCCTCTGGTAACAGGAGTGCTGATCCCTCTCCGCTGACAACAATGCGGTTCCCCGTCCGGCGGAAACTCTGCAACTTGGTTGGGCTTCTGGCCGAAAGCCACAACACCGCGCTGCTTCTCTCAAACCTGGATAGGCCTCAGATATCCTAGCAGCCAGGTAGTCCCGGGATAGGGCTCAGGCTTCTGGCCTAGCAACCCGGAGCCTTGTAACACACGTTCACCGAGACAGTCGTCCAGGTGGCACAGAACCCCGATCACCTGACTCCTCCCAAATAAATAGGCTCTCCCAGCAGGCCAAGGGACTAAAAAAGCCCCTGCCAAATGGCTGAGACAACCCATCCAATCCTAGTCTGTGCCCTGGTCATTATAATGCCACAGCCAACAATGCCACCTAGTGACAGAAGAGAGAGGTGCATCAAATCAAGAGTTAGGGAAAAGCCAGTGAATCCCCTATGAATCAGCCAGGCTAGTTACCACCTAGCAAGTTAAATTTGTTAGCAACTCTGCCTACTACCAGGGTGCTACAACCTCCCCCTGCCAAGGGAAACTACGTCCCGGAGTTTGCAAAAAAAAAAAAAAGAAAAAATATTCTCTATCCTGGGAATGAATGTCCTGGCAAAACTTGGATGGGTAGGGGAACAGGGGAGAATGAAAAAATGGCATACCACATGGAATGATTAAACGTAGCTTATGTATAAAGGCAGGTGGCAGTTCACTAAGACAGTATTTACAGTTTTACATGTGGCGGACCACCCGAACAAATGAGGGAAAAATGCAATTACAGTAACCTTATATCCTATCTATTTAGTATATACAAAATAGGAAATAGAAAATTTTGAATTAGTATGCAAGTCACGGATTATGTCTCTCCTTAGCCAAGGAAGACGAAAAGAGTGCTGGAACACCTGAAAGAGAAGAAACAGACAACATAGAAACACATCCTAGTCCTACAGCAATACGGTGCAATAAGTACATAAGTGAAGTTTGTTAACTCTCAGCCGAGGGCAACAAATAGTGCAAAAAATGAACACAGTGGTATATGTCAACCTACATACAGTATATACTTTTCGCAATGACTACATCTAGACATATCTACAGTTGAAAATGGGCCCCACCCCCTTGAGGGTGCCACCCCTTTTCCATAACAATTCTCAAAAAATATTTCACTTAGCAATCTATTCAGAAACTTTAGCAAAAATGAACTTAGGACTCACTCAGGCTGGCTCTCCACCTGGTGGTCTGTATCACAGAACAGTCTTTGTGTAATATTTCAGTTCAATAATCTACTTTAAGGTAAGAACTTTCCCTTTTTGCCACAGCACATTCTACCTAACTAACTAAACACCCCATTGTCCTTGGAGCCCCAAAGTTCAATGATCATTCCACTTGAGGTGCAACATCTTGGTCAACAACTTTAGTTTCCCAGCAGCTTCCCTTCTTTACAGGGACAACTCCAGGGACAGGTGCATGGCCATTTACAGGCAACATGTTTAGCCCTGCCAATATGCAAGGGATCGAAATTATTGAAGAACTGTCCATTCTCCTGGTCAACAAAGTCCCCTTGACTTTTAAGTATTTTTCAGACTGCCCTTGACACATCCGGGAACGGAGACCAATTTTCCTCATTAATGAAGAAACAAACATGCTGAAATTCCACAACATCAGATCAGCATGTCACTTTTCAGAAGGAGGCATGCTGTTAATTCCAGGGCACAGTCCAGCGTGACTTTTAGGGCACTTCTTGCAACTGCTGGGATTCAGGAACACAGTCAAGCAGTACAGCACAGGCAGGAATGTCCACGCATCAAACTTTTCCAAGTTTGGAGCAGCTTTCGACAAAGTCAACACAACTCCACCAACAATTTTGTAATCCACTCTGGTTAGGATGAACTTGTTACAGTCCAAAGACAGCACCAATAATATCTGGGCTTAGGCAATTGCAAAGGCTTTTCACTTGATCCAGTCGTGGAGATATAGCGTTGTATGTCCTTTTGGTTAGGCACATGAATAATTACACAAGTCAAAATAGATGCGGCGACCATAATCCCAGGTCTGTAGGATGTTTGCATACTTATCAGCATGTTGTGGAGACATCTTTTTCAATCCACCACAAAGAGGAATATTAATAATAAGTAATAATAAGTATTTCCGGATAGCAGCATCGATCCATTGCATTCTCTTTTCTTGAATCTGATTTTCCATACAGCTTATAGATAGCCATATTTTTTGGCTACCTTCTTTATGACAAGTCTCTGTAGCTTGGACAGCCTAGGCAGCGCTTTGGGATCTCCACAACCAGGTAGAAACCTGCATGTCTGCTGCACTTTTAACCCGATGCCCAGCAAGGGTATCAGGTTTACAGGGTAGTCCGACTGACTGAAATGGCTTAGATTTAGCAGTTTTAGGAATTCGGGCCTGGTTGGCCCACCGCTCTTCCTCAAAGGAGTTCACAAGGCACAGGTGCGGTACTACATCAGTAGACAGTTCAATTTTGACACTGGAGGCCTTAACTGAGAGGATCTCATCCTCTTCCAAATGACAAGGCTGTTTCTCATCACTATCAGTCCAATTTTCAGGCCGGGACAAAGTGCTGAGACATTTCCCAATCTGTGCAGCCGCAGATCAGAAAATGTTTCCAGGACCACTTTTCATGTACATATGGTGTAATGGATGCGATTAAGGTATCACAGGTAAGATGCTAAAATGCCTATTTCAGTATGTAATAAATATGTTACTGCTTAGCTTTTCAACCTTAACTTTACTCAAAGATGATCCTGCTGCAAGCTCTCCCCTCCCTCGCTGTGGAACTGTATTACAAAGAGTTAATGAAGAAATTGCACCTCGAGACATGACATCACATTTTGGAAGGAAACTACCCGAAATAGCTATGATCGGCTGCTACCCCCCCCCCCCCCCATATGGACAGACATAAGTCAGCTAAATCAGCAAAAAAACTTGTCACAATAATAATATATTTTTAGCATATGCCTTGTCTTGCTTGTCTGACATGAATGTCTAGTGGTTATTATATAAACTGCAAAAAGAGGACATAAAAACAGAAGTAACTTTACACTGAACTGTGCGTGTCAGAGTGAATTACTGCAGAAGTGTACACTTCATATATCGAAATCAATTTGGACAAGTGGCAGATATAAATATCTCAGACGATTTCAGTCCGGTCCAAAACATTTGGTGACCCAGATGGGACTATTGTGGCTCTGAGCCAAAGGACAGCTGATCTAGAGGGGACCGAGATGGACTAACACGGACGGGACGGAGACTGATCACCTCTGAGAAAACGGTAAGACACTTTTAATATCTTGTCTACCGTTTATCCTGTACCCGTTAGTTAGTTAGTTAGTTAGTTAGTTAGTTAGTTAGTTAGTTAGTTAGTCTCTGTGTCCGTATCGGCTTCCCACGGTCAGCAAAGACAGGTATATATCTTGCCCGAAGTCCATTGAACCTGTATTAATTATATCTGCCACCTGTATCCTTGTATATTTTGCTTGTCTTGTTTTGCTGACCTTGTGTCTTGTGACGGCTGTTGGGAATGAGGATTGATTATATAGTCACGGATGAGGATAATTGATAATTGATGTGGTTAAACTTCTCCTGGGGGAATAAATAATTGTATTGTGCGGTAAAGCACGGGTAACCAGGAGGAGGCGTCAGGAATACGCCCAGCGGCGTGGGGATCCCGTGAGGATCTGAGTAATCCTGTACTTCACTGCGGTCGTCACATATCGGCTCTATGTCATGTCCTAAGTGTGTTTTTGGACTGTTGTTTGGTATACATGAAGGAGGCTGGGGGTTGGTTAAAGTAGTAGAGCCAGGATATAAGAGGTAATGTCTTGGTTATAAACCCTTGTTAGCGGAGATCACAGATGTGTTGGTATTCAGATTAAATGTGCATTACCCAGTTAAACTTGAGGTTGGCAAGCCACCACAGGCTATAGAAAGTAAAGTCAAAAGGAGGGGACACACAGCCGAAAGGTGTCCATTAAAACCTCAACAACCAGAACAGTTTGAAGAGGAAGAAAAAAATAGAGTGAGGAATTTGGGCATTGTTTTGAGAAATGTAAATGACATTTGAAGTGGTACATTGAACTTCTTTTTATTTGTTATGTCTTTTTGAGAGTAATAAGTTATCACATATTACTCGCCTCCCCTACTTGCGGCCACCTCGGGTGGGTAAGTCCGTGACTAGTCTACGTTTTGGAAAGACGCATACAAGGAGGAGGCTTACGTGGCAGTCGAACACAGTAGATGTCCCTTTCTCTCTCTCTATCCATTTTGTCCTTGTTAACTTGATAATAATTAATACAAATCCTGAGCCCGGACACATAAACTCTCCAGTAGCTAACGATGGGGCAGAAGTTAGAGAGACACAAAGAGGGTAGTTTGGCTTGTGACTTAGTACTGGAGCGAGAAGGAGAAGATGCTTTTAAAAAAGGGAAGAAATTGGCAAAAGTGTGTGGGGTCACTATGTATTTGGGTGGACGGCTAGAGCCAGATGAATGGCGTACTCTTTTGAAAAGAAAAAGGGGTTTGTTGTTGGACCACAGGCTGCTGCGAAGAGCAGATGCTTGGTTCAAAGTTGCGAAAGCCATTCATGAAGAAGGGTGTACAGAACAGGAAACGCATCAAAATGGTTGTATTGTATAAAAAGCCAGAAAAGGGGTCAAAGTCCAAAATAACCAGCCACCGCCCTATGATGGCGTCCGGTCCTCAGGAAGTGGGTACCACCCCTTTGGCACCGCCCCTTCCCCTGTGCACAGTGACACCTCCCCTCTGACACCTCCACCTTATCCTCCCGCACCTCCACCATGCTTGGATGGAGGCAAGGCACACTTGTCTTTGTACTCTACATCTGGTTGCCACCACACACGCCTGACACCATCTGAACCCCCAATACCAAAACCCACCCACATGTATCCGGTGATAGACCAATCCTCCAAAACATATTATAAGGCCCAACCTACCCCGTTAATGATGGGCGCTTTCTCTGATGGGGATAGCCAGGAAAACACGTGAGACTCAGGCAACCGGTCCTGCACAGGCAAGTGAGACTCAGCCCAGAGCCTCCCATCAAAGCCCCGACCAGAGTCGTGGAAACCCTGTCGTGGTGCCCGGAGCCCTACCTGACATGCATGCCAGGACAACTACGATCCCACCCCAACGGAATGTCACATTCCATCAGTATGACTCACAAGCCGGGGTAATAATGGATTCCTTTGCGTCAATGTTCAGCAACCCATTTGGTAGACCCCTCCTATGCCCCTCACAGTTCGAAACACACACCCAACAGCCATCGCCCAGTACTCCGTACCACCCAGGACCGAGAGTCCATCAAGACCTCAGACAAGCACCACAGCACATGGGGGGAGCAATACAGGCACCTAGGGGAATAACTGCCGCACAAGGGGCTCCCCTGATGTACATAACTTTCACCCCCTCTCAGGCTGCATCTCTTGTCATGAGCCTACCAGACCCTGAAAAGCAACCCATGCCATTTTACAGAAGGATCGCCCAAATCCAAAAGACATACGTGGACACGTGGCGGGATTTAGTGAGCCTGTGCGAGATAAAAGGAGGGGATGCTTACTGGCCAGTGATGGAGAAATGCTTTGATGAATATTAGAGTGACAATAGCTATGACTCAGGATGTGACTTCTTGGCCCAATTAAAAAAATGGGCTCAAGAACGCTTGGCAGACCAAGCGACTAGTATACAAGAGGTTACACAGGACAAAGGCGAATCTGTTGAGAAATTCCACACTAGAATAACATAAATGTTTACCGATTTGGGTTTCAGCAAGCTGAACAAAGCACACACACGCATACTGGCTGTCACATTTGTCTCAGAGAACCAATCCGGAAGGGTCTGCTCCTTTCGCGCCCAGAGTACAGAGTATTGTCCCTTGAAAGGTTGTTACTAGTGGCAAAAGGGGAAAGCAGAGAAAAAGTGTAGCGCTATACAATGTCCAACATGAACGCCAATGGGCCAGTTCATATATACATATACAGTGAAAGGAATCAACCATATCTGGGAAATAAACAATAAAAATAGGTAGTCCTCATGAAAACATTTAAAAAGGAAAAATTCCGGTATCCAAAATGCAGAAAAGCCCACTCCCACCGAGAGATGAAAAGGCTTACCGGATGAGATGGACCCAAAGGGGCATACGCCGAGTTGGGTCGGATAAGGCTTAGGTGGTGAGTGGCTGAGCTGGGCCCGAAGAAATGTTGTTAATACGTGATCCCACGAATTACTGTAACTCTCCAAGTGGCACCCGGGTCCTAAAGGGTGTAGGCAATCTTGTGGATATAGATGGTCCTTTCCTTTTAAATCTGCAGGCAGTGTTTTTTTCTGAAAAAAACACTGCCTGCAAAAAAAAACACTGCCTGCAGATTTAAAAGGAAAGGAAATTATTTTGTATACATTACTAGTGGCAAAAGGCCTAGAATCTGCACAAAGCAACAAAAAGGTAGCTCCTCTCATGATGGCCTCTGACACACCATATCCGCCCCCCGCTAACACAAAACCCGCATGTCTGCTACAACTGCGGAAGACCCGGCCACTTCAGGAGGGAATGCCAAAGTCCTCAGAAGTTCATCCACAGGCAACCAGGCCCCAACTGTGGTCCACACAAAAACGCCAAATATCGGAGACATGACACTCCTCCTCCTCCTCCACCCCCTCCAGACCACATAGACCTTCTCCGCTAGGATTCCGGCCTGTGCCACCTACTCCTACCATGGTATCCTCTGGAGACTCAGGAGGCCCTCTTTCAAAAATAACCCTCCCCATCGAGGGCCAACCTACCACTTTCCTGCCCTGTCAGATCCGTGATTAGGGCAGAAGAACTACCCGATACCTCGTTCCTATCAGACATTGATATAACATGCGTGGGGGTGGATGGAATACCCAGGAAAAACTCCCTTACCCGCCCTTTACAAGTTGGCAATTTTCCTGATCTATTAGCAAGATTTGTGGTCCCGTCCACATGCCCCTTAAATCTGTTAGGGGCTGATGTCTTGTCCAGACTCCAGGCTTCTATTTCTTTCCAACCCGATGGTGGTGTTCTGGTCTCCTCACCGCTAACCATTGATGATGCCTCAGCACTGTGTTCCATCCCCCTTTTATTATCCTTGGATGCACAGGGTGAGGCTGAAACCCCATAGGAAGTCTTGGATCGAGTCCCTACATGCCTGTGGTCCACAGGGCCTGAAGATATCGGACATCTAAAAGTGCCACCAATCATGATGCAGCTGAAGCCTAGGGCCCCCTTGCCCAGAAGGCTACAGTACCCCTTGAAGCCAGCTCAAGCCGCATCTATTTCAAAGCCAGTTGAGGCCCTTCTGTCAAATGGAGCTCTGGTACCCTGCACATCCCCGTGCAACACGCCACTGTTCCCAGTGAAGAAACAAACCGCGAAAGTAGAGCCAGAAAAATACAGAATGGTACAAGACCTCAGGGCCATGAACAAAGCTACTGTACTGGAAACACCTATCGTGGCCAACCCATACACCTTGCTAGCAGGAATACCACCCACAGCAAAATACTTTACAGTAGTAGACCTAGAGAATGCTTTCTTTAGTGTCCCCCTTGACCCCCGTTGTCAGTTCCTGTTCGCTTTCACCCACAAGGTGCGGGGCTACACCTGGACTGTTATGCCACAAGGGGCCCAGAACTCCCCCTCTCAATTCGTCAGAGCAATGGCTCTCATTCTAGACACCTGGATAAAATTACACCCTGACATTGTGCTCCTCCAGTATGTAGATGACCTCCTGCTCTGTGCATATACCCTTGAAGACGCCTCAATCTTCTCCGAAAGTCTCCTCTACTACCTGGCTGAGTAAGGATGCAAGGCCTCAAAGCAAAAGGTCCAGTGGTGCAAAGAGAAGGTGGTTTTTCTAGGTCACTGCATCTCTCAAGGCACTCAACATCTCACTGAAAAAAGAGTTGCTGCAATCAAAGCCATCCCCTTGCCTCAAGGTCAAAAGCCCCTACATGCTTTCCTAGGATTGATCTCCTATTGCCGCTCCTGGATCCCGGGAGCCTCCCTCTTGGTGCAACCTCTCTATGATGCCCTGAAATCTGATCCTTTCCTGCTTTCCCCAGAGGCAATGAACAATTTTGAAGTTCTGAAGGAGATCCTCTCCACGGCCCCCGCTTTGGGCCCCCCAGACTATGGAAAGACTTTCAAACTTTTTGTCTCAGAGAGACAAGCACATGCCACAGGAGTTTTGGCTCAAGCCCATGGCAACAGGCTCAGACCCATTGGTTATTACTCCTGCCAATTGGACTCAGTGGCTAAGGGGGGACCCTCCTGTCTCAGAGCCATCTTTGCAGCCCAAGCTCTTTTGAACAAGACCGCTGACCTCGTGTTGGGCCACACCCTGATCCTCCTTGCCCCTCACGACATAACTGCCATACTGAACCAAACACAGCCCAAGCACCTGTCTTCAGCAAGACACCTCAGACTCCAGTGTGCCTTGCTTCTCCCCAATAACATCACTCTCCTCCGATGTGATACCCTCAGCTCATCCACTCTACTTCCACTTCTCGAGGGGGGAGCCTCTTTGGAGAATGAAGACCCACATCTTACTGCTCATGACTGCTTCGAAGTGATGAAAATGGAAACAACACATCTACTGACAGTCAGTGAAACAGCCCTGACTTGACAATTTTTGTAGATGGTCTAAGGTATGCAGACAGTGCTGGACAGTACCTCACAGGATATGCAGTCACCACTGAAGATACAGTTCTTCAGGCTTCAGCATTACCCTCCTCAATGTCTGCCCAGGTAGCGGAACTCCAGGCCCTAACTAAGGCATGCAAATTGGCAGAAGGAAAAAGAGCCAACATCCATACAGATTCAAGATACGCCCTCGGTGTTGCCTGCGATTTCAGGGCCATCTGGAAAACCAGGGGGTTCCTAACAGCAGCATGTATACCTGTAAAACATAGTTCAGCTATCAAGGACCTAATGGATGCCCTACTCCTCCCAGCACAGGTGGCTATACTTAAGGTGAAGGCACACAGCAAACTGAATTCCCAAGAAGCATGAGGCAATCACCTGGCAGATACCGCTGCAAACCAAGCTGCAAATGGAACGCGAGAAGTAGTCAGCGGAGTGAATGCACCCATCCTAGATGATCCACTAGACATCCCTGAAGAAACTGTACAGACCACAACGATTCTACAAAACCCTTCTGTGAGCAGGACCCATCTCAAGGAGCAACAAGAAGCAGCTGGCAAAGAAGAGAAAGAAGCGTGGATCAAGAAAGGAGCTACAGAAACTGAAGGGATCATGGATCTAAACAAGAGGCCATGTCTACCATGATCAATGTTTCCTGCAGTGGTACAGTGGGCCCACGGTGCCTCTCACCTGTCAAAAAACTTGATGAACTCTCTAAACAACAAATACTACTTGGCTCCAGGAATTACCCCACTTACCAACAACCTCTGCAAGTCATGTACCATCTGTGCTAAATGCAACACGGGAAGAACGGAGAAGGTACCTCTGAAACATCTAGCAAAGGCTCAGTACCCCTTCCAAAGGATACAGATCGACCACATCCAGATGCCAAAGAGTGGCCGATATGAATATGCATTGATTATCATTTGCATGTTCTCCGGATGGCCTGAAGGCTATCCCGTTATCTACATGACGGCAAAGACCACGGCAAAAAGACTTCTAAGAGAAATAGTGTGCAGATATGTTATAGGTTAGAGGTTATAGAGAGTGACCAGGGCCCAGCTTTCACGGCCTCAGTGACCAAAGAAATGTGGACAGCTTTGGGAGTCACACTAGCTTTCCACACCCCATACCAACCTTAGAGCAGTAGGAAAGTGGAAAGATTGAATGGCACAATAAAGTCTAGAATGCTAAAAATGTCTCAGAAAACAGGAATGAGTTGGCCAGATAGCCTGCCCATTGCCTTATTCAGTGTTAGGTACACTCAAATGGGAAACCATGGTCTGTCACCTTATGAGATATTGTTTGGCTCAGCCCCCAGATTGGGTTGTTACTTCCCACAACAGTTACAGCTCCAGTCTGATGTGTTGACCGATTATGTGACTGCTTTATCTCGAGAATTCACAGGTATTTTCTTCCATTCCAGATCCTGAGCTAGATACAGGAACACACAAGCTGGTCCCCTGTGACTGGGTCCTGATAAAGAAGTTTGTGAGAAAACACCCTTGAACCCAGGTATGATGGTCCTTTCCAGGTTCTCCTAACAGCCGCCACATCAGTCAAGGTGGCCAGGAAGCACTTGTGGATACACGCCTCCCACTGCAAGAAGGTCCCTGTACACGAGGAAGAGGCCAAGGGGACCAAACCATGATCCTGTATATCCTTTCCATTATGATTATTGTTCAGGCACAGGAGGTAGCCATCAGGCAGAAAGATGGTATAACATAATTCTTGTATAACTCTAACACACATATAGCTGACTTTGTATTTGACTACTGCATTATAGTCTCCCGCCCTCAAGTTTTCTGGCAATGTCACATGTATCGGGACACCGTCCACATAGGACGTAGGTCCAGGTCCACATACATATGCAACGGGCAGCATACTGGAGCCGGCCGGCTTATGTTTTTAACAACGCTTTTATCTACAATCTAACTGTAAGTGCATTACTTTTTATATAATAAACTCTGTTAAACGTATTACGCTATGGAAGCCTTTTTTATATATCCTTTTATGGGGGATGAGTGCCTATCTGCTTCATAGAAGATTCCCTGTGGGGAGAACCATAAGGAGCCATCCAGATTTAAAGACCCGAGGCTGGGGTAGAAAGCCACAGGCATGCATGATCTCCTTTAAAAAGAGATCTTAGGAGCTGGTAAGCGGCAGTATTTTCATTGGTGGAGGAACCCTTCTGTCATCACGTTCTTCTGGGTGTTGCAGTTGCACAATTTACATTGTCTGGATGTTTGTTAAACCAGCACTTGGAGAACTGTTCTGCTAGTGAACCTTCTTCCTTTAATCCTTTGGAGTGGACAGATTTCATTTATTTATCCATGTTTTTTGTTATGTAATTTTCTACATTTTGTCACTGGTGGTCACGTCACAGTGGGTGTATAATTATTTATTTTATTTAGATGTGATTGAATTATTTTATTTACATCTCATATTCAATCTATATAGCGCAGCTATTTTTTGCTTGAACCACATACATATGTGTCACGGATGACTACTGGGGCGACAACAGTGACTACTGAGGATCCGTGGGATGGAATATAGGGGATGACTGGGGGTATAGGCCACAGAGTGCTCTGGACAAGAAAGATAAAAATGGGAAATCCCTACTTAACAGAATGACTTTACTAAAGACAGGTACATGTTTGAATAGTGGGAGGGCAGGACACAGCATGAAATTCACCCTGACCATAGAAAATCCCAGCCCTACAGATGCTGGTACATATGTCCTGGGAACATGGTTGGTGTGGAGCAGAGGAGGAACGACAGGGAAGTTTCAACTGAAAGACATGTATAATTCACCAGACTGGCAGCCCCCTCGGCCCATAGCTAACCCCCTGAGGCCCTATATACAGAAGTAAGGGGAGATGGTGGCCATAGCAGACCCTACCTTCGAGGACACTATGGCCGCAGAGAAAGGGTTCTCAGATGTCAACCTGTGGCTCGAGTGGATGAGGTATAGTGCAGGGAAACACAATGAAACCAATTGTTATGTGTGTGGGGGGCTAGACCTCATTTGGGAACAGTACCCCTAAACATACCCCCAGAACATGAGACATGTTTTCTCAGCCTATTTACCAACTCAACCACTAACCCCTCCCTGTGTGAACAATGGAAGAGGGAGTATCCTATAGTCACCAAGACTCCCAAGCCAGGAGAAGGTATCACCATATATCCTGGCAATTACACATGTTATGGACGGTACCAGGGAGTGGGGAAACCTCTTGGGAATTTTACCACAGGTTACTGTGGATCTTATAGTGAGGTGTCTGCAGATCTGGTGCAAAATCTAACCCAGTCTCTGGGAGACATGTATTGGGTCTGCGGAGGCATGAAAATTAGGAGTAGGATGACATGACAGAATGGACGGGGGAATGTGCACTGGCTAAGGCCATAATGCCTCTGCATATTTTCTCATAGACCCCAGAACCAGAAACAAACAGCACACCTAGGCCTAACAGGAGGCATAGGAGTCCGCCAGCGGGAAGCTTTGACCCTCATGTATACATAGATGCTATAGGAGTCCCAAGGGGTGTCCCAGAAGTGTTCAAAGCAAGAAACCAAGTAGCAGTGGGATTTGAGTCTCTAATCCTCATCGTCACCGTAAACAAGAATGTAGATTGGATAAATTACATCTAATATAACCAACAAGGGTTTGTAAACTACACCAGAGATGCACTTCAAGGTTTAGCTGAGCAACTAGAGGCCACTTCACAGATGACCGTATGGCCTTGGATATGATCCTAGCTGAGAAGGGGGTGTGTGTAAGATGTTACCTGAGACAAGTACATGATGTACCTATATCCCAGACAACACTGGCCCAAATGGTAAAGTGACCTTGGCCATCAGGAAACTTGAGGATTTGTCCAAACAATTAAAAAATAATTCAGGGCTCACCAACCCCTGAGATCAGTATTTCACCTGGATCGGGGGGGGGGGGGTGTCAGTCATTATTAATAGAGATAGGAATAACCATCCTGATAATTTTGGTAACCTTGGCTGTCCTGGTCTGCTATATTCTCCCCTATCTTAAAAAGTGTGTAGAAAAAGCTGTTGACCAATCTACTCCCACATTTGTGAACCAGGAAATACCAGATGATGATTATGAAATGCACTCCATTACAGACACTCCCTCCCTGGGATGCAACACCATAGGGTTATAGGGACAGATAGCACCTGACTGCCCTTCTCCAGGCTGTATCGAGGGGGTTAGTGAGTTAGTTGCTGCCTTTCTCTATATGCGGTCCAAAAGCGTTGCTGAAGAGAATGAGCCAGGTGAGTAGGAATTTTAGTGTAAGGGACAGATTGAAATAGACATTTAAAGGGGGGGCTGTAATGGATGTGATTAAGGTATCGCAGGTAAGATGCTAAAATGCCTATTTCAGTATGTAATAAATATGTTACTGCTTAGCTTTTCAACCTTGACTTTACTCAAAGATGATCCTACTGCAAGCTCACCCCTCCCTCGCTGTGGAACTGAATTACAAAGAGGTAATGAAGAAATTGCACCTCCTTTCGGAGAAATACATTCAAGACATGACATCAACACATTTTGGAAGGTAGCTACGCGAAATAGCTATGATCGGCTGCTAACCCCAATAATAATATATTTTTAGCATATGCCTTTTCTTGCTTGTCTGACATGAATGTCTAGCTGCTATTATATAAACTGCAAAAAGAGGAAATAAAAACAGAAGTAACTTTACACTGAACTGTGCTTGTCAAGAGTGAATTACTGCAGAAGTGTACACTTCATATATTGAAATCAATTTGGCCAAATGGCAGATATAAGTATCTCGGACGATTTCGGTCCGATATCCAAAACAGTGGATTATGTTACAGTGGAATAGACGGATATAGGGGGAGTGAGAGAGAGACAGGGCGGAAGAGAGAGAGAGTGGGAGGGTGAGGTGGAGATATAGAGACTTATTACAGTTATGTTCTTCTAATCTAACTTTACATTTTTGTTTTTGGACAAATCCTCCAAAATGACCACAATGTACATGTGGGTTAAAGATAAAGGGGAAGAGACAGATATATGGGGAGGGAGAGAGAGGGAGGAAGAGAGAGAGAGAGATGGAGGAAGAGAGTGAGAGAGGGAGGAAGACAGAGAGGTAAAAAGACAGAGAGGGTGGAAGAGAGAGAGAGATGGAGGAAGAGCATGAAGAGTGAGAGAGAAAGGGAAAGATAGGTGAGAAATTGTCTCCTTATAACGTTGTTCTTGTTATGTAAGAATTTAGAATAAGTACATGCAGATTACAAGTTTATAAAACAAACAAAAAAAACCTTAAAAAAATAATAATAAATACTTTTTTGGAAGTCAACTTTGGAGCGATATCTGTCTGCAGTCACTGTATTGCTTACTATGGTGCAAAAGATGAAATTTCACAAAGTATATTGAGGAAATTTACCTTAAAGCGGGGGTCCACCTATCTATTGTTTTTTTTTTTTGGAGTTCATTCACAAACTTTTCTTCTCATGATTATCTACTCACATGTTCTGTGTAATAAGTCCGCCTGTGTCCGATTTCGTTGTAAAGAATAACTTATAAAATTCACTGAAGGCGGTTTCCATCTTCATTGTGGGCATTTGAAGCCCACAAGCATGTATTTCCTGGATGCGGTGAATGCTGAGCTCCCAGCATTCACCGAGATGTTGTGATGACGCTGTTGCACAATGCATGCTGGGAAGCTTGAGACTAGCTCCCAGGGGACTGTGGGAGGTCTGGGAGAGGCTAAAAACACGCCTACTCCCATGGGAGTTAAACCAGGAAGTGCTAAGAAGATTAGAAAAAAAAAGGTAATTACGGCGATTTAGATTTTTTTACACAGCATGTCAGCATTTAGGCAAGGAAGAGAATGCATAGAGATAATGTTCAAAATTTGGGTGGAACCCTGCTTTAAAGTGGAAGTAAACCCACCACTCATGATTATCAACTATTGCCATCATACGCATGTATATATGTATACATGCCTCCCTACCTGTTAAAAGTCACCCCCTTCTGCACACGGAGCCCTGCAAATCTCCGGAAACAATGGGCGGGTCTATGGTCCGGCGCTCAGTGGGTGGAGTCCTGATGTCACTAGACATCCCGCCCACCTCTACACTCCCCTTGGCCAGGCAGCATCACGAGGACGAATCTTGCGCTTGTTATGTGAGAAGTGCACGCACAGGGGACACAGCGTGTTCTGGGCAGAAGCAGCATGCGCTCATGGCCCCCTGTGACTTCTGCACATGTGCTACACTGTTAGAACACAGGCTGCAGTGGAGATTTTGGGATAGCTGTGGTAGTAGCTGTGAGATGCTGTGAGAGGCTGAGAGATAATCATTTTAACCCAAGAGCAGCCAATTATGTGAGAGCTGAAGATGAAAGGAGGGGGGATGTGCAGCTGGGTCTACTTGTGCATGAGATAAGGAAATGAGCTGTCACTCAAAGCACAGGGGAACACATTTATCCATGTGTCATGTGAAACAATGGGCGGGTCTATGGTCCGGCGCTCAGTGGGTGGAGTCCTGATGTCACTAGACTCCCCGCCCACCTCTACACTCCCCTTGGCCAGGCAGCATCAGGAGGACGAATCTTGCGCTTGTTATGTGAGAAGTGCACGCACAGGGGACACAACGCGTTCTGGGCAGAAGCAACGTGCACTCGTGGCCCCCTGTGACTCCTGCACATGTGCTACACTGTTAGAACACAGGCTGTAGTGGAGATTTTGGGATAGCTGTGGTAGTAGCTGTGAGATGCTGTGAGATGCTGTGAGAGGCTGAGAGATAATCATTTTAACCCAAGAGCAGCCAATTATGTGAGAGCTGGAGATGAAAGGAGGGGGGATGTGAAGCTGGGTCTGCTTGTGCATGAGATAAGGAAATGAGCTGTCACTCACAGCACAGGGGAACAAATTTATCCATGTGTCGTTTTTAACCTTACTGAAAAAAGGATTGCTCAGAGCTGGATTAACTCTTCCTGGCAAGACTGGGCATAGATGACATGACATCCTCTACTGTACCAGGTAGAAGCCTTACTTTAAAAAAAAAATTGGGTTTACATCCACTTTAATGTAACAAACAATCTTTCAGCTGGCTCCACACCATTCCAGAAGGTGGTGTTCGGACGCTCCAAACGGGTACCAAGTAGTCCAAGTAAATCATCAAAACTAAGATATAAAAACACAACATAAACATAAGTGGCAGGCAAAAGGCTGTGGGGGCAGAGGGGGGGGGTGTTCAAAGAATGAGAGTAGTGAAAATAAAGGCGGAGAGAGAGGAGAAAAGATAAGAGAGAGGGAAGGAGGATGATGATGAGAAGGAGGAGGAGAGGAAAGGATGAGAAGGAAGATGCGTACACTGCAGGGAGGATGAGGAGGAAAAAGAAAGACTCCCTTTCACATACTAACCTATTCACTGACATCCGGGAATAGTTGAAGAACTTCTCTTCATGTTGACAGAGTTCATTATAGAGGATCCTGAACTGGCCTCTCTTCCCTATTTGAAATTATTGGATGGACCCAGTATCTTCGGCTTCTTGTCAGTCTCCTCCTCCTCCTGGCTTTGTCCTTCTCGATCAGGAGTGCAGCAGTAGCAGTAACAACTGTTGCCATGACCAAGGGCATATGATGAAACATCCTGCAAACAACACCATGCCACACAACACAAACCACACTCCTCACCGACCGTACTCTCTCCACAAAAAAACAGATAGTGCACAGGAAGGTACACCCATTTTTTGCATGCCATTCGATTGACCTGAGCACAAATCACATCTGAACCTAATAAAAATGGTAAATGCATTCAATTTGCATTACAATTGTGGTGTTATTAACCAAAAACGCAATGCATACTCACACTCACAAAAAGCAAAAATTTGCATTGCACAAGTGTGAACCGAGCCTCAGACAGATTTTTTCAGTTACAGGCCATACTTGTGCTGCATAATTTTGTTAGAATTCACTGCTACAAATTGCTCTCCTCCAATGACATATAGTGCCTTGAAAAAGTATTCACACCCCTTGAAATTTTCCACATTTTTTCACAACCAAAAATGTAAATGTATTTTATTGGGAGTTTATGTGATAGACCAACACAAAGTGGCACATACAGTGGGGCAAAAAAGTATTTAGTCAGCCACCAATTGTGCAAGTTCTCCCACTTAAAAAAATGAGAGGCCTGTAATTGTCATCATAGGTATACCTCAACTATGAGAGACAAAATGTGAAAACAAATCCAGACAATCACATTGTCTGATTTTTGAAAGAATTTATTTGCAAATTATGGTGGAAAATAAGTATTTGGTCACCTACAAACAAGCAAGATTTCTGGCTCTCACAGACCTGTATCTTCTTCTTTAAGAGGGTCCTCTGTCCTCCACTCATTACCTGTATTAATAGCACCTGTTTGAATTTGTTATCAGTATAAAAGACACCTGTCCACAACCTCAAACAGTCACACTCCAAACTCCACTATGGTGAAGACCAAAGAGCTGTTGAAGGACACCAGAAACAAAACTGTAGACCTGCACCAGACTGGGAAGACTGAATCTGCAATAGGCAAGCAGCTTGGTGTGAAGAAATCAACTGTGGGAGCAATAATTAGAAAATGAAAGACATACAAGACCACTGTTAATCTCCCTCGATCTGGGGCTCCATGCAAGATCTCACCCTGTGGGGTCAAAATGATCACAAGAACGGTGAGCAAAAATCCCAGAACCACACGGGGGGACCTAGTGAATGACCTGCAGAGAGCTGGGACCAATGTAACAAAGGCTACCATCAGTAACACACAACACCGCCAGGGACTCAGATCCTGCAGTGCCAGACTTGTCCCCCTGCTTAAGACAGTACATGTCCGGGCCCATCTGAGGTTTGCTAGAGAGCATTTGGATGATCCAGAAGAGGATTGGGAGAATGTCATATGGTCAGATGAAGCCAAAGTAGAACTGTTTGATACAAACACAACTCGTGTTTGGAGGAGAGAGAATGCTGAGTTGCAACCAAAGAACACCATACCTACTCTGAAGCATGGGGGTAGCAACATCATGCTTTGGGGCTGTTTCTCTGCAAAGGGAACAGGGCAACTGATCCATGTACATGAAAGAATGAATGGGGCCATAGATCGTGAGATTTTGAGTGCAAACCTCCTCCCACCAGCAAGGACATTGAAGATGAAACTTGGCTGGGTCTTTCAGCATGACAATGATCCCAAACACACCGCCCGGGCAATGAAGGAGTGGCTTCATAAGAAGCATTTCAAGGTCCTGGAGTGACCTAGCCAGTCTCCAGATCTCAACCCCATAGAAAACCTTTGGAGGGAGTTGAAAGTCCGTGTTGCCCAGCAACAGCCCCAAAACATCACTGCTCTAGAGGAGATCTGCATGGAGGAATGGGCCAACATACCAGCAACAGTGTGTGACAACCTTGTGAAGACTTACAGAAAACGTTTGACCTCTGTCATTGCCAACAAAGGATATATAACAAAGTATTGAGATGAACTTTTGATATTGACCAAATACTTATTTTCCACCATAATTTGCAAATAAATTCTTTCAAAAATCAGACAATGTGATTGTCTGGATTTGTTTTCACATTTTGTCTCTCATAGTTGAGGTATACCTATGATGACAATTACAGGCCTCTCTCATCTTTTTAAGTGGGAGAACTTGCACAATTGGTGGCTGACTAAATACTTTTTTGCCCCACTGTAATTGTGAAGTGGTAGGAAAATTATAAATGGTTTTCAAATCTTTTTACAAAAAATATCTGAAAAGTGTTGCGTGCATTTGTATTCATCCCCCTTTACCCTGATACCCCTAACTAAAATCTAGTGGAACCAATTGCCTTTAGAAGTCACCTAATTAGTAAATAGAGTCCACCTGTGTGTAATTTAATCTTAGTATAAATACAGCTGTTCTGTGAAGTCCTCGGAGGTTTGTTAGACACCCTTAGTGAACAAACAGCATCATGAAGGCCAAGGAACACACCAGGTCAGGGATAAAGTTGTGGAGACGTTTAAAGCAGGGCTAGGTTATAAAAAAAAATCCCTAGCTTTGAACATAACATGGAGCACTGTTCAATCCATCATGGAAAGAGTATGGCACAACTGCAAACCTACCAAGACATGGCCATCCACCTAAGCTGACAAGCCAGGCAAGGAGTGCATTAATCAGAAAAGCAGCCAAGAGGCCCATGGTAGCTCTGGAGGAGCTGCAGAGATCCACAGCTCAGGTGGGAAAATCTGTCCACAGGACAACTATTAGTCGTGCATTCCACAAATCTGGCCTTTATGGAAGAGTGGCAAAAGGAAGCCACTGTTGAAAGAAAGCCATAAAAAGTCCTGTTTGCAGTTTGCGAGAAGCCATGTGGGTGACACAGCAAACATGTGGAAGAAGGTGTTCTGGTCAGATGAGACCAGAATTGAACTTTTTGGCCTAAAAGCAAAATGCTATGTGTGATGGAAAGCGAACACTGCACATCACCCTGAACACACCATCCCCACCGTGAAACATGGTGGTGGCAGCATCATGTTGTGGGGATGATTTTCTTCAGCAGGGACAGGGAAACTGGTCAGAGTTGATGTGAAGGTGGGTGGAGCCAAATACAGGGCAATCTTAGAAGAAAACCTGTTAGAGTCTGTAAAAGACTTGAGACTGGGGCGGAGGTTCACCTTCCAGCAGGACAATGACCTTAAACATACAGCCAGAGCTACAATGGAATAGTTTAAATCAAAGCATATTCATGTGTTAGAATGGCCCAGTCAAAGTCCAGACATAAATCTAATTGAGAATATGTGGAAAGACTTGAAAAATGCTGTTCACGGACACTCTCCATCCAATCTGACAAAGCTTGAGCTATTTTGCAAAAAATAATTGGCAAAAATTTCACTCTCTAGGTGTGCAAAGCTGGTAGAGACTTCCCCAAAAAGACTGCAGCTGTAATTGCAGCGAAAGGTGGTTCTACAAAGTATTGACTCACTGGAGCTGAATACAAATGCATGCCACACTTTTCATATATTTACAGTTGTGCTCAAAAGTTTGCATACCCTGGCAGAAATTGTTAAATTTTGGCATTAATATTGAAAATATGACTGATCATGCCAATAAACTGTCTTTTATTTAAGGATAGCAATCACATGAAGCCATTTATTATCACATTGTTTTTTGGATCCTTTTTAAATCATAATGATAACAGAAATCACCCAAATGGCCCTGATAACACCCTGGAATGTTTCGCCATGGTACAGACACAGAAGGTGGCACACACAGGTTAAAAAGACAATTAAAGGTTAATTTCCCACGTTTGTGGCTTTTTAAATCACAATTAGTGTCTGTGTATATGAGTGTATATATCAATGAGTGTGTTAGCTCTCACATGGATGACCTAAGCAGGCTAGACACTGAGCCACGAGGAGGTAGTTCTTTGTCTACCTGACCTTGGCTTGGTATCAAAAGAGCCCCTTATCACTTATTAGTAAGTGATTAAACAGTACTGACTGGTACATTCAAGGCTTTGGATATCTTTTTATATCCTTTTCCATCTTTGTAAATTTTCATTACCTTGTTATGCAGGTCTTTTGACTGTTCTTTTCTACCTCCTCTTGGCTCAGTGTCTAGCCTGCTTAGTGCATCCATGTGAGAGCTAACAAACTCATTGACTATTAATACACAGACACTAATTGTGATTCAAAAAGCCACAAATGTGGGAAATTAACCTTTAATTGCCATTTTAACCCGTGCGTGCCACCTTCTGTGTCTGTACCAAGGCCAAACATTCCAGGGTATGCAAACTTTTTATCAGGGCCATTTGGGTGATTTCTGTTATTATGATTTAAAAAGGATCCAACTGATGTGACCGACTTTATCAATAGAGACTGGTACGTCCTCATTCTAGAGGAAAGTACACATTAATTCAATAATGACTATGACAGGATTGTTAATAGCGCTTACACAAATGGAATTATTGATAAGGAGATTTAAGGCTTTGAAAGCACCTTACCCAAGAATTCCATAACTTTATTTTCTACCAAAAGCCCACAAAAATATGGTAAAGCCACCAGGGTGTCCAATTATCAGCATGCACAGCTATTGTCAACAAAATGCTAGGCCCAAAAGCAGCAAAAGAAATTGCAAAAGTTCCACTGTCTGACAGTACGATTGGAAGGCGAATCAATGACATGTCTGCAGATATTGAAAACCTTGTTTTTGAAAAAAATCAGATCTACTGGGAAATTTTCCTTACAAGTTGATGAATCCACTTACATAAGTGGGCATGCTCAGCTCTTGGCAAATGTTCGATTCATAGATGAGGACCATATCAGGGAAACAAGTGGAGAGGAGATTTATCATGTGACAACGGAGTATCTTGAACAGGGCGGTGTAAGCTGGAAGAACTGTATCAGTGTCTGCACTGATAGCGATGCTGCCAGGAGGGATAGTGCCAAGGGCTTCATCAGCAGAGTCAGAGTTCAGAACCCAAGTGTGTGAAACACTCACTGCTTTCTTCACAGGGAGGCACTAGTTGCAAAGACCCTGCCAAAAGAACTGTCAAAAGTACTGCATGGAGCAGTGAACATTGTAAATTATATCAAAATGCGGCCCTTAAGGACATGTCTGTTTTTAATTCTGTGCGCAGAAATGGGAGTAGAGCATCATAGCTTGTTGTTACACACTGCAGTCCGCTGGCTTTCACAGGGAAAAGTCTTGGACAGAGTATACGAGTTAAGAGAAGAAATCAGAACATTTCTAATAGGACAGAGCTCTGCATATGCAGAATTGATGGAAGACACGCAATGGTGTGTGAAACTTGCATACCTGGCCGACATTTTTTCACAATTAATATTACACCTTTTAATCCACTCCAGAAGGGAAGCTTTATTGTCCTTATTCAGAGAAGTTATCCAAACCTCATTTTCAGCATCCATTAGGTAGTGGTCCATCATTAGAGATCTGCTCTCCCCGGGCCATAGTCAGTGGGTAAGAGGCTTGCTCCTAGTCCTCTCCAAATGCCCCTAACTTGGTTAGGTCTGTCACATTTCTCCCCCCATCAAAAGTCAACTAACAAGGTCCCAGACCTCAACCTGGTTTCCATTCTTGGCCACAGAGAAGGGTTACCGTCAGTAGGTGTGGGACAGAGGTCATTGACTCTGTCTGGCCACCAGTGCTTCAGCTGGGTGGTCTTTACCATTCCATGGTTCGGTCTGTTGTTGGGCAGAGGGGCTGACTGGCTCAGTTCCCTGAAGCTGTGAAGACACTGTAGGTGCTAGGCAAAGGCCAGCGGCCCTCTGCCCTGTTGCCAGCACTTCTGCTGGGAGTAGAAGCTTCACTACCTCAGCTTGTCATTGGGGAGAGGGACCGACTGCCCCAGCTCCCTGGAACTCTGTAGTTGTTGCCGGTACTGGGCAGAGGTTGGTAGCACTTTGCCCTGATGCCAGAACTTCTGCTGGGGTCCTCACATAATCGTCTCTGGCTAACTGTTGGGGGGAGGCCAGCTTCCTCCCCTTTTAGACTATGTATCTGCCGCTAAGGAGGGAAGACAGTTTCCTCCGCTCTGGCTGACTACTGGGGAGGGAGGATGAGAACCTCCCCTCCCTTCTCCCCCTGGATCTTTATCTGCTGCTGGGAAGCGACCGTCACCTTCTTACCCTGGGCCTCCGAAACTGCTGCAGGTGTGGGGCAAAGGCATTGGACCCCCTGTCCAGTTGTCAGCGCTTCAGCTGGAGAAGTTTCTTGTAACTCCACAGATGCTGCTGGCAGGAAATCCCATGTCCCTGTCAGTGGTGTAGGAGAAATGTCATCTGCCTTTTCTCTCAGGGAGGCTGAAGCTGCTGTTGGTGCTGGACAGAGCTCAGAGATGTTAGGCCCTGATGCCAGCTCTTCTGTTGGAGGTTCACTAGGTGGTTCCTCCTCTACAGAAAAGTCTAATAAATCCCTGTTTTCTGTGATTTGTGGCTGCGTTGCTCCATCTCCCATACCCTTATCCTGCCATTGGACAGACGCATTTCTCCACCTACGCTCGTCCTATGCAGAAACAGGTTAGTCAAGGTCAGTCAACACTTGCTGCATCCGCCATAAGAGTTCCGCTTCCATAGCTGGGGATGCTGGTGGGAAAAGCACACTGTTACTTTGCCCCATTGCTGACACTTCAGCCAGAATTTCAGAGCTATTGGCTTGTACTTACTAATAGTCCATGCAAAGGGAGCCCCACCCTGCTGCTGAGCAGGGTCTAGCAGCCATCTGTAGACGATCTCCAGCTCCCATTCCCGAACGGCCAGAAACTCTGTATCTTCCAGTGCCCAGAGCACTTTCAAGATGTTCAGCATCTCTTGTCTGTAAACCATGTTTTCTTCCAACTGCCACTCCAGATCACTTTTAAAGTCAGTCTCAGGCCACCGTAGCCAAAGCCTTCCGTTGCGCTGTCATGTGTTATCCAAGGACATGCTTGGGATACATGCCACCCGGGGGCTCTGTAGCTTTCATCCAACCACATCTCTGCCCAGACCAGCCTGCTTAACTCAGCTGCCTGCTCCTTGTGCAGTTTTTCTTCCAAAAACAGCACCCACAATCCATACTGCGATCAGTACCTTTTCTGGATGGAGGGGAGAATTTTTCCCTGGTGGTGCTGCTCACGGGCTAGCATTTTCTTCCAGAGTTCATAGCGGACAGAATCATACCATCCTGCATTGGCACTGGACCTCTCTGCTGTATTTGCATCTCTCGCAACCTCCTTCCGAATTCCTCTTCCATGGCGGCTGGTATCTGTATCTCTCCTCTTATGCTATCTGGACCTTGAATCCTGGTGAAGGTTTGGATGTTCCAGACTGCAGGAAGCATCCCACTGCTTGCCACTAATGTCACGAAACTGCTTCCCACACTCCGCTTGAGTGATTCTGTCAGTAAACTGCTTCCTTCAACCAAGAACCAGGGGAGACTAGCTCAGTTACAAAACTGGAACAAACTTTATTTGAAACTTAGACATATACTTTTATATGCCACAGGAGGACATCCCCTTCTGATCATATATTACCCTAACAATACAAACTGTAACCAGAAACATAATTACAACAACCCACATATACTATAAAAATTACATTAATTAGCCACCTGGATGTCTCAGAGGTCTCATTGCAGATCAGACTTACCGACTTCAAGCTCAGAAGGTACAATACACATTAACATAAATATAAACACAGAACACCTGCAGACAATAGCAGGAGACCCCAGTAGCAGACTGTCCGGCTCCTACCTACAATAGTTGATGAGGCAAAGCTCATACAATTTTACATATCAATCTGATACAGTGGGATTAACGTACCATAGGTTTCTTGAGGGATATTGTGGATAAATATACTGTACCATGATTAATATTACACCTTTCAATCCACTCCAGAAGGGAAGCTTTATTGTCCTTATTCAGAGAAGTAATCCAAACCTCAGACTCAGCATCCATTAAGTGGTGGTCCATCATTAGAGAATGATCTGCTCTCTCCCTGGGCCATAGTCAGTGGGTAAGAGGCTTGCTCCTAGTCCTCTTCAAAAGCCCCTATTTTGGTTAGGTCTGTCACACCTGGCATTCAGCTTTAAAGCCCTATTCACACTTATGCATTTTAGGTGCCGTGCATTAGATACACTTTCATGAAAATGCACGAGTTATAGAGTTGAATGGTGTTGTGCCAGAAACACAAAGCAAATAAAACACGTCACACATATCTGAACTGCACCTCCCGTCCTCCATCCAGCACTATGCTGCCTCCAGCTCTCCAGTAAACATGAGAGCGGCAGAGGCTGGGGAGAGGCAGAGCTGTGTTCACAATCCATCTGTCGGCTCTCTACGGTCGATCGCAATCCTGCCCCTGTCCACATGTCTCAGCAAATTTATCTATTTCATTGGCTTTGAGGTTGACAGCCAAGATTCATTTTCAATATACCCCAGTTCCTAAGATGTTACTATTTGTACAACCCCTGGCAAAAATTATGGAATCACCAGTCCCTGAGGATGTTCCTTCAGTTGTTTATTGTTGTAGAAAAAAAGCAGATCACAGACATGGCCAAAAACTAAAGGCATTTCAAATGGCAACTTTCTGGCTTTAAGAAACACTAAAAGAAATCAAGAAAAATAATTGTGGTGGCCAGTAACAGTTAGATTTATAGAAAAAGCACAGGGAATAAATTATGGAATCACTCAACTCTGAGGAAAAAATTATGGAATCACCCTGTAAATTTTCATTACAAACACTAACACCTGCATCAGATTAAATCTGCTTGTTAGTATGTAGGTAAAAAGGAGTGATCACACCTTGGAGAGCTGTTGCAACAAGTGGACTGACATGAAGCATGGCTCCAACACCAGAGATGTCAATTGAAAAAAAGGAGAGGATAATCAAACTCCTTAAAGAGGGTAAATCATCACGCAGTGTTGCACAAGATGTTGGTTGTTCACAGTCGGCTGTGTCTAAAACATGGACCAAATACCTTGTATGATATGATGCTGCATGTCAGGTAAAGGCACTGGGGAGATAGCTGCCATTAAATCTTCAATAAATGCACAGGTTTACATTGAAATTTTGGACACTTTTCTTATCCCATCTATTGAAAGGATGTTTGAGGATGATGAAATCATTTATCAAGATGATAATGCATCTTGCCATAGAGCAAAAACTGTGAAAAAATTCCTTGAAGAAAGACACATAAGGTCAATGTCATGGCCTGCAAACAGTCCGGATCTCAATCCAATTGAAAATCTGTTGTGGAAGTTAAAGAAAATGGTCCATAACAAGGCTCCAAACTGCAAAGATGATTTGGCAACAGCAATCAGAGAAGGCTGGAGCCAGATTGATGAAGAGTACTGTTTATCACTCATTAAGTCAATGCCTTTAGAGACTGCAAGCAGTTATAAAAGCCAGAGGTGGTGCAACAAAGTACTGGTGATGTGTTGGAGTGTTATTTTGTTTGTTTGTTTTTCATGATTCCATAATTTTTTCCTCAGAGTTGAGTGATTCCATAATTTATTCCCTGTGCTTGTTCTATAAATCTAACTGTTACTGGCCACCACAATTATTTTTCTTGATTTCTTTTAGTGTTTTTTAAAGCCAGAAAGTTGCCATTTGAAATGCCTTTAGTTTTTGGCCATGTCTGTGATCTGCTTTTTTTCTACAACAATAAACAACTGAAGGAACATCCTCGGGGACTGATGATCCCATAATTTTTGCCAGGGGTTGTATTATTGAATCATTTAATTGCCGGGATACAGCAGTTGTTTTGGGAGCCTGGCCACACCATTGCAGCCAAATATTTGCCTAAATTAAATGTAAATTTTCAGTTTTTTAAATAACAAACATTTTGCACAGAGCAGCATTGAACCTCCTCTTCTGGGGTCCCCTGCCGCCACTCTTTGCTTCTCCTTGTAAGGAGATTCCATATTACATTTCATTATTGATTAATTGTTGATTTCACTCTGTTCCTGATATGTTCAGAGTTTTGCTTATTTGCTTTAATAATTAGAAAAACATCTTGGTATATTTCAATGACTTATGACAGACTGACTATGACTTACTGAATTATCTCATTGCAATATCACCCTGTCTGTTTTTTCCTCTTTTAATGTCTCCATCTGAGGAAACATCTGTCTGTGGTTTTATCTCTGTACACTGTTGCTGGGTACAGCAGCTAGAATTAGTTTTTTAGGGAAGCTGTGGTTGAACACCTCATGGTCCAGCAGACGGTGACAGGGAATAAGGAATCTTTTGACCTATTAACTTGAACTATAGGGGTCACCATTTTAAGATCACAAGGTGAAGGCATTATTAAAGTATGAAAAATCACGAGATTAGGAAATTACCGAATATGCTAATATGTATTATTTTGATTGGCCCCCAAATTGGGGCAGAGTCTTGTAAAGACAGCATAAAAC